>CM028132.1:424922500-426122500 GCA_016271365.2 Neoceratodus forsteri | reverse complement strand
CTTACAGTTTCTTTCCAAATGCCGCCACCTGGGTATTATTCCTAAAAGTTTCTGTTTGAAATTTCATCCTTGTTCATTTGGATCTGAGACACATGATTCCTCTACTAACAAGCTTTTGAAAACTTTCTCTAGGAAACTTATCATGCACACCATTCTCTCCATCAAAACACAGCTGATCTCTGTGGACAAAACCATTCAAAGACAAAAGGATTTCCTGCAGCGAATGGCTCCACATAACCTTCCTTTTATTAAGCACTGCATCCAAAACCTTAACTCCACTCTTTCAGTTTCTCAAGGATACCAAAGCTGCAAAACTCCAGTCTCTCACCCAGCAGATCAACAACCAGCATGAGCCCTCGAGTCAGACACAACCTAACAATTTGGTATTTTGTATTCCTCCAGACCTTCCCCTGACACAAGATGAGCACTCACTCCTTAGCAAAGGTCTCTCTTTTGTGCCCACACCCAGATATCTTGATGCACCCCAGGTTCAAGTTGATCTGCAGTGCTTCTATCGTAGAGTACGCCTTGCAGCTCATTTTTCTAATATGACTCCTCTTCCCACAGATGATGACGGTATCACCAGAACTATCAATGACATCAATCCCCAGCGAAGTGCATGGACACCCCCTCCAGGACGTTTTGCTGCGGTTGATTATTTTGTTAACCAATGCATGGAAAACACCACTAACTTTAATCTTCATTGCAGGCACAACCATTCCAACCTGACACCTGGTGAGCTTGCAGCCCTCAGATCTCAACAATGTAGGAATGACATTGTTATTAAACCAGCTGATAAGGGAGGTGCTGTTGTGGTCTGGCATAAGGAGCTATACATCACGGAAGCCACACAGCAACTCTCTGACACCAGGTTTTATTCTTCTCTTCCAAAAGACCCCACTGCTGACTATCAGATGGAGGTCACCACCACCATCACCTCTGCTATTGAAAACAATGAGCTCCCTGCTTCTGCTAAGAGACTCATAGTCCAGCATCACCAGACATCTAGGTTTTATCTTCTTCCCAAAATCCACAAAACAGGTAACCCGGGTCGTCCCATAGTGTCTGCCTGCTCCTGCCCCACATTCCACATCTCCGCATTTTGGATGGCTTCATGAGACCCTTGTTGAGTCCCTGCCCTCCTATGTTAAAGACACTAACCATGCTCTCCAGTTATTTGACAGGTTCAGATTCAGTGACTCTCATCAGCTCATCTTCACCATGGACATCAAATCTCTTTACACAGTGATCCCCCATGATGATGGTCTGACAGCTTTGCAGCATTTCTTGAACAAGCGGGAAGTCCAGCAGCCACCCACACACACACTAACTCATCTGGCAGAACTGGTTCTAACACTCAATGCTTTTTCTTTTAATAACAGTTTTTTTCAGCAGGTCAGTGGAGTTGCCATGGGTACCAAGATGGGTCGCAGCTTTGCTAATCTGTTTGTGGGTTGGGTGGAGGAACGTTTTTTTCTCTCATTCACAGGGACTGTGCCTGAACTCTACAAACGCTACATTGATGACTGTGTGGGGGCCACCTCCTGCTCCAGGGAGACCCTCCAAGTCTTCCTTGACAAGTTCACCACGGCCCATCCTTCCCTTCAGTACACTGTTGAAGTATCCTCCTCTACACTGCCTTTCCTGGATATCCAGCTCTCAGTCCAGAACACTGGTCTGAAGACATCAGTCTATTACAAACCCACTGACTCTCACAGTTTCCTCCTCCATAGCTCCTTCCATCCTAAACATGTCAAGAATGGCCTGCCTTATTCACAGTTTCTTAGACTTCACAGGTTATGCAGTGAAGAGGATGATTTTGCTGAGCAGACCCAAATAATGCATAGTTTTTTTATCAACAGGGGATACCCTAAAAGCACAGTGGACAGAGCACTCTCCCGGATCAGTAACATGACCCGTAACCTTGACCCCTGCAGGAGGGATACTGTCACACAAGAACAACGGTGAATTCCACTAGTTCTTCCTTTCCATCAGAGCACACCTTCTCTTCACAGGATCATCACTAGTAACTTTCCCATTTTGCAAACTGATCCTAACATTGGTGCTTCCTTTACAGAACCACCTATTGCCTCCTACCGCCTGCCACCTAATCTATGCAATCTCCTGGTAAAAAGCAGCCTACCCACTCCAACAGTTCCTCCCCAGGTACCAAACCTTGCAATAGGCTCGCTGCTACACCTGCAATTTATTTCCAGTGTAACTGAGATTCGGGGCCTACAGGTGTTTTTCACATCACCAAGGAGTTCTCATGCACCTCCACTAATGTAGTGTACTGTATTCTTTGCAGGAGGTGTTCAGCTATTTACATTGGAGAAACTGGTAGGCGTCTTGCTGACCGTTTCAGGAACATTACAAGCTGTCAGGAATGGTGAAACTGCTAACCCATTGTATCCCACTTTATCTCCAGGGACCACAATGTCAATGACCTTTCTGTTTGTGTCCTTCAGCAGGGCTTCTGGGATCCTAACCATAGAAAAAACATGGAAGCCAAGCTGATCATCCGCCTTGGCTCCCAGCAGCCCTCTGGTTTAAATGATAGACTTATTTTCCACTAACATCTTTCAGCCTCCCTTTTTTTCCCTAAAGTCAATTTGTTTTTGTACTGATTTATTTTTCATTTTCACCATATGTCTCCATTTCTGTCTCCTTCTCACACATTTGTCACCTTTCAGCCTTCTTACAAGGCCCTGTTAATCAGTCTCTACCTGGGAACTTCCCCAGCTCTTTCTCTCCCATTATGTTTTATTTTTCCCATCATCATCTTTTTGTTTCACAGATTCTTTCTTAACCTTACCATTTATCACTTCTTCTCCCTTAGCCTCCCCCTTCTTCTTTCTCCACATATATATATCTCTCTCTCATTTTACCTCTCCTCTACACTAACTTGTTTTTTTCCTCTTTTAGATATTTCCTGAAGAAGACCTAAGGTCAAAACGTAGATATTTAACTCTATTTTCTATTTTCAGCGTGCATTTAATATAACCATTTTGTTTTACTAGGGGTTGCTGCACTTTTCAAGCCAGTACCACTCCATTCACCCCCCCTCACCTCCACTTTTTTGTTCCTGCTAATATCAGTTCCCATCCACTAGTAGTCACTACAATTCCCTCCTAGTCCCATTTTGCTGTGTTCCTCTCACCACCCTGTGTTCTCTCCTACCCTCTACTATTAGTTTCTCTACTGTCCTCTGCAGGTCTCAAACCCTGTAACCCTGACTTCAAAGTCAGCAGCCCTACCACCAAGCCAACTGATCAGGCCAGCATTTATTTCTGTTTCAAAGCTCTTAAGCCTTTGCCTCCACACTCAGCAAAAAAATACCAATCTTCTGTCCCCGTACCACCAGAGGCAGCAGCTCTACCAGTAAACCAACAAATCAGGTTAAATTACTCACAGTTTTCAAGGCTCTTAATGTGTCTGACTCCATAGTCTGCTACAATAAATTTTGTTCAGTCCCACTGCAGGTCTTAAACCCTATACTCTTGCTTTCAGAGTCAGCAGCTCTACCAGTAAATCAACAAATCAGGTTAAACTACTCACAGTTTCAAGGCTCTCAATGCCTCTGACTCCATAATCAGCTACAATAAATTTTCTCTAGTCTCACTGCAGGTCTCAAACACTGTATTTTTACCACCAGAGTCAGCAGCTCAACCAGTAAACCAACAAATACAGCTAAATTACTCAGTTTTCAATGCTCTCATAGCCTCTGACTCCATAGTCTGCTACAATAAATTTCCTTCAGTCCCTCTGCAGGCTTCAAATCCTGAACCTTTGCCACCAGTGTCAGCAGTTCTACCCCATTAGCATTTGAACCTGGTACCGCCTGCACCAAAATCCATCACTCTACCACTGCACTACTGAGCCCACCACAATGATGGGTGTAAATCCGCTCCCCTTATACTGGAACTGGTACAGCAGCTCCCACTGCCCAACCACCTATTCCCCAGCAGACTATCCTATTTTCTACCAATTTCACTTATCATACTCCTTTCTGGGTTATATTGCCATCCCCCCACCCACACCCACCTCACTCCTTACCTTCTCTACCTATTACCACCATCCACCCACCCTGTCATCGCCTGACAAACATCCACCACCCCGCTTAACCTGCCACCAACACATGCACCCCAACCACCCTACCTACACATCTGCCTTACCTTTCCTACCCACCTCAACTTATCCATTCCCTGTGCTACTCTCTCTAAACATGTGCCTCACCTGCGCCCAACCACCAAACGGTGGTCCCTCGCTATTCTCCAGGTCCTAGCCCTACTACTTCTCATATCCGGAAAAATTCACCCCAACCCAGGCCCCGCCACCAATAATCAACAGAAACTACACCAAGGGCTGTGCATAGCTGCCATGAATATCTGCAGCCTTCCTAAAAAAACAGCAACTCTCCAAAGCTGGATAGCGCAACATCAACCGGATGTCCTTGCGCTCACTAAAACACGGTTTTCAAAAAAAAAAAACAGATTCATTCATCAGCTTCCCAGGCTTCACTCTACACAGAGCTGACAGAATGGGAAAATGGGGTGGTGGACATGCTCTCTATGTTCGAGACTCCCTACTGAACCAAGCTCTCCCAATCCCCTCACTAGACCATGGTGTCCAAGCCTTATCCATAAAACTTACCTTGGACCCCGCTAGGGCTCCCCTAACCATCCCAGCAGCGTATGTTCCCCCATGCAACCAAGCTATGGCCATACAATCCCTCACAAACTATATTTCCAACTTCCCTCCCAAAACGGAACATATCCTGGTTGGTGATCTAAATGTAAACTGGCTCACCAATTCAGCAGCTGCCATCAAGGACACCTTTGCTGCCCTGGATCATACCCAGCTGGTCCACCAAACCACCAGGGTAAACACTGCAAATGGCTCCCAGACCCTACTAGACATACTACTAACTAACCGACCACATAGAATCTCTGACCTAGTGGTCCTTCCTGACTCTCTGAGTGATCACTCCCCTATCCTTTTCTCCTGGTCATGTCACCTGCCCAAACCTCAACCTAGTGTCTCCACCCACAGGTGCTTATGATCAGGTGGCCTTCAAAAAATCAAACATTATCTGGCCCAGTGGGACTGGGCCCCTATAACCCAGAACCCTAACATTGACCTGGCCCTTGATTACTTCACATGTTCATTCAACAAAGCATGTGACATTTTTGCCCCCTGGCTAAAACGCAAACTGTAAAACATAATGTCCCATGGATCATGCCCTTATTACGGCAGTAACTAAAACAAAGGGATGACCTCTTGCACAGAGACACTGAATCTGGCTCCCAAGCAGACAGACTAGTCTAAAAAGCAGAATGCAATAGGTGCACCTGGGCCATATGCAAGGCCAAGACTGAATATTATAAAGATACCTGGGCTTCTTCTTGGGGAAGTGCACGAAAGTTTAGGGACAACATTAAAGAACTTAATGGAAAATCCAGCCTCCCCATACCCTCCCAGCTATGCGTCAACAATGCCACCTCCACTGGCCCACATGCTATCACTAACTGCCTTAACTCAACCTTTTCTGATCTTAGTGCAGTCCTGCCAAGCGACTTTTTCGACCCTATCCCAGCTACCTCTGAACCAAACCTCCAGTGCCCCCTTTCTACCTTAGGGTCATTACAAAGTGGGAAGCCAAATCCTACCTCTCCAAAGCTCTCAGTGGCTCCAGCTGTTGCAAAGACTCTTTTGACATGAAAATCCTCTACCGGGTTCTTGACACTGCTCTTTCCCCCTGACCGACCTCCTTAACCACTCCCTATGCTTGGAGCAGTTCCCAACAGCTTGGAAGACTGCTACAATTACCCCAATACTAAAAAGTGGAGACAATACCATCCCCAACAACTATCGGCCCATCTCCATCCTTCCCCTCTCAAAAGCTCCTGAAAAATAATTGCTGACCAACTCACCCAGGTATTCATGGAGCCCACAATTTATTATATAGTGAACAACATGGTCAGGATCAGCCATAGCACAACTACCACCCTCATCGAATTCTCCAGTTTCATTCACTCTGCCCTTGACCATAAACATCTTGCCGGAGCCATCTTCGTGGACCTCTCTAAGGCCTTTGATACAGTCTCCAACCCCTTCCTCCTGGACACACTCCACCACACTGGTCTATCACGTGGACCACTCTCTTGGTTCAATAGCTACCTTACTTCTAGATCCCAATGTGTTAAGATAAATGACATCCTATCTTCCACCCTGCCTGTCCACTCAGGGGTCCCCCAGGGATCCATTTTGGGCCCCCTCCTCTTCAGTATCTACTTAAATGCACTACCCAAATCCTGCTCCAGTAACGTACCGCTATACACTGATGATGCAGTTCTCTACACCGCGCACCCTTGCCCTGGCAACCTACAGTCCTCCCTCCAAGACTCGTTCAATCAGATTGAAAGTTGGTTCACCAGTCACAGACTTGTGGCCAACAACAAAAGAACAAAAGCCATGCTATTTTCCCACCTGCAGAGCAAGACCAAGGACACTGAACTAAAAATCCTCTCCCACGCTCACCTCCCCCTGAAACAAGTACTCACTTATAAATACCTCAGCCTAACCTTTGACACCTCCCTATCCTTCCATGCCCACATTAACATCCTGACCTCAGCCATTAATACCCACATCAGCCTCCTATACCAGCACAAAGACTGCCTGATGCCAGAGGCTCTCAATCTGGCTGTCACCTCTTCTGTCCTCTCTCTCATTGACTATGGGCTCCCCATCTACTCTGCTGCAGACAACACAATCCTAAACAAGATTCACATAGCCATTAATGAAGTGTGCTGACTCCTCCTCGGTGCAAATAAACACTCCCATACTTGCACCCTATACGCTCTAACAAACATTCTCACCCTGGACGAAAGACTACAATATCAATCCTGTCTCCTCACCAAAAAAATCCACCTAGAGTTAACTCCACTGGGGGTCTCTGCCTCCCTACTCTCGTGTTCCCACATTGCGACCACTCATTCTGCCAACAAACATCTGTGGACCGTGCCCAGGGTCAGAACCTCCCTAGCTCAGAGATCATTCCTCTATAGAGCTCCTGCCTGGTACAATGAGCTCCCAAGAGCCATAACCTCCATTCCCAAGCTAGGGCACTTCAAGACCATCCTAAAAAAACACATTCTTTCCTTGCACCAATGCCAGTGCAACTGCTAATCCTCCTAACTGACCTACACAGAGCTGTACTAGGCTGCTCCCCATTGACATTGCAACCAACTGTATAGGACTAAATGTATAGGACATCTTCGCTGCTGATCACTGTCTCTGCTATTTGACAATGCCCTAGAGGCTGCACCCACACTGTAACTATGTAACTTGTATTAATACCAATACCCTAGCTACCACATGTATAGGTCAACAGTCACCCAGACTATTATATGTAAATACTTTGCTTAAACTGGTTTGTCTCACTAGTGTATTGATCACTGTTCCTACTATATGACAATGCCCAGAGGCTGCACTTGTTCTGTAATTGTTTCTCTGTACTAATATCAATACCCTAACTACTACATGTATAGATCTTCAGACACCCTGGCTATTATATGTAAATACTTTAAAATGTGATGTCCCACAAATGTACTATCTCTGAATGTATGACTATGCTGACGCGGAGTCTTTGTAAATGAGTCTATGACTCAAAGGGTTGTAATTCCTATGACTGACTAAATAAATAAATAAAATAAACAAGCTCCCTGAACTAGTGGCCTTGATGGAAGAGGGATGCCTGGATATTGTGGCAGTCACTGAAACATGGTACATGGAGAACCATGACTGGGATGTGAACATCCCAGGATACACAGTCTACAGGAGGGACAGGGTGGGTAGAAGAGGAGGAGGAGTAGCTCTCTATATAAGGGAAGGGATTAATGCAACAGAACTAAAGAGAAAACAGGAAGTTGATGAGTCACTATGGGTCACCCTGGAGACAGAAAATGGCACTACTATCCACATGGGGGTTGTGTACAGACCCCCATCTCAGGGGGAGAAAATGGACAAGGAAATGATAGAAGGCATCCTTAAAATGGCAGAAAAAGGGGAGATATTGTTGATGGGGGACCTGAATATGCCAGATGTTTAACTGGAGTACCTTTGCTGCAGGCACATCCAAGAGCAGCGTCATTCTTGATGCCCTACAGGGGGCATGCCTCAGGTAGATAGTGTTGGAACCCACTCAGAAGGGAGCAATCTTAGACCTGGTACTCTCAAATGGGGAAGGAGAAAGGATCTCCGATTTAGAAGTGGGTAGCCATCTGGGAACAAGTGACCACCAAACAGTGTGGTTCACAATAAACACAGCCATAGAATCAAGCCATACAAAAACAAGAGTACTGGACTTTAGGAAGGCTGACTTTGGGAAAATAAGAGAGTACCTCAGAAAAGCACTAGCAAACGGGCAAGAAGGAGGGGTGGAGAAACAATCGGGAATAATCAAAACAGCCATCACAGAGGCAACAAGCCTTTGTGTGAAGCAAATCAACAAAACAAAATGAAGGAAAAAACCACTATGGTTCTCAAAAGAGGTGGAAGGGAAGATTAAGGAGAAAAGGATAGCATTCAGGAAATATAGGAAACACAGAAGGAGCAGGACAGAGAACTGTATCAGTTAAAGCAGAAGGAGGCAGGGAAGGCAGTCAGAATAGCAAAGGCACAAATGGAGGAAAAGATATCCAACTCTGTTAAGAAGAGGGATAAAACCTTTTATAGGCACATTAGGGATCAAAGAAAGACCAAGGGAGGGATACAGAGATTTAATAAATGGGAGGGAATGTGGGTGGGCAGAGGGTGAGAGTGAAAAAGCAGGGATCCTGAATGAATATTTCTGCTCAGTATTCACAATGGAAGAGGAGGGGAAGGTACATAAACCAAACAAGAAAGAAACTCTGAATAGGGGAGTCGATACCAGTCCATTCACAGAAGAAAGGGTTTTGAAAGAACTCTTGAAACTGAGGGTGGACAAAGCAATGGGGCCTGATGGGATTCACCCAAGAATTCTAAAAGAACTAAGGGTAGAACTAGTAACACCACTGACTACTCTCTTTAACAAATCATGGGAGGATGGGGTGGTACCTGAGGAATGGAGGAGGGCAAATGTGATTCCACTTCACAAAAGTGGGAGCAGGGCAGTGGCAGAAAACTACAGACCAGTTAGTTTGACCTCAGTGGTAGGGAAAAATGATGGAATCACTTCTGAAGGAAAGA
The DNA here is from genome assembly GCA_016271365.2 of Neoceratodus forsteri. Lineage (NCBI taxonomy): Eukaryota > Metazoa > Chordata > Ceratodontiformes > Ceratodontidae > Neoceratodus > Neoceratodus forsteri. The sequence continues at coordinate 426,113,269 of CM028132.1, read as the reverse complement.
ACTGTTGAGTACCTAGAGGTCAGTGGGGCACAGGACCCAAGGCAGCATGGCTTCACAGCAAGAAGGTCATGTCAGACCAACCTAATAGATTTCCTTGACTGGGTGACCAAAGTAGTAGACCAGGGAGGGGCTGTGGATATGGCCTACCTAGATTTTAGCAAGGCATTTGACACAGTCTCACACAAAAGATTAATATACAAGATAGCCCGCCTTGGAGTAGGTCCCAAGGTGGTAGATAAAAAACTGGCTGGGCAACAGGATGCAAAGGGTAATAGTAAATGGAGTCCACAGTGAAGAAAGGAGGGTAACTAGTGGGGTACTGCAGGGTTTGGTACTGGGACCAGTCCTCTTTAATGTCTTTGTAAGTGAGATTGGAGAGCACCTAGAAGGAAAAGGTATGTCTCTTTGCAGATGACACAAAGATCTGCAACAGGGTTGATACACAAGGTGGGGTGGAAAGGATGAAAAGGGACTTGGCAAGGTTGGAGGAATGGTCAAATATGTGGCAGCTCAGATTTAATGCAAAGAAGTGTGAGGTAATGCTTCTGGGAAACAAAATCCCAGGGGAAGAGTACACAATGGGGAGTGAGTTAATAACAACAACAAAAATCGAAAGAGACCTAGGAGTAATTATACCAGATGACCTACAGGTGGGCAAGCAATGTGAGAAGGCAGTAAGGAAGGCTGGGGGGATACTGGGATGTACAGGGAGAGGCATCAACAGTAGAAAGCAGGAAGTTGTCATCCCTTTGTACAGACAGTTGGTGAGACCCCATCTGGAGTACTGGGTGCAATTCTGGAGACCCCATCTCTGCATAGATATAGACAGAGTGGAGGCTGTTCAGAGGAGGGCAACCAAAATGGTGCAGGGTCTGCACCAGAAGACATTCAAGGAGAGACTAAAGCAGCTTAATATGTATACCCTTGAGGAAAGGAGGGAAAGGGGGGGACATGATAGAAACTTTCAAGTATCTCAAGGGAATTATCAAAGTACAAGAGGGTAGCGTCTTTCAGGAGAAGAGATGTGCAAGAACAAGGGGGCACAATTTGAAGATAGAGGGGGGACAGCTCAGAGCCAATGTTAGAAAGTATTTTTTCACAGAGAGGGTTGTGGATGCATGGAACAGCCTTCCTGAGGAGGTTGTGGAGTCAGCAACAGTGGGAGAATTCAAGAATGCATGGGACAGGCATAAGGCAATTCTAGTGGAGGGTAGGAAGAAGTAAGCTGTTGATTAATTAGAATCTGCAACTTATCCATCAGGTAGGGAAATGGGCAGATTAGGTGGGTCAAGCAGTCCTTATCTGATGTCAAATTCTATGTTTCCGTGTTTCTATGTTACTTGCCCATCTGTGGACCAAGTAACCTGAATGTTAGCATGTACAGCTTTATGATAGTATAGCCAAACCCCACTTAATTAGAAGTAAATAGGTTTAGTAGTTTTTGAGATAGAGTGCATAAAAAATTAAACAAATATTTATTTAAGACTTTTTTGCACATCAGTAGTGCAAAAATTATTCACATTTAAATTCTTAGGGCAGGATTCACAAAAGAGATGTGTCCAGTGCATTCGAGATACACTGGTGCTTCCCAAACTTGCGCACTAGCATAATTCTGGAAGGGCACTGATATGCCGCACACCACCCATAATGTTATGCAGTGGATTTGGAGAGGTTGTGCAGGGGGTGTTCCCATGCATATGGTGCGCAGCCCCAGTCACAATTCAACTTGGAGGAGCACCTCTGGAGCAAGTCTGGAGATGTGCCTCCAAAAGATAAGTCTACAATAAGTAGATTTAAATGGGTGTCCAGACAGCAGCATGGCAGCCTACCTACCCTTGCAGTCCAGGCTCCCCCCCGCCCATATCTGCATCATGATAACATAACACCAAACATCCCTGGTACACAACTGTGCCTCCCCTCCCTGTCCATATCCCTGTAAGGCACCAATCTGACCACATTCCATGGATGACCAGTAAAACCCCCCATCCCTCTCTGGCCCAATTGCAGTCCGGGTTTGCTCCACAGAGTATCCCATGTGGTCAGTTGGTTCCCCCACCTGAATCACTGACTCACCAGACCCTGGTAACAGCCGTGGTAGTCCAGTAGCACCCCCTTCCCTGCCTGCATCCCCGGTGAAATGGAACTCTGTGCAGCAACATCCTTGGTTGCCTAGTAGAATCCCCCTCCTTGCCCGCATCCCTGGTCAAATGGAACTCTGTGCTCAATATCCCTGGTTGCCTAGAAGAACCCCCCCTACCCCAACCTGATCACAACACCAGTGGCAGTCACAAAGGCTACCTGGTGGTCCAGTGGACGCCCCACCCCTCCACCCACTCAGGCACCCACTCCCCCCATCCCAGAATGTTTGCAACATTATGGCAGCTCACCTCACATACCACCATGGCTGCCCGGCCGACAGAGTTGTCTGTTAATGACAGCTATCAGATGCCCGGGAAGCCCATTGGTGGGATCCTGTCGACCAATGGGCTTGCAGTGTGTCTGTACTCTGTTATTCACAACTTTGTGAATGACAGGGTACAGTACACACTGCAAGCCCATTGGTTGACAGGGTCCACCAATGGGCTTCCAGGCATACAGTAGCTGTCATTCACAGACAGCTCTGTCAACGGGCAGCCGTTGTGGTATGCAGGTGGGTTGAGCTGCCCGCCAATGTTGCAAACATACTGGAATGGGAAAGAGGGGTGGGGGTGCCAGAGTGGATGGTGGGTGTCCGCTGGACCACCAGGGAGCCTTCATGACCACCGTCAGTGTTGCCATTGGGTCAGGTTGGGGAGAGGGGTTCTTCTAGGCAACCAAGGATGTTGCTGTACAGAGTTCCATTCAACCAGGGATGCGGGCATGAAGGGGGGTGCCTCTGGACTACCAGGGATTCTTTGTGGAGTCAGCATGGACTGCGATCAGGCTGGGGACAGGTGGGGTGTACAACATGCCTACTTGGGGCTATGTGTGTGACCCACTGCCCTTGCAGGGTGCCCGGTTCATTCTGCCAGGTGCATCCCTGCTAGATGCATGCAAATGGGGCCATAATGACATGGAAATGACCCATTGCACCTTGCATGCCTAATGGCCCCATTTGGGTGTTTGTGGCTATGAATGGCAACATTGGGAGCAGCGCATCCAGAGATGTACTGCCCCATTGGTTTTTCAGCCCAACCAGGGTGTTGCGCAGGGGCATCTTGGGCTGAGCTCACCTGTGGTATTCACAGAGGGGATGCACCGGGAGCATCGCCCTGCGTTTGTCTGTGAATACAACAGTTCAGACTTGGTGCGTCTCATCCAGGCAGCCAAGATGTGCCGAGAGCATATGCTTTTATGAATCCTGCCCTTTAACTTTCAGGATTTTTACAGTTGCTAGAACAGGACTTTTTTATGGCTTGGAAATGAAAACATGTCCGATTTTTGAAATGTAGATTTTTTTTTTTTTTTTTGTGGGTTTAAGCAAAGAAGCCTGAACATACAGATATTTTTCCTCACACCCATATATAAGGAAATAAATATCATGATTGTGTTACTATGTATACCATAATAATGATTAAAAATCATGATGGTTCATTCTTTCCTATGATGTGACGGAAAATGTTTCAAGTACACCTATTGGGAAAAAATTGTAATTAACTTAGTCATGGTTACTGTACATACAGTAGCCACAACAGCAATCAAATGTTTTTTCCAATACTATAAGTATGACAAGAATCTGTCTGTACCTATAGGATACAAGCATTTGTCAATGCCGAACATTTGCTGCTGGTATGTACCTCTTTTTTTTATTTTGACCTCAGCTGTTGAAGATGCTTGTTTTAGGATTAATTTCATAGACATGACATGTACCATTTATGGCATATTGGTGGAAATGTCATTTTACACCAGAAGTGTGAAAACACATCTCATCTAGGATTTAAAAAAATTACACGTCAGGGTTATGAGGTTTTGAGGAAAAATGGCTGTGTTGAAAGTCTGGAGTCAAAATAGCCAAATTAGCAAAGTTATGAGTGAACGCTGAAATTGTGTAACATTCAATCATAACCTGGCCATTTTACCATATTTGTACACCAAATTTTCAGCATAGCTTTCTTATTGCCCCACCTAATGGACCCGGCAGGTGAAGATATTTAAATCCTCACCAAAACTTCATTCTGTGCCACCAAAACATCATTCCATGCCACAGGTACAAAAAAAACACATTTTGGCCAGGATTTGAAAAAGGACAGCTGCCATATTCATGAGATGCTGTGAAGAAATGGCTATGTTTAAAATTTGTGGTTAAAATATGTAAAATTACAAGTCTGCATTAGAGATGCAGCGAATTTAAATTCCGCCACGAAGTGCCCACAAAGTGGGCACTTTGTTTTGGCACTTCACTACGCAGAGTGCCCCATAGGAAAGGCTCACTTTGCCTTGTCATTATTATTACTTCACGTTGTCTTTCCACCTTAAATGCAAAGTAGGGCGGAGTGATAACAATATTGGCAGCACCCCACCCACACAGTCACCAGAATTAATGTGCCTCCCCAAAGTGCTACTGTCTTGTGTCCAGAAAACTCCCCAGTGCTGACGAAGTGAAATGAGAGCGCAACAAGAAATGCAAAGTCTCCTAAAATTAATGGCGCACTCAGTAATGCACGCAGTGGTCACACACAGTCACCAGAATTAATGTGCATCCCCAAAATGGTACTGTCTTGGTCCAGAAAATTCCTCAGTGCTGACAAAATGCTACTGTCTTGTGTCCAGAAAATTCCCCAGTGCTGACGAAGTGAAATGAGAGTGGTAACAAGAAATGCAGTCTCCCAGAATTAATGGTGCACTGCAAACGCACAGACAGATTAAGACTGCGCTGCACACTCAAGGGATGCATATGAAAAGGCACAACAGCACCTAACCAGTACTCACAAGTCACAAATCTAAATCTGGAAAGGAATACCTTTTGCCAGTTGGGGGGATTAGTGCACGGCAGTAACAATCCACTACCAGTACAGATACCACAAAGCAGTATAAAAAATCCATGCAGGTGTGGTGGATAGCAGGTTCAAACTGCTGCAATTACTCTGTGGAACAATAAAAGGTGTCTGATTTAATACCACACATCGCACACACACACACACACACAGTACAAGTAATCCGTAGCAAATTGAAAACCTTTAGTAATACAGTATAACCAAATGTTTTAAACAGACAAATTATCACTGCTGCACCACAACAATCGGCAAAAAAAATTTCAAGAATTACTGAAAATATTACTGTGTATACATTAACACAGTTATACAAGAAAAATATAACCAAAACAGTAAGACTGCCTTTTTCTCCCAGTTAATGTACCTACACCACAAATACGCCCTTCCCCCAAAGCACACTTCACAGACTGACTGTTCTAAATTAACATTCGAAATCCACACACAACAATAAACACTCGATGATATGAGCACAGAAGGTTTTCTTACAATCGATGTACTAAATTTTGAGCAAAAAAAAAAAAGATTCAAAAAGCATTTTAAACAGCCTTTAGAGGTTTTGAATCGCAGAGCTTTGAGATCAAACTGTCTCCAGCTACCACTACCCATACACACTACCCAGACCAGAACTGAGGCTGTGTAGAACAATCTAGAGCCCATGTGACTTGCAATCCCATGAATCACTGCAGAATTTCATTTGGAGCTCAATTACAAGGTGAAGTGAGACGAATTACATTGATTTCAATGTACTTCACCTTAAAATTGGTGAAGAAGTGGTTTGGGGAAGGTGGAATAGTGCAAAGTTATTGGTTTCAGTGGACTTTGCATTCCTCATTATGAAGCAAAGTACTCCGCTTCACATTGTGGAGTACTCTGCAGATTCCGCGTTACTCCATGAATCACTTTGTGGAGCGAATTGGGGCCACTTCACTCACCACTACTTACAGTACTGTAACTCACATGCTGTACAGGAAGGAATGTAAATGCCTATGGCTGTACTTCCCTGATGAGCTGAGCCTGTATCATAAAACTCCCCAATTTAAAAGCTCTTATTAATGAGTACAGTAGTGGAGTGGTGAAGCCTGGAGAGATACTACAAAACAGGCTTACAATATATCCAAGTAACTAGTAAAAAAATTAATTTTGTGATTCGTGACATGATCTTGAATTGTGATTTGTGACTGCATTTGTGACCGGGATGATGAAGAATGTGATTCGGTGTTAATGGTGTGAGATAACTAATATGGAACTGCATTGGGAATGCGAATGCCTACGGGTGTACTTCCTCGATGAGCTGTAGCACAAAACTCCCCAACTTAAAAACTCTTATCAATGAGTACAGTGGTGGGGTGGTGAAGCCTGGAGAGATACTACAAAACAGGCTTACAATACATCTAAGTAACTAGTAAAAAAATTAATGTTGTGATTCATGACGTGATCGTGCATCGTGATTTGTGCCTGCATTTGTGACCGTGATGATGAAGAACGTGATTTGTATCATGAGTGACTCGTGATGATGGTCCTGACTTAAAAATGCATATTAATGAGTACAACGTTCATGCAGAATTATGCACCACACCCTGACACCAGTCTAGTACTCTGAAGGGAAGCCAAAGAAACAACAGTGACTTAAGTTACAGATGGAGATTGGGCCCTAAAGAGATGCAAATGCACAGACAGATTAAGATTGCGGTGCGCACTGAAAAGATGCAGACACTACGGCACAACACCTAACCAGTGCTCACCATCAGAAATTAAAATCTGGAAAAGAATACTTTTGCCGGTTGGTAGGGTCATGTGGGCAGTGTACTGCAAAACAATCACTAGTACTAGTACCAGTAAGGATACCACAAAGAAGTACAAAAATCATGCAGCTGCAGTGGATATCAGGTTCACATTGCTGAAATTACTATGTGGCACAATAAAAGGTGTCTGATTTGATGACACGCATCACACACACACACACACACACACACACACACACACTATGTAATGTGTAGCAAATTGAAAACTTCAGTAATATAACCATGTATTTTAAACAAACTAAAATTATGCACTGTTGTACCACAACAATCAGCAAAAAAATGGCAAGAATTATTGAAAATATTACTGTGTGTACATTAACACAGTTATACAAGAAAAATATCACCAAAACAGAAAGAACTGTCTTTTTCTCCAAGTTAATCTACCTACACCACAGATAGTATTTTTGCCCAAAATGTTCAACATAGCCTTCTTATGACCCCACCTCATGAACAAGTGCAGAGAAAATATTCAACTCCTGCCCGAAAGGTAATTTCATGCAGTGACTGTGAAATCACCTTTCCAGGACGTGAAAACACATTTTGGCCAGGATCTGAAAAATGACAACTGTCACATTCATAAGTTGCTGTAAAGAAATGGCTATGTTGAAAATTTGGTGTCAGAATATTGAAAATTACCAAATTTACTAGCCTGTGTTTGCAAATTTCAATGTAGATTCATAACTTTGTTATTTTTTCATATTTTTATACCCAAGTTCCAACATATCCTTCTTATGACCCACCTCATGAACAAAGGCAGAAAAAATGTTCAACTCCTGCCTAAAAGGTGATTTCATGCAGCAACCACAAAATCACCTTTCAGGACAGATTTGTCTAGTTTCTCTGTAATTTTTTATGATGTGGGGGTCCCAATAAAGGCATGTTGATATATTTGGGCAAAAATATCCAAAAATGGTCAAGTTATGCTACTAAGTTCAAATCCCCATTGAAATACATTGAACCACATACCTGATTTGCTCAGTTTGGGGTCCAGCTTTGAAGAGTGAAGGTGTGCCTGTGGTCCGGAGCAGACTACAGTATCAGAGTCCTGGTGGGTAAGTAAGAGCTGGGGGTGTGTGGGTGGTGTGTGCTGAGTGGGAGGGTGGAGGGAGGGAGGGAACTAACGGTACAACAGACATCGATGGATGGTTTTCTTTTTTACAGGCTTTTGGAAAAAAAGAAAAAAGCTGAGGGAAGGTGTTCTTTGTTTCAGGTTTCGACACTGGATGATTGTGCACCCCCTGTGTCAGTGTTATGTTTGGTGCGGGTGGGGTGGTGGGTGTTGAGTGGGAGGTTCAGGTGGGGTGACATCAATAGACCATTTTCTTTTCTGTATGTAACCCCTAGGTGGTGCTATCCCAAGGGCTACTACCCCTGCCTGCGTGACTTGGCACAGGTTGAGAGGCCTGAGTTTTTGAAATGGGTGCCTCCATTCAGAGGACAGGATTGATGGTAGCGTAGCTGCTCTGGGTACAGCCCTCGGGGATACTGATACCCCCCTCTATCCCCCCCTAGTGGCCTGTACTGGTCAGCAAATACACAATCACAATTAGCACCAGAATGCAATGTTAACCCCACACTTGGTACACTTACCACCATGGCTGGATCAGCTGCACTGGCCCTGGAGACCCCCTGTAAAATAAGACCTGAAATGGAGGAAGGCAAAAGCAGTACACTATCCCCACCACAAAGGTACACCACAGTCAGTTTAAATGCAAAAAGATTTAGATCTGATTTATTTGGGGGACTTGAACAAGTAATCTGATGATGCATTCTGTATCTGTTTTAGTCAGAGTAAACATGCATGTCTAAGAGTTCCTCTAACACAGTCGCACACTCTGGGTACCCAGTTGTCATACAGGCTAGCTTGAAGAGTTGCCCCCGGGTAGGCCGGCATTGCAGCTGTTAGTGGGGCCCTTGAGAAGAAAAACACAACATGCACTTTACCCACAATTTGTAATCCAGAGTTGGATGGCTCAGACTAAAATAATTAGCAACCTCAATTAAATCAGATGACACACCAATGATATTTGATCTTTGTTGCAGGGAGCTACCCTGATGTTTACTCATGCTACCCACAGACCAGGCGATCTTCAGACGAAATGAGACCTGTAGAAACAGTTGGAAATGAGTAGGAGTGAAATCCCTCATGGTCCTCGTTGACAATGCTGGTCTTCAGGCTGGCAGAACACATCACTCGGGCTGAGGAAAACATGTAACACAAACGTTTTCAAAACTGCTCAGCTGCGCAACACTTTGAACATCTCAAACACATCCTGGTAGGGCGAAATACGTGTCTATGTCTTCTGTTGGCACCCTTTGCAAACTGTGTGAGAGGCCTTTCGGCACCATGCAATTCTGCTTAAAGTTTAACTAGCATAATATTCTGTGGTGATTTGCATATGCAGCCCATGATGCTTTGCATTGTGGGGACATGTGTGATTTTGTATTTCTTTGAAACTTGGCTTCCCGGCCAAATGCCCTTTGGGGTAACCATTGCCTCAGTGCTTGTGCTCAGAGGTTCTTTGTTTTTTAAGTTTTTTTTTTTTATTTTAATTGGGTTCACCACAACATAAACCAGATAGACCATCTTAGGGTAGCTGTTTCATTCCACTGGGGTGTCAAATGGGTGAGACATATTGATGAGTCCTGGTAGGACAAAACACGTGTCTATGTCTTCTGTTGGCACCCTTTGCAAACTGTGTTAGAGGCCTTTTGGCACCATGCATTTCTGCTTAAAGTTGAACCAACATAATATTCTGTGGTGATTTGCATATGCAGCCCATGATGCTTTGCATTGTGGGGGCATGTGTGATTTTGTATTTCATTGAAACTTGGCTTCCCGGCCAAATGCCCTTTGGGCTAACCATTGCCTCAGTGCTTGCGCACAGAGGTTATTTGTTTTTCAAACACATTTATATGTAAACACAGCCTTTTCTGATCCTTCCAGGGAGGATGCAGGGTGATCTTCTCTCCGAGACTTAAGGAGCAGGTTTCCTGCAGCTACAGTCAGCAGCTACACAGGCTGGAACAATTTGGACCCACAGACTGACAACCGAATAAGTCTAGGCCAGGTAGGCCTTACTCCTGAGAGCCAGCAAGTTCCTCAGAGGCACACACACTAGCTCCTGGGATGTCTCTCCAAATTGACCCTTTCCAGCAGTTGCCCCCTTTTACATGGGGAAGAGTTCCAAAAATCTTACTGGATGCCAAACCTGTCTTAAACAGTTCCCAGATGCAGATTGGCTTGTGTTTCCGGTGCCTAGAAATTGTCCCAGTTAATCTCCCATAAGTCTCTGGCAACTCTCCAGAAGCCTTTTTGTTAAAGCTTTGCTTCTGGTTGGTTATTAGCTATTAAAATGGTGGCTGCAAGAAGTCTCAGGAGCAGTCTATTTCAATATCCACACATATCAAGTTCTGGTGCAGCCAGGATTAACGTTAATTTTATTTAAATTCCCCACTGTGCTAAAGCCCCAACAGTTCTCTTGCAAACAAGTCCACTTTTAAATAAATCAGCTGTTCCCCTAGGGAGTCACTGCTCCCATTACACACTGCCCCTAAGAACACACAGCAGCTCATAAATATTTATGAGGGCACTACTGCCCTGACATTGCTCCTTGACCTTATCTGGTGCCCTGGAGGCAGCACTTATGCCGGCTGCCAATTTATTTCTTTTAAAACATTTCCCTCACTTGGTTTGTGTCCCCAGTGCCTCTTAAATGTAGCCATGGCACCAGGAACTGGGAAGGACACACACATCACTTTTCTGACCGCAACGGTGGACTAGACGGGCAGGACACCTCCTCGAATGTGCAAGCAGCGGCTCTGCAACATGCCAGCCACTTGCAAATAGATTTTATGAGCCCCCAGGGTTCATCCAAACAGTGAGACCTGGGGGGAATGGCAAACAGCCGTGGAGACCGGGTGGACACCAGGGGACAATTGGAGGCACCCAGAGGCACAACAGGTAAGCCCACCAAATGGGGGGGCATTACATGTAGGCTACAAAAACAACAAAACAAAACAAAAGCATACTAATTGTGCTTTATTTCAGTGGACACTAGGGGATTGGGCACCCCCACTGTCAGGGTTAGAAATGGAGGGGGGGTTGCAGTTACATGATGGCTGCAACAGACACAATGGATCGGTTTCTTTTTTACAGGATATTTAAAAAAACATACAAGGGATGCTTTATGAATTTCAATGGACACTGGGGGATTGGGCAACCCCAGTGTCAGTGTTACAAATGGTGGGGGGTTGCAGTTATGGTGGCAACTGCAACAGGCATTGATGGACTTTTTCCTTTTTTTACAGGCTTTAACAAGCAAAAATGCTGAGGGAAGGTTTTCTTTATTTCAGGTTTTGATACTGGGATTGGGCACTCGTGTCAGTATTATGTTGGGGTGGGTGGGTACTTAGTGGAGGGTGGGGGTGGGGGACATTTACAGCCAGCAACAGATATTGATGGACTGTTTCCTTTTTTGCAGGCTATAAAAAAATAAAACATAGGAGGGATGTGTTGGGGGGGGTTGCAGTTATGGTAGTGGCTGCAACAGACATCAATGGACCATTTTCTTTTTTACAGGGTATTTAAAAAAAACTAAAATAGGAGGGATGTTTTCTTTATTTCAGTATACACTGGAGGATTGGGCACCCACAGTGTCAGTGTTATATTTGGCAGTGCCGAGGGTGGACTCCCTGGTGCTGCATAACTAAGTGGCAGTGGGGGGGCTTGCAGTTACAGCGGCGGCTGCCACAGACATTGATGGATCATTTTCTTTGTTGCAGGGCATATAAGAAAACCCAAACTATGAGGTGGACACTGGGGGTTGGGAATCCCCAGTGTCAGTGTCATGTTTGTGGGGATGAGGAGTGTTGGGTGGTGGGTGCTGAGAAGGAGGGTCCAGTGGGGAAAGAGTTACAGGGGTGTCAGCAACAGACATCGATGGGTGTTTTTTGTTACAGGGCTTGATATACAGTAGCAGCTGCACATCAGTAAGATCCATAGTAAATGCCTGATGTGTAGCTGTAACTGTTTTGAAAGCTGATCAGCTGTTTGCTGACCTGGCTTCTTGCAAATCCAAGGACCGAAGCCCTCTCTGATTAGAGCAGCTTCGGTCCTTTAAAGTTCATGCAGTTTCAGCCCACTGAGCAGAGAACTGCGTTATGACCATAATGCGTTGTCAATGGTCTAGACTGCCAAGCCCCTTGTGGTTTCAACTGCAGTGGGCTCGGTACTGACAACTCCCCCCACCTCCGAAATCCCATTTTGTACTAGTTCCAAAATGTTCGGTGTGCAAGCACAGCAAATGTAAAAACAGGACTACCAAAAGCCTATCTCTCGTGACCCTTCAGTTAGCCCCCCCCCCTTCTGACACCAGCATCTCAACCCACAGTGTTGGACATTATTAAATAAAAAAGTTAATATACAAGGAGCCACTGGATGCCAAAATGCCATATCTCTCTAGAGCCCCCACCTTCCCTTATCTCCTTTCCAACACCAGGATCCCAACCTTTGTGTCAAGAGATGAGGGTAGGTTTGATTCCTTTTATTGGACCAACAAGTGTCTTGTACAAAGATAGAATTATACACAAGCTTTCTAGGCCTTACATGCTGTGGAGCAATTAATAACTGTAGAGCAATTAAAAATCAGCAAGTGAAGTAGGAAGGTGATAAAGGGGACTAGAGATGAAAGTCTAAAGGCTTTTTTACACACAGGTTTCTGTAATGGAATGACTGTTACAGAAACAGTATTCCGTTACCTCCCTTGTGTGTAAAACGCATCTGTTCCGTTCCCTTGGTGAACGTTCACCCAAACCGCATTCTCAGCTTTTCGCGGTTCATCCTGTTGAGTTCCGTTTCATCTGGCTGTGTATAAAAGCCATTCCGAAGCAGTGCAGAAACAGCTATAGAGCAGCAAGCTCTGTGGGGGTGCCGAAACACAAATGGAGGTGGGAGTTGCTGGAAAACTCATTCAGTGTAAAGAGAACTTAAGAACACAACAGAATACAACGGCGCCACAGATAATGCTCATTCCATTTTAAAAACCTGTGTGTAAAAGTGCCTTCTGATGCAAAATAAAAAAAAATGAGAAGAAATGGGGAGGGGGTTAAGTAGGAACAGGTCAGTAGGAGATGAAAGGAAGCTAAAGAGAAGACACAGTCATAAAGATAGGATCTGAGATCATAGGCTGGCTGTAAGGGTAGGACAGGAGATGCCTAAGACATGCAAGGAAGTCAAGAAATTAGGAGAAACAAAAGAACAAAGGCCTAGAAAAACAGAGTGTGAAGTAGTAAAAACAGAGATGTGAAAACAATAGGGAGTGGGTGGGACTGAGCTAAAGAGTTAGTAAGAGATGCAGGCAGGATGTAAGGTACAGGTAAAAAAAACAGATTAGTCAGAACTCAGAAACAATAATAATAGAGATCACATGATGCAGGGCACCTGGTAGCAGCACTGATCTGGAGCTCCTGCACTACACCTCTCGCCACCGCTTTAAAATATCTAGATTGAGGAAATTTTTACAACATAATCTTCAGTTAAGATCTCCTGCCATAAGTGATTGGTTACTACAGAGATTTGCATTGCATTTGGCTCCAATTGCTGCGATGGACGCTGACATGAGGCAGGCCTCGATTAAGCACACGCCATCTACTACCCCTGAAAAGACACCGAAAAAAAACACTGGCTCAAGGAATTTTAGCCAGCAAACTGAGTCCCTCAACTTCTGCAGCGATCACCCTGACTGAGGACTGCTTCTTGCAAGAACTTATGCCTTTCAGAGAAACGCTATCGGATATCTCAATGGCATTAAAATCTCTCCGAAGCGATCTTACTGGCCTCACGAGGAGCGTGGATGACACTGAAGCTCGCTCGGTGTCCCTGGAAAAATGGAGAGATAAAACTGAGCCAGAAATAGTACAACTCCACCAGCAAATACATAAACTGCAATTAAAAACTGAGGATCTTGAAAGAAGAAGTAGAAGAAATAACATCCTGCTTATTGGTCTGAGGAGGAGATTAATATCATACCCTTTCTGCAGAAGTTCCTCCAAAGAGTCGTGGGTCCTTCCCCCACTTAATTCTACCTACCAAATTGAAAGGGCTCATCATTCTCTCAGACCGAGACCCCCACCAGGAGCCCCCCCAGACCAATTATTCTAAAATTCCTGAGCTTTGTTGAGAAGCAACATGTTCTCTCAAAAATAAAGTAACTGCAAACAATCGCCTGGGAAAATTCAACACTTCAAATTACACAGGACTTGCCTTTTGAAACGTGCCAGAAGCGCTCAATTGATCACGGCAGGCATCCCCTTCAAGATGATGTATCCAGCGAGACTACAAGTTTCGGTAGAAGGCTCATGGATTTCCTATGACTCACCAGCCCAGGCATCATCGGACCTAACCACTAAACTGCCTAATTTATTTAAAGTGGGCTGAATATCTTGCATCTTTTATTAGGCAAGCATTGTTGTCTAATACTTGCTGTGCTTAATAGCTGAGGTTTAGGGGCTTTAAAAATTGGAATTACCTGATGGTGGTCGGTCGTTTTTTCCTGTCCCCATCAGGATAAAACCTTAACGGTAATAGGCCACTTAGGCCTCGATGGTACTGTTTTGGCCGCAGCCCTAGGCCAGAAAATCTCAGTGGTCTCCTTTCAATAATGAGTAGGAACCAAATTTCTAGGGGTGGTTTCAAGGGGTTGCTTTTGAGCTAGGACCGAATTTGGTGCCCTCCTTATCCCTTCCCCCTCCTAGTTCCTCATATTACCAATGAATCTTGGACTGCAGACCTCCTGCAAGTATTTTTTTCTTTAATCTAAGCAATACTGTTTGATACAATATTTTTCAGGCATAGGGTTAGGTACTGAATGGTAGATTAGAAGTGTGGTGAATACCGACAATGGCTATACATTAAACAGGTAATGGGGATCGTGAAATATTTCTTTCTCACTACCTGGGGTTTCTTTTAAGGCCTGAATTTTGCTCCAGAGTGGAATAGACACTTCAATTATTTGGTGACCTCGGTGGACAGATATGAATCAAGGGTGTTCTCATGCTGATTCACCAATGGGCTCCCTGAAACCCCACTAGCTCAAATCAAGTTAGAGGGTGTTACATTTTGTTTTCATTTAGTTTATTTCCTGATGGAGTAAGTCCAATGTGCAGTTTTGCTAGTTGCATTTTTTCCAATATAACTACAATAATGTTACAGCTAATTGTTTTAGAGAGGGGCAGGGTAACTAAGGGTGGTGGGGGTTGTGATGAGGGGCTCCTAGATGGCGCAGGCTCAAGGTAGTGCTGCATAACATACCAGTTCTGGAGGGGAGATGGCTTTATTTTCCTTTCTTATTTTATCCTCATTTGTACAGGGTACCCACCAATCCAGCTGTCAGCTTCAGTATTTGGGGTTCCATTAGTGCTAACCTTTCAACTATTCCTTTATACTACAGGGAGAATTATTGCCATCTGGGGATGGCCTCCAAAAAAGTTTTCTTACAGGTTAAGATTTGGTTTGTTTTTATGTGGGAGGTCTTGTGTAAATAGTTGCGGGGCTTTATTAAGGGTGTGGGAGGGTAGGTTTTCGTATGACTTGCTATCATCCATATTTCTGTTATCTGCATTAGTTAGCCTTCAGTTATGTGTTCTAGGAATAAGTTATGCATTAGCTACCATAATAACCAATTCCAGGCTGGAATTTTGCTTTCCTAATATTACAGTTATGGGGAGGGAGGGTGGGGTTGGGTGGGAAGGGAGAAGGGTGAGGTTAGGTGGGGAGGGGCAGAGTGTGCCTTGGGGGATATGATTGCATACCAAATAATGGATCCTGGTTGTTATCTGTTTCAGATGACAATGGCTAGTAAGTCAGTTAAAATTGTCACATGGAATGTTAGAGTAGATAGAGATTTATCGAAAAGGTATCAAGTTCTTAAACATTGTACCCTCCTCAAAGCCGAAATAATTTTGCTTCAAGAAATTCATCTGTTGGTCACTGAATCAACCTGGCTACACAGGCAGGGGGTTTTCCAAATGTTCACAGCAGGTGATTCCTCATCAAGTCAAGGTGTGGCTATTTTAATAAAAGGGCATATTTTCTTTCAAGCAGAGGCAACCATTGCAGACCTGAATGGCAAGTTTTTTTTTAAATAAAGGGACCCTAAATAACACCACAATAGTCTTAGGTTCCATATATGGTCCTGTGGGAGGTGACACAAGATTTTTAATGGAATTAGCTAATAGAATGGCAACCTTCCTGCCTTTCCCCTTGATTCTGGGATTGGAACATACCACCAATTCAGGAACTGGATAGATATTATCTACCATTAAAACCTCCTTCCCCCTCCCAGAAAGTGCTGACCAACTTTATAGATATGTTAGGCATTTGCAACCCATGGTGAATCCTGAACCCTCTCATCAGCTATACACATTTTATTTATACATCCTAACTAGTCTTACTCTCATGTCGGGTCTCTGCCAAGCTGGAATAGAACCTATTTTCCTATCCAACCATTCAGTGGCATGGTTGCTACTCTCCCCTGATCCAAACATTCAGAAAGACACAGCCTGGAGGCTGAACACACAACCGTTTAAGGATAACACTACTGTTTCTCACATAAAATCACTCATCCTCTCTTTCATGGAGCTTAATAGAGGTTATATACAAAGGGAGGATTTGGTGTGGTGCACACTTAAATGTTATCTCAAGGGGGAGTTTATTAAGATAGCCTCTAGGAGGAAAAGACTAAGGGAGGCTAGAGCAATATCTCTATTAAACCAGATTGGGGTGGTAGAAAACTCTCTATCTTCTACCACTTCCCCGGCCTCCCTAGATTTGCTGCTAGCTCTACAAAATCAATATGCAGAGTTGATGAGGAAAAAAGTAGAATTTGCCCTCTTAAAGACCAAATCTAAATATGTCGACCAGGGAGAAAAGGCAGGTAGACTGCTAGCTTTTCAACTACGCAAACTAGAGAGTTCCAGGCTAATTCCCTCTGTATGGTCCCCAGATGGCTCCACTAAAACTATGCCCCATGACATTGCCCATGTTTTCATGACTTTTATTGTACACTTTATGGCAAAAACCCTTCCCCAGAATCGCCCCAAGCAACAGAGGCTTACCTAGACTCCCTTAAACTCCCCTATCTATCTAATCTTCTCCAAACATCTCTAATCTCTCCTATTACTCTTGCTGAAATGGTGGAGGCTATTCATAGTCTATTCTTAGATAAAGCACCTGAACCTGATGGATTTCCCTCCAATTTCTATAAAACTTTCTCCAATGAATTAGCTCTCCTACTTCTCAACTTATACACCTACATGTTCACAGCTGACACCCTAGATCCAACATTACTGGAAGCCACAATTATCCTCTTGCTTAAACCAGACAAGTCCCATCTTGATCCAGCTAGTTATTGGCTGATTTTTCTTCTTAACTGTGACATTAAAATTCTAACCAAAATTCTCTCATTCCAGATTAAAAAACTCCGGACTCATCTATTGAGTGCTGAACAAGTTGAATTCATGCCAGGTCACTCCTCTGCTGACCATCTCAGGACACTCAAGCATGTGTTTCATGCGGCCCAATCCTCCCAGTCTCCTATGGCATTGATCTCCTTAGAAAAAGCCTTTGACAGGGTGGACTGGGAGTTTTTCTGGGTAACGTTAAAGAAAATGGGCTTCCAACCCCTTTTCATACAAAAGATACAATCAGTTTACTCCTCACCTTCAGACAAGATTTATTGTAATGGTGTTTTTTCTGCCAGAGTTTCTCTATTTACTGGTACTAGACAGGGCTGCCCTCTCTCACCTTTCCTTTTTAACCTTTATTTGGAACCTCTTCTACTTCACATTAAACAATCCCCCCAGATTAGAGGTATTCAAATGCTTAAACAAACCTTAACTCTCTTGGTATATGCTGATGACATTCTTCTTCACTTAGAATAACTGGTATCTTCCCTTGAACACACTCTGGCGGTTATTGGCCAATATGGTCGCTTATCCAACTATAAGCTAAATCTCACCAAAACAGAGGTCTTTCCACTGAACAGCTTCACTTTGAAATCTGAGTTCACACACTTTGGTATGAAATGGTCACCACAGTCAATTAAATACCTAAGTATATTCCTAACCAGTGACTCCATTAAAACCAAGAAACTAAACCTTGATGATTTAGTGGTTACAATTCAACAGGATCTCCAGAGATGGACCAATCTGCCTCTATCTATATGGGGTCGAATAAGCATTATTAAAATGAATGTTCTTCCCTGCATTTTCTATCCCTTAAACTTACTGAACCTCAGGCTCCCATTATCCTTCTTTCAACATATACACTCCATCATCTCAAAATTTATTTGGCTAAGCAAGCATCCCCACTGCTCTTTCCTTAAACTCAGCCTTCCTAAGAAATTAAGAGGTCTTCACCTTCCCAACTTTCTTCTATACTATTGGGCAAGCCATTTAACCAGATCTGGGAGATGGTTCTGTAACAGTGGTACAGACTACACTCCCATCTGGCTTCAACTGGAAAAAAACCTTTTGAGGTCATATAGTCTGTACCCCTCTATCATCTTTTATCTGTCAAGGTCAGCACTGCCAACTCCACTACAACATTCTGTTATCAGTACCTCCCTTAAGGTCCTCACTCAATGTTGTGCTTATTTCAAGATATCCCTAAAATATGACTTTGGCCAATCACTTCTCTCCAACTCCAAAATAAAGATAGATGGTTCTTGTCTTTCTTTTCATTGGCTCCCACAACTCCAAGGGGTCCAAGTGAAAGATTTTTTCCTCCCAGGACCATTATCTTTCTTCCCCTGAAATTCTCACAACATTTCACATCCAGAGGAATCAGATCTTCAAGATCTTTCAACTAAGACATCTAATAGGTAATTCCTTTGGTGTCACCCCCTGAGTATCTCAAGCTAGGCCCATCTTAACCCAGCTGACGGAATACTCATCTAAGCCTCACTGTATTTCCACGACATACGTCTTCCTATTAACTAATAACTGCCCTAATCCCCTACCAGGATCATGGGTTTGGAACTCCCTATTACCTGATCTAACCCCTAACTGGGTTTAAATCTGGAAAGAATTTTATATTTGCCATACTCAGGACAGACTTAGACTCACCCAATACCACATTCTTAACAATATGTATTATACTCCTATCATACTGGCTAAATTGGGCAGACTCCCAGATCCCACTTGTACTAGGTGTGGTAAAGCAGAAGGGACTCTTGTACATATCTTCTGGTATTGTGAAAAAGTGGCCCCTGTTTGGCAAGCAATTCAATCCAAACTAGATCCTCTGTTGGGTTTGGAAGACCTTTTCACTATAGAAATATGTATTTTCGGCACGTATTCCAGCATTAAGGTTAAGGAACACAAATTCCACATGGCATTATTATCTATTATAGTCAACAAGCTTGTACTTAAGCAACTGGTTATATCCTACATTGAATGGTTAAATGACTTATCTGTATGTTTTAGAACAGAACGCTTGATTGCTAGTTCTTGTAATCACTTGGCTTCCTTTGACAAAAAAATGGGGCAAACTATATGCTCTCTACCTAAAGTAAGAATACATGTAGTTACATGTGTCTAGCTCCCTATGGTGTTACTGTCATTAATGTATTTCTGTTCCTTTTTTTTTCTCAACCTTTTACAAAGGCACACTCCGGGGGGGAGGAGGGGATAATGGAGGGAGGGAGTAGGGGTGAGAGAGGCATGGGGATTGTTTGTTAGTTTTGTCTATGTTTTCCAAATGTCACTCTTTGAGCATGTACCTTACTTTGTATTATGTTTATTTTACCAAAATCAATAAAAAGTTTTGAATTTCAAAAGGAAAAAAATAATAATGTTTTAGCATAGTGCTGTAAGTGACCACTAGGGGTGTGTGGTCAGTTTGATGTCTTTGCCTGTATTCCAGCAGATTGACTCATGGTATTTGTATGGCCCACTCAAATTCTCAATCAATTAGTCTTGGAGAGTGGCTCTGTTGAATTAGGGAATTCCAAAGTGTGGAGAGCTGTCTGTCTCTTGTTCTCACATCAGAGCAGATTCGAAGGTATTGATTTGCCTGACTGTAGATTACAGATTTTTTTGTATGACTTGGGAGGAAACTGGAATTATGCAGGTAGTGGTGTCTGTCAGTGGGTTTTCTGTAAAGATCAGTTTGTATATGTCCATTTTTAGTGATACTGACTGTAGTGTCAAGAAAATGTATGCTGGTGGTGGAGTATTCAATAATGAGATGTACTGTATGGAATGATGAAAGTTGTTAAAATCATGATGGCAAAAATCCATGTTCAAATCAGGAATATGTCATCAATAAATCAGAGGTAGACAGATGGTTTATAAGGGTGGTGTTTAACAAAATCCTCCTTTAAGCAGGCCATGAAAAGATTGACATATTGTGGTGCCATTTTAGTGCCCATGGCTGTCCCCATGATCTGTAAAAAGTGCTTGCCATTAAAGGTGTCAGACATTGTTAACTTAAAGTGCTACTGATATAAAAAAAAACTTTGAAAAACATTATAATTACGTGCAATTCAGCTTGCATTCCATATGTATTTCATATATTTCTCTTCCTTGTTATTCATTACTGAGTAAATTTGCACAAGTACATGATTTTTATCCCATAGATTTCCCTTAGAGTTTATCTCCGTCTGTAGCTTACTCCACACTTCAAGTCATAATGCTGTGTTGTGACATCACAATCTGTTGCCATGGGAGTAACTGTGATGTCACAAGTGGGGCATTATGACATCAGGTAGGGAGAAAGCAACTGAAATGGGTGAATTCTTCAGAAGCAAAGATCCTGTTTTCATGCAAATGACCTCAGTAATAAATAATGGGGAGGAAGAATACAAAATTGATGTGAAATACAAGCTGAACTGTGTCTAAATGTAATGTTTTGTTAAAGGTCTCCTGAAGATGTCAGTTGCTCTTTATAAAATGATAAAAATAGTAGCAGCTGTACAATACCCAACCCCGCTGGCTTGCTATTTCTGCCTGATGCAACCACCAGGAGCACACTCCAGACACACAGTTGTCTCTAATTCCCAACTGCCACCAGTGCCCACCATAGATAGTCACTAGCACAAATCCTCAACTCATCACTTCAACCAGATGCTGTCTGGATCAATTGCAACCAAGATTGATGAATGACACTCACATTATGTGCATTACAGCAATCACATTTTTTGATCTAGATGGCAGACAGCTGAGGAAATGTGTATGGGATTTTTGCTGGCTGTCACTGGGTGAAGGCAGTGGAGAGGGTGCAGAGTCTGTTGTACACCAGTGTTTTTTTTTTTTGCAGCTGGGCAGGCTGATGGTAGAGGGCCACTAAATGACTGGGGTCCTTAGCCATGTTGCAGCTTGTGGGAGGGGTCCTGGACACCAGGGATACTTGAACATGGGACAGGGTGTGAGAGGGATTCCACTGTGCAACAAGGATATTTGGACATGAGGCAGAGTGTTAGAGGGTGGTGCCACTGAATACCAAGGGATAAATTGGCATGGACCAGGGTATGGGAGGAGCTGCCAAGAATATCTAGAATTGCTTACAGTGAAGTAGACTGTATTCGGTGAGATGAATTTCAAGGCCATTCACAAAGCACACTATAGGTCTGAGGCAGTGTGGGAGGTCCTGTTACTTGTAAATGATCTGCATTGATGTGTTAGTGATGAAGGTTCAAAAAGAGCAGAAGCACCAGAGCACTTTGTAGTTAGGCCTACTAACACATTAGTGTGATATGCACTTTAGTATTGCTTTGCACTGCATATCTGTTTAATGTAGCAGTCAGATGGTATTTGATGGAGTTGCACTTGTGGATTAAACGCAGCTACTTTGCCATCTGCCATACACCTGGTTATTTTTTTGTCTTCTGGAGTGTGGTTTCTCTGTTTTCTGACTATACATTTTTATGTCTTGAACCATGGAGGGAGGATGGTGGAAGATAGTTATACAAGGATTGGATTTTTGTGCCTACTGTATATTTGTTTGAAGAGTCCTCTACATTTGGGAGTGGATAAGCAGCTGCATTAAAGTAAAACTTTGCTGGCAAAGGTAATTTCTGTAAGGAGGTTTTGGAAAAGTGCTAACTTTGCTGGTACTTCAGCTGACCTTTGGAAAGGGTGACATTTCCCACCTTGCCACATCAATACTAATAAAGTTTTACTTTGTATCATTCCTGCTAAGCATGCTACATATAAGGCAAAATCCCATGACCCATGACAAATTGTTTTACATTATTTTGGCTTTTCTCATCCCCTGAGTCAGTCTGTGGATTCCTCCTTCCCTGCTGTCCTCCAGTATTGGCTAGCTGCTTCTACAGCTGTGCTGTCCTCTCTCTTGTCATTCAGACTTCCATGTCCTCCAGGTGGTCATCTCCTTTGTCTGCTGAGTCTGTGGTCATTTTCAGGGTGGTTGTCTTCTGAGCTATAGAAAACAGAGGTTAAAAGCCATTATAACATGGGTTTCAAAAATAGTCTTCTGATTTGTTCAAACAGGTCACCTGACCATTGATTAATCCCTTATATACCCACAGTTGCATGTTCACAGGGCTTTATTTTATTGTTTCTTTAGGTAAAACTCTAACATAGCATTGCCCATGTTATAAGAGGATTAACCCACTCCAGGGTATGGGTTTACTGAGCATTAATCCATGCCTAGGTGGTTGAAGTCACTTGGCTCCCCCTCGTGACTCCAACACCCCTTCCCCCACATGGATTAATGCTCAGTACACCTCATTACCCTGTTCTGGGTTAATCCCTCCCTATTTTATATAGGCAACACCTGTGTGTCCTCTGTTGTTTAATATTTCTGCAATATTGTTAGGCCAGAAAATAAGAATTTGATTAGTTCTTAACTACAGGATAAATTACACTGATTGTTGTAATACAGCCACCCAAATGGCCATTAATTGGGCAGGCTCTGAACAGAGGCTCTTCACTTGCTGCTGCACAAGTCAGTGTCAGAGTGACATCAGCTGCCACTTGCAAGCTGGAAGGAGCAGTTTGGAGACCCAGCTTTGAATCCCACCACAGTCAGTCTAACTTACCCACTGAGTGACCTTAAGAGCAGGCCACTTTGCTAGAACTCAGAGCATAACCGCCTCTGCTTACCCCCTTGCCATGCATTTAAGCACCATGTGCTGTCACTGAGCTCTCTCAATCTTATTTAGTCAACCTGTGTGAAAAACTAGAAGAACTATTCATGGATAATAAAGCGATTTGGGATTCATCGCCAGGTATAAAAGACAATACATAAAACCATATTCCATCTTTTATCTTTTTTAAGCAGTGCAACTGGAAATCATTCATAATAGCAAATTAAACACACTTATGTAGCAGTGTGTGTCAGAAAAAGACTCACCACTGTAAAAGAAAATTACATTGGCATCAGGCATTCTCATAGCACCCTCATAATCTTTATGTAAACAGAAACATTTCTTTACATAATAACTGTGGGTTTACTATATTTTGACTTGTGCCTGTGTCACTCCTGTAAAGGAGAGCTGATCCCAGTGAGCCTATCCAGTTATCAAACCAAATAAACAAAATAAATCAAAATAAATCTTACAGGGAAAGGATGGAAACATTGGGCTTATATTCATTGTCCTATCATAGATTTAGAGGGGGTATGTGTATGCTTTTTAAAGCTCTAGTTGATCTCTTATTGTGGGAGGAGCTGGGAATTAAATTCAATATGGACTGTATCAGTTCTAGGAAGCATCACAAACAACTTTTTCTGTCAAGATGGAAGTTGAAATTAAGAAAGCCTTGACTTAGCCAAAGGGTTGTGACGTCCTGGAACAATTTACCTGCATTGATAGTGGAGAGTCCTAATATGAATACATTCAAAGCAAGATTGGATGTTGAGTTTAGAGACAGGATTCATGAATTTTAATCAATATAAATGGGACTGGGCAAGCTAATGGGACATGTAGTCCATAACTGCTCGTATTTTTCATATGATTCCTATATTATAGACAAATAAATGATCTTTTATGCAAGATTTATCCTCCTTTGTGAATTTTTTTTATATATAAATCTGTAGTTCACTGTCATCCTAATTCTGAAAATGACAGAAGTTTTTAGTTTCTTTTGTATCTACTGTATCTGTATCACAACAAACAAACAAACAAAAAACTCCTTGAAGCTGTGATGGATTTTTTTTCATAAAGATTTTTATAGATTTTTTCAGATTTTTTTAACAACCATACAACAGAATGTATACATCACTGTAACTCATATAAGGTATATATTTATTCAGGAACTGATTAAAGTAATTGCATATAACCTAGGCCCTTGGAATTCTGCTATTCTGCAGTTGCAGAGTTTTCCGTAGAATTTGCATCATGCCTCAGAATTCATATAGTGTCACAGAATTCATTGTTTTTGGTGAATATTCATTCAAATACACAGTTTTTCCACAGTGACAGGCTCCTGTATCCATCTTGTTTATCCTAAAGTCCCTCCTCTATGCTTGGCAGGTGATGTCATCTATGACATCACATCGTATTTTAGCCAATAGCAGGACTGAATTCTGCCACAGAAATGAATAAATCATACTGCAGAAATCAGTAAATGCTGCCACAGAAGCCTAGGAGCTCTGCTGCAGAAATCAGAAAATTCTGTCGCAGTGCACTTGGGGCCCTGCATATAACAGGCTCAGATTGGTGCAGCTGATCATAGCGGCAAGTGAGAAATACATCTATATTTTGTAATACAGCCACACAACCTGTACAAAGAGCAAAGGAAGGAGAACATACAAAATGTCAATTACAGGTTTAAGCAAACGTACCCAAACTCCCTTAGAAGCTCGAGCTGGGTGAATAAAGGATTTATATCTCTAATACTTTATCCTGCCTGTTATTGGGATGTAGGCAGTTTAAAGATCTAAGTCAAATCCTACCCAAGGGGTTGCTCAGCTTCTCTCTAGTCCTGGAAGGCAAGGGAGGTAACCAGCATGGTGACAAGATATACCAAAGAATAGTAAGGAATGCCTTTGGTAACAATAGTAAAAAAATGAATAATTATTTAAATTATAAGTTGTTAAAACAAAATTCAAGTACTCATTTATCTGCTCATATTATCTTTGATTATAGCATTTGATGGTAAAGTTGCCCACCCTCCTTCTATTGGTGTGGGGGGAGAAGGGTGCCCCAATCAACTACCTATGAAAGATGAAGGTACCCTTATCCCTTCTAGTAAAAGAAAAGGTCAGGTGGGAGGACATAACTGTAGCCTATGGACTTTCATCTTGTGTATAATATAAGATAGCAGTCTAAGCAGTGAAAGGTAGCTGCCCAGTATGGTTGGAGAGTGGCATGTTTGGAACTCCAGTTCACCTCCTATGTGCGAAGCTGGGGTTGCGGTCTTATTGTAGGCTGGAAAGGGGCCCCACATTTTGTTATATTGGGCAAGCTCTCCCATCATTGTATGGGCTACCTTTTTTGTATCTGTCAATGACAGAAGTAAGTTTCTCCCATTCCTGTGGGTTTGGAGGTTCAGGGTCTCTCCAGTGGCATAGAAGGACGTGTTTGGCAGCATGGTTTATTCAGGCACAAGACCTGGGCTGGAGCCAGTCTATGAGTGGGAGGGGGAATCCCCAGGAGGGCTGTTGTGTCATGGATATAATCTAATGGAGTAAGCTGACAGCATGTGCTCCAGACCCTGTCCTGGTAAAAGGTATTTATGAGGACAGGACTGCAATATGTGGGTAACTGTTGCCTATGGGAAATTTCATCTCTGCCATTCACTGTCCGGTGTCAGACCTGCACAACAGAGCCATTATTGGGTTCCATAGGCTCAGTGGAGGATGTTAAACTGCAGGGGTTTGGCCTGAAGCTGTCTATTGGCTCTATATGCTGTGGGCCATACAGATACCCAATATTGCTGCAGGAGTTGGGTACTCAGCTCTACTTCTCATTGGTCCCTAGAGGCCATAGCCTGTGGAGTGTGTTTTCTTGGGCTCAGAATTATATGAACTTACCAGCCAGTTGTTGTACTGTGGTCAAATGTAGAAGCCAGGTTTCAGCTGGTCCTGGAGGAAGAATAAGGTGTTGTGGGGAGAGTGTGGACTTGGCAAAGTGCTTTAGTTGAAGGATTCTCCAGAAATGTGACCTTGGTATGTGGTATTCCTGTTGGAGGTTGTCAAAGGATTTTAACACCCTTGTTTGAGGGGTGATAAAGGTCCCCTAGGGTATGCAGGCCCTACTGTTTCTGGAATGACCAGTGTATTGACTGGTCAACATTAGTACAGTAATTTGTGTTTGTTCCAAATGGGCCTTAAATGGGAGGTTTTAAGGTGCCAATTTATTTTTTTCATGTGAAGTTGCATACGTTTACTAATATATCTGACACGGGGGAAGCCTGTTAACTGGGTCTCCAGTCTGGTAGGATGTGTGCAGGCATGAGGGGAACCGCTGCTTGGGTGACTTCCACCCTGTCCATTTTGGGGGGAGAGAGGAGATCTGGCCTAAAGCAGATTATCGCATGTCTGAGCACTGCTCTGTCATGTAGCAGTTTTAGGTTAGGGTGGCCAAAACCTGCATATTTCCAGTGTGTCTGGGGGACCTGCAATTTGATCATGGGTGCCCTGTTGTCTCAGATGAATCTGGACATTTGGGTGTTCAGTTTCCTGAGGAAGGCTCCCAGCAGTGCCATGGGGAGGTTTGCCAGGATATAGGGAGTGCAACCATCTTTAAGGTGTTGACACGCCCTAGATAGAGAGATGGAAATGGGCCTAGTTCTTCAGCTTGGTATCTAATTTGGATAACATAGTGCTAACATTTTTCCCCAGTCTCTTTGATTGGGGAGCAAATTAGAATCTGCAAGCAGGTGACAACCTCTGGTGCCCACTGAACAGGGTTGGAAGTGAACAGATTTTGAGTGCAGGAGTCACTAAGAGTGTATACCATTATGTCAATATTTTGAAATTGAAATCCATTACAGTGACAGCTTCGAGGCTGTCATTGTAATGGAACCATTGGTGAACTTTCACTAGTTTCAAAGGTGTCACTCCTTTTTTCGAACAAACTTTGATTCGGAATTTGTTATATCAAAGTCGGGGAGTGTGGGCAAAGCCGCCCCTATGGAGAGTGCGCTCAGCACAGTCCCCCTCAAAAAAAAAAAACTGTATGTTGGCCAGGCAAAATTTCACCTGTTGACACTGCTTATGCCGCTGTGCTGCATTTTGACAACCTGGTTATTAATGCTGCTAGGTGGAACCTATTAAGAGGTATATGGATTTGGCCCCATTGAGTTTGTACCATGAAATGGATGAGTAATCTTTGATCATGACACTCAAAGTCTGAAGAGATGATGGCACTTTGGTGAGTAAGAGGGTTATATTGTCAGCAAACAATATTAGTTTATGCATAGTGTTGCACCGTTATTCCTGAGAAGCCTGAGTTGGCTCTGATCTTGACTGCAAGTGGTTCCACAGCTAGAAAGAAAAGGAAATGGAACAAGAGGCAGCCCTTCCTGATTCCATGCCCCAGTGAAAAAATTGTTCCATGACACCACAGTGACATCACTGATCGTGATGTCCCCCACAGCGACGGACGCACAGCGACATCCCCAACACCGACGTGACCAGATGACGACCGGCTATACTGCAACACCCACTGATACAGTTGTAGGAAGGAATGCAGATGGCTGTGCCCCTCTGCACTCGCCCATATGGGGGACTGTGCTCCCCGTACCCCCCTAATTTAGATATCTAACTCCACATCGTACAGACAGTGGAGTTAGATACATGTCCCCCATTGCCACAAAGTCCATCTCCATCAGGGTTTTGCTGTGGGGGGGTCACTGTACGGTTGGCATACCATGGAAAAGCAGGGGAGATGGCCAAGTTCATGAGGACAGATGCTGTGGGGGCTTTGTATAGGAGCTTGAACAGATCAACACATCTTTGTGGGAACCTGAATCTCAGTAAAGCATCACATAGATAGACACACTCTACCCAGTCAATGGGCTTTTCAGCATCCAGCGTCAGGGTGGTAGTGGTCAGTGTCTGGTTGCTGGCCTCTCATAGCAGGTCTAGGGTTTTATGGGTATTGTCTGATCCCAGTATCCCAGGGACAAAACTCACCTTGTCTCGGTGGATGAGGGTTCCTATAATGGGTTCCAGAGACCTGCCGATAACTTCTACAAAGACTTTTGTATTAGCATTAGTCAAAGATATGGGCAGAATAAGAGTGCACAAAATGCTATCATTTCCCCTCTTGGGTAGAACTGTAATCAAGGCTTGGTGGGATGAAGAGGGTAGGAAACACTTTTTCCAGGCCTCATTGAACACTTTGGCAAGTATAGGAGTCATAAAGGAGGAGGAGAAAGTAGCAAAGAAATCACTGGGAAATCCATCTAAGCCTGCTGAATTGCCTTTGGACAGTGAATGAATTGTTTTTTCCACCTTTTGGACAGAGATATGTATGAAGAGGGTGGGGAATTCTGTCTGTGGTACCTGGGGGAAATAAATGTCTGAACAAAAGTCCTCAAACTGAGATGCCATTGCAACAAAAGGGGAAAGGTACCAATATGGTACACGAATAGAGTAAAACACAAATAAACAAAAAGAGGCAAGCACACAGGGCAATGAAGAGAGATAACAACTATTACAATACAAACAACAGATTAGGATAAGTACAAAGACGATCAGATTAGGAAAGAGCAAAGCAGAATTTAAACTGTCACATACAAGAGACAATGGCAAGGCATTTTTTGCTTATGTTAATAAATCTGTTGATAGGACAGTAGGTCCTATCAAATTATGGGACACTGAATGATCAGACCCAAAAACGTAGGCTACAGTCTTTAATCAATACTTTTGTTCAGTATATGAGAGGGTACAGAACCAGGGTGCAGGCATGGATAGTATCAGTGGCATGCCATCAGAAACCAATACATGTAACCATATAAATATAACAAGATCTGAAATAATTACAAAATTACCAAACCATAGATCCATCTAAATTGGCAGGGCCAGACAACCAGCATCCCAGGTTACTGAAGGAGGTCAGTTCCTGGCTAGTGGACCCCTTACTAAAACTTTTTAACCTGTCTTTACTGACCGGGGAGGTTCCTAGAAATTGGAGGATAGCAATAGTGGTCCCTATATTCAAACAAGAACTAGCCAGAGCTGATAGGGCTGTGAAGAGCTATCAAATGACCAAAGTTATTTTCTTGTTGGTGTCATATAGTGCTGTTTAGTCACAATAATCAAAAACTGCCATGCTCCTAAATCAGTCCTCTTGAATTTATTTAATCAGAGTAAATGCTGCTGGTGTGTGTGTGTGTGTGTCAGTGCTCACAGATTACATTTGCCTTTTTCCTGTAACTGCAGGGCAATTTTCCTCTGTTTTCCTGTAGATCATTATTTTCAATGGAAGCCAAATTCCTCTGTTTTCTCATATAACTAATACAAGTCTATGTGAAGAATTTCCCTGTAGATGGCTCCAAATCCCTGTAAACATAGTTTCTTACCATTTAGATAAAATACCTGACATTCCCTACAAGCTTAGTTAAAGGAGAACTGCACTGAACCTGTGAGTAATGTTTTCTGTAGAAACTTATTTTTCATATAGTGGGTCCCCTTCTGTTTCTGCCTCATTTTTTCTGGCCTTTTAGTTAACCCATTAAATATTTATGGGCTACACACTGCTGCAAAGTGCCATCTAATAATTGTATGATGTTGTTTATGTCCCCATGAACCTAAGAATTCTAAATTAGAACACAGATGCATAGTACCAACAATGTAAGTTCTCGACAATATAATACTGTTCTAAAATGGTCAATGCCAGCAGTGTGTGAATCAGAAACACTCACTAAATTTCCAAAAGGCCAGTTAAGATTAAGCAGTAACAAAGTGAGAACTGGTTGTTAAAAAAAAAAATAACATCCACTTCTACAAAAATGCATGTTTGCTGATTCAAGGCAGTTCTCCTTTGAGACATTAACAGCCCAGTCTAAATTGTTCACTATTTATGGGGCTGGCAGTATAGCCTAGAGGTTAGAGTAATGAGCTATAAATGAGCTTTGTACATCCAGCATTCAGACATGGGTTTGATTCCCACACTCTCCATTTCCATACTGTGTGGCTCTGATTAACTCACTTAATCACACCAGTGTTCCTGGGTTGTCCCAAGAAACAAGCATCTATGCCTAGTGGACCTTACCTGGTTACCAAACGAAAAAATATATAAATTTATTAAATAACATTTATAAACTATAAACAAACATTAAACTACTGTACATAGATTCCAGCACCATGCAATAACCAACCTCCCTGCTCCTAACAGAGTCCTTCTAACTATTCTGTCCCTCTCTGTAAATCTGTTATTTTTTTTTTCCTTTTGGTATAGTTTTGAAACTGTCTGTCTGGAGGATGGAAACATACTGTAACACTTTTTACACTGGCCTTCAGCTGCACAGGAGGGAATGCTGACTCAAACAGTGTAGCTGAGCCTCAGACCGTAAATCCTAGATAAGAGGTGAACAGTCTGCATCACATGGCCCATCCCAAAGCAAGATTGCACACACACACTCACATACACACACACACTTAAAAGCACTTTCCACTTGACACTTTACGACTCCAGAAACAGCAAACAAGCACAAAGCACCTCATTTGTTCTATGTATGCCTGGGCAGCTGGACTTAATTAACTCTGCCATGCTAGTTTATACTTACTTTTTTGTTTGTTTGTTTAAAGGGCAAGATCCTTCAGGCCAAAATAAGTGATGGGGCTACAGACCCCCTCCCGGCCCTACAGTTTGTATATGTGCCCATAGGAATGAAATAACTCACAGACTGCAGGTCCACTGTCTGTAATCTGACACTATAGACTACAGACATCATGTAATGAGTTAACCCCTAGGTTGCTGAAAGAAATATAATACATCTATTAGACTGAGCTGGACAGATCATAGAAACAGTAGTTTAAAAGGTTTTTTTTTTAATATCCTGAGAAGTTCTGGGGCACAATACAGTAGCATCCCCCCTTCCTTCAGATGCCTTTAACATAGAGCAGCAAATATCAAAAATCAGAGTGGGAGTACACTACTTTGCAGCCATGGAGGAATACTTCCAAATGTCTAAAAATGGAGTTCCACAAAAAGCCATTTTAGAGCTACAATCTGATCGATGACAGAAGGGCTGTAGGCTCCACCCACAGCCCTAAAAAGGAGACAAACCAGAGGTGGGTAACTATAGACCCATAAGTTTGACAGCTGCTGTTGGAAAGATGCTCAAATCAATAATCAAAGACAGGCTGGAAGGTAAATTAGAGAGCAAAAAGCTTTTTGATGAATCACAGCATGGGTTTAGGAAGTAGAGATCATGTCTAACTAATACCTTAGTCTTCTATAAAAAGGTCAGTGAATCCCTGGACAACAAAAAAACATTCAATGTGATATTTTTGGACTATAAAAAAAGCTTTTGATAAGGTACCACATGCAACATTATTAGAAAAGATGCTCAAATTAGGTATTAATACAACACTAGTGAAGTGGGTCAACTCTTGACTAACAGAGAGGATGCATAATGTCTGCATAAGGGGACATACGTCTGAGAGTGGAAGGATGACAAGTAGGGTGCCCCATGGGTTGGTACTGGGGCTGGCACTGTTTTCCCTCTTTATCTCAGACATGAATAAAGGGACCAGGAACTTTTGTATTAAATTTGCAGATGATTCTAAACTTGGGGCCGAGGTAGGAGATAACAAACAGGTGACATCAGTGCCGCAGGATCTGATACTGGAAGAGTGGGCAGCACACAATGGTATGCATTTTAACATTGATCAATGTGTGGTGATGCACCTGGATACTAATAATAAACAAAATAGTTACACCCTGAATAGAATCCAGTTAAAGGCAGCAGACAGTGAGAGAGACTTAGGAATCCTGGTCACCAATGACATATCTTTCAGTTCCTACTGTAATGAAGTTACCAAAAAGACCAACAGAATTACAGGCTGCATAAAGAAAGCATTCGTATCAAGGAACAGGGCACATACAGTTCCACTGTACAGAGCTTTTGTCAGACCCCACCTAGATTATTGTACCCCACTGTGGAGCCCCCATCTAAGGAAAAATATAAATAACTTGGAGAAGGTACAAAGAAGGATGATGAAGATGATAGATGGGATCAGTTATGAGTCTTATGAATCCAGATTACAGCAGCTAAACCTGTACCCACCTGAGTTAAGACATAGAAGAGGGGACCTATTACAAATGTACAGAATAACTAGAGATAAGAACCTGAAGGAAAGTTTGGGACTGATGCCTGCCAATAGGAACACTAGTCTAAGAAGTCACAACCACTAACTAAAGCTGACATTCTCCAGAAGGGCATATTTCTTTACACAAAGGATTATATCCATGTGGAATAACTTCCCCAGAGAGGTAGTTGAGGCCAGCACATTTCTGTCCTTCAAAGGTAGGCTAGATAGGCATCTCTTAATTACAAATGGATTTTAAATGCCCTGCTAGTGTGGGAGACAGCCACTATGGGCCTAGTGCCTTCTGCCTGTCTTATAAACCAAGTATAGCAGTAAGTATAGAGACTTATGATGCATAGAGGGTAGAATAAAAGGATTTAAATTCTTTGTTAATTAGGTCCAGGTATGACACAATTTGGCCTTGGGAGATATATATGAGAGGAATATACCTCTCTGATTCTCTATTATGCGGCCTGTTAGCCAGGTGCTTGTTGGGCTCTCCTTCTGTTTCACAATAGGCCGGGTTTAGTTGGAAGAGGGCATAGTCTATCTTATTCTGCATGGTCTCCTCCAGTGCATTGTGTACCTCTGAGATTTTGGCTCTAAGGGTCACCCTGCAGTCTGGGTGCTCATGGAGGAGGTGGTGTCATTTTTTAAGCTCACCCTCTAACTTTCTGGTCTCCTGATCTCATTCCTTTCTTTTTTGGAGACATAGGCTATGAGGTGGCCCCCTAAGTACAGCCTTCATTGCCTCCCACAGGGTAGCAGCTGAGGTGTCTGTGGTCTTGTTTATTGAAAAATAATGCTATATTTCTTTAGATAACCACTGCACTGATTTGCCCTGCTGCAACAGGTTCATGTTCGGGTGCCAAGTGTTTCTAGGACAAGTCATTCTTCCCCAAGCCAGTGAGAGCAAAACTGGGGTGTGGTCAGATATCAATATGTTTCCCTGAGCAACCCCCCACATTCCCTGCACCATGTCAACCCAGAGAATATCGATCCTGCTGTGTGTCATACACTTGGGAGTAATAGATAAAATCCTTTTCCTGGCAGTGTAATTTGCCAGACATCCCTAAGGCCCACCTTTTGGAAAGTGGCCTGGACATAAAGAGTCACCTTGGTTCCTCCTCTATTTCTTGGGCAGGTGTGATCTACAATGGAGTTATGGGCCATGTTAAAGTCCCCTCCAATAATGATACCTGTGGGACCCCAGGCATTTCCTGGAGAATAATATCAAAGAAGGTTTGGTCTGAGATATTAGGTACATAAACACTGTCCAATACTATGAGTTCCCCTGATAGGTTCCCTCTAGCCATAGAAATGTTCCCCCTCTTATCCTTAGTTTCCTTGTGGATACCATGCTGGAAGCCTTTATGACAGAGAATAACTAATCCATGCTGCTTCAAAGAGTAGGTGTTATAGTGTGCCTGTCCAACCCAGGTGCACTTGAGCCTATGGGCCTCAGTCTCAGAGAGGTGGGTCTCTTGTTACAGTGCTATATCACACTGCATATCTTTCTTTTTTTTCAATTTGATATACTTTATTAACATTTTCTAAGCAGTACATACAGTTCTTCACATTATATCATTAAACATGTCAAACTGTAAACTCATAAAGTCCCTTTCCACCTCCCCCAACCACTTACCACATATTCCCCCCCACCCCATTTTCCCTCATCCACCATGAGCATTAATACATGGTCAGAAAATCCCTTCCCCCCCAAACTATTAACACTGCAAATCTTTCAGTATGATGACAATCTTTCTATGTGTTTTTTAGTACAGTTCAGTCCCTTTGTGTTCCAGGTTGTTATCTTTTTTTTTTTTCAATTTTCTTTATACTCCTGCACTGGCCCCATAGGACTTCTGTCAAGCAGAACACGGGGAACTGACCCATTACCACTCATCTGAGACCTCCTACACCATGCCTCTGTCCTGGGTGTTCCCCCACTACATCTTCAACTCGCCATCCCCTTGCGCTGAACCCCTCCGAGGTAGAGCTGCCAACTCCTGACCGGCGCTCTATGTAGAATCTAGAGCGTAGTCAGGAAACAGAGGAGAACTAGTGACTGGTTGGGTGGGTTCAGCACTGAGCATGGTGGGCCATCCGCTGGACCTGCCTTCACCTTCCCAGGTGCCAAAGTTTTTCCCTTATCTCGTCCCAGAGGTGCAGATGTGCAATGATGTCCAGCGCATGATAGGCTCACTCCCACACCCACCTGCAGGACATCCTCCATCACCTCCAAACCCCTCAGCATGTCTCCCACAAGATGCAATGCTTCCAGTCTCCACTGGGACCCTCAGTAACAGTGGGAGATACATACCACCCTCCCAAGGAGGGAAGAGCAGTCCTCTGGATGCTCAATCCTGTCCTTCCCCTGCCAACCCCTGATGACTTGAGCTCATTCCCAAACTCAGGTCATCAGCGTGGGGTGAGGTGTGGCATCTAGCGCCTCAGCCCAGAACCACCAGGCTAGCTCCAGGTTATTATCTTATGGCTATCAAAACAGACATTCTTACACCTAATACAGTGCCTAAGTGTAAGGTAAAGCAAAAGCTGTTCGCTGTACCATGTGCCAGCTCCCCCCAATTCACCCTCAACAATTAACCAACATTAAAAATAAGCAAAAGTACAGGTATATAACCATTAGATTACAGGTTAACCACACCATGCACTTCAGAGTCATTTACTGTACACAGGTGGAGAATGCACATCAGACAAATGCAAGTTATTTCACACAAAGGATCTACATTTAACTTTTTGTGAGTACAACTAGCTGAGACAGGATAGGCTGTGAGGCTGACTTTTATACAGGGGAATTTTTTTGTTTTGTTTAAGTCTGTTGCAACAGCCTGACTTTATTATACTTTAATATACTGTTTACTATCTTCTCTCTTACAGGATGGCCACCAGTGAAGATTTCTTCTTTCTATACCTTATTTCAAAAATATCCTCTCCTGTTCAGCTTTTCATGGTTTTACCTCTTTTTCCAGCTTTAGAAAAAAACAGTGAGTTTAAACATAAACAAAATTGCTGGCATTATGATATAGAAGCATGTCCTCTAAAAAAAAAAGTACCAAAGCCCCAGGTTTTAGCGATCCCATAGTTTGCTAT
This sequence comes from Neoceratodus forsteri, assembly GCA_016271365.2. NCBI lineage: Eukaryota > Metazoa > Chordata > Ceratodontiformes > Ceratodontidae > Neoceratodus > Neoceratodus forsteri. The sequence goes on along the minus strand of CM028132.1, from coordinate 426,078,152 downwards.
GGTGATTAGTTTTAAATTTATTTTGTTGTAGCTGCAGTGCGAGAACAGGGGCTTGTGCTTTGTAGTGCAGAATGCTCATCCACCCCGCATGTTAGAACAGCACTTATGATGATTTCTCTGAGAAACAAAAACATGGGTCAACAGAGTCCTACAGTTGAGGGTGCACATATTGCCCAGGGCCTATGAGATGCTACTGGGGTCAGTAGACTGATAATTTAACTGTCCAAAATGGGAGGAAACATGAAAAGTAGACAGAATAAGGAGCAACAGATAATTTTTCCCAAAGAGTCAAACTGTGGCTGCAATACATTTCTCTTATTAGAATAACAACCCCAATAATAATGCAAGACAAAATAGGAGCCCATTTCAAAACTGTTAGAAAGCATGTAAGGATATCACTAGTCAGGAACAAAGCTTCAAGTAAATGTCTTTATCTGACAAAGGGCTGAATGTGAGGCTACTCCTCATGGATAATTCTGATTCGGTGTCCCACAGTGCTTGAGGTGGTGCCAGAGAAAACAGTCAGTAGCAGGCATCCTGGGAGAAAGTCTGTGGTAAGGGGGATAACAGAATCTCACCATTTCCCCTTTCTCCAAATTCAAATAGAAAGGACACTGTAGTATATGCAGGGTAATGTCTCACACAGTCACTTGATTTTGTTGTTGCAATGTTCATAAAGTCTTTTACCCATTTTCGGCTAGGGAGTGTAAAAGGCATGGAACAGTCAATCAGTTAGCAAGCTCCAGTGTGAAAAGTCTCAGCAAGAGTCCCCCCTGGAGCAAAGTTAACAGCCATTTTTATGGCTGTGGGCGGAGCCTACAGCCCTTTTGGAATCAGATTGTAGCTCTAAAATAGCTGATCGTGGAACTCCCTTTTTGAACATTTGGAAGTATTCCTCCACAGCTGCAAAATAGTGCCCTCTTCCTCTGATTTTTGCTATTTTCTGCTCTATGTTAAAGGCATCTGAAGGGAGGGGGGGGATGCTACTGTATTGAACCTCTGAACTTCTCAGGATATTAACAAAAAGAACTTATAGAACCTTATAGAATAAAAAAACCTTTTTAAACTGCTGTTTCTGTCATCTTTCCAGCTAAGTCTAATAGATTTATTCACTAACCTAGGGGTTAACTCATTATCTGTTGCACTGAAACAGTCAGAGAGACTACAGTGTCAGATTACACAGTGCAGCTGCAACTAGCTGTTAGCTATCTCATTTCTATGGGCATGACAGATTGCATGCACACACACACACACACACACACACACACACACACACACACACACACACACAGCATGTACTCTGACTAAATAAATTCAAGAGGACTGAATTAGCAGCATGCCAGTTTTTGATGATTGTGACTGAACAGCACTATATAGCATCAACAAGAAAATAACTTTGGTCATTTGGTAGCTTTTCACAGCCCTATCAGCTCTGGCTAGAACTTGTTTATGTTTAGCACTATTTGCAGGGACATTTAGTCAGGGACTCAGTTTGAAGGTAAAGGAAGCCTTAAGTACTCACTATAGTAATGTTATTAGCTGACCGCAGCTGAAGGGGGGGGTCCTGGTGATCTTCGCCCCATTTCCCTGCAATAGAAGCGGTCTCTGGCAGCTGAGTATCCATCAGAGTTGCTGGTCCAAAGTTCTCTTGAGAGTACCTGTCAGCTTTTCCTGGTTAGTCTGGATCTGTACCACTGTGTCCTGGAAGGTGACTTGCAGCACAGCAAGGTACAGGAGAGAGAGTAGGGAATACTCTTATTCCTACGCCACTGTTTTACCTTATCAAAAGCTTGCCTTTTGTTTAACATGGAGGGTAGTCCAGATAAAAAGAAAGCTTGCTGCCTGCCACCACAATCTGTTTAATGTCTTGGGCAGCTTGAGAATCAGCTGTTTGTTGATGAAGAGCAGGAATTAAAAAATGAGGGGTTGTGGTCTGCTGTTGGTCAGGCTGGAGCAGGCTGTCTGGATCCTGTGATCCTGTGAGCCTGCTCGATCTAAAAATCATACTCCTCTGGATTTAGGTTGAGTCACAAGGGTAAATTAGTACGGAGATAATCAATGGCAGTTTTTCCTCTAACTTCCTTTAGGCAGACCCAGAATCCTCAGGTTCTTTCTCCTTCTGTGATCCTCCAAGACTTTCAGCTTGTGTGTGAACCATTCTATCTGGTGTTCTGCTGACAAGAAACATTGATCTGTGTCTCACTCTCTTTTCGTTAATGCCATGATTTTATTTTCATTTTCTGCAACTCTACCTGACAGGCTACTGATGCTCACTTGAGTGTCAGTCACTGTTACCCGAATTGTCAAGATTGACTCAGCAAGTTTGGTGAGCCAGGCTGGTTGTTCCTCAGGCAAGTCAGAAGTGATGTGGTGGGTTGCCACAGCCATTTTGGAGATGGAAGGTGTGGAGCTGATGGAGACCCAAGTATTTGTTTTTCCTTTTTTGTGAAGATGAGGGCAGTTCAAACTCCATGATGTCTCTATACATAACGCTGTTCTGTTGACCTCTGTAAGTTGTGGTCCCCTGGCTGCAAGAATTAATGGATGGAGGACAATAAAGGTTGGAGTCGGTCAGGAGTTAGAGATTTAAGAGGCCATCTTAAGCAGGTATTCACATGATTAGGTCAATTCCACACAAACTGGACCGTGAACACTCCAAAGGGTGGGGGTACACTAGCAACAGTCTCCAAACAGTTAGCACTCCAGAAGCAAAAACTACACATTCACTCATGGCATAATGCAAGTATCACAGCTTTATTGCTGTTTCTTTCAAGTGCATTTCAGAACACACCACACTCCACTTTGCCCCAGTGCTTTGGGTGTAAACCCTTCATCAGGGAATGTGATCAGTCTGTGATGGAATTTTAACATTTTATTCATCTGGCTACCAGGTGTACTAGGCAAACCCCTTTTTCAGATACAACCTGGGTCACAAGGATTCTCATGTTAAATAGCTGTGTGTTCTCAGTATGGTACAGTACTGTACTTTCTTTTTAAAAGTCATCTGTCTTATTCATAAAATGGAAGCATTTGTATCAGGGATATAAGTAGTAGAAGTAGTAAAATTTATTATTCATAATCATCGTCACAGTGATATGAACATGGTCAAACCACAGTTGAGCCAAGGTTCATTTTCAGTGGGTACCACATGAGCAGTACAGTGTTACTAAAGTGCTATACAGAGTTGATAGATGCAAAGGAAACATGTCTTGGTTACAGCACTGTTACATTTTTTTTCTTTTGGGGTAAAGAGCTTCGTAGTGTAGTTACTAACATGGCAGAAAGGAACAATTTAGGGATACAGAAGTGACTAGAGCAAAGGAAAAATTATGTAATTTACTGTGCATAAGTATTTGAAATCTCTCTGGTCATACCTAAAAATAGGCATTGTAATGGCCCAATGTGCTTACCTGTCCAAAATTAAAAAAAAAATCAGTAAAGAAGGACAGCAAAAACGAAGGAAGAAAGGAAGGAGCGAGAGGGGAGGGAAGAAAGAAAGAAAGAAAGAAAGAAAGAAAAACATGTGTTATACAGTTTAAATAAGTGTATATGCAAATTAATTATATAAATAAAAAAATCCAAACCATATTCAGCTCAGTGCAGATACAGGAACAATCATAAAATAGACACAATAAACCAGTGCACAAAGAAGTGACTGTGGAAATGCAAGTACATGACTAAACATCAGACAGACACCCCAGTGCAGATGCAGGGCCTTTTGAATGCCTAGGATTAATACACCAGCAGTCGTTGAATAATAAGTAAAGCTTTTAACAATTGTGAAGGGCTATATTTCTTTATAGGGTCAATGGTATTCAGTTTCACTGTCTGAAATGCAGAAACAGCCATTCCTTTCAGTGTCACGTTCTGACAGGGTTACAACCTTTCCTACCTGGTTTGGAAACGGGAATAAATATTCTAGCATATATCATTCCTGAATTTACAATATAATTGTTGAAACCGCCATGTTAATCCATATTCACACACACAGTACATCAATGACCATATTGAACATGTTTCTGTACAAGGTTAATGTTCATCTGCAACTAAGGCCATTTCAGGGTTTTTGATCTTAGTCTCACAAGTGCCACTAACATGGACAAATAGACAATAAAATTGATGTAGAACATAGCCAACATGACAGCAGAGCAAGTTATCTGCATAATTAAATGCCATGAGGTTACCTTGCAGCTGTTGTCTACTAGCAAAAGCCCCCTGTAAATAAGATGTTAGAGCTCAAGGCTTTATTTTGAGAAACAAAATCTCATTGCACATTGTGTTTACCCCTTTAGGACCTTTTTAGATTCCCACAGAAAAGAATATGATTTCTGTTTTCTAAAAATAATGGGTTCCTTACAATATTTTGCTTTGCTTCTGTATCTCCCTTTTAGTGTTTAAAGAGAAGGTCTATGGAAATCTCTTGATTTTTTATTACATTTTCATTGATGAGTATAAGTTATCAGGTACATAAGGGATAAGAGGATAAGAGTATATATACATATTAATACATTCATAAGTAAAGCATGCATGAAAATATTATCATACTATATATAGCTGGGTATTCATATTTATTTATTTATGTAAACTTTTGGTGACCAGGAAAAGCATACTGAGCTGAGACTCATTTCCAGGTGTAACCCTAGGTACATAGCACAGAACAAGAAATACAGAGACAGGGGCAGACAGATACAAAAAATTTAAATATAACACAATTCTTACATTACTGAGATATAGTGGTAGAATTAACAGTTCTGCCTCTATATCTCAGTTCTGCCATGATGGTAAATTACACTTATCCTTCCCTCCCTCCCTCCCTCCTTCCTTCCTTCCTTCCCAAAAATGCCCATGTCAAAGTGGCTACTTATGAGACAAAATGAGGCCTGATTAGAAAAAGAACACTAGCCTTGCCAGTTGTTTCAAAAACCTCTTAAATAAGAGGACTGATGGAATAGAATAATTTCCCAAATACAATGAATATTAGGCTATTCATTAATAATATTCAGATTATAAATAATGAATATCATCCCTATTTGGAAGTATGTATGCCCTTACAAAAAGAGTCTCCTTCATGCAGGTGACTAGGCAAGCCCCATGTCCTCCCCTCTCTCCTCAATCATCTTCCAGTGAAAATTTGAGTGCACAGTTTGGATGTATGCCTGTTGTGAAAATAGTGGTGGACAGACCTTTCTTAGTTATAATTTTACCACCAGTTTGTTAAAATGCCAAAAAGGGTTTGATAAGAATAACACAAGATGTGTCCATGTTCAGTAAAATGGCTCTCATACACAACATGCCATGCACTCTCATATAGAATATATTTTATATATAGAATGTGTTCTCACTTACTGAAGAGAAAAATTCTAAAAAAATCAGAAATAAAATTGTATTTGGCTACATTTAACAAAGTAATATGTTTAAGGCCGTTAGCCCTTTAATAAATAATTAACATCAAGTACAGAGAGCTCTCTTGTACTCTTAAATGTATTTAAAGCAATTTATTCAATTCAGTTTCAATTCAATTTTATTTGATTATCGGGTGGGTACACAAGGCCACAGGGCCTATTTACAGATGTGACTCAGACACATACAACACAAAAAATACAAACACAGACATAAGATAATCATGTGTACAAAATATAGTAAAAATGTACAACCTAAACATTTCCACATTTTCTAGACTTAAATTGATAGATCATTTGTGTACATTAGTTTTGTTGAAAGTTTTCTGGTTATGCATTATGATTATTTTAGACAAAATTAAGGTCCTTAATTATTTATTAATGATTTACATTTACATTCTTCTATTCAGGCTACATAGAGTTGATTTTAAGTGACTCATTTTCTCATGGGTTTCAGGGGCCACAGAATTACAGATTTTAATACATTGTATTATTTCTGAACTAAAATCTATTTAAAATGTTTTTGAAGATCTAGTGTACTGTCTAAAATTACTATTAACTTTCAATAGTAGTGAACTATTTGGGCCTGATTCCAAGTCAGGTTACTCCTGGCACAAGGTGATTTTCACCAAACTCTATGGCACAAATTTCACCTTGCGCCAGGCAGAACGCAAGTTGGAATTCCAAGATGTGGCTTGTGCCATGCAGTATGCAGGTTGCACCAAAGGTGGGATACACCACCCACTACAACCACAACCCACTGCAGCATGGTGCAAGGGTGGCTTATGGCAGCACCTGCACCCTATTCTGGAAGGGTAGCTGCCGTAACCCAGTTCTGCAATTCCAAGTCCCCGCATTAGCGCAGCGGGTTAGACCAGCATGGAGGTGGTCTAAGAGGCATCTGTCCTGGCAAAATGACAGATGTCCCCCCCACAGCACTGCAGAAAGCACTGTAACCTGCCCCATGGACCCCCTCCAGCACAGTCATGTCCCCAACCCCTGAATATCATGGACCTTCCATGTCGATAATTTTCCATGCCACCCCCATGCACCTTTGCCACCTGGTTGCCACGCGGCCAGACCCCTCCAAGGTCCCTAGGTGATTGCGGCAGTGATATGGGGTGGGGGGCTCTGGGGGGGCAGGTAACTGCTGGCCATGACTTGTGGCACCCAGGTTCATTGTGCCATTCCCTTGGCGCAACCCTGCAGCTGCTGCCGGGGACCCTGCCTGTCTTAGAATAGGGCACAGGGTCCCCAGTGTAGTGGCACATGGCGCAACTCACATACACCTGTGAGTTGCACCATGCAACTTGGAATCGGGCCCCTTGTTCCTTACTCTTTTGCTAATTAGAGTATTTTCTCTTTGAATACTTGTTGTGATATGTGGAACGGTAGTCTACCTGGAGGCAGAAATAGCTAGTTCTAATTCTCATTATACAGCATCAGCCCTATCACCTTACCATCTGTGACATCACAACTGACCAAGAACTGCCAATTACCTACTGCAAGATCAGTCACTTCACAGGGTTGATGAGGTAGGAAGAGGCACAGAACTAGATATGTCTGTCTCTAGGTAAAGTACTGCTCTTCACAAGACACCTAATACTGTCAGGTAGAAAACCGTTAAATGAGCAAATGGAAAAACAAACATACTTTAAAAATAAGGATTAACAACTGATTACTTGTAAATCTAACAACATTTTTTACCTGCTAATGTTGGTGCTACTAGCTCTTTAAGTTTCAAAATGTTGTGGGAACCGTACACATAATAGTAAAAATTTACATTATTGGACATAATGTCATTTTGGGGATTTTTAATTTACTCACCAAGGATAGCCCAGCTAAGGTACAACTTGTCATTTTCACTGTGGCCTATTACAAGTCTCAAGTTCTCAGTGTTGGCAAGCTTAGGGGATCAGGAGTGGAGGAGTAGTCATGTGGCAGGTTAGTGTAAGAGGTTATAGCACTTTGGTGGAAGGGTGAGAAGACAAATCACTGGAGTGTAACTTTAGCAAGGGTGGGAGTAGGGCAGCAGGTAAATTTGCCTTCTAGGAAAGTAAAGGGAGAGGGGGAGCAGTTGTAGACAGTAGTGGAAGGAAAGGAGTTAGTCCAGGTAGGATGTTGGGTTGGGTGCGAGTGGGGTGGAATAGAGGGATAATGCAGGGGACAAGTGGGGTATTGGCTGGAGTGGGTATTAAAATTGATACAGGAGCTCAGAACAGTGATCAGAAGGATGAAGAGCATATTGGAGGAGAGAAGGAGTTGGGAGGGAGGGTCATCATTCTAGGGGGCTTGATACTGAAGGGAGTGAGATGGGGAAAAAAGGGTGCAAGGAAAAGCCACATATGAGTGGAATGTTTGCCAGGCATAGTGGCAGAAAGGGTGGGACAGTTCATTCCTAGATGTGTGGGGAGGGATGGAGAAAAGCCTCACATAGTGGTCCATCTGGGTACTAATGACCTGGAAGAGTGTAGGGTCAAGGAGGTGCAAGAGAGGTTCAAGGTAGTTGGAAGGGTCTGCAGTGATATAGGAAGATCTGTGGCATTCTCAGAGATCCTCCCAGTCCCAAGGTGAGAACAGCTAGAAAGTAAAGAATTGAGATATTCAATCTGTGTCTAAGGGAGAGGTGTGATGCCGTGGGGTGCAGTCTAGTGGGGGTGGAGTAGGATGTGGGAGAACATGGAACTGTTTGCACCAGATAGGCTGCATCTAAGCAGAGCTCAGTGGTACCGAAACATAAACTGGGGGAGTATATCAACTAAGAATAATTTAAACTAGGTAAGAGAGAGGTGAATGGTGGGGCGATAGTCAGTGCCACCAGGCGAGAGAGTCTGAAAGGCCTTCTCCCATAGATAGACAGATGGGGATGGAGGGGAATGAAAAAAATGGTAGGCAAAAGAGTAGTGGGAAGGGTGGAGAGTGTGCAGGGGTCATGCTGGAAGGTAGTACCTTGAATGCAAGGAGCCTAGGAAACAAGATGGTGGAGCTGCCGGTATTGATGGTGGAAAGTGGTGTGGACATAGCTGCCATCACTGAGACTTGGGCCACCCAATACCAGGACTGGGACCTCTTGATCCCTGGGTACAAGTTGTACCAAAGGGAAAGAATGAAGGGAAAGGGGAGTAGGGTGGCTATTTATGTTAGGGAGAAGATTATATGCAGCAGGGAGGAAGGGCAGGAAGGGGCGCAGTATTATAGGTATAGCTCCAAAACTTGAAGGGGAGAAATGTTAGACTGGGAGTAGTGTCCAGGCAACCTTCTCAAAATGAAGAAACTGACAGGGAGTTGGGGGAGCAAACCAGGAGGATCTGTGGCAAGAGGAATACTGTTCCTGTGGGGGATTTCAATCTGCCAAGGGTTGACTGGAAGCACCCTGGCTACCTCTAGTGCTAGGAAGCAAGTTGTTCTGGAGGCCTTCCAGGACAGCTTCCTGATGCAGATGGTAACAGAGCCAACCAGGGAGGGTAATACACTGGACCTAGTGTTGATGGATGGGGGTATGTCCAAAACATATGGGTAGGGCACCCCCTAGCAGGAAGCAACCACCACACAGTGTGGTTCTTCCTCAGTCTGGGAAAGGACACAGCCAGAACCAAGACAACGGTGGTGAACTTTGGAAATGTGGATTTCAGTAGAATGAGGGAAATACTTGTGGGGCATCTCACTAAAATCTGCCCAGACATGGATGCTGTCCAGAAATGGTCCATCATCAAGCTGGGTCTGATGGAGGCCACTGACACATGTTCTAAAATCCAAAGTAAGACATCAAAGACCAAAAAGCTGAGCTGGTTAAACAAGGAGGTAAAGGTGAAAGTGAGGGAAAAGAGGTCCGCATTCATCAGATATAAAATATCTGGTCAGAAGGTGGACAAGGAGGAGTACTTCAGAAAATCCTGGGAGGTGAGTTGAGTATTTAGGGCAGTCAAGGCTTCAAGGGAACTAAGGTTGGCACAAGGCATAAAAGAAGGGGAAAAGGATTTCTTCAAGTACATAAGGGAGAACAGATGCTGCAGGGAAGAAATAGTCAGGATAAAAAAAAGATAGAGGGTGGGCAGAAGTGGGGAGGCACTTAATGAGTACTTCTATTCTGTATTTACCAGGAAGAAAGATGGGCCCGTGCCGCAAAGGAATGGTAGTGTGGGCATGGGATGGGTGGGGGTTATGGATGGAGTAATCCTGGTTGATAGGGTACCGGAGGGCCTTAAGTCCCTGAGGGTTGATAAGGCTTCAGGACTGGATGGTGAGCATCCAAGTGTCCTGAGGGAGTTGGCGGGGGTCCTGGTGGAGCCTCTAGCAGACCTGTTTAATACCTTTCTAGAGGCAGGATGTGTGCCTTAAGACTGGAGGTTGGTACATGTGGGGCACCTCCATATGACTGGGCCCAGGGACAAGCCAGGTAACTACAGGTCAGCTAGCCTTTCCTCCATTGTAGGGAAGCTAATGTAGTCTATTCTCAATGAGAGACTGGTGATCTTTATGGAGGAGAATGGACTCCAGCATGATAGGCAATATGGATTTGTCACAGGTAGAGCCTACCAGACCAAGCTGATTGGCTTTTTATGATTGAGTGACAAGGGAACTTGATAAAGGCCATGCGGTTGATGTCTTGTATTTGGGCTTTAGCAATGCCTTTGACTCGGTGCCTCATGGGAGGTTGATCAGTAAACTGAGGGCCTTGGGAGCTGGGGAGAAGTTGGTAGGATGGAATAGGAGCTGGCTGCTGGATAGGCAACAGGGGATAAGTGTTATGGGGGAATCTCTTGTCTCCCTGAGCTGTCACCAGCGAGGTCCCTCAAAGCTCAGTACTCGGGCCAGTGTTATTCAACGTCTTCATTGGAGACATGGCAAACAGGATCTAGAGTAAAATTAGCCTGTTCGTTGTCAACACTAAAATTGGTGGAGTGGTGGGCAGTGAGGAGGAGAGGCAGGTTCTGCAAGATGATCTGGCAAAGCCTGAATGTTGGTCTGACCATTGGCAGATGAGATTTAATGTTAAGAAGTGCAAGGTCATGCACTTGGGAGTCAGAAACCCTAGGTATGGCTACTGGCTGGGAGGAGTGCAGTTATCCACCTCAGTGGAGCAGAAAGATCAAGGGGTACTAATTACAGAGGGCATGAATCATTCTGTGCAGTGCAGGAAGGCAACAACTAAAGCTAATAAAATGCTGGGGTGCACTGGCAGATGGATCACTTCTTGAAGGAAGGAATTAACCCAGCCATTGTTCAAGTTGCTGGTGACACCACAATTAGAGTACAGTGTGCAGTTCTGGCACCCATAATTAAAGAAAGACATCAATCTACTGGAGGAGGTACAGTGCAGGACTAGGATTGGGGACATGCCATATGAGGAAAGACTGAGGGAGCTCAACATGTGTTCCCTGGAGGATAGGAGAGAAAGAGGTGATATGATTGAGACCTATAAATAGTTAAAGGGCATAAATACAGTAAGTTCTGAGGACATGTTCAGATTGGGGGGGGAGGAATATGAGGGGCCATAGTCTGAAAGTGGAGGGGTAGATTCAAAAGAGAAATGAGGAGGTACTATTTCACAGAAAGGGTGGTGGCAAAGTGGAACCAAATACCAGAGGAGATGATTTCACTGGTAACTGTGGGTAGTTTTAAAAGGGGGTGGGACAGGGTCAGAGGTAAGGTTATAACTGAGGGCAAACAGAGGAGAGGGGGTGGAGGCAGTCTGGGGGATAACACTGGTGCTGGGGGCGCAGCTGCAGTAGATTAGACTGGGAGCTGCACACTTGCGCAGACTCGATAGACCACAATGGTCCATATCTGCTGGCATTTTTGTATGTTCATATGCACTATTCAAATGCACAGATGGATGAAAAGAAACACAGCGACACCATATTACTTCCTAAAGGTCTGAATCCTTTCTAGTATGGACTTTGTAGCAATAAGTACAGTGGTCCTGAAGTGCAAAACACAAACCAAAAAAGTGAAAGACAATCAAATAAGTAAAGCAACAACCAGAAAATAAAATGCAAACAAAAAATGTAAAGCAATAAAACCAAGTATAAAGTGTGTTGCTACAAAAATAATGTAACACAGCAAAACCACATTTAACGTCCAACCAAACGAAATGACAACTGCAACACAAAACAGTGAAGTCCATCTAAAAATGAAGTTATAAAAATATATTAACACAACTCAAACATGAATGCAAACAAATTTAATATCGCACAACAAAAAAGTGAATGCAAACAAAAAGTATAGCACAACTAAAGGATGAATGCAAGTGAAAAAAGCATAACACAACTAAAAGATGAATGCAAAAAAATCATAGCACAACAAAAAGGTGAATGCAGGAAAGCATAGCACAACTAACAAGCATTTGTCAATGCTGAATGCTGTCTTGCTGGCATTGGCTTTGGTAGTGCCAGAGGGTCGAGATGCATAATAGGAATGGCAGTGAAGTATTGAAGTGATGCCAACCCCACCCTCACCCTGTAGAGAGCGACAGGCATTGGGGTGTGCCTTTGGGTCATCAGCTATAATGCTCCTGCCATTGTACGTCACCCTACCCTGTAGACACTGACAAGTGTTGTGGTGTGCTTTGGGGTCTTTGGGCATTATACTTACCCCATTCCATAAGGAAATACACTGACGTGGTGCAGTATAGGAGATTGGGGTGAATTTTGTGGCCGAACAGTGCAAGGCACACCACAATGGTCAGTGGCTGCAGGGTGGGGGATGCAATGGCACGAGCATTACATCCGGTGATCCCAAGCCACGGCCCTGGTGCCTGTCAGCCTGTACTGGGCAGGGTGCTACAGTTGGAAACCCTAACACCATAGGGGTGCGGTGGTATTTTCACTCCAGATTTTCAACATGGGCTGTTTGTGAGGCCACCTCATGAGAAGTGGCACAATCAGTTTGTGAGCTGAAAGGTGGTTTTGCACAGCAGCTATGCCATTTGGCGACACAGGAATGGAAACACATTTTGGGCAGGACGTGGAGAATGGCAACTGTATTGTTCATGAGGATGCATAAAAATGGCAACATTGAAAATCTGGAGTGAAAATATGAAACACTGGTGAAGTCATTAGCATGCATAGAAACTGCGCAACACACGGCGTAACCCATTTATTTGTGGGATCTTGTTTGCCACATTTTTAATATAGGCATTTTGGGACCTTCCCTCATGAACAGTGATGCTGTGATTTTGTTAATCAGTCCCAAAAGTTTATTTCCCACAGCGACCACGCCATTGTGGGCCATAGGTGCGGAAACACATTTTGGGCAGGATGTGAAAAATGACAGCTGTACTGTTGATAAGGAGGTGTGAAAAAATGCCAGTGTTGAAAATCTGGCATGAAAACATTGCAAATTTGCGAAGTTACAAGGGTGCGTGGAAACTGCGCAACGCATTCTTGCAACACAGTCATTTTATGGACTTTCGGCAGCAAATTTTCAACATAGGCATTTTAGGACCTCTGCTCATGAACAGTATCACTGTCATTTCCTCACACTGTCCCAAAAACTGATTTAGCACAGCGATCGTGCACTTCTGCACTGGAAATGCAAAAATACATTTCTGCCAGGATATGTAAAATGACAGCTGTACTGTTCATAAGAAGGTGTGGAAAAATGCCAATTTTGAAAATCTGGAGTGAACATGTTACAAATTCACGAAGTTACGAGCGTGCATGCAAACTGCTCAATGCACACTCGGAAAACACTCATTTTATGGACTTTTGTCACCAAATTTTCAACATAGGCATTTTAGGACCTCTGCTAATGAATAGTGTCACTGTCATTTTCATAAAGTGTCTTGAACATGGGTTTCCCACAGCAACCGCGCTATTCTGCGCTGGAAGTGTGAAAACACATTTCGGCCAGGATGTGAAAAATGACAGCTGTACTGTTCACAAGGAGGTGTGGAAAAATGCCAGTGTTGAAAATCTGGCGTCAAAATATTGCAAATTCATGACGTCCCGAGCGTGCATGGAAACTGAGAAACGCATGCTCGTAAAACAGTCATTTTTTTTATTTTTCCCACCAAATGTGCAACATAGGCTTTTTGAGAGCCCACCTCATAAATTCTGGCACTGTCATAGTGTTAATCGGTCCTGAAAGGTGATTCCATGCAGTGACCACGAAATCACCTTTCGGGACTGATTAAGGCCATGATAGTGCCAGAATTCATGAGGAGGGGTCCCAAAAACCCCATGCTGAAAATTTGGTGCCAAAATTCCAAAAAATGCCCAAGATATGCATCAAAGTTGAAAAAACCCTATTTATTCCATTATACAGCTTACCGGCATTTCCTCAGTTTGCGGTCGGCTTTGAAGAGTGCAGATGTGTTCCCGGTCCACTGAAGATCATTGCGCCGAGCTCCAGAGGTAAGTATGGGGTGGGGTGTGTGGGGAGGCAGGGTGCGCAGTGGGTGGGTGTGGGTTGTGGGAGGGCAGGGAGGCAGCGAGGACCGTTTTGTTTTACAAGTTGTTTTTCAAAAGGCGTCTCGGGACGGTTTTCATTTTTCAGGTGGGATTTGGCATGCTGGGGTGGGCTGCCAGTGTGCCACCTCAGTGTTTGTAAGTGGGGGGATGCTTTAGCCAATGGGGGATTGGGCACCCTTGTCGGCACATACTGAAGGAGGGGGTTGCTGTGGCTGACGGGGGATTGAGCACCCCCGTCGGCACATAACAAATGGAGGGGAGGGTGCATGATGCCGACAGGGAGTGGGCTCCCCCGTTGGCAAAATACAGGGGTTAAAAGCTGACAGAGATTGGGCCCCGTCAGCAAAGGAAAAACTGTTGGGGGGGACGTGTGATGCCAAGGGGGATTTGGCACCCCCCCTCAGCAATCAACAAAAGGGGTGACACATTATGCCAACAGGGAGTATGCTATGTTGCCTGCACCACAGGAGGCATGTAATGGTCACGCTGCATGAGAGCTTCGCTCTCATTGCAGTGGATCTTTTCTTTGTTGTGATGGCCACATTAGGCATGCATGAGGTCAGTGCCTCCTGCTGCCTGATTGGGGAATGAGGGACGCACCTTCTGATGGATGCCCTGCATTCACCCAACAGTGAGCGCACCTCCAAATCTGCAACTACCGCAAGATGTTGACTTGTGCACAAGCACGCGAGCCAACATAAAAATGAATGCAAACAAAAAAGCATAGTATAACAAAAAGATGAATGCAAGCAAAATGTGAGTCAAGAATCCAAGAGTTGGCTGGTACATCAAATAGCTTGTCCAAAAGAGTAATTGCAAATGAATGCATCCTGCACCAGGCATTCCCTGGTGTCCATTGGCACACTCCACACTTACCCCATCACTTGCCAAGAACACATTACTTGCCAAGGAGTCACTAGTATGCAGAGGTAATCTGTTCCTGCCCCAATCCAGTTGTTTCCTGCTGCCCAGTGGTACACACCCTCCTCCACCCCATCTCCATGCCAGGCAATTCCTAGTGCCCAGTGGCATCCTCTGACCACATCTCCAATCTCTATCAAACATTCAATGCATGCCCAGTAGCACCACTTTCCTCTTGCTATCATCTGCCAAGCATTAACTAAGATCCTAGGGCTACTACCTCACCCATCTCCATGCCAAGCACACCCTGGTGTATGGTATCAGTCCCCTCCCTAACCTCATCCAGGGCTAAGCAGTCCCTGATGTCCAGTGGCACTACCATCACTTACCATATGCCATGTGAAGCATTTCATGGCTTTCAATGGGACCTCTTCCCTCCTCTATACTGCACCAATAACTTCTTGGTGTCTTCTGGCACCTCTTCCCTTCTCCATGCTATGAACTCTCAGGAACCTGGTGGCAACCCCTCCTCCCCCCTCTCATTCAGTGTTAAGCACTCCCTCATATCCAGTGGCACCCCCCATTCATGCCAAACACTCCCTGGCCCAAGTGTCCATTGGCACTCTTCCCTCCCTCATCCCATTCCATTCAAAACATTCCCTGCTGTCCAGTAACACCCCATACCTTTCCCCATCCAATGCCAAACCATTTCTGTTATCCAATGGCCACTTCCTTACTCAGACCCATGCCAAGCACTCCCTGGTATCCAATTGCACACTCATGCTCACCCTGTCCCATGCCAAGTTGTCTCTAATGCCCAGTGGCACCCCTCCTTTGCCACAACCTATGCCAAGGACACCCTGGTGTGCAGAATGTCATTCAGTCACCCCAAGCACATCCAGTACCCTTCATCATATTCTATGGCAAGCAATACTTGGTATCTAGTGGCCCCCTCCATCTTCTACAAAATGGCTGTGATTTATGAACGGGTAGATTTCCCACACAAAACATGTGTAACCTGCCCACATGGTTCCACACCAGCAAACAGGTGTGTGGTGGCCAGCATTTGCAATCACTGGCCACTGCATACCTCCTGTCCACAGACCCTCCTCCTGGCATGCTAATATATGGGGGCAAACTGGAGGACACAGGAGGGCAGCCAATGGTTTGCTTGTACTCAGTTCACTAGTGGATACCCCGAAGTGTGGGGGTCTCTGGTAGCAATATACTGGGTCCATACAGGGACCCGGGGTGAGTGCTTGGGTGGCCACCTAAGCCTACCCTCTGTTCCATGGGGCTTCTGGCATTGTGAGGGGACCAGCAATGATTTGCCACTGCCAATGGTGGCACTGTGAGGGGGGTGCAATGGCTATGCCTGTGTCCCCCTGGCATTGAGGATGCAGCCCATAATGGTACATAGTGTAATTGTAAGTGGACACCATGGGGTTGGGAATGCCTATGCACTGCCCTTGCACACCACATAGACACTGGTGAATCACAGCCAATATGTTGACGCAGCCAAAGAACTCTTTTCACACATGATATTCCTCGCTTGGGCAGACTCGATGGACCACAGGTCCCCTTCTGCCATCATCTTCTATGTTTCTATATTCAAACACCATCACCATATGGTTCTGTCGTAAACATGAACCTTTGACATACAGGACAGCTATTAAACATGTCATTACAATCAGTCATACAAAAAAAGACCAAAGAAAAATACACTGCAAAGATCTGAACTTTGTTCTTCAGAGACCAGAAGTGCCAGCCACCAGTGCTTTTTCTTGCAGTGCATAAAGTATCAGTGAAGTCTTCACTCACTTAATGACTGTCTGTCCAACACACACACACTCACTGACGACCCAATAAACTATTGACTGACCCACTCACTCAATAACCAGCTGACCCACTCACACACTCAGGCACCGACTGATCCACTCACTCAGGCACTGACATCCCACACTCACTTAGTCACAGACTGACCCACTCATATGTCCAGTCACAGACTGACCACTTACACACTCAGTCACAGACTGATCCATTCACATACTTATTCACTGACTGACTGACTCACTCATTCACGCACGCACGCACTCACTCACTCACTCACTCACTTTCCTACTCTCAGTAATAGCCCAGGCAAGTATATAGTACCACACTTTAACCACAGTTAGAAATGGTAGAACATGCTTTGACTGTGGTTGCTGATTATTGTAGTAAACAATTGTCAAACTAACTTTGTAATGGCATGGCCCACAATGGTCATTACAGAATGTTATTAAATGATGTTTGACCATGATGACTGCTGATGTCACTTCTAAGTTCTCATTACCTGGCAGCTGGAAAGGGAGTAGACTAGCAGCTGTGAAAGCAAGAGATGATGTGATATGCTTGCTTGCATCAGGTGTGGGGGGGGGCAGTACATTCAAGTACATTTCAAGGGCATCCCACATTTTAGTGCAGAAAAGTTTACAGGTACATCCTCCTACACATTAAATACTTTACATTGTGCCACTCCCATTTTAAAGTCCACTTCCTCCTCTCATTTCAAACATACTTCACTTCATTCCCTCCACTACATTTTAAATATACTGTACATTTGTAGTACCCCAAAGTTCCTGGTGCCCTCCAAAAATGGGCATCCAGGTGCTCCAGGGCTGGCTAGGGGGTTAGTTCTGCTCTGGGTAGGAAAGTGCCCCTGATTTGTGTCCCATCATTAGGTGCCACAGTCATAGATGCACCTAGGTTAGGTACCCCCCAGAAATGCAAAGCCTCAGCTTGGCTGTGTTTTAAAATGTTTAATTTCTGCTTGTCTTCCCTGCCAGCAAATTTGTACAGACCTCCACTCCCAGTTGCCTCAAGTCAGGAACCTGCTCTCATAAGTTCTGGTCATGAGGGCAGGCGAGCAGGAAAGGGCTCGTGAGGATTCCAGGATGGAATCCTCAACCCGGTTGAATGGCTACAACCATTCAGTTCATCACTGGAGTGAAAGGGAGCAGCAACATCGAATGAGGGGGGAGCGATCAGCATGCTGGGGCAGAGTCTATAGGGAGTACTTGCCTCAAGTTTCTGTGTTCCACCTGAGTCCTGTCCAGTTCCAGCAGGTAAGTGGCCCCTCCTGCTTGCTCCTCAGAAGTTTACCCATGTCCATGGCAGTGATGTAGTATCATTGAGAGGGGTGGTGGCAGCAGCAAAAGGCCCGCCCCTCCATCATCAGCAGCAGCCAGCAAATCTCAGTCTATGTGAGAACCAAGTTCAGATCTTTGCAGTATATTTTTCTTTGGTCTTTTTTTGAATGACTGATTGTAATGACGTGTTGGATAGCTGTCCTGTGTGTCAAAGGTTCATGTTTAAGACAGAACCATGTGGTAACAGTGTTTGAATGTAGAAACATAGAAACATACAGGTAGAAGATGACGGCAGAGGGGGTACCTGTGGTCAGTCGAGTCTGACCAAGTGAGGAATATCACGTGTGAAAAGAGTTCTTTGGCTTTGCTAACATATTGGCTGTGGTTCACCAATGCCTACATGGTGTGCAAGGGCAGCAAGTAGGCATTCCCAACACCGAATGCCACGCAGTGGTGCCCTGTGTACCCCCGTGATATTCACCAATGGGTGCATTACTACCCTGTGCATGTGATCCCTGCCCAGCCAGAGGGCGCTGCAGCTAGGGTGGGATGAGGGCATGCCAGATGGCACCCCCCCATGATGCCCATTCACAATTGCACTATGCAGCATTCTGGGCTGCATCCTCAATGCCAGGGGAATGCAGGCATAACCATTGCACCCCCTTCACAGTGCCACCATTGGCAGTGGCAAAGAATTGCTGGTCCTCTCACAATGCCACCAGCCCCATGGCACTGGGGGGGTTAAGGCGCTATCCAGGCACTCACCACATGTTCCTTTGTGGTCCCAGTACATTGCTTCCAGAGATCCCCACACCACAGGGGATCCACTAGCAGACCAGGTACAAGCATCGCATTGGCTGCCCACCTGTGTCTGCCAGTCTGCCCCTTGCCCTAGCATGCTAAGGGGAGGGTATGTAGACAGAAGGTGTGTAGTGGCCAGTGATTGCAAATGCTGGCCACAGAACACCTGTTCACAGGTGTGGAACTGCACAGGTGGGTTACACACATTTCGCACTGGAAACCCACCCATTCGTGAATTGTGGCCACTGTGTGTAAGATGGAGGGGCCACTAGACACCAAATAGTACTTGCCATAGAATATAGTAGGAGGCATTGGATGTGCTTGGGGCAATGGAATAACATTCTGCACACCAGAGTGTCCTTGGCATAGGATGCGGTGAGGAAGGGGTGCCACTGGACATTAGAGACCACTTAGCATGGGACAGGGTCAGCATGAGTGTGCAACTGGATACCTGGGAATGCTTGACATTGGTCTGAGTATGTCTGAGTAAGATAGTGGCCATTGGGTACCAGAAAGTGTTTGGCATGGTATGTGGAAAGGTAGGGAGTGCTACTGGACAGCAGGAAATGTTTTGAATGAACTGGGATGAGGGTGGGAGGAGTGCCTATGGACACCAGGACCAGGGAGTGTTTGGCATGAAAGGTGGTGCCACTGGATACTAGGGAGTTCTTAACACTGAATGGGGGGAAGGAGGGGGTGCCACCAGGTACCTGAGAGTTTATAGCATGAGTAAGTGGAAAGAAAGGAGTGCCAGTAGACACCAGGGAGTTCTTGGTGCATGATGGGGGAGGGAACAGGTGCCATTAAAAACCATGAAATGCTTTACATAGTATGTTTATCTGTATTGGGGACTGGGAGGAGACCTGGTCAAACAAAGCACTCTTTTCACCAGACAGGCTACACCTCAGTAGGGAGGGTTTGAGGGTACTCAGGGACAAACTGGGGGAATACAGAACCACTACACTTAATTTAAATGACTGAGGGAGGGACAATGGGCATGCAGGCCCACAGACTCTGAGAGGAGGAGGTCTATGACCCCACAGTGATGGATGAAGTCTGGAGGGAGGAGGTGGAAGGGGTGAGAATACAGTTAGCAAAAGATGGAGTGGGTGAGGAATACATAACATGGGTATGTGGAGGGGTGCACACAGACAGAATAAATGTGAATAGAAGACTAGAGGGAAGAGAAGAAAGGTTAGATTCTAGGTGGAGGGTGGTTTCTCTGAATGCGCAGAGTCTTGGAAATAAGACTGATTACCTTCAGGCACTATTAACAGAAAGGAGGGTGGACATAGCTGCAGTAACCAAGACTTGGGCAACATCACACCATGACTGGGACCGCGTGATCCCTGGACATAAAGTATACAGTAGGGACAGGGAAGATGGGAATGGGGAAGGGGTGGCAGTTTATTTCAGGAAGGGAATAACTTGCACAAAGGAGGAGTTGGAGGAAGGGGAGGTGGAGCCATTATGGGTTCAGTTAAGGCCCAATAGAGAGAAAAAGGTGAGGTTGGAGGTGGTTTACAGACCACACAATCAGTATGAGGAGATGAACAGGGAACTGAGCTCACAAATATTGGAAGCTGCGGGGAAAGGAGAGGTGGTAATTATGACGGACTTCAACCTGCCCAGGGTGGGCTGGAGCATACCTTCCACAACATGTGTTAGGAGTCATGTGATCCTGGAAGGACTGCAGAATGCGTTTCTGACTTAGGGAGTCACTGAACCAACAAGAGCTGAGGCAATTCATGACCTGGTGCTCACAAATGGGAAGAATGTACTGGAAATAATGGTCAAGGAGCCACTGTGTGGAAGTGACCATTGCACAGTGTGGTTCCAGCTGGATATGGGCACGGAAAGCATCCCAACTAAGTCCAAAATCTTGGATTTCAGGAGGGCAGACTTCAGGAAAATGGGTGAAGTCCTAAGGAGCCATCTGGTGGGCATCAGAGCAGATATGGGGGTGGACCAAAGGTGGTCCATCATTAAGGAAGGAATACTGGTTGCCACACAAACGAACATACAAAATTTGCCAGCTGATAAAGGCCTAGAGGTCTATCAAGTCTGCTCGAATGTGCAGCTAGCACCCCTTATTCTGCAGCTGCCCCTCCCTTCCACCCTTCCCCTTCATTAACCCTCTCCTTTGTCCTGTCACATCCTCGTTTGAAGCAGTCCACTGTTCTACTGCATACCACTTCAGCAGGTAACGCATTCCACCCAGCCACCACCCTCTCTATAAAAAAGTGTCTCCTCATCTCCCTCCTGAACCTTCCTCGCTCCAGTCTCATATCATGGCCCCTGGTGACCCTCCCCTCCCTTACTTTGAACAGCCCCTCTGTACCCATCTTGTTTATTCCTTTCATGTATTTAAAGGTTTTAATCATGTCACCCCTGTCTCTCCTCTCCTCCAGTAAGTACATGTTCAACTCCTTCAACCTCCTCTTGTATGATAAGTCCCCCAGCCCCTTGATCATCTTTGTCGCTCTGTGCTGCACCCCCTCCAGTAACTTAATGTCCCTCTTCAGATACGGATGCCAGTACTGCATTCAGTACTCCAGGTGTGGTCTAACTAATTACCTATACAGTGGCAGAATCACCTCCTCCCTCCTCGAGGATATACCCCTTGCAATACAACCCAGCATTTTGTTGGCCTTTGCAGCTGCTTTCCTACATTGTGCCGAGTTGTTCATTGGCCCTGTAATGAGCACACCCAGATTCTTCTCCTCCTCCTCTGTCTGGGCTACCTGCACTCCCCCTAGCTGGTAACTCCTCCTTGGGTTCTTCACCCCAAAATGCAGCACCTTGCACTTTTTGGCATTAAAGCCCAGTTGCCAGGTGTCTGACCAGGTTTCAAGCTTTGCCATATCATCCTGCAACCCCTGCCATCGCCCTAGGTCATCCACCACCGTGCCTACCTTGGTATCATCAGCAAACAGACTGATCTTGCTCTTGATGTCCCATGATATGTCTGCAATGAATATCCCAGACAACACTGGTCCCAACACTGAGCCCTGTGGAACACTGCTCGTCACTGCCTTTGGGTGTGAGAGCTCCCACCCACCACCACCCTCTGTTGCCTTCCTGCAACCAGTTTCCTACCCATCTCACCAGCTTTCACCCGCCCCTGTGCCTACTAACTTCCTTCCCAGCCTTCCATGTGGCACTGAGTCGAATGCCTTACTGAAGTCCAGATACAGGACATCCACTGCATGGCCCCTGTCCAGTTGCCTAGTTACCCAGTCATAGAACTCGACCAGGTTGGTTTGGCAGGATCTGCCACGTATAAAGCCATGCTGTCTGCTGTCCTGTAGTCCTTTGGCCTCTAGGAGGGCCACCAGCCTCTCCTTCAGGATAGTCTCCATTAGCTTACCCACGATGGATGTGAGGCTCACTGGTCTGTAGTTTCCCGGTTCATCCTTGGGGCCACTCTTGTGGAGGGGCACCACATGAGCCACCCTCCAGTCCTGAGGTACACACCCTGAATGTAGTGAGGCATTAAATAGGTCTGCCAAAGGTCCTGCAAGGACTCTGCCAGCTCCTTCAGTAACCTGGGGTGGATGTCATCTGGGCCTGGCGCCTTGTCCACCCTCAGTGCCTTCAAACCCTCTCGAACTCTGCTCTCCATGATTTCCCATCCTGTCTTCGCTCCCCTCCTGCTGCCATTTCTCCCACCTTGGGTGTCACCCCTTCTCTTTAGTAAATACTGAGCAGAAGTACTCATTTAGTGCTTCCGCCTTATCGCATCCTGCTTCCACCCAACCCCTCCTTCCTAATCCTTACTATGGGTCCTTACAGCTCCTTTTCTCCTGATGTACTTAAAAGTCCTTCTCCCCTTCTTAATGCCTTGTGCCAGCCTGAGTTCCGTAGATGCTTTGGCTTCCTTACTGCCCTTGTCACCTCCTTCGATTCTGTCAAGTACTCCACCCTGTCCTCCCCCCTCCCTGTTTTCTTGTACTTCCTAAAGGCAGCTCTTTTCCTCCTTACCTTTCCAAGACCTCCTTGCTCAACCAGATCGGTTTCTTAGCCCTAGCCTTCTTGATCTGGGCTTTGCAGCAGGTTTTGTTGCCTCCTATCCCCAGCTTTATGACTCCCACCTCTGGTTAGTGTCCATACTAGATTGAATTCTCGCCAGGTGCCCTTTTACCACTTCCCCATCCTCCCAAGTCAGCCCTCCTGAAGTCCAGCACTATTGTGCCAGATTCCCTCCTTCCTTGCCCATATCCAATGTGAGCCATACTGAGCAGTGGTCACTCCTGACAGCGGTTCCTCCACTGTAAGTTCTCTCACAAAGTCCCCATTTGCCAGCACAAGGTCAAGGGTATTTCCTAACTTGGTTGGTTCACTGACCATTTGCAGCAGGAAGCTGTCCTGGAAGGCATCCAGCAGTACCTGCTCCCTTCTGTTCCTGGTTGTTGGGGTGCTCCAGTCCACTCCTGGCATGTTGAAGTCCCCCACAATCACCACACTACCCTTCTTGCAGGTCCTCCTGATCTGTCTCACTAGTTCCCTGTCTAACTCCTCCATCTGAGATGGTGGCCTGTACCACCACTCTATTCTAAGAATCCTATTCTTGGAATCCTGGATTTACATCCAAAGTGACTCGTACTCACCCCCTCCTTCCCTCCTACACACTTCAGTCCTTCCTTCACATATAAAGCACCCCTCCTTTCCCAATCACTCTGTCCCTATGAAATAATCTGTACCCTGGTACAGACAGGTCCCAGTCATTGTATTGGGTGGCCCATGTTTCCGTGATGACTGCAATGTCCACCTCTCCCTCTGCCATGAGAACCTGTAACTCTGCAGTTTTCCTCCCAAGGCTCCTAACATTAAGGGTAACCACCTTCCACCCCTCCCATCCTGCCCTCCTTTCCTAGCATCACCAACAGTACTTGCCATTTGTCCTTTGTCACTGTTATGGGGGGTAAGCTCATATGGTTTCCCAACCTGTGGTCTCTGCATATCTCTTCCCCAACTGCCACCCCCCACTCCTAGTTTAAATTCCCAACTTCCTCTATGTACTCCTCCATCCTCTGTTTCAACACTTTCTTTTCCTCCTCACTCAAGTGTAGTCTGTCCTTGGCATAGACACTACTGTCCTCCCAGGTCCCTCCCACCCCCAACAGACCATACCCTTTAGCACAACACCAGGTTCTTAGCCATCCATTAAATTCCTCTATTCTCAGCTTTCTTATTGTGCTTGCACTTGGCACAGGAAGTATCTCTGAATAAGTTACTGATCTTCCTGCCCCCTCACATAATTGTGCTAGTTCCTCAAACCTCCTCTGGACTGTATCTACTGTCTTGTCAGTGAATCGTTTGTCCCAAGATGTATAATTAAATGAGGCTTGTCCCTACCCCTTCTAGCATATTTCAGAACAGACTGTCCCACCCTTTCCAGCTGTCATTCCTGACATGGCCTCCATCAAATCGACTATGCCTCTCCCTTGCTACCCCACCTAACTCCTCTTAGTATTGAGTCCCCCACTCTCTGATTCCACCCACTTACTCCCTGCTTCCATTCATCTCCTCTCTCATTTCCAGCTCCTCTTCTTCCTCCTGCACATTATTTCCCTTTTACCCCTGTTGCACCCTCCCAGCAGAACTTCCCCGCTCCAGTTTGGTCCAGGCGTTTATCAATTACTCCTCTAATTTCATCGTTCCCTCTCACCTTCTTCCTCTCTAGCAGTGCACAACTATTTTCCTGAAGGCCCTTCACAAATGCCGCTCCCTCTCTTCATAGTAACCTGTTCTCTCCTTTTCACTCCATGACTTTTGCCACTTCCTCGCCTCTCCTCACAAGTCCCTATCTCCTCCTTCCATTTGTCTTTTGTCTCCTGACCTGGTTTCCCCGGCAATTGTTCTTCCTGGGCTGGGCCCCTTTGTCTCTGCTTCCCTTCTTCTGACCCTCTCCTCACCACTGTTGACTTAAATCACCCTCCCTCATCTCCCCTTCTTCCTCCCTCCAGTATTGGGCAAAACCCACCCCCTATCTGCCTTGCCTGTCTTAGTTCCTCCTGCAGACCCTCAATCTCCTTTCTAAGTTTTTCTATGTGGTTGCACACTAAACATCCTCCCACACTCCAGGCAATTTTTAGAAAGATTGGTGCACCGCAGTTGTTGCAGCCTACCACCCTACCCATTGCTGTTGTTGCCCACCAGCGACCCGCCACCCTTCCAGATACAGGATGCCAAACACTCCCCCAAGTCTCCCCTCTCCCTCCTCTATCAGTGCAAAACATTTTCTTTATTTCCCTTATCTCCTTTGTTGCACACATTTAGATATATTGAGCAACTGCTTTTTATATTCCTATCCTTCCTATCCACACTCAAAAACAGACTTTGAGTAGCCATTGCACAACCTTCTTCAAACTCCTACTCCTCCTTTCCCCAATGCAATATCAGTGCGAAGAAGTAATAATGAAAGCTCCTAGATTTGCATTTACTTCCCTTCCACTGAGAGAGCAGTCACCTCTTCACTTGCTGCTGTTCCTTTCCTGGATGTCTGCTTTTGCTATGACAGGTGCATATCCTTTGCCTGTTTGAGGAAGTGATGTCAGAACCCCTGGTATAAAGGAAATAATGGACCAAGGGTGGGACCAGCCCAAGTCTTCCAGAAACAATCAGGTAGCTGAGGCCTCTGGTCAGACCATTAGCACCTTCCCCACTCTGCACTCAAACTTTGCAGCTAGTGAAGCCAGCAACAATGAATCACAATTCTACTCAAAGCCCCAAAAATAAGTTTGCTACCCAAATAAACAGGACTCCAATTCAAACAGCTTCACCAACAACACATCAAAATAGGCTTGGAATTAGAAGATATATGTCTCCAATTCAAAGAAACAGACCCAGTTAAATCACACCAATTATGTTTTAAAACAGAAGAAATATGTCTCTACAAATGCAGCCTGCCACACAGTGAATCAAACAAATGAGCCCACTTATAGCTACCAAAACAGGTTTCAAAATTCCAACAGCCCCAAACAATACCCTGCTAGCCCCTTAGTAGTAAGAAAGAAAAGAAATAACCTTCTACCAAGTAGAATCCACAAGAAACAATGTAAAACAACAAGAAGCTACTGTATTATAGATCTGATCTTGTCCCCCTTCTAGTTCCTTCTGAGAAGCCAAAGCACTGAGTTCCAAACTCTGTGATTTCCCTTGTGCTGCTTTCAAAATCAGACAGTTCCAAACTCTGTGATTTCCCTTGTGCTGCTTTCAAAATCAAACAGTTCCAAACTCTGTGATTTCCCTTGTGCTGCTTTCAAAATCAGACAGTTCCAAACTCTGTGACATGAGTACATTAGGCTCAGGGGGAAATACACAAGGGCCAACGCACCCAGATGGTTAAGTTCTGGGGTTGCCCAGGCAGTAAGGGAAAAGAGGCTGGCCTATAGAATATTCAGGAAGACCAAGAGAGAGGTGGATAGGAAAAATTACCTAAGGTGGCTAGTGAGGCAAGTAAGGAAGTCCAGCGAGTAAAGGCACAGACAGAGCTGCAGATAGCTGAAGGAATTAAGAAGGGGGAGAAGGCTTTCTTTTGCTATATAAGTGAGAAAAAGGACAAGAAGGAAGGGATTGTTAGGCTTAAGAAAGGGATGGAGTGGGTGGAGGATAAATGGGGAAAAACAGAGATACTAAATGAATACTTCTGTTCTGTCTTCACCAGGGAGAAGGATGGACCAGTGCCTTCAGGTGGGAAAAGAGGAGCGGGGGGGAGGGGACCACAGATCTAGTGATAGAGGAGGATAGAGTGAGGGAGGGGCTACTGGCATTGAAGGTGGACAAATCACCAGGCCTGGACAGAGTACATCCAAGGGTACTAAATGAACTGGCTAAGGAGCTGGCAGGGCCACTCGCAGACCTATTTAATAGCTTACTTGAGTCAAGTGTGGTACCGCAGGACTGGAGAACAGCACATGTTGTGACCCTCCACAAAAGTGGCCTCAATTGGCTCCAATGATGACCCAGGGAATTACAGACCAGTCAGTTTGACCTCCATTGTCGGCAAGCTCATGGAGACCATACTAAATGAAAGGTTGGTGGAATATCTAGAGGAGCATGGTCTCCAGGATGCAAGGTTCATGGTGGTGGGGGGAGGATTGTGTCAGATGAATCTGATTTAATTCTTTGACTGTGTCACCAAGACAGAAGATAGGGGCTAAGTGTTAGACATCCTCTATCTTGATCTCAGCAAGGCCTTTGACTCTGTGCCTGACAAAAGATTGATCAAGAAGTTGGTGGATCTCAGGGTTGGGAAAAAGATGGCCAAATGGGTGGAAAACTGGCTGTGGGACAGAACCCAGAGGGTTGTTGTGGGGGGAGAGTTATATAGCACCAGAGAGGTAATCAGTGAGGTACCAAAGAGCTCAGTGCTGGGACCTGTGTTGTTCAATGTCTTCATCAATGACACTGTGGATGGCATTAATGGAAAAATGTGCCTGTTCATGAATGACACCAAGCTCTGCAGGAGAGTGACACAGCTGAAGGAATACAGGACTACAGGAAGATCTGGAAAAGCTGGAGAGGTGGTCCAAGATCTGGCAGCTTGGCTTCAATGTCAAGAAATGCAAAGTTATGCAGATTGGAGCCAAGAATCCCAAGACAGAGTACTACCTGGGTGGAGTCCGAGTATCTGCATCAGAGGAGGAGAAGGACCTGAAAGTGATGATCACTAGTGATCTGAAGCACTCCACTCAGTGCAAGAAAGCAGCAACAATGGGAAAACAAGATGCTGGGATGCATATCTAGGGGGATCAGTATTAGAAGGAGAGAGGAGGTTATATTGCCCTTGTACAGGTCACTGGTAAGGCCGCATCTAGAGTATGGAGTTCAATACTGGTGCCCACACCTCAAAAATGACATTAACCTGCTGGATAAGGTCCTGAGGAGGGCTATAAAGATGATAGCGAGTCAGCAGGTAAGGCATATAAGGGGAGGTTGAGGGCACTGAACATGTACTCCTTGAAAGACAGGAGAGAGAGAGAGAGGGGACATGTTTGGGACTTTCAAGTACTTGAAAGGGATAAATAAATTTGATAAGGAGAATCTCTTTAAGCTGAGGGGCAACTATAACATGAGGGGGCACAGTCTTCAGCTGGAAGGTGGGAGGGTTAGGAGGGAGGTCAGGAAGCACTTCTTCACAGAGAGGGTGGTGGACACCTGGAATCCACTGCTGGAAGAGGTAATTTCATTGAAGGCAGTGTCAGCTTTAAGAAAGGCTAGGACAGGCATAGGGGGACAGTAAGGATCATGGGTACGGAGGATAGGAGGAGTGGTGTGGGAGGGCAGGGACATTAGCTCAAGCTGTGGACCCTGCAATAAGAGTAGACTTGATAGACCAAATGGCCTTCTTCTGTTGGCTTCTTTGTATGTTCATATAGGGTAAGTCAAGATAGTGCCACTGGACATCAAGGACTGATTGGCCCTGGATAAGTTTAGGGAGGGGACTGATACCATATACCAGGGTGTGCTTGGCATGGAGATGGGTGAGGGAGTAGCCCTAGGACCCTAATGAATGCTTGGAAGATGAAAGAATAAGGAAGGTGGTGCTACTGGGCATGCATTGAATTTTGGATACAGATTGGAGATGTGGTAAGAGGATGCCATTGGGCACTAGGAATTGCTTGACATGGAGATGGTTTGGAGGACAGCGTGTGCCACTGGGCAGCAGGAAATATTTGGCTTGGGATAGGAACAGATTTCCTCTGTAGACTAGCACCTCCCTGGTAAGTAATGTGTCTTTGGCAAGTGATAGGTAGGTGTTGACGGTGCCAGTGGACACCAGGGACTACGTGGTGCAGGATGCATTCATTTGCAATTACTCTTTTGGACAAGCTATTTGAGGTACCAGCCAGCTCTTGGATTCTTGATTCACATTTTGATTGCATTCATCTTTTTTTCTGCTATGCTTTTTTTAATTTGCTTTCACTTTTTTTTTGTGCTACACTTTTTCGTTTGCATTCATTTTTTTGTTGTGCTATATTAAATTTGTTTGCCTTCATGTTTTAGTTGTGTTAATATATTTTTATAACTTCATGATTTTTAGATGGACTTCACTATTTTTTGTTGCATTTGTCATTTCTTTTGGTTGGATGTTACATGTGGTTTTGCTGTGTTACACTATTTTTGTGGCAACACACTTTACATTTGGTTTTTATACTTTAAATTTTTTTTTTTATATATTCCTTTTTTCCTGGGGGTCCTCCGTCTCCCATCTGCCTAGTCACTGCCCCCGGAGCTCCCACCACCTGCCTATTTGCTGCCCCTCCGGTCACCCCGGCTTCCCCGGAGAGTGGGCTCGTGCACTGGTGCCCCAATTCCAGTGCCGCGGAACCAGTAACTAGTTGGGAGTGTGGCGGCAGGGGTGAATTGAAGCCCAGGGAGGCTTCACCTAGACGGAGGACCTCCCCTTCTTCTTTTTCCCTTGGGTTTTTTCCTCCCGGAGGCGGGGACATGCAATGACGCCAGCGTCCGCCCCGCCTCCTCCCCCCGATACTAGCATGGCAGCGTGAGAGCTCCCAGCCTCCACCAGGAGTCCTCAGCACTCCGGGTGCTGCCCCTACCTTCCCCCCGGAGAAGGAGAGCAGTCCATAGGATGCTCAATCCCTCTCCCCCTGGCCAGCCCTCCGACGACTCGGGTCCGTTCCCGAACCCGGATCGCCGGCGTCGTAAGCAGAAATCCCACCGCTGTGCCAACGGGCCGGCTACACTTTAAATTTTTTGTTTGCATTTTATTTTCTGGTTGTTGCTTTACTTATTTGATTGCCTTTCACTTTTTTGGTTTGCGTTTTGCACTTCAGGGCCACATAAATAAGGCCAAATGTAGCAGACAGAGACATGAAGTGTCCAATATAAAGATAAGGACACATACACTGCCAGGTCCTCATTTTTGGTAGTTTTAGTCTTGATCTAGCTGTTCATTATGTTTATAAGGGACCTGGAGGTAGACACCACAAGCTGGGTTGCCAGGTTTGCTGGTGAAAGCAAAATATGAAGAGTGGGTGCCATGCAGGATGATAAATGTTCTGCAGAAAGACTTGGCAACATTGGGGACATGGCAAAGAGATGTCAGATGAACTTAAATGTGTAGAGATGCAAAATAATGCACTTTGAAAAGAAGAATTTAAAAGCAAACTACTACTTGGCAGAAGACACCAAGAGAAAGGACTGCTGTGTGACTGAACTTCTCTACTGGGACTAAAATAGAAGAACTTTTGTATTTGGACCTTTAATTTAGGGTAAAAAAACTAACATACAAAACAAAAAAAAAAGTGTGTGTTTGGGTTAACTGAACTGAATGGGTAACTGAAAAGTCATCTAGGTGTAAATCTCAGGTGACTGAAAGGACTTAACTGCTGTGAGGTTTAAATTACTTGTAGAAAGATATGGTAAGTAGGGTGAAGCTTAGCTAGAAGGAAGCTACATTTAAAGACTGCCTTGGAAAGATTCTGCTAATAGCTTGGCAGAAGACACCAAGAGAAAGGGCTGCTGTGTGACTGAACTTCTCTACTGGGACTATATTGCCCTCCTTCCCTCCCCTCCAGCCCCCACCCAAAGCTAGTTCTATTTTTATAGGCACGGATTTGACTGACAACAGGAACTTCCTGTTTAGGGGCAGGAAGTGAGTGATCACAGAACCACCAAGGACCCACCATCCTAGAAGGGCAAGAGTAGCTCTCCGGCCCCTCTAGCTGCTGGAGGTCTGCCTCTGAACAAGTAAGTGGTCTACTAGAAATATAGGATATTCTTGTCTCAGAACAGGACAATCAGAAGCTTAAAGGCACACAGACAGAAAGTAAGGAGAGAGAGAAAACAGACAAAAGAGTAAGGATTACGAACAGTTAAGGGTCAGAAATAAGACATGATTGGAGTGGTGCAGTGCAGTGGCTGTGGAGCAGCAGTCTTCCGGAGATATTCTGGAGGATGTGGTGTTGTCCCATCTGCAGGCACCTCTCTGGGCTGAGGGAGGAGGTTGCTCATCTCCAGGCTGAGTTGGCCAGGATTTGTGGGACCTCCTCTTCCATCCAGGGACCACCAGTGCCACTGCCGTTGCCTCAGAGGTTGCCAAGAAAGAGGAGCGGTTGGACCACAGTGGCCTCAGGGAGGGTGAGGGTGGTGGAACAGAGGCACATCCCTCCAGTTGTACCTCTCCACAATTCCTATGCCATTCTGGCAAAGTGTGGTTCCTCTATGGAGGCACCTACAGTGGAGACCAAGGAGGATGCTGGGAACTTCCAAAAGGAGACCCACAGGAGGGTGGCAGGGACCCTGCAGGAAGAAACAACCCCTGGTGGGGACTCCCATTGTTAGGAAGGTAGAACTGGGCAAGGAAGAGGAGCGGGAAGTAAGGTGCCTGCCTGGCGCCATGGCTTGAGGGACAGGGAGCGAATCCTCAGGGATTGCCGTGGAGCAGCTGCACAGGGAGGGAGTTGGATGTCATTGTCCACCTAGGGACAAATGACCTGGCCAAGAAAGGGATTAGAGAAGTGCAGGAAGAGTTTGTGGAATTGGGAGGGGCCTTAGGTCAAGTAGCACGACGGTAACCTTTCTCGAGGTGCTACCCATCTATGGCATAGGAGGCTAGGGTGTTCCGACCATGGGATTCAATCAGTGGTTGAAAAACTGTGTGGAGCTCAGGGATTTGGCTTCATTGGGACTGGGGTCCACCTGGAGTGATGCAAGCCTATACTGGCATGATGGGCTGCATCTGTCCAGGAGGGGAACCAGGATCCTAGGTGATAGGTTTAAATGCTTCATTGGCAAGCTTTTAAACTAGCCAAGGGGAGGCACTGGAAGAGCAGGAAAATCCTAGCCCCCAAACAATCACGGTAGTAAGTGTGGCAAACACCAACATGGAGGTGTCGATAGGAGAAGGGCAGGGGTAAATGGAGAAAGTGACAAAAGCAAGAAGGACAGGGATGGGGCAAAAGGGGTAAGGCCATCAGGAAATGGAGGGTAATGAGTACCAATGCCCATAGTCTGGGCAACAAGCTCCCTGAGCTGGTGGCCTTAATGGAAGAGGGATGCCTGGATATTGTAGCAGCACAGAAACATGGTACACAGAGAACCATGACTGGATGTTAACATACCAGGGTACATAACTTACAGGAGAGACAGGCAGCGGAGAAGAGGGGAGGAGTAGCTCTCATGTAAAGGAAGGATAAAAGCAACTGAACAAAAGAGTAAACAGGGAGGAGAGGAGGCACTGTGGGTCACCTTGAGACTGGAAAGGGCACCACAATCCGTACAGGGGTTATGTACAGACCCCCATGTCAGGGGGAAGGAATGGACAAGGATATGATGGAAGGCATTCTTAGAATGGCAGAGAAAGGGGAGATACTGTTGATGGGAGACCTAAATATGCCAGATGTTAACTGGAGCACATTTGCTGCAGCCACATCCAAGAGCAGGGCCATTCTTGATGCCCTACAGGTGGCAGGCATTAGACAGCTAGTTTTGGAACCCACTCATGAGGGAGCAATCTTAGACCTCGTACTCTCAAGCGGGGCAGTGAGAGGATCTCAGATCTAGAAGTAGGTTGCCATCTGGGGACAAGTGACCATCAAACAGTGTGGTTCACGTTAAACTCAGCTACAGAGTCAAGCCATACAAAAGTGAGGTACTGGACTTTAGGATGGCTGACTTTGGCAAGATGGGAGAGTGCCTCAGAAAAGCACTAGAAAACAGGCTAGAAGGAGGTGTGGAGCAACAATGGGAATTATCAAACTGCCATCACAGAGGCAACAAGCCTTTGTGTGAAGCAAATAAACAAATCAAAACGAAAGAAAAGCCACTATGGTTCTCAAGAGAGGTGGCTGTGAAAGTCAGGAAGAAAAGATAGCATTCCGGAAGTATAAGAAACACAGAAGGAGCAGGACAGAGAGCTGTACCAGTTAAGGCAGAAAGAAGCAGGAGGGAAGTCAGAATAGCAAAGGCCCAAACTGAGGAAAAGATAGCCAACTCAGTTAAGAAGGGTAAAACCTTTTATAGGTACATCAGCAAGCATTAGAAAGACAAAGGGAGGGATAGTGAGGCTGAATAGAATGACAACGGTGGGTGGGCAGAGGGGACAGTGAAAAGCAGGAATACTGAACGAATATTTCTGCTCAGTATTCACAAAAGAGGAGGGGAAGTGCCTAATCCAATTAACAGAAGCACTCTTGATAGGGGGTCGATCCCAGTCCTTTCACAGAAGAAAGGGTTCTGCAAGAACTCCTAAAACTGAAGGTGGACAAAGCAATGGGTCCTGATGGAATTCACCCCAGAATTCTAAAAGAATTAAGGAAGGAACTAGTGAAACCACTGGCTACTCTTTTAATAAATCATGGAGGATGTGTGGTACCCGAGGACTGGAGGAAGGCAGATGTGATTCCCTTCACAAAAGTGGGACCAAGACAGAGGCAGGAAACTACAGACCTGTCAGTCTGACCTCTGTGGTAGGGAAAGTGATGGAGTCACTCTGAAGGAAAGAATAGTTGAGTACCTAGAGGTCAGTGGAGCACAGGATCCAAGGCAGCATGGGTTCACAGCGGAAGGTCATGTCAGATGAATCTAATAGATTTCTTTGACTGGGTGACCAAAGTAGTAGACCAGGGAGGGCTGTGGACATGGCCTACCTAGACTTTGTAGAAGGCATTTGACACAGTCTCACACAAAAGATTGATAGTCAACTAACCAGCCTGGGAGTGGGTCCCAGGGTGGTAGCCTGGGTAAAAACACTGGCTGGACAACAGGACACAGAAGGTAATTGTAAATGGAGTCCACTCTGAAGAAAGGGCGGTTACCAGTGGGGTACCGCAGGGTTCATATTGGGTCCAGTCCTTTTTAATGTCTTCATCAGTGACATTGCAGAGGGACTGGAAGGAAAAGTATGCCTTTTTGCAGATGACACAAAGATCTGCAACAGGGTTGATACACAAGGAGGCGTGGAAAGGATGAAAAGGGACTTGGCAAGGTTGGAGGAATGGTCAGAAGTATGGCAGCTAGGATTCAATGCAAAAAAGTGCAAAATAATGCACCTGGGAAACAAGAACCCAGGGGAAGAATACACAATGGGTGGGGAGGTAGTAACAACAACAAAACAGGAAAGGGACCTGGGGGTAATCATATCAGATGACCTTAAGGTTAGCAAGCAATGTGAGAAGGCAGTAGGGAGGGCCGGGGGTATACTGGGATGTATAGGGAGAGGCATCAGCAGCAGAAAACAGGAATCCCTCTGTACAGACAGTTGGTGAGACCCCATCTGGAATACTGTGTCCAGTTCTGGAGACCCCATCTCCGCAAGGACATAGACAGGATAGAGGCAGTCCAGAGGAGGGCAACTAAAATGGTGCAGGGTCTGCAAGAGAAGCCATATGGAGGAGTGACTAAAGGAGCTTAATATGTATACCCCTTGAGGAAAGAAGGAGAGAGGGGGACATGATAGAAACTTTCAAGTACCTCAAGGAATCAACAAAGTCCAAGAGGGTAGCATCTTTCAGAAAAGAGACTTCAAGAACAAGAGGACACAATTTAAAGATAGAAGGAGGGGTTCAGGGGCAATGTGAGGAAGTATTATTTCACAGAGAGGTAGTGGATGCATGGAACAGCCTTCCTGAGGAAGTTGTGGGTCTAAAACTGTGGAGAATTCAAGAATGCATGGGACAGACATAAGGCAATTCTTGTGGGGGGCAGGAAGATATAGGCTGTTTAACTAAGATCTGCGGCCTATCCTGTAGGTAGGGAAATGGGCAGACTAGATGGGCCTAGCGGTCCTTATCTGCCGTCAAAGCCTATGTTTCTGTGTACTTAAATGGTTCAGAGATTACCAAAAGTCAATAGGAATAAGAATGTGTGGTAACAATCAGTAGTACATTCAAATGGGACTACAAGTGTAGAATGGCAGCTACCAGTGCAAAGAAAATCATGACACACATCAAGGGAAATGTCACAAGCACATCAAAAGATATAATAATTCTCTTGACTTAATCCAAGATTATGCCTCATCTCAAGTACATCGTGCAATTCTTGTCCCTATATCTGAGAAAGGATACTGACATGATTGAAAATATCTTAATGAGAGCAATAGAAGTGATCAAATAAGCAATAGCATATGAGTGTAGTGTGGGTTGTGCTTTAGTAACTTACTTTGTGGGTGCAGTGTAGCCACTAGGCAGAGGCAAGTGTCTGCAGCCACCTAGAATACCATTCCACAACCTCTTGAGTGTGCTATTGACTTATTAAAGGGGACATTAGCTGGTAATGAAACTTATCACACACAGGTATGTTTAAGCATGAATGAAACATCTTTATTTGTTATAGTGGCTGTATTCTGTTGCAAGAAAAGAGTTCATATGAAAACAAAAAATCAGTAGTTTGCAGAAAAACGAACAAAAGTCTATAGTTTGCAAAATAGTTTAGTTGAGTTGGAATGACAGGAAGTGCACCATTTTTAAGAGAAGTCTGAGATGTCTGGATACTGCTACTGACGCTGATTACTGAGCTAAAACCCTCCTACATTGCTTCAGCATTATATAAGGTATATGGTCTGTCATCAAGGGAGGGAGAGAAACAATGCACATTCTCTGAGTGGAAGGAAGAGAGAATTATCTACCAAAAGAGGGAAGTAATAAGAGAGATAATGAAAGAGAGAGCTAAAGTGAGACATTCCGAAACAGAATAATACTGAATAAAAGCTATTGAGTTTTTTTTTACTATCCTTTCCTCAATCCTTCTGCAGAGTGGGCAGCTGTATCAGCCTGTCCTGCTTCTGGCTCAGTGGCTGTCCCAAGTTACACCTCCTCCAACCTTAGGTGCACTGTTGGTGCTAGTGGGGGGGGGGGCTTCATCAAACCCTGACCCCAAATTGTTCACCTGATTTACTCCCTGTTACTCCTGGATCCCCAGACAAGGTCAGATGTGTACATGGAGGTGTATATGCACACCTTGGCCTAAGTGACTCTGCTCCTCCCACCCCTAGCCTAGAGCCCAGCTCTCCTCCATCACCAGCTCCACCACAACGCCTTCACATAGTGGTGATCAAAGGCTGGGAGAACCAAACTCCCCTATCTGGGCTGGCTAAAACTGTTGAATTTTTAAGTGCCAGAATGTGTCTGGTGAAGTGATTTTGTTTGTATTCTGAGGTTCCTCTGTCAGATTACGCTGCTGGAAAAGTACCTTAGTATAGGCTGTGCTCTAATTTCCCACACCAGGATTGGGCTCATACCATAAATACTGGCAACCAAGTGCCATACTAAAGGGATGCTGCATTATTTATTTGTTAATTTATTTAAGAGTTTAACCAGGCAGGCGTACTGAGTGGGGAACCACTCGTTTCCAGACGCGACCTGGGGGGTGAGGGGGATAGGGAAGCAGGGTGTGCTGTCCTTTAGATGAGGCATTAAATCAAGTTCCTGCCTGCCATTTCTGATAGCTGTTCAGGTGGACATTAAAGATCCCATAGTACTTCTCAAAAAGAGTAGGGGTATGTTCCTGGTGACCTGGCCAG
This sequence comes from Neoceratodus forsteri, assembly GCA_016271365.2. Taxonomy (NCBI): domain Eukaryota; kingdom Metazoa; phylum Chordata; order Ceratodontiformes; family Ceratodontidae; genus Neoceratodus; species Neoceratodus forsteri. The sequence goes on along the minus strand of CM028132.1, from coordinate 426,042,061 downwards.
ATTTCCTCCATTTAATAAACTACCGCCAATTCAATTGGTTTGCATCTGTATCCCATCAGAGGGTTAGAAAGCTCTTCCCTGGCTCATTTACTACATGTAATCACATTTCTTATACATTCTTGCATTTTTAGGGATGTGCTACTGGTTTATGGCCTGTATCAAAGCTATCATCATTGTCAAGTGCACTCCCCACAACTACTCATAAAAGCCTGCAGTTTTTTTAAAGTTTATACTTTCTTTCTCACATTCTTGTCACTCCATGATTTACAAAAATGTTTCTTTAGTTTTCAGAAGCCGGCTGATATTTGAAATGAGCCCATTAACCAATGTTAAGGTGAGATCCTTAGTTGGGTAACTTCTTTAATGGTAAATAGGTAAATTGCTACAGAAGAGTTAGGATGGAGAGGATTTGTTTATTTCATTGAATATACCCAGAGAACCAATATAAACATACCAAATACAAGTAAAGAAAGAGCACAAAAGAGTCTGAAAAATAATGAGTGGGTTTGAGTCTTGATAAATGCAAGGATCCTGAATAATAAAATGAGTGATTTAGAGAGGCTTCTTAGTACAGAGAAAAATCATACAGTACATGTGCCACAAGTGAGACCTGGTGAAACAAAGAAGATGATTGGGTAAGGCCATCAGATGGATACAATCTGTTCAGGAGGGACAGAAGAGAGAAAAAAGGTAGGGAAGAAGCCATCAAAGTAACATATTACATCACTGCTGTAGAAGTACCTAACCCCAGTGATCAGTCACAGGAATCCATGTGGATGAAGGCAGGGACAAAGAGTGCCTAGAAACTGATCACTGGAGTATTTTATATGAACATACAAACATACAGAATTTGACAGCAGATAAAGGCCTAGAGGTCTATCAAGTCTGCTCGAATGTGCAACTAGCTCCCCTTATTCTGCAGCTGCCCCTCCCTTCCACCCTTCCATAGTCCATCTGTGCAGAATAAAGACATGGAAGAAATTATGCTGGAACAAATGAGATCTGTAAGACCAGAAGGGAGGGTAATCCTACTGAGACACTTTAAAAGGGATAACTTGGAGTCTTAAGCTGGGTAGTAACAGGCTTGAGAAAGATGTTTTGCATACCACGGCAATTTTGGACATAGAGCAATTAGTGAAAGAAGGTACAAGGGAAGATAACCCATTATATCTAGTGTTCAGTAAACTGGAGGAAAATGTATGTGAATGTGAGATAAAGAATCCCTAAAGCAGAAGAGATCACCACATGGTACAGTTAAACATAAAGCATTAGAGAGTGAATGAACATGGCATCTCTTACAATAGATGGTTTAGGAGGGCTAACTTTGATAAATTCAGGAAAGAAATGGCATTGTGCTATTGGAAAATAATCTTAACACAGCCAACCATAGGCCATATGAGGGAAAGCCTTATAGACAAGCTGCAGGTCTTAGAAAACTAGTATGTCCCAATACTAAGGAAATACAATAGCAAGGAAGAAATGCCACCATGAATTACCAAAAGAATCAAAAATAAAATTAGGAGGGAAAAGAATATATTCTGAGTGGCTAAAAGAAGAAATGGGAAGGGCAGGCCGGCCTGGTGGTGCTGAGGGTTGAGGCGCTGGATACCACACTTTGCGCCACGCTGGTGACCCATGTTCGGGAACGGGCATGGGCCACCGGGGGGTCGGCAGGGGCGGGAAAGGATTGAGCATCCAGAGGACTGCTCTCCTTCCCTGGGGAGGGGGTAACTGCAGCACCGGCACCTGAGTGCCCCCTGGTGGAGGCTGGGGAGAAAGGTGACGTGCGTAAGCATGGGGGGAGCTGAGTGCAGACACATCGAGAGGAGCACACACAGGAGCGTGCAAGTTCTGCCTTGGCCAGCGTCATTGCTTGCACCTGGCTCCAGAGGGAGCAAAAAACAGAAAAAATCCCGCCTCAGCACCTCCATGATGCCGCCTCACCACCCCTCCATCGCTCTCAAGCTGGCTCTCATAACCCAACCTATGTCTATGGCACCTTGGCCGGTGCCGCGGCCCCACCCTGGGGGGTAAGCCAGGGGGCAAAGGGAGAACAGCTGATTTGGGAGCGAGGGGCAATGAGGGCCATGACCATGCTGAAATTCGGCGCTGAGACAGACCAAAAAATTGGGGAGGGTAAGTGGTCTGAATTTAAGACCTTGGATTGGGAGTGCAAAAAGGAGATTAGAAATTGGAAAAGGAAAATGGAAAAGAACATAGCCATGAGCTTTAAGCATAACTGTAAAAATGTTATACAGTATACTGTATATGCAAATGCATAAGTGCAATGTGCAAATTAGTGAGCCCATTCAAAGAAGGCAGAAAAATCATACCCAAAGAAAAGGATGTGGCAGAAGTGTTAAATCTGTACTTCTGTTCTATATTTCATAAATCAGAATTACATGAAAGTGATGTTAAGATAGAAGATTCCACCAATACTAATGTTGATGTTCCCACAGTGAGAGAGAAATTGATAGATCTGAATACAACAAAGGCACAAGGAACTGATAAAATTCCCCAGAGAGCACTAAAACAGTTGGCTAATGAGCTTGCAGGGCCACTGACATTAATATTTAATGTCTCCCTTAACTCAGGAAAAGCAGTGAATAGTTGAAACATAGAAACATAGACTTTGGTGGCAGATAAAGACCGCTTGGCCCATCTAGTCTGCTCATTTCCCTACCTACAGGATAGGCCACAGATCCTAGTTAACCAACAGCCTATTTCTTCCTACCCCCCCACAAGAATTGCCTTATGTCTGTCCCATGCATTCTTGAATTGTCCCACAGTTTTAGACCCCACAACCTCCTCAGGAAGGCTGTTCCATGCAGCCACTACCCTCTCTGTGAAATAATACTTCCTCACATTGCCCCTGAACCGCCCCCTTCTATCTTTAAATTGTGTCCCCTTGTTCTTGCACGTCTCTTTTTCTGAAAGATGCTACCCTCTTGGACTTTGTTGATTCCACTGAGGTACTTAAAAGTTTCTATCATGTCCCCCCCTCTCCTTCTTTCCTCAAGGGTATACATATTAAGCTCCTTTAGTCTCTCCTCATACAGCTTCTCTTGCAGACCCTGCACCATTTTAGTTGCCCTCCTCTGGACTGCCTCTATCCTGTCTATGTCCTTGCAGAGATGGGGTCTCCAGAACTGGACACAGTACTCCAGATGGGGTCTCACCAACTGTCTGTACAGAGGGATAACAACTTCCTGTTTTCTGCTGCTGATGCCTCTCTCTATGCATCCCAGTATACCCCCAGCCCTCCCTACTGCCTTCTCACATTGCTTGCTAATCTTAAGGTCATCTGATATGATTACCCCCAGGTCCCTTTCCTTTTTTGTTGTTGTTACTACCTCTCCGCCATTGTGTATTCTTCCCCGGGTTCTTGTTTCCCAGGTGCATTATTTTGCACTTCTTTGCATTGAATCTAGCTGCCATACTTCTGACCATTCCTCCAACCTTCAAGTCCCTTCTCATCCTTTCCACACCTCCTTGTGTATCAACCCTGTTGTAGATCTTTGTGTCATCTGCAAAAGGCATACATTTCCTTCCAGTCCCTCTGCAATGTCACTGATGAAGACATTAAAAGGACTGGACCCAATACTGAACCCTGTGGTACCCCACTAGTAACCCTCTTTCTTCAGAGTGGACTCCATTTACAATTACCTTCTGTGTCCTGTTGTGCAGCCAATGTTTTATTCCAGGCTACCACCCTGGGACCCACTCCAGGCTGGTTAATTTGACTATTAATCTTTTGTGTGGGACTGTGTCAAATGCCTTGCTAAAGTCTAGGTAGGCCATGTCCACAGCCCTCCCTGGTCTACTACTTTGGTCACCCAGTCAAAGAAATCTATTAGATTCATCTGACATGACCGTCCTGCCAGAACCCATGCTGCCTTGGGTCCTGTGCCCCACTGACCTCTAGGTACTCAACTGTTCTTTCCTTCAGAAGTGACTCCATCACTTTCCCTACCACAGAGGTCAGACTGACAGGTCTGTAGTTTCCTGCCTCTGTCTTGGTCCCACTTTGTGAAGGGAATCACATCCGCCTTCCTCCAGTCCTCGGGTACCACACCATCCTCCATGATTTATTAAAAGAGTAGCCAGTGGTTTCACTAGTTCCTCCTTAATTCTTTTTAGAATTCTGGGTGAATTCCATCAGGACCCATTGCTTTGTTCACCTTCAGTTTTAGGAGTTTCTGCAGAACCCTTTCTTCTATGAAAGGACTGGGATCGACCCCCCATCAATAGTGCTTCTGTTAATTGGATTAGGCACTTCCCCCTCCTCTTTTATGAATACTGAGCAGAAATATTCGTTCAGTATCCCTGCTTTTTCACTGTCCCCCTCTGCCCACCCACCGTTCATTCTATTCAGCCTCACTATCCCTCCATTTGTCTTTCTAAGCTCTCTGATGTACCTATAAAAGGTTTTATCCCCCTTCTTAACTGAGTTGCCTATCTTTTCCTCAGTTTGGGCCTTTGCTCTTCTGACTTCCCTCCCTGCTTCCTTCTGCCTTAAACGGTACAGCTCTCTGTCCTGCTCCTTCTGTGTTTCCCTATACTTCCGGAATGCTATCAGTGGTGCTAGTTTTTAAAAACATTTGTAGGGCAGAGTATGAAAACTGTTGACTCAAGGGCTTAACCTCAGTGATTGGAAATACATTGGAATCAGTCAATCATTAGAGATGAGTCTGAGGTCTATATACCACAGAAAGGATGAAATGATAAAACTCAGCATGGCTTTCACAAGGGAAGGGCCTGCTTAACAAATATTATTACCATTTTTGACCCTGTTAGAAAGGCTGTGGATGCTGGCAAACTTGTGGACATGGTGTATTTAGACTACAGTAAAGTCTTTGATACTATGCCATGCAAAGAATGTATAACAAAAATAGAAAAAATCGGAACTAAACAAATGCACTGTCTGCTGGGTGGCCTCATGGCTGAGTAATAGGTGGCAGAGAGTGGGAGTCAAATGCCTTTTGTCAGACTGGGGGATGGTTAGGAGTGGAGTTCCCCAGGTTTCCATCTTGGATTCCACACTTTTCAATATCAGTGTGTCAGCAGTACAAACAAGAACAGTGAGTGGCTGGGCAAGTTTGCAGAGAACTCCAGCACCGGATTTGTTGTAAACAGTGCTGAGGCAATTGAGAATATGAAAAAAGCAACAACTAGAGCACATTGAGACCAGGGCCACATCAGCCAAATTAAACGTGAACATTAATAAACAGTGATGCACTTTCGACCAAAAGAATTAAAAAATAAAATGTGGGGTGACACTTAAGGAATTGCTTAGTGAAAGAGATCTCGGAGTGAGGGTTGCTTGGGACTTGAAACAGAATATGCAATATAATCATATGGAAAAATGCACTCCCCCCTGTAAATAAAGGATACTTGAAGGATGCAGTTTCTTTAGGGCAAGCTGCCTATTTTATTGCAGCCATAAACTTCACAGGACAAACATTGCCAAACTTCTTACGTTTCACCTCCCAACTGGATACACCCAAGAGTTATTAGGGAACTGGCACATGAACTGGCATTACCTGTAACCCATATCTTTAAAAAATCTTTAGATACATCTATTGTGCCTGAAGATTGGAGACAGGCTCTTGTTATACCTATTTTTAAGAAGGGATCTCATCAACTTGTGGAGAACTACCGCCCAATTAGCCTGACTTCAGTCATGGGAAAAATCTTGGAATCTTTTATCAAGGAATATATCCTTGATTATTTAAGCAAAAAATGGCTATTTAGATATAACACAGCATGGGTTTACTAGGAGCAGATCGTACCAGACAAACCTCTTGGAGTTTTATGGTAGGGTGAACAGGGCCATGGATTTGGGAAGTTCGGTGGATGTTGTTTACCTTGATTTTGCGAAGGCATTTGATAAGGTGCCTCATGTGGAACTGATCGGTGCTCTTAGGAAATCTGGAGTCCATGAGAAACTTTCTGCTTGGGTTGAAGCATGGTTGGCTGATAGAAGGCAGAGAGTTTGTGTGAGGGGGGTTTGTTCTGGTTGGGTTGAAGTGACTAGTGGCGTACCGCAGGGGTCGGTGTTGGGACCGTGCCTGTTTAATGTATATATATCTAACATGAGAGTAAATAATGAAGTATGGCTATCAAAATTTGCAGATGATACTCGGCTGGGGTTCCCTCAATAATATATGCGGCTACTAAGTTACAGACAGCACTTCTAGAACTAGAGGAATGGGCAAATCATAAGGGCTCAACGTTTAATATAGATAAATGTGTGGTTATGCATTTCGGTAGAAATAATAAACATTTTGAATATAAACTTGCCAACAAGGTATTGAGGACTGTACAGGAGGAAATGGATTTGGGAGTGGTGGTTGACAACGAACTAAAATTTAGACAGCATTACATCCATATGATAAGGAAGGCAAGTGGTATTCAAAACTGCATACGTAGACATATTGTAAGTCGTGAAAGTGTGGTGCTGTTGCCCCTGTACGCCTCACTGGTTCGCCCTCATCTCGAGTACTGCGCCCAGCTTTGGGCTTCAGGTTTCAGGAAGGATGTGGCAGCACTCGAGAGGGTACAGAGAAGGGCAACAAAAGGTATGAAGGAGGGCTGGGGTTTGGATTATGACCAAAGACTAGAAAGACTAGGTCTGTTTTCCTTGGAGTATCGTAGACTACGTGGGGGCATGTGTCAAACATATAGGGCACTCAGTGACGGTAAGCTACGAGAACAACTGGATATTAATATTAGGCAACAAATCTATGATACTAGAACACATTCCTCTCAGCTGACTAAAGATAAGTTTAACACCAAAAGAAGGGGGGAACTGGTTCAGTATAAGAATAACAGCTATCTGGAATACACTACCGAGCGAGGTAGTGTCCAGCCCTACTATGAATATATTTAAGAAAAGGTTGGACACTTATATGATTGGTAAGGATATTCGAGGATATAGTTATTAATCAAGCGAGCTGTATGGACATACGTCTTCTATGCTCTGTATAAACCTGTGAACCTATGAACCGGAAATTTCATCAGAGAATGATAACACACCGTTGTGTCACTGATTTAGAAAACATATACCAGAATTCACCACGCATGCCTTTCTCTAATGTTACAAATGCAGAAAGGGAAGTAATCAGGGCACTATCAAATGACAAGAAGGCTGTGATTAAGTCAATGGATAAGGGGACAGCACTGTGGTGCAGGACACTCAGAAGTATGTGCAGGAGATATACCGACAACTAGCAGACACTGAGTTCTATAAATCCTACTTATGACCCCACACTAGAAATAAAAACAAGAATAGAATCTCACCTTCTGGAACTATTTCATGAGGGCCTTATTGATACTAACAAGCTTTTCTATTTAACTGTGCAAAATCCAATAAAACCAGCTATATACACCCTCCTTAAAGTCCATAAAGATGCACAGGATCCCCCAGGACATCTCATTATTTCGAGCATTGGTTGGGTCACAGTGCCCCTATCCAAGTATGTAGATAGCTTTATCAACCCTTTGGTTTCACAGACATGCAGCTACCTTAGGGACACTGGACACGTGCTTAACATACTTAATGAGATACAGGTTGGGGAAAGTTGGTGGCTGGTAACTATGGATATAGACTCCTTGTATACCAATATCCCCCATGAGGGTGGGATAGAAGCCATAGAGCATTACCTAATACACAACACAGATCTTCCACAGAGCAGAACTAATGTGATTACTGACCTAACAGACATTGTTTTTAACAACAACATCTTTATGTTTGAAGGAAGAAGTTTTAAACAGTTGAAAGACACTGCCATGGGGGCAACATTAGCTCCCAGTCTGACCAATTTATGCCTTAGCCTGTGGGAAGAAAGAAATGTGTATAATGCTGAAAAAAACCTTTCTTTGAAAAAAATAGATCTCTATAAGCATTATATAGATGATTTGTTACTCATAAGGAAAGGCACCAGACAGGAGCTCGCTGATTTTGTAAGCTACCTAGAAAGCACGAATAACAGTCTAAAATTCAAGGTTACTACTGATTTGATGCAGGTTAATTTTTTAGATCTCATCATTCAGAAGCAAGCAGATGGGTCACTTATTACAGACCTATATAAAAAAAACAACTGACTGCAAAAGTCTCCTGCATGCACACAGCTGCCATCGCAGACACACTGTCAAAAAAACTTACCAAAAAGACAATTTTCATAGGATTAAAAGGAACTGTGGCACGCAAGAACTGTTGGCGCAAAGGGCTGAAGAACTCACAGAAAGGCTGTATGAAAGAAAATACAGTCAAGCTAACACTGAGAATGCTCTCATTTTTACAGAGAGTGTGGATAGAACAGTACTCCTAAAGGGTAAACAAAAACCAAGAACAGACCCCAGTCTGATATTTGTTACCACCTATGGTGGAGGTGTCCAAGGTGTGGTAAAAATTGTGTGGGACAATCTTTCTATTCTTAGAGGCACACCACAGCTCAGAGAACATTTTGAGAAACCACTTAGGATATCATACAGATGAAGTAAGAATCTAAGGAACATGTTGGTGAACAGTTATCAGCCAAACCTGACACAGTAAATGTAAAATGAGCTACTGGGTCAGAACCATGTGGTACATGTAGCACATGCCACATAATGGATAATAAAAAAGAATTTGTAAACCAAAAACAGAGCAAACTGTTAAAGTAGAGGGAGGCATTAACTGCGACTCTGAAGCTGTTATATACCTACTTACGTTTACATGTGACAGGTATTATGTGGGCAGGAGAAAACGTAAGTTAAGATAAACATTAAAGGAGCTTATAACACGGGTTCTGAAAATACAGTCTTCTGATTCATCTAAACAGGTCACCTGACCATTGATTAATCCCTGATATACCCACAGTTGCATGTTCACAGGGCTTTATTTTACTACTTCTTTAGGTAAAACTCTAATATAACATTACCCATGTTATAAGAGGATTGACCCACTCCAGGGTATGGGTTTACTGAGCATTAATCCATGCCTGGGTGGTTGAAGTCACTTGGCTTCGCCTCATGACTCCACTCCTCCTCCCAGGTGTGGATTAAAAAGAGAATAATGTATAGTTCCATGTGTATTACCGGTCAGTAATACCATCAAGAGGTTCTGGACATGTAGGAACCTCAAGAGCGAAGCTTGAGAGGTTCCTACATGTCCAGAACCGCAAGATGGTATTGCTGACCAGTAATACACACAGAACCATACATTGTTTTTTTTAATATATGGATCTGAGTGTGTTTTGGGGTCTTTTCAGACAAGCGGTTCGCCAGTTCAGTTAAGGACAGTCTGGGTCATGGCGAACCGCCGCACTGTCTCGCGCTGTGTCTTGAGCTGTCTGCTCGCTCCTGTTGGTTCCCGGCACCTGCCTGTTTTTTTCAAAAAATTCAGATCTTACCAGCTCTTCATCACTGCAAAGGCAGGATCAACTAGATATTTTCATTTGCTGATGGGGGAAGGAAAATAAAAAATGGAGAAGCGCGATGACCGAGTTTGCTGTCGGTAAGCGACAGAAGGACCGCCGTGTTTTTTAAACTGTTCTGCCCGCCCACACAGGAAAAGCAGCCAATGAGGAGGCATGCTTAGGATGTGGGGGCAGAAGGTATAGTATCTGAAGCTTGCAATGATACTATTAGGAGCACAAAACTATACACTTAAAAGTGATTGACAATACTATTACCAGTGATTGACAATAGTATTATCACTGAACCTTTGAGGGTATTACCAGATTTTTTTTGTATGTTTTACAGACCTATTAAATGGCATATCCATATATTAATGCTCAGTAAACCCATACCCTAGCATGGGTTAATCCCTCCATATACTGGCTGTAAGGAACAATAATCCAGAATATGCCATAGATCACCACATTAACACCCAAAGAGATAACAAGCACAAGGTTCATGCCATTGGTATAGATATTGTCCCACTTAATGTGAGAGGAGGGGATTTAGAAAATACACTTGACCAAAGAATACAGAAATTAATACAGACTGGGGGCTTTGAGGTATCCAGGCCTTAATGGAAGGTTTTAAGTGGTCTACTTCCTTAAAAAGTAATGAAACATAAAGGAACCACTTTTTTGCTTTAATTCTGTATAAATTTGTATTTGAAACTGATTGCTCTCTCATGATTGATGGAGGATATGAGCTAACTTTTTGAGTTTGCTTGTTAGTGGTGATGATTTGAGGTGTGTTATTCTCTGATGAAGCCTCCAGTTGGGAGGTGAAACATAAAAAGCTTGGCAATGCTTGTCCTGTGAAGTTTATGGCTGCAATAAAATAGGCAGCTTGCTTTAAAGAAACTGTATCCTTCAAGTGTTCTTTATTTACAGGGGTCAGTATGTTTTTCCATATGACTGTATGCTTAACTTACTAAAAACAGCACCACCATCCATGTGCACCAACTACCCGGAACAGAATATGCAATATGATGATGTAGTTAAAAAATGCAATAGGATGCTGGGATGTATTGCAGAAATATAACAAGTAGAGAAAGAGAAGTAATTATGCCCCTGTTCGTGTCCATGATGAGACCATATGTGGAGTGCTGTGAGCAGTTTTGGTCCTCTCATCATAACAAGCATTTGTCAATGCCGAATGTTGTCTTGTTGGCATTGGCATTGGTAGTGCAGGAGTTAAAGTGATGCATAATAGGAATGGCAGTGAAGTACTGAACTGACACCAACCCCATCCCCACCCTGCAGAGACTGACAGGTGTTGGAGTGTGCCTTTGGGTCATCATCCATAATGCTCACGCCATTTCACCTCACCCTACCCTGCAGACACTGACAACTGCTGCGGTGTGCCTTGGGGTCATCGGGCCTTACTCTCACCCCATTCCATAAGAAAATGCACTGAGATGGTTGCAGTATAGGAGAATGGGGTGAACTTTGGGGCTGAAGACTCCAAGGCACACCTTGATGCCTCTTACTATCTGCAGGGTTGGGGGCTGAGTGGAATGGAGTGAGCATTACAGCTGATGATCCCAAGTCACACCCTTGACACCTGTCAGTCTCTACAGGGTGGGACATTATGGTTGGAAACCTTAATGCCCTGGGCGTTTGTTGGTATTTTCACTCCAAATTTTCAACATGGGCTTTTTTGTAACACCACCTCATGAACAGTGGCACTATCAGTTCATTAGCTGAAAGGTTATTTTGCACAGCGACTGTGCTATTTGGTGCCACAGGCATGAAAACACATAGAAACATAGACTTTGACGGCAGATAAGGACCACTTGGCCCACGCAGTCTGCCCATTTCCCTTCCTACTGGATAAGCTGCAGATTCTAGTTAACCAACAGCCTACTTCCTGCAACCCCCAACTATAATTGCCTTGTGTCTGTCCCATGCAAGTTTGAATTCCCCCACTGTTTTAGACCCAACAACCTCCTCAGGAAGGCTGTTCCATGTATCCACCACTCTCTCCGTGAAAAAAAATTTCCTCACATTACCCCTGAGCCACCCCCATCTTTAAATTGTGCCCCCTTGTTCTTACACATCTCTTTTTCTGAAAGATGCTACCCTCCTGGACTTTGTTGATTCCCTTGAGGTACTTGAATGTTTTTATCATGTACCCCCTGTCCCTCCTTTCATCAAGAGTATACATATTAAGCTCTCTCAGTCTCTCTTCATGTGGCTTCTGCTGCAGACCCTGCACCATTTTAGTTGCCCTCCTCTGGACTGCTTCTATCCTGTCTATGTCCTTGCATAGATGAGGGCTCCAAACCTGCACGCAGTACTCCAGATGGGGTCTCACCAACTGTCTGTACAGAGGGATAACCACTTCCCTTTTTCTACTTGTGATGCCCCTTCCTATGCATCCCAGTATCCCCCTAGCTCTCCTTACCGACTTTTCACATTGCTTACCCACCTTTGGGTCATCTGATATGACTACCCCCAGGTCCCTTTCCATTTTTGTTGTTGTTAGTACCTCCCTGCTATTATGTACTCTTCTCCTGGGTTTTTGTTTCCCAGGTGTATACTTTGCTCTTCTTTGCATTGAATCTAAGTTGCCATATGTCTGACCATTCCTCCAACCTTGCCAAGTCCCTTCTCATCTTTTCTACCCCTTGTGTATCAACTCTGTTACAGATCTTTGTGTCATCTGCAAAGAGGCATACCTTTCCCTCCAGACCCTCTGCAATGTCACCTATAAAGATGTTAAAGAGAACTGGACCCAGTACTGAGCCCTGAGGTACTCCACTAGTAACCCCCCTTTCTTTGGAATGTGTTCCATTCACTATTACCTTCTGTGTCCTGTTGTGGTTAGGATGTGAAAAATTACATCTGTACTGTTCATGAGGAGGTGTAAAAAATGGCAATGTTGAAAATATGAAAAATTGGTGAAGTCATGAGCGTGCACAGAAACTGCGCAACACACACCCATAATGCAATTACTTTTGGGATTTTTTTTTTACCACATTTTGCACATAGGCATTTTGGAACCTCCCCTCCTGAACAGTGGTACTGTGATTTTGTTAATCTCTTCCAAAAGTTGATTTCCCATGGCGACCACGCCATTGTGTGCCACAGGTGCGAAAACACATTTTGGGCAGGATTTGAAAAATGATAGCTCTACTTTTCATAAGGAGGTGTGAAAAAATTGCAATGTTTAAAATCTTGAGTGAAAATATTAAAAATTGTTGAAGTTATGAGCATTCATGGAAAGTGTGTAATACACACTCATAACGCAGTCATTTTTTGGAATATGTTCACCAAATTTGCAATACGGGCTTTTTGTGACCCAACTTCATGAACAGTGGCACTGTTGTTTTGTTACTCAGTCCCGAAAGGCAATTTCGTGCAATGACCACAAAATCACCTTTTGGGACCGAGTAAAGAGATGACAGTGCACCACCATGTGTTCATGAGGTAGGGTCCCAGGAACCCCATGTTGAAAATCTGGTGCCAAAATTCCCCAAAATGGCTGAGATATCCACCTAAGTTGAAACTCCCCATTGTCTGCCATTATAAAGCTTACCACATTTTGTTCAGTTCCCAGTTGACTTTTGAAGAGCTCAGACGTGTTCCAGCTCCACAGAAGATCGCAGTGCTGGCCCTCCAGAAGTAAATATGGGATGAGGGGTGTGCAGGGAGGTGGGGTGCACAGAGAGTGGGTGCAGGTTGGGGAAGGGGGCGGCGGGACGACAAGGAAACTGCACCTCATTGGAAGGGTAGAATTCTTTTAACTCCGTGGCTGTCTTTGAAACTGCTGTCATTGCCAGCATGCTCACTGATTGGCGGCTGAGGGATACACCCACTAAAGCGTTCCCTGCATTCACCAGCACTTACACACTCCTGAATGTGCTACTACCACAAGAAGTTGCTTACGCACATGCAAGACAACATAAAAATGAGATTCTTAAAGTTGAAGGGGTACAATGCAGGATAACTAAAATGATTAGAGGGGTTAAAAGATAAAATATATGTAGAAAAAGACAGGATCAGAGTCTATATGCAAGTCAAGAGGGGAGCATGGCTCACACAAAGAGTGGTTGCATAATGGAACAGCTTTCTGGAACACATAGAGTAGTTGAGAGTAGGGCAATGGACATATTCAAAAGGTAATTTGATAAGCATATCTTACAGCATAGAATAGCTGGATATAACCATTAAGAAATGTCAAGTAATCAAGTTGGGCACATGTGTCTGGTCTTGTTCACATGATCAGCAAAATCAATGAAACAATATTACTATTATAAATCTTCAGAGGCCCAATATTCAAAAGTTTGCATGGGTGCTAATGGGTCTTTGCCTTCCCAAACAGGAGTTTATGCTGGATCCCATATTCAAAAGGGGCTGTTGCATGGGCAAAGAGCGTTAGTGCCCATGCAAAACATAAGGTTATTCATCCAGGCAAGGGGAGGATTGTGGCCATGATTATCTGTGCTACCCCATATTCAGCAGCTTTGCACTGCACAAAAGGGTTTAGTGATGTCCTTTTATGCAGAGCAAATACCGCCAAATAAAACCCTGACTTAACTTCAGGCAACCCTAGCAGTTGTCGGAGGTAATGCAGCCACCTAGCTGGTTGGCTGCTGGGGGAGCACAACTGCCCCCATTTGTCCCTGGCACCCCCTTCCATCAATTACAGCCCCAAATGTACAAATCAAACTTCCTGGTGCTAGTGTTCCCTTGCCTCCACCAATCACCAGCCCGAACTGTTAAAAATATACCCCTGGTATTACTGGTGCTAGTGGTCCCCCCTTCCGATCACCAGCCTGTATTGTAAAAAAATATATCTCTGGTGCTACAGTTGTGGTCCCCCTTCACCGACTGCCAGCTTGTACATTAAAACAATATATGCCTGGTGGTAGTGGTCCCCCCTCCCTCTGATCATCAGCCCAAACAGTAGACTTGGTGCTCGTTGTCCCCCCGCTGATCGCTGGCCCATACCATATGTCAAAAACTCCCTGGTGCTAGTGGTCCCCCACCACCTATTGCCATTCCATACTGTATGTCAAGAACTCCCCTAGTGCTTGTGGTCCTTCCCGCCACCGATTGCTAGCCTGTACTATAAAGCAATATATCCCTGGTGGTAGTGGTCCTCACCAATCGCTGGCCTGTACTGTACAAAACAGTATCCCTGGTGCTAGTGGTTCCTCCCTCCACTGATCGCTGGCACGTACTGTGATACCATGAAATCCCTGGTGTCTAGTGGTTCCCCCCACTGTGGCACCAAACCCCCCCCAATCACCTTCCAACTTCCCTCGGTGCCGCAGGTGCATATGGCGACCAGTGCAGCTGTCCTCACAGCTCCTCAGGCAGCTGCTGTATGTGCAGGCATGGAGTGTGTTCCTTTTTTACAGGATGGGGCACATCATCCTGTACAATAAATAAGAGGTGCCCTCCCTGCCTGGACATATGGTGGCCAGCTGAGGAGGTGTGAAAAGGGCTGCACTGGTCACTGTATGCACCCTTAGCATTGAGGCGGCTGGGAAGGTGACTGGGGGGGTGGAATTTTGGTGCCATGGTGGGGGGCCAGTAGATGGCAGGGATTTCATGTTATTTTAGTATGGGCTGGTAACTGGTGGGAGGGCCACTAGCACCAGGGATATAATTATATGCAGTATGATCTGGTGATTGCGGGAGGACCACTACCACCAGGAATATATTTGTATAGAGTATGGGCCAGCAATCTGATGGAGGGGGGCAACTAGCACTAGGGATGTTGTTTTGTACAGTAGAGGTTGGTGATTGATGGAGGGACCACTAGCACAAGGGATGTTGTTTTGTACAATATGGGATGGCAATCAGTAGGTGGGGGGACCACTAGCACCAGGGATGTTATTTTGTACAGTACATGCTGGAGATTGGTGGGGGACCACCAGCACTAGTGATATATATTTATATGTGCAGTAGTACGGGCTGGTGATCAGAGGGAGGAGGACCACTATTACCAGGGATATCTACACATCTGGGACTGGGCAATTGAGTGGGGTGGAACTGCTCTAACCTGCCTTGCTATCCATGCAAGTGAGCCATAATGGGCATGCAAATGGTCTCTTAGCTCCTTACATTGCCCAATGAGCTCATTTGCATGGGTCCCTTTGAATATTTCAAATTGTGCTCTGGCACTATCCATTCTGGTGGTGTACTTCTGAAGCCATGTTGTGGCAGTGCTAAGTGGCTTAGTGCTGGGCTAACATGGCTCCATATTCTGACAACACCAAGATTTGCAACCAATCCCCTGAGGGTGTGAGGAGTATGACTTCAGACTTGAAGAAACTGGAGGAGTGGTTGGAAACATGGCAGCTGAAATTCAATGCCAAAAAGTGCAAAGTCATGCATGTAGGCAGAAGCAATTCCAAAGAGGATTACTACCTAGGAGGAGAGATGCTAGCCTCCACCAGTCAGGAGGGGGACCTAGGGGTCATTAAGTCAGAAGACTTGAAAGTGTGCAAACAGTGTGAAAAGGTAGCACTAAAGGCAAGTGGCATGCTGGGCTGCATCAGGAGGGGAATCAAGGTCACAGGAGGGAAGTGGTGTTACCACTCTACAGTGCACTGGTGCACCTCCATTTGGAGTACTGTTTACAGTACTGGAGACTGCACCTCAAAAGGGGCATAGATAGAATTGAGACAGTGCAAAGGAAGGCCACGAACATGATTCAGGGACTGCACCATATGGCATACCAGGACAGACTGAAGGAACTCACCATGTACTCCCTGGAGCAAAGGAGGGAGAGGGGCATTGTGATTGAGACTTTTAAAGATATGAGGGGTATAAATAAGATCAATGTTCGGGAACTTTTCCAATTGAATAAGAGCAGGAGAATGAGAGGGCATGACTTGAGGCTGAAGTGAGGGAGGCTCAGGAGACATACAAGGAAGTTCTTCTTTACAGAGAGGGTGATGGACTCATGGAATAGCCTACCCAAGGAGGTAGTGGGGACAAAAATAGTAAGCGAGTTCAAGAATGCATGGGATAGACATAAAGGTAGCATATGGAAAGGCAAAGGAGGGAAGGGGAAATAGCACCAGGTAGGCTCTTGGGCAGACAAGCTGGACCTTGTGATCCTCTTCTGCCATCACTGTCTATGTTTTTATCCAGTTGAATAGCGCCATGCACTGTTCTATTGAATATGGCATCTTTGGGCACCAGGACAATTGCATGGTGCAAGCACACATTTTTGCATTTCTCTTTGTACAAATTTGAATTTTGGTCTGCAGATGTTTTAAACATTAAAATAAATATGTGGAAAATGTTACTTTAATTTTGTAAAGTTAGACTGGTGCACACTGAATGTTCATTTTACACTTACAGCTCTGCATCTGTGAAGTAAGGATAGCTGATGAGCCATTTGAAATATTGATTTTATGATGACAGTGTCCCATGAGAGTTGTTGTAAGGGTGTTTGTCCACTCTGCAGCTCACTAACAATGTTACATATTTCTCAAGAGTGAATTCATGGTCACAAAAATGCTACTGGATGAAGCATTTCTCAGAGAGAAAAAAGATTTTCACAATTGCCTGTACCTCAAGTTATATTTTTATCCTCAACTGATGAAAGGTATGGGCTACCATAATAAGAAATGCAATGTGAAGAACTTCTGAGCATGTTTATTTAAAACCATTTTTTTTAGTTTTCCTAATAAGAAAATAAGAAACTATGTTATTAGGATCACAAACAAACCAGCGATCCAATGTGTAAAAATACTGCATGTTGATTGATTGAAAACAGAATTTATAAAGGCAGGGCCATGCATCTAAAAAGCCAGTATATTAAATTGCACATAAATATTTATACCAGCACATATGGACTTTATCTTTTGATGCTGTTGCAAGTAGGGAGAATAAGAGTTATGGGAATAGAGACTGAAATATGTGCACTACGATTATGCATATACAATGTTATCAAAATGATTTAATGTAGTTCTAGAACATGGCTAAATAGTATGATGTGAAAATTGTCTTGAGAAAAGCATATCACAATTCTGAATTTGTATCAGTATAAATGTAGGATCCAAGTGAAATAGGTCTTCTAGGTTTTCTGCATGAAAGGGTAAGGAAAGCTGCAAAGAGCCCTGACAGCATAGGATGTGCACCAGTAGCATACTCTGTAGTATCCAGGAAAGAAGCTGCATGCCCTCTCCACACTTGAACCTAAGTCATCCTCATGACTATGTGGGCTATGTAGGATTGGGGTGGGCACAGGGAAAAGATGCACATATGGGCACTCCATAAACACTGGCACTTCCTTTAGTTGATGCATGATGGACTGACAGCATTACATCAACCAGGGTCTTCCAAAACACCGACAGACCTGGCATGGAAGTCCACACTGGCCCTATCCAGAGCAATTCTGGCCACAATCAATAATGTCAGTGATAACCTCCACCCCTTCTGAACTGGCATTGAGGGACTGGGAAATGTTTCATTTTTTCTTTTTTCTTTCTTAATACTGATGTGCCCTTTAAGGGATATAACAGTTCTTGGAGAATGCAGTGTCCCACAAACACCAGCTCCATGCATAATGGGGGATCTGCTGTATAGGTGTGTCACAGAGCATTCAACTAAAATGTATGGGGACTTCACAGTGAACTATTTAGATATTGTGTATCTAGACATACTGCAATCTTTCAGCATCTGGATGTGGTGCACAGTCTTCCGGGGGACCGTCTGATGACTGAGGTGCTACCCCATCTGTACTTATCTATATGGCTTGTGGACACTTTTTGCTGGATTCCAGGCTGAAATTACAAAAGTACAGCAAATCTTCTCCCCGCCCCCCCAAGGGACCACCAAGCTCACTACCATGCTGCCAGAGGATGTGTAAACAGAGAAAGCAGATGGACCCTGGTGGGCACTGGAAGGGCGGGGTTGGGGAGAAGATGTGCATACTCGGCCAACAATACCAATGCAAAACACCTTTGGCACCCTGGCTGAATGAAGCAACGAAGAGGGTTCCCATTGCAGTGGGACCGAAAATTGTAAACCAGGCAGCCAACAATGCAGGCCGGTACCAACAAAGGAAATCAAAAGTACTTACAGCAGAAGTCAGCACTCAGGCACTTCCCAAATTCAGTTCAGTTCAAATTGATGATGGAAAGTAGCCATAACCAATGATTGGAGGCAAAAAGATCCAGTTATTAAATCCAAAAACAGTAGATAAAAAACATGCACAGGATGAAAATACAAGCAGGACACCACCACAACAGATGGCCGACCCCTCCCCGATGAAATCTCACGATAGACAAGAGTCAAACATTTTCACGCCAAAAAGTGCTTTCTCAAGACTAACACCAGATGGTAATGCACGTCTGAAATACATGGCCATTAAAGTGACAAGGTCAAAAAGTGCTGAAGTGCATATTGTGATATAAATATATGTTGTGTAAATGACCATAAGAAACATGCAAAAGAGGTGCAGAGACCCAGGCTAATAAAATAATATAACAATAAGAAAGATAAGAAAACAACAAGAATGAGAAGGGGGTGCAGAAGAAAAAAGGGAAAAGGGACCAGGGGATATAAGGGCAAACGGGGGTTATGCTAAAAAATGATTATCTGTGAATATATGTCAAAAGATTATCTTATTTGGGGTGCTGTTTTAATAGCTCCACACATGTACTGGCACTAACACATATAAACTCCGGATAAATATATCTGATTACAGTCAAAAAAAGACTGTTACAATAAACTTATGTCTAAATACCTTATTACATAGATTTATAACCTGCAAGATTTCATGTATAAACATTATTACATAAAAGCTGGATATATGACTAAGTAACCAAAAATAAATTATTATCATAAGAAAGTTATTGACTTAACTAGGAGGTTGAAGGGTCATATAAGCATAAAACACACACACACACACACACACACACACACATATGTCAACATTTTAAGATCATGTTCAAGACATATCAGAAAAGCACACTAAACCCATGTACTGAGCTATATAAGACTACATTGTGCTATATTGTCTCAAGGATAAACATTGCAAGCCACAAAAAAAATATATATACAGTATATATATATATATATATATATCATGAAGAATGTATTTCAAGAGGATTTTTAAAAGATCGAATGTAAATATACAAAAAATACAACAAACAGCAAACCAATTAAAGTCACTACAAAATTGTTTTTTCAGTAACAGTACTCTGAATTATAAATAGGGCCTCAACTGGAAATGTTCATACAAACCTGGCCAGTCATTGGTCTTGAGTGTGAACTGCCAGTAAGTTTCTCTCTGGAGGAGTTTGTTTTCCAGATTTCCTCCCCTAACACCAAGCGTGACTTTCTCAATCCCTTGAAAAAGGAAACCATGTGCATTGCCCTTTTGTTGGCAATGTTGAGCCAATGCACTAATGCTGTCCAATGTTTGTATACTGCGAACATGCTGACCCATCCTTTCTTTAAGTTTTCTCTTTGTCTTTCCCACATGTAAAGCAGGACATAAATTGCATGTAGCTAAGTAAATTACATACTGTGAGCTGCAAGTGATGAGAGAATTAAAAAAATGAAATTAAATAAATTTGAACATGATAAAAGAGACTATCAAAAGGCAGAATTTTCTGTTGGAAGAAGAATCCTGGACCCAGAAAATCCATACCTAAGAAAACTACTACTTTTCAAGATCTTGTGTACTCATGGGATACCTATACCAGTGGCTCAGAATCAGATACAAATAATGAGAATCAATTAACTTATTTTTTTTAGATCTCAGCCAGGAGGAAATCCCTCTGACTCAAGAAGCCCTCCTAGCTCACAAAATACAACAAGTTATTCCAACAGAGTCCAGTGCTCCATTAGCGACATCCATGACCCCCATACCTTGACCCCCCAATTTGCCCATACAGATGCCAGGCATGGAGTCAAAATGTCTCATGGCAGAATGCTGTGCGTCTTAATCCCATTATAAGTCAATGGGAAAAGTTAACAAAAAGTTCGACACTTTCGCAAATGCAAGTTTTATTTATTTATTTAAAGTTTCGGAATTACAACCTTTGAGTCAGAGACTCCTTTACAAAGGCTCCACGTCTGGGCAGACAAACAGGTTAATCAAGGTTACAACATGTATTATTACATAGTGGTATACATAGGAGATAACAAAATGACAAATACAAATACATAAATAGAATAGTATCTTTGGGGTTGCTTAAAGTGTCGCAAATGGCCCTAGTAGTGTCACAAATCTGCCATTTTGTTTTCAGTTGGTGATCAGAAAAATGCTTGGCATTTAAATTTGGGGCCATCTAGGGACACAATTCTTTTTGCGTTGACCTAGTCGGACCCTGAGGATGCTAGCCATGTCTTATTTTGGGGTAAAACACCCCAGAAATGTTTTTCAAATTTCTGGAGCCAGTAGTGTCACTTAGTAGTGTCGCAAGCATGACACTTTCACAAAATTTTGTGAAAATCACCACAAATTGCAACGCTACTTTTTCAGACTTGGCCAAAATGACAGGAATTCTTTGCCACCCTTGCTGTGAAAGAACAGTTTGGTCTTTTGAGCTGAAATTTGGAGGGAAGGCAGCCAACATCTCACAGATGTGGCTTTTTTGTGGTTTGGTGCAAAAATAGTGCATGGTTGCCAAGTTATGGTACTCCAAAGTTGGCGTTTCTTCCCATAGACTAACATGGTGGCATGCGCCGTGCCTTTTGGGGCTCGTATCTCGAAAATGATGCGAGATATGGATTTTTTGTTGCGAATTACATAGCCCTATAATACAACAACCTAGCCAGGAAAATCATGATTTTTGTAACATTTAATTTTTTTTCTACGTCGTGCGGTTGCTGAGATATTAGCAATTAAGTACTTCCAATGCTCGTTTTAAGCTTCGATCTCCACTACAATGCATACATTCTTTGTACACACTGTGTTTCTGTATGCACCTGTTTGGCAAAAACAGGGTATGCGCTAACGTTACTGTTACAGTTACTGTTTCCACTTGGGTTTATTTCCCCCTTTGCGTTACCGTTCATGTGTATGCCACCATGCGTGTTACCCTTTGCATTGCCATTCACGCTTGTGTTATCATTACTGCTACCATTTGCATTTCCACTATTGTTTCTGTTTGCATTTTTGTTTGTGTCACTGTACGCATTGCCATTTGTGTTTCTGGCAGCCCTTTCGTTTGCGTTTCCATTTCTCTTTCGTTTTGCATCTTCCTTGCTGTTACTGTTACTGTTACCATTTGCATTTGCAAGGGTTGCATTACTGTGCCCGTGCGCATTATGCTTTGCATTTCCAGATGCTCTTGTGTTTCCTTTTGTGCTTCTGTTTCCTTTGCTGTTATTGTTGCTGTTACGGTTACCATTTGCATTTACAATTGCGGTACTGTACCGGTGCGCGTTTCGGTTTGCATTTCCACTTCTCTTTCCTTTGGTGTTATTCTTCATGTTAACTTTACCATTTGCATTTACAATTGCGGTACCATGCCTGTGCATGTTACGGTTTATGCTATTTATGCACTTGTGTTCACTTTCCGCTTCGTTCCTTTATGCTTCTTTTTGCTGTGACACTTAACATTTCCATTTAAAATACCACTGCCATCACTGTTCGTGTTACCAGTTGCATTTTTGTACACACTTCAATGTCCGTTTGCATCACTGTTCGCTTCGGCGTCATTTTGCGCTTGTGTTTCTATTAACGTTTCCTTTACCATTAATGTTTGCATTACCATGTGGACCACTGTTCGCACTTCTGTTTGCATTGCTGTTCCTGTTACTATGTCACACAACATCATGTGGTGGGAGCGTGGGGCCCTTGCTCCTGCTGCCACATTATATTCACTATTTCTCGTCATCATTCTCAAAAAGAAGGGAAATTAGAGGCAAAAAAAACTCAGTTTAATGCATTAGTTAGGGTTGTTCCACAGCAACAAAAGCGAGATAATTCGGTGTTAGGGTTGAAGGCCCCCCTTGGACCTCCCAGCCCTCTCCCCCAACCAGTATCAGAGTGTGCGTTGGGGTCGTCAGTCCTAACTCTCAACCCATTCTCCTATACCTCTGTTTCTTCACACATGTCATGAGGTGAGAGTTAGGGCCAACGACCCTAACGCGCACCCCGCTGCCAGTTGGGGGTGGGCTGGTGGTCCAAGGGGGGGCTTTCAACACTAACACCGAATTTCCTCACTTTTGACACTGTGGAACAACATTAACTAATGCATTAAACAGAGTTTTTTTGCCTCTAGTGTGTGTGTATATATATATATATATATATATATATATATGTTATGCGTATATTTCCATTTGACCTCCTAGTTAGGTCCTTAACTTTCTTATGGTACTAATTTATTTTTTGTTACTTATTCATGTATCCATCTTTTATGTAATAATATTTAGACATGAAATCTTGCAGGTTACAAGTCTATGTAATAAGATATTGAGACATAAGTTTATTATACCAGTCTTTTTTTGACTGTAATCAGATATATTTATCATGGGTTTATAAATGTTAGTGCCAGTCAAGGTGTGGAGCTATTAAAACAGCACCCCAAATAAGACAATCTTTTGACATATATTCACAGTTAATCATTTTTTAGCATAACCCCCCCACCCTGTTTGCCCTTATATCCCCTGATCCCTTTTCCCCTTTTTTCTTCCACCTTTCTCATTCTTGTTGTTTTCTTATCTTTCTTATTGTTATATTATTTTATTAGTCTGAGTCTCTGCACCTCTTTTGCATGTTTCTTATGGCCATATACACTACATATATTTATATCACAATATGCACTTCAGCACTTTTTTACCTTTTCACTTTAATGGCCATGTATTTTAGATGTGCATTACCATCTGGTGTCAGTCTTAAGAAAGCTCTTTCTGGTGTGAAAATGTTTGACTCTTGTCTATCGTGAGATTTCATCGGGGAGGGGTTGGCCATCTGTTGTGGTGGCATCCTACTTGTATTTTCACCCTGAGTGAGTTTTTTATCCTGTGTTTTTGGGTTTAATAAATGGATCTTTTTGCGTCCAATCATTGGTTATCATTGCAGTGGGAGGGAAGAAAGGAAGGGGGTATAAAGAAATGGAGGCCCATATGAGGGAGGAAAAGCCCCCCAGCCCAAGAAGAAGCAGCTGCTGGTGGGAGACTCCATAGTGAGGGACAAAGAGTTGAGAACTTGGGTGGGAAAGGATAAGGAGGTGAGGTACCTGAGAGGAGCCTTGGCTGGGGGCGGATAGGGAGCAGATCCTGGGATCACTAGGGCAGTGGGAGCTTGGACGATGGTGGATGTCATTGTCCATCTTGGGACAAATGACGTAGCATGAGAGAGGACAGGTAGGACAAGAAAGTTCTGAAAAACGGGATGGCATCTCAAGAAATAGCATGCTTGGTGACATTTTCCAATGTGTTACCTGTGAAAGGAAGGAGACAGGAAAGGGCAATCCACACCTGGACCTTTAATGACTGACTGAAGGCATGGTGTGCAGAGGAGGGCTTTGACTACATCGAAGATTGGGGATCAACCTGGGAAGATGAGTATCTCTATAAGAGAGCCTGCATTCTTTTGGGAGGAGGGCTGCAGTCCTTGGTAGGAGGTTAAGATGCTACTTGGAGGAGCATTTAAAGTAGCTAGGGGAGGAAAAACTGATGGAGGCAACAACTGAGAGACAGCCCAAGAGGAGAAAACGCTCCAAGGACAAACCTTTACCGAAGTCCGAATACTAATTTTTGTCTTCTTTGCTAGTATTGAAATAGTAATTTTATGATAATTTTGGACTAATATTCAGTAGAAGTAAAGTAGTCTGCCCAGAAGGTGAAAAATTTAAATGAGCTATCTATTTGAAGACTAACTTAGTAATAAGTAAGTATTCAGTTAGTAATTAGGTAGTCTTATATGCAAATTAAGGGAGTGCTGTGAAGATTAAATGATTACTTAATGATTACTTCAGAACTATATAAGTGAATTCTAATAAAGACTAGCTGAATACTTTGAAACAGTGGTGAAGTAGTACTCAATTAGTATTTATATAAGGCCATATATGCAACTTGTGCAGCTATAGGCCATGTGCTGTGCTCCAGTTGTGTTTGCCAGCTAGCCCAGGCACAGCTCACAGGGATAGGGTTTGAGTAAGCACCAGCATGCATATGGCCTGTATACAGTGCCAGTGCATGGGGCAGGCTATTGCCTGCAGGCATCCTGCTGTATGTGCCCATCAAAGCAGTGGATATCCCATCATGGCATGGGGGTATCCCCATCCCTCCTGATGTGCCATGAGGTCTGGTGAGCAGGGGATGTCACCTAGCTACCCTTCATGGTCCTACATGGATGTGTAGGTGACAGAGACTGGTGTTGTTTGGGGTATCCAATTTCATAAATGAAACTTAATTCAGTTAACTTGAAGTGTACACCAAATGAATGGTCCTGATTTTTTTCAATGGTACAGCCATGTAATGTAATACAAATAATTACTGAAACTACAGGCATACTCTTACAAACAATTTCTTTGGACTACCATTGTAATACCTGTTGTTAACTGTTATACTGCCACTGCGATTTCCAGTGTACTACCACTGTGGGTTTCATAAATGGTATCACAGCGGTTTGTTTCAATTCCATTGTAACACAATTGTAACCATTGTGATACCATGCAGACAGTGGCAGTTCACTGGTAACACCATCTCTGCTGATACCACAGTGGTAACAATGTGAACCATTGTGATACCACTGTTTGTTGATATCATTGTGGTTTTATTCCAATTTCTTTGTGATGCCATTGTTTTCACTGTGATACCATTGACACACAGTGGTAAAAAATTGTGCAATGGTAGCACAATGACAAATACAAGTGTGATACCACTGCAATTCATATCACAATGGATTTGTTTCAATTCCATTGCACTATCATTTTGACCACTGTGGTACCATGTGTCAGTGGTAGCACAATATGTGCACTTGCATTAGTAATACAGTGATCTTATTCCATGCCTTATGCTGGTGGTAGCACAATGGTCGTGCAGTATGGTATCACACTGGCCTGTGTGGATCACTAGTATCACAGTGACCACATTGTAGGGGAAATCCTGCCAGTGGAATGATCCAAAGACATAATTAAGGCACATCCAACAGGATCAGACATCCACACATCTTAATGTAGGTGCCATCCAACATCAGCTAATCACCAGCTGTACACTGGAAATCCCAACAAAGTTATCCGTACACCAGTCATGTCCCTATTCTATGCTACACAGTGTCATCCTAGCCTCACAACACAGTGCTACATGATGTAGCCTCAGTGCAGGAACCCTCCTTGTTCACATGGAAAGCACAAAGGGACCTTATGGGACACTCTGTCTCCTTACAAAAATGAAAACAAAGAAGTAAATGGCCCCAATTCTACCTGTTCCTAGATGTAAGGAAAAATGTTTTCCTGGGAGTGCAGACAGTTTCAGCTCATCCCGGCATTGCCACCACGGGTTGCTCCAATGTCATCTCCCTGCAACAGAACTAACACAGCAGCTCGGCTGAGAAGTGACATTCTTTAGCATGGTATCCTCTATTTTGCTGCAGGTGGAGCAAAAATTGTTAGAGATCATGACACCATGTACCCCCTTACACTGTCATATCCATCAGCACCATGCAAGACACCACACCAACTGACCCAATAACGTCATGAATGCTATCACACCTCACAGTCCCATATTCCCTTGCATGCTGTCTCACCCACCAATCCCATACCCTATTCATGCTGTCACAGCTCATGATTCCATACCTTCATGCATGCTGTCATGTCCATCAACTGACCACATGCCCCCATTCATGCTGTCACACCCAAAGATCACATACACTATCACACCCATCATCCCCCATACAGTCTGTCAAAGTCATTGACTTATACTACCATACACGCTATCACACTTCACAACTCCATGCCCCCCCATGCATACTGTCACACAGACTGACCACATAACACAATGCCTTCTGTCACACCTCATGATTCTATACCCCCATGCATGCTGTCACACTCACCAATCCTGTGCATGCTGTCTCACCCACTGACCACATGCACATGCTCTGCTGTAAATAAACAGTATGCTTGAGCAGTGAGATCAGAGCATCATTTTTTAAGAGCTACTATTGTAGCCTACCCTGCCGCATGGCAGATTACACAATGGTAGAAAGAAGAATAGAATGGCAACACCCCTTAGTTATTTCAGATGCAAGTACATTGAGCATGGTGCCATGTTGTGGTTGGCAATAAGAACCAGAAGAGCTACTTATCTGTAGCATGATGTGTGTTGCGCGCCCTTACATAGACTGGTTGAATTGCAATTCCTGCCTTTTTTATGTTTTTTCAGTTGTGTGGTCCTGCAGATGGCATAAGCTGACGTGTAGGTTGTGAATCCTAGATAAAGTCCACAAGACACCTGCTTTCTTGCCTCCCTCCCTCACTCAGGGCCAGGTATGGAGCTCCCTGTTTGAAAAGTGACAGTTTGTGCTCATAGACACCAGAATAATATTAAGTAAAATGATTATACTAATTGTGTGCATTCCTTCCCCAACTGTTGTGATAAAGTCACTTGCACTTCCTGCTGTACTTTCCTCACGGTCAGAAATACAACAGCAGCAGCCTATCTTTCACTCACAATACCTCCTCTCTCTTGCTCTACCTGCCCCTCAGCCTTTCCCAGTGCACCTGTCATACTCTAGGTTGAGTCTGTTCTCCCTGATACTACCTAATCTGCACCCCCACATGCCAGCAATAGCTTTACTCCTCCATATCCTACCCCCAGAGACCAACCTCTTTCTTGCTGAACAAATTCTGTGTTGTTGCCCCAGACCCAGGTGCCAGACCAGGCTTGGCCCATAGCTTGCAAACTCTCTCTGAGGCAGCATTCCAGCATAAACTAGGGGTCACTATCAGTGTGTTACCCTACTCAGACACCTCAGTGCAATGTCCAGCACCTCTTCCAGTAGGCGTCTCAGCCTCCTGGCATCGTGCCACCCTGTTCTTCAAAAGGGTCATAGAGAAAGCTTGACTACTACCCAGCCCATGTTTTAGCTCAATAGGCTCCCTCTACCACTGATGGAAAATCATCTTCTGCTGGCCTTTATCAATAAGAAATGCCAGACCTTCTGAACCCTGGAAGTTTAGCTAAACCTGTGAGGGCGGCGAAGACTTAACATCCTTAATAACTTACTCAGGGCTATCCCCACACATTTATGTTGGCACTGTGAAGGAAAGCCCCTTAAACTGACAGAGCTGCTTTAGTTCAAAACATTTATTCCTGCAGGGTTAGAAAATGTCATGTGGGAACCTGAATACACCCGTATGTTGCTAGTTGCATTCCTGCTGGTTCTGGCATTTTGATTCCTGATGTTCCTCTGCAAATGCATTGACATGATATGTGGGTCATGGGCAAAGACAATGCAAAGGGTGCAGGAGATGGGCAAGGAACAGTTGATGCTACATAATTTCAGCTTGCCTACCTAGCATAGATCAGAGATCTCTTACCTGGGCCCTGGGGCCCTGGGATGGGTGTCTTAGAGTGATGTCCGGTCATACTGTACCCATAAAAAAGAATATCCATGGGGTCACAAAGGATCCAAAGTGTTTCAAGAACAAAATGGGACCAACAGGGAGGTTAAACATAAACAATACTTATCTGATATGGAGGTAGTCTGTGTCCTGTCAGACCGGGTTCAATGTCCTCTTAGACCTATAGAAGTAAACAAAAACAAAAAGGATTATTAAAAGGAAACAATAAAAGCAAGAGTACCAACAGAGTTCCAGAGAAGTACAAGAGCTACAGGGAGAACACAGGTATCACATACACATGCCCGGTGATCCCTAATTCAAATCCCACTACGGTCACTGGCTCAGGATATGACATTGGGAACAACACCTGATGTCCCAGCTTTTAAACTGGGTTGAAACTGGGTGTCATTGTGAACTGGTCAGGAGACTAGCCAGGCTGTAGCCTTAAAGTGTAGGCCTTCATTTTGATTCAATAATTTTAACATAATATGCCTTAATTCTTCTGCCCATGGATACTTGCCTGATCTACAGAGCATGTATCAACACTTGGGCCTTCAAGGGTGGGTGGATGAAAATAACCAATGACCCAGCCTCCAGCCTGGGCCAACGAGCAAGAGCACAGCAATAATCAACATCAGGCACAGTTCCAGAAGAGTCAGCAGTGCATATTGCACCAAATATTGATAGAAGTGCAAATGGCTCAGTCTGGAATCTGCAGTGCATGTGGCACAACAAGTTTTTATTTTTATTTATTTATTTATTTGTATTTCGGATGACACCTTTGAGCCGAGGGCTCTTTAACAAAGGTTCCACATCAAGGAAATAAGGACAATAAGGTACAAAACATAACATAATCATTACAATGGAACTTATAAAAAAAAAAAAAATAAGGTTACAATAATAGCAGCCAAAGGCAGTGTCAATGAATTGTGTTGCAAATTAATTATACAGTACAGTCATAGGCGGCTCAGTGAAGCTTTGTTAGGAGTGGGATAGTGGGAAAAGAGAAAGAAGAGTGGTGGTGAGGGGGTGGTATGGGAGACAGAGAGAGGGAGGAGGGGAGAAATGGGGAGGGCATTGCGTTGGGTATGTGGTAGATGGGAAACAGTAAGGGAGGAGGAAGGGGGGATGAAAAAGAAAAGGAGACCGATTCATCCTATACCCAGTAATGGGGGTAGGAGAGGAGGAGGAGCTGAGGCAGTGAGGAGGGATGCTTGAGGGTAGTATGCCTGGAGGGGATTATAAGAAGTAATCACAGATGGCACTAGCCACAAGGTGTTGACGCAGTTTACACTTAAAAGCACCAATCGTGGCAATGTTGGAGATTTCTGTAGGTAGCAAGTTGAACCAGGTGGAGGCTCTGACAAGGTAAGTGGTGGCATTGTGCATAGAACAGTGAGCTGGCGGCTGTGCAAGTGACACTGTGTGGTGATGACAGTGTACATGGCACAACAGAGTTGGCAGTGCATGTGGCAATGTAGTGATGACAATGCATGAGCCACTGTGTGGTGTTGGCATAGCACGTGGCACAGCATGGAGTCAGCAGGGCACATGGCACCACACAGAGATAGTGGTGCACGTGACACAGTGCAGATGCAGTAGTGTGCATGGAACATTGAGGTGGTGGCAATGCATGTGGTACTGCATGCTGCACGGCAGTGTCTGCAGTGCATTTGATGCAGACTTGGCAGTGCATGTGGAAATGCACTGTGATCGCAGTGCACATGACACAGTGCAGTGGCAGAAGTGTGTGTGGAACAGCAAGGCGGTAACAGTGCACATGACACTGTGATGAGGGGAGTGCATATGGCACAGCTCGGAGCCAACAGTACTAGCCTTACCAGTTGAGGGCTACAGAGAGAATATATTGGCTCTAATGAATGAACTACTGACTGACAGTTGTTATGACTATTGACAGTCAATAGTTCATCCCCCAAAGGTTATGGTTTCCTGTTATATATCCTAACAATTCCAGTCTGACCACCACCTCCACCATCCAGTGCTTAGGATCAACCTCTCCCCCCCAACAGCCAACCACCCTCGTCTCTGCTAGATCACCCTTCCAGGCACAAGACTATCCTCTGTGCAGCTGGATAACCCTTCTAGTCCCAGCCTCTCCCATAATGAACAACCTCACTGGAGCTAGAGCACCACACAGCCTCCAGGCCAGCCTCTTCCCCAGCTGACCACCCTCACTGCATCTAAACCAGCCTCCAACTACATGCCATACAACCTCCATGTAGCTGGAGCATCCCCCAAGCCACCCTTCCAACAGACCACATCTCTGCAGCTGTACCCCCAAGCTCCTGGACCAGCACTCCCTCAGCCAACCACTCTACCTACAGCTGTGCACACCACAAGCTCTGTACCAGCCTCATCATCTGACCACCCACTCTGCAACTGGACCTCACTTTCATCCCCGATCTAACCCCCCCCACCAATAGTCATCCTCCCTGCTGGTGACTCATTCTTTCATGCCCTGGACCAGCTTCCCCCAGCAGACAACCCTCCTTGCAGTTGAACCCCCTGGGTTCATTTCCACCCATAGAACAACCCCCCCCCAATTTGAGCACCCTCCCTGGAGCTGGAGTCCTAGATAATCACCCTTCCCAGGAGATGGACCCATCCTCCTTCCAGAGCAGAAATTTCCACAGACCACCCTCCCTGCAACCAGACCCCGCTCCTCAGATCACCCTTTCACAACCATGGAGCCCATACCTCTCAACACAGTACAAATAAAATGTGAGACACTAATATACAAAACATAAATTCAAACTGATCCTCTTTAAAAAAACAGATACATGGATTCAAAGAATCAGTTCAAAAAGGCATGCTTTTCAGAAACAGGAAAATTACTCAAGAAAGTCTTCCACAAGTATACACAAAAGAGAGATTTTCATAGTAAGCAGTCTTCAACAAAAGAAAAAAAGTACACTGAACCCAGCATTACTATTTAATTTAATGTAATGGATTTACATATGCTAACATTTTAATCAAATACAATATTAAATGCAAAAAGTACAGCTTTCCCACCCAACCTCCAATCAGTTTATGAACAAACAGGATCTAAGCAAATATAAAGTCCTCTAGAAGTATATAAGGAGATATTTTCATAAATGACAGTCAGCAGCTTTATTAACAGAACAAAAAAACAAGCACAAGGATCCCAGCATTACTATTTAATATAATGGATTAACACATGCAAATGTTTTAATCAAATACAATTCCAAATGCAAAACGCACAGCTCCCCCACGCACATTCAAACACTCAAATATCTGCAGTAAATACATCTTTCTATTTTAATCTGCAGGTTACTCCAGATTTTCTCATATGAAAAAACTGTACAATCTTTTCTCTGTAAATGTAGTTAAATTGGGTACTGAATGTATATACAACGCAGAAAATGCATTCTCAGTTTGCTCATTCAATCTTCCTGCTGCTAGGTAATTAACTCCCCTGCCCCCACCCCAAAGAAACTCAACTTTAAGTAACTAAATCAGTAAAAATGCCACAAATAACAGGTAATCTAGAGGCACAATGCACACTAGACACTTTAGGGAGTGATTTGATTGAAAAAAATGTGTATTTTAAAGGTCTTTCAAAGATTTTTAGCCACGTGTTCAGAGAAGAGAAACATTCTTCATAACAAAATATTCACCATTAAAACTGCACAGCATTTCAATTAGAAAACAATAAAACCTGAGTAATAATTCCCTTACTGTATTTAACATTTCAGAGAGTTCAAATGATGCACTTTTCTATTTAAACATAAGTGCCTACCTGATAAATCTTAAATGTAGGCAACGCGAGGTTGATCTTTTTCAAAATGGAGATTAACAGTCAGTCTGGGAAGGAAAAGGAAGTGGTTCTAGAAAATGTAATTCACTGACTGAGTAAACTTCTGGAACGTGTAGTTCAGTAGACCTTTAAAGGGACACTGTCAACCTTTTTTGTTTGCATCATATTATTTCTAGGTAAAACCCCACATTTTATGATTGCTTGCCTTCTCTAAAATTCATTGCTGTTGCTGGTTGTTTTAGCTGCCTCCTTGCTTTGTAGAACTGAAATGCATGGTAATGTACCCAGCCTTGTTTGGCTTCAAATCCTTGAACTGCTCAACTGATTGTAATCTTCATTTATGATTCAGTAGTATTAAAAAAAAATTGTACTTTGAAGAGCATTGCAGTTCTATTTCTAATCCTCATTTAGTAATAATTTACTATTAAATAAGAAGCCTGCTGAATATTTCTTAGAATTTGGTATTCATAGAGGTTGTATTTTTTAATGATGATTAAAGATGATTAAAAATGACTAAAATTAGTCTTCAAAGACAAATTAATGACTGCTTTAATACTAAATTTAGTATTTGACTTTGGTGAGGGATAGACTTAGAAAGTCAGGAACAGGGACAAGAAGAAAAGAAAGGAAAGGTATATACAGCTCGGGAAGGGAAGAAGAGTGGATCAAAAAAGAACAGCAATGGAGAAAGCAAAATGGAAGGGGTGAGTCAGAGGGAGCTTCAGGTAAGCTCCTATGAAGGAAGGAGAGGATGATGATGGGCATCAGGCAGGGTGGTACAAAGGCATGGAGAGCCATGTGTGCTAGCCTCAAAAACAAAATCTCAGACTTAGAGACTATCATGGTGGAGGTTAACCTGGATCTAGTGGCCATATGCTCCAAGCACCTCAATGGGGACATACCATACAGTGCTACTCTCTATTTAGGAGACACAGGGGAGGGAGGAGGTGGGAGGAGGAGTGGCATTATGTGTGAGGGAAGGGAATAAAGACCACAGAGGTGAAGGTGCACCAATATGAAGAGGGTCAGGATGTGTTGTGGGTCATCCTGGAGGCAGCTCAGAGACCACTATCTACACCAGGGTATTGTACAGTCATCCAGCACAAAGCGAGGAAATGGACAAGGCACTAGGGAAGGCCACATCTAGATAACAGGAAAGCAGGACGTGCTGCTAGTTGGAGAGTTCAGTCTGCCAGATGAAGTATGGAACTTCCAGTGACAGCTTCAGAAAGGAGAAGGACCATTCTTTATTGTAGTTGATCTATTTTCACTCCTTCTCAGACCAGTGCAGGCATCCTTCCTACTGACCTTACTCCCCAGTCCATCACCCAGTCTCCCAGGGACTTACCATCAATCCTGGTGCATCCCTCATGTCTTACCTGCCATGGTGGGGCCAGCAAGTTTTGCTCACTTTTAAACAGATCTGGTTACAGGAGACAGCCCTGTAGTTGATGCAGAGCCTGTGGAGGGTTGGTCTGTCATTTCATACTGTGCCCAGGCATTTTTTCACCAATTTTTCTTCCTTGGAAGAATGGATGTGCAATGCCATCCAGAATTACCTACATATTCTTCTGTGCATAGGACATTGCCGGCTGGCACTCCTCCATGCAACACATTACAAACCCCGGGTCACCCCTGAAAAAGGGACAGTCAAGGTCTCATTGGACCCACCTGGTTACCAAAATTTAAATAAATAAATAAGCTGCCTGTACCCCTAGCAGCCATTAAAGGCCAGATGTGTGGTGGGCTCCATGTCCCTCTCTCCTCAGAGGAGGAAAGCAGTCCATTGGATACTCTATTCTTCTCTTCCCAGTCAACCCCCAGTGACCTGGGTTCATTCCCAAATCCCGGTTGCCAGTGTGGCAGTAGGTGAGACAAAATGCTTCAGCCCTCCACACCACTGAGGAGGGCCATTCTTGATTTACTTCAGGTAGCTTTTCTCTGGAAGTTAGTAAAAGAGCTTACTATGAGCAGTGTAGTTTTGGACCTAGGGCTAACAAATAGGGATAGCATTACTGATATCACATTGGGGAGCCCCTAGGTACCAGTGATCACCGTACAGTGTGGTTCAACATAAGGAAAGTAGCAGCTGACAGCCACACAAGGATGAGGGTCCTGGACTTTAGGAGGGATGATTATAAAGCAATGGGAGACTGCCTCAGAAAATGCCTCAAAAGAGGGATTGCCAGGTAGGAGTAGAGACACAGTGGGGAGGAATAAGGGAGACAATAATCAAGGTAACAAACCTCTGTGTGAAAGAGGTAAGCAAAAAAGAAGGAAAAAAAAGACTGTTTTGGTTCTCCAAACTAATGGCAAGGTTGGTGTGAAAGAAAAAAGGGTGACATTCAAGAGATACAATACAAAGAAAAACAGCAGGAGGAGGACAGAGAGGTGTACTTAGCCAGGCAGAAGGAAACAGGTAAGGTGGTTAGGGGAGAAAAGACACAAACAGAGGAAAGGATTGCTAGAGGGGTGTCTAATGTGGATAACAGTTTTTCAGATATGTGAGCAAGAAGAAGAAAGCAAGGGGAGGAATAATGAGGATTAGAAAGGTAGAAGGGGGAGACTGTGCAGAAGAGGACCAAGAAAAAGCTAATATTTTAAACAGGTACTTCTGCTAGGTCTTCACAGTGGAGGGAGAAGGGGACTGGCCATGACAGAGAGAGAGAGGGGAAAGTATTGGTGGGGAAGAGGGTGGACACAAGTCCATTGATAGAAGAAAGAGTCCTGATGGGACTCACATCCTGAAGGTGGATAAGGATATGGGACCAGATGGAATACACCTCAGAGTACTGAAACAGCTAAGGAAGTGATATCTGCCCTGATGATAGCCTTGTTCAACAACTCACTGAAAGCAGGAGTAGTTCCAGAGAACTGCAGAAGGGCTGATGTGGACATGCAGAAGGGGGTCAAAGAAAAGGCTGACATTTTAAACAGGTACTTCTGCTAGATCTTCACAGTGTAGGGAAAAGGGGACTGGCCATCAGAGAGAAGAAAGAATAGGTGGGGTAGACACAAGTCAATTTATAGAGGAAAGAGACATGATGGGACTCACAGTCTTGAAGGAGGATAAGGCTATGAGACCAGGTGGGATAACTCAGGGTACAGAAAGAGCTCAGGGAAGTGCTATCTGTCCTGCTTACAGCCTTGTTCAACAGCTCACTGAAACCAGGAGTAGTTCCAGAGGACTGGAGATGGGCTGATGTGGATCCTTAATACTGTATATGAGAAGCAGCAGGGAGGAAGCCAGCAATTACAGACCTGTCAGCCTAACTTCAGAAGTGAGGAAACTAATTGAAACTCTACTGAAAGAGAGGCTGGTAGAGCATCTGGAATATAACTGGCTGCAGGATGACAGGCAGAACAGATCCATGGGGGGAAGATCATGCCAAACTAATCTGATAGAGTTCTTTGGGTGACCAGGGAAATAGACCTGGGGAGGGTGGTGGACATAGCCTATCTGGACTTAAGCAAGACCTTCTTCACTGTGCTACACAGAAAGCTGATTAGAAAGTTGAGCAGCATAGGAGTTCAGTCCAAGCTATTAAACTGACATAAATGTGTTAATGGATAGGAAACAGAGCGTGGTGGTTAACAGCACACGCTCTGTAGATGGGAGAGTGACCAGCAGGGTACTACAGGGTTCATTACTGAGATGAGTTCTCATCAGTGTCATCTTAGGCCATATAGTAGAGGAACTGGAGAGGAAGGTATGCCTTTCTGCAGATGGAATCAAAACTTGCAATATGGTGGACTCTCAGGAGGGGATTAAGAACATTACCATAGATCTAGGAAAACTTAAGTAGTAGAAAAGACATGGCAGTTAGGGTGCAGTGCCAAAAAGCACTAAATCATTTACCTAGGGCATAGAAACCCCAGTGCTTAGTATAGAATGAGGGGGTATTGGCAGTCACTAGACAGGGTGGACCTTGGGGGTATTATATCAGAGCACAACAAGGTAGCAGCACAGTGTGACAATGACATGGGCAGGACCAGTAGGATGCTGGAGTGCATAAGGAGGGGCATCACAAGTAGGAGAGGGGAGGTGGTGCTGGTACTGCATCATTGCCTGGTATGCCCCCACCTGGGGTGTTGTGTCCAGTTCTGGAGGCCACACCTCAGAAAGGACATAGACAGGGTGAATGCAGTTCAGAGGAAGGCAACCTAAAATGGTGCAGGAGTTGTATGGGAAGCCCTACAAGTGCAGACTCAGGGATCCCTACATGTACACCCTGGAGGAGAGTGAAAGGTGACATGTTTGAGACCTTCAGATACCTCACAGGTGTGAACAGGATGCAGGAGGGGAGCCTTTACCAAACAAGGATTAGCTCCAGGATTAGTGGGCATGTGATGAAGCTGAAGGGGTGCTGTTCAGGAGGTATATAAGGACATTTTTCTTCACTGAAAGCAAGATAGATGCAGTAAACTGACTGGAGTATAGAAGAACAGAGGCAGGGAAGGAGGAGGGTTGTCACAGATGAGATAGAGTGTGCTGAGGTAGAATAGGCAGGGAGCATTTGGGCAGACTGGATGAGCCAAGTAGTCATTTACTGTTGAAAAATTATGTATTTCTGACACATAAAGTGATATGAAAACCTTGCTTCTAGCATCTTTTGGACACTAAGTCTACATCCCTGATGTGTAGTGTTTTTTCTGTGACTTTAATGTTATCTTAATTTAGGAATTTCTATACTTTTTAGGTAAGCAAGATGGATCAAAATAATTTAACATTCACCACAAGTTGTCTCACAACCCTTCCTTGGGGCACATAAGCTACAACTGCATTTTATGTATGTATGTATGTATGTATGTATGTATGTATGTATTTATTTGTTTATTTATTATTCAGAATCTAGATCATTGATCCACAGACTTATTTACAATGACATGGAGTGGCAATTGTCGAAAACTAACTTAAACCTCTGTCTGCCACCACCATAGTTCTTGTAATGAGTGTCCTGGGCTTTGAAGCATCATGCTAGCAAAATTTCTGCCCACCATTTCCATGGAGCCCTGTTCAAGTGTCATTTTTCCCATAGCACCAGGTAATGAAAATCACTGTCCACCAACTCTGTGGCATTTCAACTGAAGGTCCTGTGATTCTGGAACCCAAGGCTAACAATAACTCTGTTCAGCACTACAAGATGCTCTAATAAACTATGCTGGAACCCGAAGTACCAAGTTAACAAAAACTGTGACTGCCATTGCTTTATAAAGTTTTGTTTGAGTGAAAAAACACTAAGTCCAACTTCTTCTTGCATATGAACCAATCCTATTTCATGATATTTTCATGGTCTCATGAAAGAAGTTTGGTTTGTATGAAAGATGAATTTAAAAAAACACCAAGTCCAGCTTCTTCTTTCATAAGAATCTATCCTCTATTGTGAGATTTATTCTGTATGGTCTCACAAAAGAGGATTGGTTCAAATGAAAGATATGGAAGAAGAATGCGAAAAAAACAATAACTCCAACATCATCTTTGATATGAACCAATCCTGTTTCCTGAGATTTTCGTGATCTCATGAAAGAGGATTGGTTCCAATGCAAGAAATATTTGAAAAAAAAACATTAAGTACAAATTCTTCTTTCATACAAACCAGTCCTTTCATGAGATTTTCATCACCTCATGAAAGAGGATTGGTTCATATGAAAGAAGAATGTGAAAAAATTCTATGTCAAACTTCTTCTTTCATATGAATCAATCCTCTTTCATGAGATTTGCATGGACTCACATAAGGGATTGTTTTATATGAAAAAAGAATGTGAAAAAACATTTGGTCCCATTTTCAGAAGGTTAGCATGGCACAAATTGGGTTTGTGCCATACTAACCTGTAATAGTACCAGCTGTCAGGGATGTGCCCATATTTAAAGAGCACAGATGCATGATGCACCCCTGACAGCATCATCCCACACAATATTGTGTTGCACCTATGCAAATGAGAGTTTCCTCATACATATCTGGTGCAGCACAATATTGAAAGATTTAAAAAGTGCTAAATGGCAGCCAGCAGCAGCATGTTTAACATTTCTGAAATCCAGCCTTTAACAGTGTGCAGCCCTGTCTGTGTACATTCAAGGGCTGGGTACCCTGGTGGTCTAGTGGACCCTCCCCTGCCCTGATCTCCTCCCCAGTACCTTGTTTTATCATCCCAGGTGGTCTAGTGTCCCCACCCCACCACAGTCCCTTCCCTAGTAATTCCTGCATCATCCTTAGTGGTCTAGTAGTCCCTTCCCTGCCCTGATTCCCTCCCTGATACTTTGTTTTATCATCCTTGGTGGTCTAGTGGTCCCTTCCCTGCCCCCCTCCCTGGTAATTTTTTTATCTTCTCTGGTGGTCTAGTGATTCCTCCCATGCCCCGATCCCCTCCCTGGTAATTCTTTTTTCTTCTCTAGTGGTCCAGTGATCCCCCCTCCACCATTCTTTGATAACCATCCTGACCCAAAGTATTAAATTCCCTGGTAGTCTAGTGGCCCCCCCACCCTAGTAGGTAGTGACCCACCACCCTGCTCCCCCCAACCTGACCAGTGCCAGCAACTGGTACAGCCCACCTCACATCGCCACAGCCAACTACTAACTGAACTGTCACTGAGGGTGTACAGCACATAATACTGTAAAACTGTTTATAACCATGTAAAGTTTATATCGCGGATCAGTCCTCGGTTTCACAACCGCGCCAAACTTCAATCGCGCTCCACTACTACTGGTGTATTGCTGTCAG
The DNA here is from genome assembly GCA_016271365.2 of Neoceratodus forsteri. Classification (NCBI taxonomy): domain Eukaryota; kingdom Metazoa; phylum Chordata; order Ceratodontiformes; family Ceratodontidae; genus Neoceratodus; species Neoceratodus forsteri. The sequence goes on along the minus strand of CM028132.1, from coordinate 426,003,605 downwards.
CTGTTATCTTTTTTTTTTTACACAAATAAGTTGCACCTCTTATGCTCTGTTTAGTTTGTGGCTGCTCTATGAAGGACAATGTCGTTGGTGCAGTGGCTTAACACACCACATAAAAAGACGGTGAAGCGCAACTTTGTAGCACTTCAAAAGGAGGATATTGATGCAGAAGTGCTTGCTGTCATGACTGGTGTTTCCCAGTTAATGACTGAAAATGTGACAGACCAACTTAAAACTGCTTCTCCACCTCCCAAAAAAAGAAGGATAACACATACAGTCTATACACCTGATGTGCGATTTGAAATAGGGGAATATTCTTGCCGACATGGTGTTATGAACGCGGTTCATTTTTACAAGGTGAAATATAAAACAAAGATCAATGAAAGTGCAGTCCATACTTTCAAAAGAGACTATCTCATATAATTGAGAGACAACCCCGTCCCTCAAAGCCTGACCAAATAACTTCCTATTAAGCCTCGGGGGAGACCACCACTTTTAATGGCTGATGTTGAGTCCCGACTGAAAACCATCATCAGGTCACTACGGTCAGAGGGTGCAGTTGTTAACTGCAGGGTACTGGTCATCCACACGCATTGCCTGGATGGTAATTACACTTTAAAATGCAGCTCCAATGACATTTACAGTACTTTTTTTGTATGTCACCCCACTCACCGACCCTTTCCCCAACAGCCCCTGTTGTTGAGGATCGAGAGGATCAAACACCAGCAACCAGCTACCATCATGAAGAACTTACTTGCTAGTGATAAACAGTTTTTTGACACTAAGTGCTCTGCAACTTTTTCAAGTTACCATTAAAAACATTTAATTTCTGGTTTTTTTTTTCAGACTTTCATACCTGTTACCGACGATGAACATTCACAGATCAAAGGACTGAGCATTGGCGCTTCGATGGAATAACAAACTTTTCACTGGTTATACAAGGGTTTTAGGGTGCTGCAGTTAAAAAGTAGATATAAAAATAATAAAAATAAGCAGTAGCATCCATGTTTTTCTTTACAGTGATTCTAGAGCTTGTTGCTGAGTTACGGAGTTACAGAAGCACCATGTGCTTGCAGCATGGAGTCTATGAATGAATGCTGACAAAGTAATATTGCACCTTAAAAGCACAGCTCGATTATAGCAATATTATTTTTACAGCAATACATTCTAATTCTACAGTATGTGCTCATTGGTTGACTGGCCAAACAATGGCGCATACTATGTACTGTACACACTCACTGAGAGTTCATTTGGTAGCTGGCCATGGTGGTGTGAGGTTGGCTGTGCCAGTTGTTGACACAGGTCAGGTTGAGGGGGTAGCAGGGTGGCAGGTCACTACCTGCCAGCGTGGGGGGGTGCCACTAGGCTATCAGAGAATTTATTACTTTGGGTCAGGACAGCAATTGGATAATAGAGGAGGAAGGATGGACCACTGGTCCAACAGAGAAGATAAAATAATTTCCAGAGAGGGGCTTAGGGCAGGGGAAGGACCACTACACCACCAGAGAAGATAAAAGAATTACCGGGAAGGGGACTGGAGCAGGGAAGGGACCACTAGACCAGCAGGGATGATAAAACAAAATACTGGGAAGGGGATTGGGGCTAGGAAGGGAGCCATCAATGTGGGTTTCTATGTATATGGGGACAAGGATTGGGGTTTGGGGGGACCTGGTCCTGTGCACTCACACAGGGTGCTCACATGCAGATGAGCATATAATTGGCATGCAAATGGACCCTTAGCACCATGTATGCCCATTAGACTCATTTGCATGTTTGGACTGAATATCGCCCACAGGGGCTGCAGCACTCACCAGTGTGTTCCGCACTTTACCCCTATGGGTGGTCTTCAGTTCTGCCCTCTGGTAATGCTGCACCAAACATGGTGACTGCTTGCTGTGGGTCATGCTACCAGAATCAGATATTGAAACAGATAGCATGGTCAGGTTGGATTGCATGATCTGTTTGTATATGGTGCCAGAGCTGACCGGCTCTATTTTTGCATGCAGCACACCTTGGAGGTAATTTTCGAGTGCTGGGCACAGCCGTTGAATTTGTGGGAGGATATTAAATGTTAGTCTTGTAGTAGTCATTGAGACCTTTCTTTGGATATGAAGATTGTCACTTAACTCCAAAGACGGACGACTGACAGAGCTATGGCTTTTCAAAGTAGCAATGTTATCCTATGGGAATGGTAATTCTTTAATTTTTATGTCTTTTATATGACCCCTGAATTGGAGGATACTATATTATGTGCAAGTCTTGTAGTACTCATTGAGACCTTTATTTTGATGTATAGCTTGCCCCATGACTCCTCATATTGGTGGACTTATAGCTCATTAAAGTTCAATGTGAAAAAGTAAGTCCAGCTTCTTTTATATGAATTCATCCTCTTTTATGAGATGTTCATCAGCTCATGAAAGAGGATTGGGTCATACAAAAGAAGAATGTGAAAAAAACTCTGTCCAACATTTTCTTTTATATAAACCCCCACCTCCCAAGCAGCAAAAGGAGAAAAACATTTAGGGATTTAGGTCTCCAGAGTCTTGGCGAATCAGTGGTGGGGTCTTCCTTGGGGGTTGCTAACCCTAATGCTCTCCTCTCTCCCCCAATATGTAGCCTCCAGTCTGAAGCAGATGGTACAGCTCCAAGCCACTGTATCATAATGATACACTCTTCAAAGGTAGAAAATTATGTCTTGTCACAGGTTTCCAATACAATTTGTTGTACCCTGTGGGTTCTGCATGAAGAAAGGACATCGTGTGTGATGCTGTTTGCTCAGGGAATGGGTTGGGCATTAGGGTTGTCAACCCTCAAGGAAGACCCCATCACTGATTTGCCAAGACGCCAGAGACCCAAAGCTCTAATGTTTTTTCCATTTGCTGCTTGGGAGGTGGGGAGGGGGTGTTAGGGTTGGAAACCCTAACGCTACATTTCCCTACTTCTGTGGTGATAAGTTACCCTAACTGGTGCATTAATGAAGTTTTTTGTGAAGTATTTCCTTTCTTTTTGAGATAGTGGAATCATATCCTCATTCACGCAGGTCTCTTTGGGTCCTGATTCCCTGCATCAAGGGAAGACTGCTCACATGCAGGTCAGTGAAGTAACAATTGGGAAGAATTCATGGGGCTGTCTGGTGTACTGTGGAAGCACAGGGCCCTGTGGTCTTTACGCTTCCATGCGGCCACAGACACAGATACACAGGGCAAAAAGTGCATTTGTCAGCTAATGCACAGAACCCTCTGCCACCCAGGGGTGAAGAAGTCCAGGGCACTATGCTATGAAGACAGTTGCCTTCACTATATGGTACCCAGGCCTGTGGAGACAACTCTGCACCTTTCATTCCCTGCCTGGGGGTGGGGTGTTGAATAACAGCACCATCCCTCCCTCATCCCATCCAGGTGGGTCACTGAGCTCACTGTGTGACTCAGAAGCCATCACTGAAAAAGTGGCCTTCATAATTATTGGTATTTTTTAAATGTTTTATTGTATTTTAAGATACACATTTGCACATAAAGAACATATAACATACATATCCATTTCAACCATAGAAGAGGTAACAGAAAACCTCTCAAATAAAAAATTCTCATGCAGCTAAGCATTTATGATCCACCTAATTATGTCCACATTAAGGGGAGGAGAGGGGAAAAATGAGGCAGAATATTAGCAAGTTGTGAAATAAGACAGCTGATTAAATGATTCAAGAACATAAATTCTGCTGCGTTGGCTCTAATTTTTGTTTTTTGAAATGCCAAGCAGAAAGTGTATATCTTGGCTACAGCACTATAATAGACCCATTAACAATCTGACTTTCAGTCGATATAAATGATTGCTAATGCTATCTCTTTTTGTTGGGCGTGGCTATACTGAACAAGAGATACATATTATTAATTTCCAAAATTAAGTTACCAATAATTTGATTATAACCCCACCCAATATGACAAACAATATCTAAATAGCTATTATTTTGTAGTCATTCTGGCAGGGGTAACCAGTACAGAAATCTATTTTACTTGACATCATAGTACTGTCTCCTTCTGTTTAATCACATTCAGAGTCATTTTGCAGATACCCTGCTGTTAATAAATTATTGCATAGCTGCTTTGTCAGTGTATGAATACACATTGGGTGGGATATTCAGACATGCACCAGGCAGGGGCACAAGCCGGGTGCAGCGCAACTGGAATGCGACAGGGAGTGTGCTGGATGATATTCAACAGTGCTGCACCATGGCTCAGCACCACTGAAAATGGCAACATGGCCTCCCGCATTGCACATGGCACAGTGTTACTGCGCCAGCGCAAGTGGCAAGGGAGAAGGGGGATGCGCCAGCGCAAGTGCAGTTGCGCTAGGTGCAGGAACCGCGATATTCAGTGGTGGATATGCAAATGGAGCCATAATGCATTCAAGGCACAACTGGGGCCATTAGCATGCCATAATGGCCCCATTTGCATGCAGGTGCACCGATCCCTGGCGACTTGCGCCTAGCACCCTGCCAGGCTACAGCCATCGGGGACTGACGCCCTCTGGACAGTGCGGCAAAGTGCCCCAATGCCCGATCGTGAGAATATGTATTAAACAAATAAAGTACGATATCCCTGGTGGTCCAGTGGACCACTTCCAGCCCGATCGCAGGCATATGTATTAAATAAAACACATCTGATATCCCTGGTGGTCCAGTGGACCACTTCCAGCTCGATCGCAGGCATATGTATTAAATAAAACACATCCGATATCAGTGGTGGTCCAGTGGACTGCTTCCTGCCTGATTTCGAGCGTGTGTGTTAAATAAAACATGTCTGATATCCCTGGTGGTCCTGTGGACTGCTTCCAGCCGATCGGCGGGCATGTATTAAGAAAATATGTCCGATATCCTTGGTGGTCCAGTGGACCACTTCAGCCAATTGAGCATGTCGTAGACTAGAGCGGTTTAAATTAACACTGGTGGTCAAGCGGTACCCCTCCCCACGGCCCACTGAGCCCCCTACCGCTTCCCACAGCCAGTGGCGGGTGGCAGCTTCTCCACCGCCAGCTGTTCCCCAGCCGCCCCGACTGACTGCACAGTACAGCTGTAAGCCCATTGGTCCACAGCATGGGCCAATGGGCATAGTTCATACGATACTACACAGTCCTGATATGTAAACTGATCCATTCACATATCGGGACTGTGTGGTACGGTATCGTCTGCACGCCCATTGGCCCATACTGTGGACCAATGGGCGTACAGCCGTACTGTACGCAGTTAGTCGGCAGGTGGCTGGGTGGCAGGTGGGTGGGGAGCTGCTGCCCACTGCTGACCAGGGAGGAGTGAGGTGTCGGGGCTCAGTAGGATGGTGGGGAGGGGGGTACCGCTGGACCATTAGAGTTAATTTAAACTGTTCTAGTCTACGTATGCCAATGATTGGGCTGGAAGTGGTCCACTGGACCACCAGGGATATTGGACTTGTTTTTCTTAATATATATGCCAGCTATTGTGCTGGAAGTGGTCCACTGGACCACCAGGGATTTAGGTACAGGTACAATGCCCACTATCAGGCGTGGGGGGCGCACGCCAATGGACCCTGGCACAGGAGCTCGGGTGGCCACCCACAGCTGGCAGCTGCCGTGTTGTGCCCTGCAATATGGCAGCTCACCTGTGGGTGGCCAGCCCTTGCTCCTATTTCTTTGTGGCTCAACTTTGAGCACCAGTGTGCAGCACAAGTAAAGGCTGCACCAGCATATCCACCGCACATCCCAGGCTGAATATCGGGATGTGTGGAATATGCAAGGGCACGCCCCCCGCACTTACACCGCATACATTACTGGTGTGCCCTAAGCACATCAGGATCTGCGCGGTGCAACATCCCTTTTGAATATTGTGTCAAGGTGATTAGTGGGTTGCGCATGGCGCAACACTGTTGCGCCATGTGCAAATAGCCCACCCATTGTCCTCAAAGAAAATGTGAAGTTTTGCTGGTTGAAGCAGTACAACTTGCACCCTTATTTCTAAAAGAGCAGGTCAGAAGTTGAGCATGCGGTGGTACAGTTTTTGCATTTCTCTCCAAATCTTAAGTCCCTCATGTGAAAAGGATTTTTTGCCCACAGCTGTTTTTGATATCTGTTCTGTTTTCCTCCAGTGATGCTAAGGCAATAATTATTGTAGATCCCACTTGTGAGGTTCCAGCTGATGACTCTCCAGGTTGCCTCTCACTGGCCTTTTAGCAAGTTGGAATTCAGAAAGCTTAGGTCACTGATACGTCCTTGGCCACAAGTTCTTTCAACAGATTTTCTAGTGCCAGTGCAATATTTTCCTCTCCAAAATTTGCAGGTAGTCCTAGGTCATGAACATTGCATTCTCTCATAATGTTGTCAACATTCTCCATTTTCTTCAATAAAACTACCTATTCTCAGACTAAGACCACCGAGGTGGTATTTAATGAAGTCACTGCATTGCAAGTTTGGAATAAGTCCTTTTCAGGCATATCAGTTTTAGCTTTGTTTTGATCTTTTTCTCCATATCAACCACAGTTTTTGTCACATTATCTATTTTGGAGTTCAATTCCAAAAAGAGCACATTTTATTCTGTTTCTGTAAACTAGTAATTGGGATTTCAGTAATATCCCTGGAGCCAGTAATGAATTTAAACAGTTTTGACATAATTGGCTCTCTAGCAGCTTTTCCACTTATTTTTAGCTTTGAATGGGTTGGGCATTGCAACTCCACTCTGTATTGCAGGGACTCAGTGTATTCAGAGCTGGAATCCACTGCAAATCTGCTATGAGCTCCAGCCTGAGTCAACCCTGCCAACTGCCACAGCAAAAATCCATCAGTTCTCCTCAGGTTTTGCTTCTGTTGTGAACTCATCCTTTGTAAAAAAAAAAAAATGAGAAACAGCTTTAAACTTTTTAGAATTGAAGTAACATTTACCAACTTAGAGCTCAAACACAGCACATCAGGTCAGTTCAGCAGTTTGTTTTGCTCATAATTATTGATCTTAATCAACTTGAGATGGTCAAAGTGGATCACCATAATAACTAATGTACTATGTGCACTACAAATGTTTCTGGTGAAAACACAAAATTAATTGCTGCATAAAAACCTACAACCCAAACAAACATGGATTCCAAAGTGCACCCACAGCAGCATTTACATACTAAACTGGCAGATTAGGACTGGATATAATGATTATTCTTGACTATTAGCCAATCAGTTTTATGTTTTTGATAACTCAGATTAGTTTTATTTTGAAACAGATTGACTCTCAGAAGTTTATGATCATGTGTGCCGACTGCCAGATTAAGACTGGATTAAGACTGGATTGTTCCTCTCAGTCATACAGTGCTGAATTTGTATATTCTGATAGCACAAAGTCTGTAACAGTACTTTGTTTGGGTTTAGAAAATGGGCTTTTTATTTCTTCCGCTGTGATTGGCTGGTATCCCTGCCAGAGGGGTACATTAACTTTCAATAGAGGCCCAGGAAGTAAAAAGTACCAGCTCCAGTGCTCCTTCACCCACTTTGTACCCCTGTGCCCACCCTGCTTCCTCATTGGCTGAAAAACCCTGATTTAATTTGAAATCACTACAATTTTTGTCTCTCGCTTAGCAAGAGATACCGGCCTCACCAAACTTTCAGTGCCAGCTGCTGCCTTACCACACTGCACACAGCCTCAGCTTAGCTCATTTCTAGCAACGTTTATTTTTTTGGATTCAAATACAGTGCCTCTTGCCCAATGCCCCTAATTCTGACTCCATGACTGACAACAACTTCCAGTCAGAAGCCCACTCCCAAAAATGAAGCCACATGTATATAATAGAAACTGGTCAACTGAGTGAGGCAGCCCCCCCCCAATTCAGTGACAGAAGATCCCCACCCTCCCCAGTCTGCCTTAGTTTTGTGAAAACTTAATATAAAGACTAAATACAAATGCTAAGAAGGAAAACAAAAGGGAACCAGTCAGAGAGATCAGCTTCACGGAACTATCCATTCTCACTGCGTCTTTCAAAGATGCAGCACATGACTCTTCCCAGCATCTATACTCAGAAGTGCTGCTTGCCTGAGTTGCCTTACATATGGTGCCCCCCTCAAAAAAATAAAATGAGTAACAAAACAAATGCAAACTTCATTGCTATACCAACTGCTACCTCCCAAAAACAGCTTTTGAGTAGAGCCAAACTACCACGGGTGCATAGCTTACCACAATCAGGTGCTCCAGCATTAGTGTCAGCACATGTCTTTATGTCTCTTTCTGCAGCAGTAGTAACTTGCCTTAATTCTATATTCTACTCTCGTTCCACTGACAGGACATTAAAAACATGAAGTGGATCAATGTGGTGCAGGAACCAAGAAGGGGACAGACTAGTATGGGGGGGGGGAGTGCTGAAAAAAATGCCTACTAGTCAGCCCACCTCACTTCTCCTCCATCTTCCTGCCCGATCTGTATTCTCTGCAATTTCTCATGGCCCTTGTCTCCTGCTAATACCACTTTTCTGTTGCTGCGTTCCCTGATTGCAAAAAAAAAAAGAAAGGGCAGAAAGCTTCCTCTTTTTTATAACAAAATTGAAAGGTAACGTTTCTCTGTCCTGGCCTTGTCATTTCCCTACTTGCTGGCAATGCACAGAAGTACAAGGGGGAGAGAGAAATGACCCATACCGGTAAGAAATAAAAAAAGGGATCACAGCCTGTAGGTCTTAGTGTGTTATGCTGGGGGGGGGGCAGTCAACTTTTTCAAACTAAGCAAGTGTTTTACATGATTTCTGTTTGTATGTGTGCCTCTGTGTGGGACAGGGTAACTAGGAATGTCAACCAAGCAAAGGCGCTATTTTATTCTAAAAGTTATTTTAAACTAACCTTTCTTAACTTTTTGTTTTATTAAACTAAGATGTTTTTAGTGCCTATTTTCTAAGTGCAATAATACACTCCAGGGTGAAACACAGAAACATGGCTCAGGGTCGCACAGGGGAGCTGTAGTACAAGGACTCAGGAACCAAACTGAAGTTGAAAACCTCGTCTTAAACCCCAGTCAGGACATATTTTTGTTAAATTTAAGGGGTGCTGCTACTTTTTAAATTTAACAAAGATATGTCCTTTTTGAATATATGACCAGTTTATGGCCATCTTTTTACCGACTGGGGTTTGAGCTGATGTTTTCAACTTCAATTCGGATCCTCAAGGGTGGGTAGTATGGGCAATACTGGACCTTCCAGGGGCTATGATGCCCTCTGCCTGCAGTGTCAGGCCTCATTATGCCCTTGGGCAGTCTGGTATTGCCCAATACCACCCACCCTGTTGGGTATTATTGCTTGCTTATTCACTTATCCTACAACATGCTCCTGTCTATTAACTGAAGATTAGCTTTATTTTGAAACAGCTATCTCTCAGAAGTTTACAATCATGTGTGCCTACTGCTGTCAGAAAATGCAGTCTTGGCACTGTATGAATATGAGGAACAATCACTGCATCCAGTCATAATTTAGCAGTCAGCACAAGTGATTATAAACTTCAGAGAGACAGTCTTCTTCAAAATAAAACTAATCTGGGTTACAAAAAGTAAAACGAATTTGCTAATAGGCAGGCACAAACCTTGACTTTGTGCTGTCAGAAAACGTGATTTCTGCACTGTGTGACTGTGAGTAACAATCATTACATCCAGTCCTAATTTAGCAGACTGCACACATGATCATAAACTTCTGAGAGCCAGTTTGTTTCAAAATAAAACTAATTGACTTATAGACAGGAGCATATTTTAGGATAAATGAACACATACAAAGTACTGTTAGTATATTACACTATGCTCTTCAAAACAACAAGTTGTTTACACTGTAAGGAATGCAATGCTAGTGGGAAACAGCAGGAATGGACAGCTATACAGAGAATGACAGCCACCAAATGATGTAATTATGTAGGATTCAGAATCAAAGCTTAGTGACTCAGTGTGAAATCTAAGACAGGAAAAAAAAGACACCAGAGGCAAAACAGAGTGTTGTAAGAAATCTTTATTTAATACAGAAAATGATAAAGCCACAAGTGTGTTCAGTACCTCATTGGCAGCAACATGCATGGCATAAAATAGATCCTTGTGATCTTTACACACAATCTTCAAAGGGATGGTAATGGGGGGGGGGTTGCCACTAGACACCAGAGAAATGGCAGCTCACTGCTGTCACTGCAACCTTCAGCATGAGTTTCAGCTGTGGCTGCAGAAGTCAAGAAAGTCCTGCTGTTCTCATACAGAGAACATGGTTGAATGGTTCCTCTTGCTAAGTTGGGCACCTTAGATTTTGGGCTGCTATGCCTTGCCTGGGGCATGTCCAAAACTGCTACGGAATACACCGATTGGGTGGTCTATCAGAGCATCTCACTAATTACAGCTGCACCTATCCTATAAATGGTATACCTCTTCGAAGCAGCCTGTTCTACGAAACCCCCATTTCAAAATTGGACACAAACCCATACCGGTTGCCTTTTGGCCTGCTCTGGTCAATAAAAAACTAATTGGCCTCTATGCAGATTGCTCCTTGATTACATTCCCCACTTTTCAGCACCGGTTTCAGATGCCTACAGCATTGTCTTTTAAATATAGGCAACTCAAAGAGGCTATAAGGACCTTCTTAGAATGTATGGATGTTCAGAGTTCCTCTGCCGACAGTTTGCACTCTCTTTAACAAAGGGCAAAAGAACCTCATGCCATTTCCAAAGTGTACAAGGAAATACAAACATTAGACCACAATTTGCCACAGGGAACTTGCTATTACTGGTCTCAGACATTGTCACTGAGTAATGACATTGATTTCTGGAGAAACTCATGGCAAAACATGTACAAATTTATTAAACAGAACAGACTGCGCCTTATTCAGTATAACATTATGCACAACCTGTATTTTACCCCAATTAAACTTCATAAACTGGGTTATATATCTTCCCCCAATTGCTCTAAGTGTTCCAGTTCCCCGGGTTCTTTATACCATGTGATATGGTCATGCAGAGTTGTTCAGACTTTCTGGCAATCTGTTAAACAAACCTTGGATCTGATTCTGGGTCTCGACTCGCTTTTTACTCCAGAAATTTGTTTATTGTACCTTTTTCCAAAGGGTATTCAAATTGCAGGAAAGCTCATTTGGCTCTGATCTCCTCTACCATTAAACTGATTATTATGAGATATTGGAAAGATCATTCCAAGTTATCTATCTTGGAATGGCATAAGGAACTACTATTTGCCCTTCAACTGGAGAAACATATCCTAGTTATGGGTAACAGGTCCCACCTCTATCAGACTAGATGGGGTGCTTTGGATGCCCTGATTACTATCTGGAAACCTTGATGTTGTGATGGATTACTGGTTCTTCCTCTCTGTTTATTAATTGACCAGAACTGTATACACTTGACTGAGGGTGGGTTAGGGAGGTTTTATTGGGGTGGGGGTGGATAGTATAGTAATATTAAGTTTCAGTTTGAATGTATGTATGTATGTTTGTTTTTACTGTGTGTGTCACTCCAACATTGTACTTGTCAGTTTACGTACAGAACCTACATGGATTGTGATATGTAACTACCTGCTTGACACCTGTTTTGTGTTGGTAATGTGTCAGTAATGGAAAAGAAAAACTTGAATAAAGCTTACTGAATTTAAAAGATTTTGGGCTGCTAGAAAAGTTATTTCTGGCCATTATTCTGAAAAACACAACCATCAGAATCTAGCTAAATGGGTCCCATTTATTTAGGTTCCTGTGTTTGTCATTTAAAATGACAGCATTTTTATGCATTTTCCATGCTTGTTAGCTCATGGAGAAAAGCAACAAGATGGTGGCTCTAACAGCACAAAACATTTTGTGTGATGTGCAATCCAAGTGGTGAGAAACCAAAAAAGGGTCCTGTGAGATCCAATTTTCCATTTTGCACCAGATCATGATCTCAAAAACCCTACTGCACATGTTCAGAATGGGAAAACCTTTAAAGCCTTATAACCCTAGGACCATTTAATATTTTTTCGCCAGACCTTTCAAAGTCACTGCCTTAGGACATGACACCTGTGCCCTGCAAGTGTGGGGAATAATTCCATTCCATGTAGGTTGTGGATGAGAGCAAAAGAAAAATGTTCAGTATTGAAAAAGAATTAGACATTTGCAGAAAAATGACAAATGCAGATTTTAGAAACTGCACAAGGAGACATCATAAAACTCTCCACCGATCAAAACCTTGACTCCTACAGAACACATGCAAAATTTTAGCTGATTTCATCAAATGATACCAAAGCTATTAATGTGCAAAGTTAAGAGTTAAACATTAAACATGTTACTCAACCCTAACTACGGTGGTGCTATTGCATCACTATAATCTATATACTGTATATATACACACAATATCTGCAAGTCTGTGAGGATAAACAATGGCACACATCACTGATATTTTTTGTCTCACAGGACATCATGATTGTATTCTCAGTCTAGAAAACCTTGTTAAAAAAACTACCCTCACAGTAGGTCCTGATTGGCTGGAGTCAGCAGTACCAGCAGCATTGTTCTATTTTTGGAAAGCTCCAGGTGACTCACATGTCAGCTCCCAGTCTGCACTGCTTTATTCAAAGGCACTTACTTATTGCTCACCATTTGCCCTGTATCCTGCATGCATGAAAGAAAGAAAGAAAGAAAGAAAGAAAGAAAGAAAGAAAGATATATGGTATACACAATGGCCTGACACAGAAAATCCAGGGAACCAGGGTATGTTACAGGGAATCACCTTTTTTCATAGATTCTTTCAGTGGAGCTGACCCAGATGAAAAATTATGCAGAACGGAAACGAAAGTGGGTTGATCTGGACTATACAAAAAAGCAAACGACATTAGTGTTTCAAGTAGAATGCTATTTTATTCCTTTAGATACCTGACAATTTACCTTAATGGCTTCTTCAGGGAACTCTGTAATAATTAGGCAAAATAAACCAATGCAAGCAACAAACTTATCTAATTACTTAAACTACTCCTTGGTTTTAATACACTACTACCTTGACTTCTCATACATTTCAAACTGCCTGTATCAACTAATTAATCAATTATATAAAACAATTCTGTTTTATAAACTGGCTGCCTACTTAAGTTCAAAATAATTACTAAATTTTAGTTACATAGTTGATCAACAATTTAACAACCAAGTGCATTGGTGCTGTATTTAAGAGTGTATTTATAAATAGCAACTGTACTTAACCCACCTCATAACTTCATGCTGTCTTCCATACAACATGTGTATCTGCGTGTATAATATCTTTAAGGTTCTAGATAGAGAAAAGTAAATTTGTAAATGAGTGATGTGAATCCTTTATTGTGGAATTAAGTAATTTTATTTGAGTGGGTAAAGACTTAAAACACATTCATAAATACCTGTATTGGAAGGATTATTCTCATGGCCATGTCTCTGCTTGGAGTTAAACATGAGAAAGAAATAGAGCTCTAATACATTTCTTATGGATCATAACATTTAATAAATAAATATATTTCTGTATTTTTTTACATTTTAAATAGTATCTACTCTATGGTGCTGAAATAAAAGTATTTCAATTACAAAAACATGCCACATGAGTAGCTGTGAGGCACTGTGCTTCAACTGCAATAATTAGCTCAGGGTTTGCAAGTTTAATCACTGTGCCATTACTGGTAGACAAAAAGCATATACACACTTTTAATCTGCTTAAATGAAACTTGAAATCACAATGCCCTTCTATATCATATTAGAAAATGGGTAACAATGTTGGATGCTTCTGATTGGCTGAGAGACTTGTCTAGGAGGGCATTTATGAGACAACAATGACCACCTAAAACAAGTCCCTATGCCAACTGCCTCATTACCACAGAAATCCATGTGTTACCTTTAAACTCAAAGTGGAAAACCATGTTTTTCTCCTCTCACCAAGCAAGACACCGAGCCAGCGACAGCCCCCCCCCGCAAACACAGATACGTACACACACAACCTAAATACAGATGTAGCACACACTGTATCAGATTGATAACATTTTCCCCATAAGTTTAAAAAGAAAGCAACAGTTTTCATATTGAAAGTATGAGTGCTAGCACATTGCGTGCTCACTGCTAACACCATCCCAGGGTACAAACTATTCCGGAAGGCTAGAGATAAAGGGAAGGCTGGGGGGTTGCCATTTATGTAAGGGAAGGGGAGGAGGGCAGGTCAGAAGTAATCTGGTTGCAACTACACAGCTAGAAAGGGACAAAGATCTGTCTTGGGATTGTTTATAGACCTCTGGCCCAGAAGGAGGACATTGACAGGGAACTGGGGGAGCAGATAAGGAGGCATAGTGGCAAAGGGAGCACAGTGGTGGTGGGGGATTTTAATCTACCGGGGGAGGACTGGAGCATCCCAGCAACCACTTGTGCCAGGGAGCAGATCCTCCAGGAAGCATTCCAGGACGGCTTCCTTACTCAGAGGGTAATGGAGCCAATGAGGAAGGGGAATATACTAGACCTGGTAGTGGAAGATGGTGAACAGGTCAGGGATGTAAGGGTGGAGGAACCTCTAGCAAGCCATGACCACCGCACAGTGTGGTTCTCAATCAATCTGGGTAGGGAAATAGCCACTACAAAAACTAGAGTCCTGGACTTCAAAAGGGTGGACTTTGGCAGGATAGGACACACACTGGAAAGTCATATGGCAAACATCCACCCAGAAATGGACAAGGAACAAAAATGGCAGTCATCAAGGCAGGACTGACTGAAGCCACTAAAACTTCTATCAAGAGCCAGAGCAAGAAAGCCAGGACCAAGAAACCAAGTTGAATGAGAAGAGAAGTCGTGGAGAAGGTGAGGGGAAAGAGGAATGCATTTTGGATCTACAAGAGATCCAACAGGGCAGAAGACAGAGAAGAATACAGTATGTGAAGAAATCCAGAGAAGTGAGCAGAATGGTAAGGGAAGCAAAGGTGGCTAGGGAATGGAGGTTAGTGCAGGGGATCAAAGAGGGAGAAAAAGATTTCTTCAGATAGATCAGAGAGAAGAGGAAGAGCAAGGATCAAATTGTTAGGATCAGGAGGGAATATGGGTTGGTAGAAAAGGGGACTGAGCAGGCAGAAATACTTAATGAATACTTCTATTCAGTCTTCACCAAGGACAGGGATGGGCCCATACCTGAGAAGAAGGGCGAGGTGGGAGAGGGTGGGGGAGAAGCAACCATGGATGGGGAAATCATGGTAGAAAGGGTGAGGGAGGCCCTTAAGTCCCTGAAGGTGGACAAGGCACCTGGCCCAGACGGAATCCATCCCAGGGTGCTGAAAGAGTTGGCAGAGGTCCTGGTAGGGCCATTGGCGGACCTGTTCAATACCTCTCTGAACTCAGGGTGTGTGCCCAGTGAGTGGAGGGAAGCACATGTGGTACCTCTCCATAACAGTGGACCTATGAACAAACCGGGGAATTACAGGTGAGCCTTACTTCAGTTGTGGGAAAACTGATGGAGACAATCCTCAAGGAAAAACTGGTACAATTTCTTGAGGATAACAATCCCAAGACAGCAGGCAGCATGGGTTTGTCTCAGGCAGATCCTGCCAGATGAACTTGGTTGATTTTTATGACTGTGTTATGAGGGCATTGGACAGGGGACATGCGGTGGATGTCCTCTATCAGGATTTTAGCAAGGCCTGTGACTCGGTGCCACATGGTAGACTGATCTGCAAGTTGAAGAGTTTGGCAGTAGGGTGGAAACTGGTCAGATGGGTCGAGAACTGGCTGCAGGGTAGACAGCAGAAGGTAGTAGTGGGTGGGTGGGGGAGGCATCTGAACCCAGGGCAGTAACAAGTGGTGTACCACAGGGCTCAGTGCTGGGACTGGTTCTGTTTAACATTTTCATAGCTAACATTGCAGTAAGGATTAAGAGCAAGATCAGTCTCCACACAGATGACACAAAGATTTGTGCCGAGGTCTCACACTTGGCAGCTTGGTTTCAATGCCAAGAAGTGCAAAGTGATGTACTTAGATGGCATGAACCCAGGACATAATTACTGGCTGGAGGGTGTCCCGTTAACAAAATCCAAGGAGGAGAAGGCTCTAGGAGTGCTGGTAACCAGGGTGATGAACCAGTTTGCTCAGTGCAGGAAGGCAGCAGTGAAGGCAAACAGGATGCTAAGGTGCATAGCAAGGGGATTACTTCTAGGAGTGGGGAGATCATCTTGCCCCTGTACAGGTCCCTGGTAAGACTGCATCTAGAGTACTGCATGCAATTCTGGTGCCCCTACTTGTAGAGGGACATCAAACTACTGGAGGTGGTACAGCGCAGGGCAACAAAAATGATCCTGGGGTTGGGGGACAGACCATATGAGGAGAGACAGAGAAAGCTCAATATGTATACCCTGGAGGAAAGAAGGGAGAGAGGGGATATGATTGAGACCTTCAAGTACCTGAAGGGTTTGAAGAAAGTAGACACCAGGTGTATGATCAATTTGAAGGGTGGGAGGGAAACCAAGAGACACTCTATGAAGTTGGAAGGGGCAGGTTCAAGAGGGAACTGAGAAGGCACTATTTCACAGAAAGGGTGGTGGCAGGGTGGAAAGCTCTGCCAGAGGAATTTGTATCACCACATAGTGTTGCGGGCTTCAAGAGGGGGGTGGGACAAATTCAAGAGGGGGGTACAAATCGGAGGGGATGGGAGAGGGGGCATATGAGGGAGGGGGACAGCTGTAGTCTAATGGAATGAAGTTCTGCACACTCGAGCAGACTAGATAGACCGAATGGCCTGTATCTGCTGCCAATTTCGTATGTTCGTAACACAATGCACTTCTCACATTCCTTGCCACCTCGCCGCTACTCAGTCCCCGCTCACTGAACCCAAAGAGAACAAGACCACTTTTTTTTTCTAAAACATAAATCACCTTATGAAGTTCAGTAGAGACACCATGCATCCATGCCCTGATTGAAGTCTGGTGTAACTGGGCACTCTGCTGCAGCCCAACCCCTTTCCCACAGAATTAGTACTTCATTCTTGACTGGGGTGCTTGTAACAAAGAAATGAGACACACAAAAAAAGACACACACACACACAGAAAAAAAAAGAAAGAAAAATAATAATAAAACAGACCACCAGCAAGCGTCAGGGGGGTGGGAAGAATGCTTCCACATGCAGGCAACAGTTTAACACACCAGTAAGGAAAACACACAATCTCAAAGAAAAGTGTACTAATTGACAATTAAACACTGCAGTGCCCTCTGCTGGCAGTCATACCAGTATATCTTCTTGTTCCTAATCAGAAGAGGGACTACTTTACTATCACAATTACTTTAAACACATTTGTACTCATTTTGTAGTAATCTGTGTTTTTTTTTTAAAAAGATACATAAAAATACAACATGTAACCCATGTTCTAAGCACAATAATATCCTCCAAGGTGGGCGGTATTGGGCTATATCCACCCTTCTAGAGGCTATAAGGCCCTCCACCTGCAGTGTCGGGTCTCGTTATGCCCCTGGGCAGGCAGATCTAGTCTAACACTGCCCACCCTGGCGGGTATTATTGCTTGCTTAGTATACTGACAGAGATTTTATCAAATGTCTGTGTTTAAAGTCCGTTTAAGAGCCAGATATATAGCTTTCTAATGTCAAATTCTGACACTGTGCTAGAAGTGCTGTCATGTTACTGACTTAATGCCACTGTTGCTCTTAGAGTGCCAAATAAGGACTCAAATTTGTCTCTGTTGTAAAATAGTTCAGCAGGTATCTCAATCAAAGTGCTCCTTCTATTCCTTTGATTCCAAGTCAATTTCAAACATTATTAAAGTGTGTGCTCACCATTGTAAAAGAGGTGATACTAGCAGCGCAGAGTGCTAGATGGTATGACCTCATATACCCACAGCTCAATGCAGTATGTTGACATAATAGCTGATGTCAGCATGCATTCAGGTAGATGCATAAAACACTGCTCTAGCAACCACTATGGCAGTCACAAGATGACCTACTTCCTGTGGGTATATCCAAACCCTTCAGTTGCTGTCCTCATCTAATGCAAGTTGTTGTAGCTGCAATAAAGCTTTCTGTTTAAAAAAAAATTGCAGTGATACAGTGGACTGTAAGGAAGACACTTAGATCATGCAGAACATATTTCAGGATAGAGGAAAAGGATATAACAAATGTACCCACTGAAAAGCTCAGGAAAGAGCAGACACACTCTGAAAGAAGCCACCTTAGTTACTAAATCCATGGTAGCCACAGAACAGCATAAGATGATGTTCTCTACAGCATACTGCCAAGAAATGATACAGATCAGGAGGATACTCCATAAACATTGGGACATTTTTCAGGCTCACCCTTCTACAGTCACAAACAAGCAAACTGCTCAAGAAAAGTAACTTCAGCCACAGCAAAAGAATGATACTCCCAGGACAAACAAGCTGGGCATCACACAGTTTCTCCAAGTCCACAAAGAAGACCCAGAAGACTGGTCACACGATAATCATTATATTTATTTATTTAGTTTTTGTTGACCAGACAAGTGCAATAGACAAATTCTGCCTATTTTCAGGCACGACCCAGAGGAGGGGGATACCGATGAATGCCAACTGACCTTGAACCAGATTAAGCTGTTGGGTTCAGTATTAGGACCGGTCCTCTTCAATGTCTTTATAAGTGACTTTGCAGAGGGACTGGAAGGAAAAGTATGTCTCTTTGCAGATGACACAAAGATCTGCAACAGAGTTGATGCACAGGGTGGGGTGGAAAGGATGAGAAGGGACTTGGCAAGGTTAGAGGAATGGTCAAATGTATGGCAGCTTAGATTCAATGCTAAGAAGTGCAAGGTAATGCACCTGGGAAACAAAAACCCAGGGAAGAGTACACAATGGGGGTGAGATACTAACAACAACAAAATGGAAAGGGATCTGGGGTAGTCATATCAGATGACCTAAAGGTGGAGCAAGCAATGTGAGAGGGCAGCAAGGAGGGCTGGGGGGATACTGGGATGCATAGGGAGAGGCATCACCAGTAGAAAACAGGAAGTTATTATCCCTCTGTACAGACAGCTGGTGAGACCCCCATCTGGTGTACTGTGTGCAGTTCTGGAGACCCAATCTCCGCAAAGACATAGACAGAATGGAAGCTGTCCAGAGGAGGGCAACTAAAATGGTGCAGGGTCTGCACCGGAAGACATATGAAGAGAGACTAAAGGAGCTTAGTATGTATAGCCTCGAGGAAAGGAGGGAGGAGGGACATGATAGAAACATTCAAGTACCTCAAGGGAATCAACAAAGTCCAAGAGGGTAGCATCATTCAAAAAAGAGGTGTGCAAGAACAAAGGGCACAATTTGAAGATGGGGGCAGCTCAGAGGTAATTTAAGGAAGTATTTTTCACAGAGGGTTGTGGATGCATGGAGACGGCCTTCTGGAGGAGGTTGTGAGTCAAAAACAGTGGTGGAATTCAAGCATGCATGGGACAGTCATAAGGCCATTCTAAGGGGTGGGGGTAGGAAGAAGTAGGCTGCTGGTTAACTAGGATCTGCAGCTTATCCAGTAGGTAGGGAAATGGGCAGACTGGGTAGGCCAAGCGGTCCTTATCTGCCGTCAAATTCTATGTTTCTATGTTTTGTAGTGAATGGGGGGAAATTTGGCCAGTGCACTGGGGAAATTCCCCTACTGTTCTTTAGAGGGATCCTTTAGCTGTTTGACATTTGGCCAAGATGGCAGACGCTGGCCCAGCAGGAGGAGAGCAGGACTGTGTAATGGAAACTGAAGCTGTTTTGTCTACTGATTAGCCACAAGTAAATGTTCTGATATTATCTTCTAATGTGAGCCCTACTGGTTTGAGGTCTGGGGAGAACGTTATTGCTGGTCCCATTGTTAATCCTGACCTTCCTGGGATAATGCCTGATTTACCGAGTGAGATTGATTCTGAGGCGGTGGACCGCCACCCGGTTGAGTACGTACGGGATATGTCGGCAGCAGAACAGCTTCTTAGAGAGCGTTTGCTCAGGAAGAACTCTTATTTTTTCTTAAAAAGGCTCAGTTGGAGACCTCTCTTAGGCACTTGCAGTCTGACAGCGGTACCGGGCCTGTCAACTTGGGACAGCTGACAGCTTGTGATGCACAAGCACCAAAGGGAGAGTCAGCAAGCTGGGCAGTGCAAGTTGAAAATGCTGAACTTGTTGGGAGTTTACCTGTCTCTTCATTGCCTGTGAAATCCACAGATATTGTGTCGGGAATGGCCGTATCGAGTGATGTTCAGCTCAGCCTAAAATGCTCTGTGGCTCCTGAGCCTTCGACTCCTGGAGAGGATGGCTGGTCAGTTAATGCAGTGCTACAAGTGGCTGAATGCCAACAAAATGTTCATATGGGTCAGTGGTCATCTGGTACTTCTCCTATTCGTATGCCTACTGCTGCTGGTCCTATTCCTGAACCTTCTTTGTCCACTGCTGCAAATCTGGATTTGGACCTTCCTTCTGATTTTAATCTTACTCAGAACCCTACCTTAAAACTTGCTCCTCTGTCAACTTTACCTGAGTCCGTAGGGTACCGGCCTTTTATCTCATCTTCCGTGCCTCAGAGGCCTCTAAATATGATCAACAAACTGCTCCTAAAACTTTTGCATCTCTCTTCAAGATGCCTGTCTATCCTGTGCAGCAGCATAACGCTGTCCAGCTGATGTATCTTGGGGGTATGGAATCACCACCTGATAGAATCTTTTTTGCAAAGACTCTTTTGAAAGACACTATGAAGTTTTTTGCTATGGAAATCTATGCCCTGATTCATATCTTGGGGGAAACCACCTTTGATGTCAGCTTTAAGACTGCACAGGGTTTGGAACGTTTTTGGCTCAAGTACAATAACTTGAAAAAATCTTCTTTATGGTCTCCTTTTTTGGTGACCCCCCTTTCTAAACCTATGCATAAAGTCATTACTGTGCTTTTTAGGAATGAGGGGGTTGGTGTGCAGAATTTGATTCTCTGGTTAAAACAACGTTGTACCATCGTTGATGATCCAGATGCTATTCTGGACTCAGAAAACATTTGGAATGGGGGTTGGAGGGTAAAGGTCATGTTAAAGACTTCTGATTCTGGTACTATTCACTTACCTAACTCTTTTTTTTAGGTAGGGATAGAGGTATCTTTTTCTATGCCGGGCAGCCTAAAATGTGCTACAAATGTGGGTCCCTGAAGCATTTGAGCAGTGTTTGCAATCAGGCCCGATGGGTAGTCTGTGGTGATCTGCGGCATTTGGAAACCAATTGCCTTAGTGAAAGCAAATGTAATCTTTATGGGGAGTTGGGCCACACATTTCAGAATTGTAAAAATGCGGCCCACAATACTCTAGATCAGGCTTCTGGGATGGAACAACGGCTCCTGATTGCCTTGGCTCAAAAGAAGGCAGGGTGTCCAGGGACCTCTACTGGTGGGACTCAGGTAGGGTGTGATGTCTCCCTTCTTCCTCCTTCCTTCCACTGTAATCCTTGGGACTCCTCCCCCCCCCCCCGGCTCCTCTGATTGTCTTCCCCTTCTGTGTCTTCTGTGGATCAGAACACCAGCACCCTTTATCGCCTGAGCCTGTCCCACAGGCTGTCTTGCCGATAGGGCCTGTTATCCCCCCCCCCACTCCAGGCATGAAAATTGGTGGCAGAGTCACCAGGCAGTCTCTGCGAGGGAAGGCGGAATTACTGCCACAAAAGCCACAGGCTGTCCCTCTTTCTAGCCAGTTTGATGTCCTACAGTCTGAACACTCAGATGAGGATTCTGATTTGTCTTCAGTGGATTCTTCCTTACTGGATGGTCCTACTGATACTGAGGGTCAAGCCCAGCCCCGGGGACAGCAAAAAAGGAAGGCTAGGGTGAAATTGAAAAATACGGACAAGCTTAATAGAAAAGATAGTTACCAATAGCACTGTCTGAGCATTTTTCTTTTCACACTATTAATGTGAACAGCATTAAGAGGGTGGCTAAGAGGCAGGTGTTTTTTTTTCTGTTCTAGCCCATTTGCATCTCGGTATCTTTTTTTACAGGATACCCGGTTGCATATCCTTCATGAAATTAATTCTTCAGATGCATGGTATTTGGTTCCCTCATTTTGGTCTCTAGGGACTGAAACCTGCTCTGGTTTGGGTATTCTTTTTAAGTATCCTGACATTAAGGTGTTAAAACTTTTTGATTTACTTTCTGATAGGGCTTTAATTTTGGATGTTCTTCTCCAGGATTTGCATTTTCATTTAATTAACATCTATGCACCTCAATCCAAAGCTCTATGAGTTGATTTATTGAAATTGGTTGACCCATTTTTGCAGACGACTCACACAATTGTTTTTGCTGGGGATTTTAACTGTCCTCTTCAGGCAATACGGGGTAAACAATATTGTGATTCAAATTTCTTTTCTCACATGATTCTCAAAGCTGATGTACAGGATGCGGGTTTTTAGACTCAAAAATTCAGCGATTCCCACATTTCATAAAGATGCTTTATTCTCTAGAATTGACTACATCTTTACTTCTAAAGTTTTGATTTTGCATTCAGCTAATGTGTTATGTATGGAATTTTCTGATCACAATATTGTTTCTGTCACCATGGGGGCTGTTCCTAGGGAACATAGGGGCTTTGGATTCTGGAAGCTTAATACTTTATTACTCTCTGACCCAACTGTTAATTTGCTTATGCAAAATTTTATTCATGCTCGAAAATCTGAATTTGTTTTTTGATAGTCCCACTCTGTGGTGGGAAGATACCAAACTCGTCCTGCAAAACTTATGCAAACGCCTCAGTCGTCAGAAGGCTAGGCATTCCTATCTAGCTTATTTACAAGATAGGAAGCTTCTGTAACAGCTTTATTCTGTCTCTTATGAGGCTGGGCAGGATTTGACTTCTCAGATTGCCACACTTAAACAGAAGATGAAGGATTTTCATGACAAGAAAGCTACCACTTTTTTGTTTCAGCAATTTTGGTATAAAAGGTAGCATGGCCTCTATTTGCCCTTATGAACATTGGCAGGTTCAGATGCTGAAGACGATTATTTCTGCCATTTGGGATGTTAATGGGGTTCAATATTATGATCAGAGGAATATCCTTCGTGTAGTTGCTGATTATACTAGGTCCATGTATAGTAAATTGGAAGTCCAGGATTTCGATTTGGAGTTTTTTCTCCATGATTTAGATATACCTTTATTGAATGATGTTGATGTACAGCTTTTGGTTGCCCCTATTTCAGTCTCAGAAGTTCAAACTGCTCTTTCCTCCTTGGCAGGCCAGAAATCTCCTGGTCCAGATGGCCTGCCTAATGAACTGATGAAACTTGTTGGGCACCTCTGTTTGAATGAATTAACATTAGTGTTTAATGACATATTACATACTGGGGAGGTCCTTTTTATATGAATACAGGGAGTTTAATGTTTATTTATAAAGCTGGGGATAAATTGGATCTTAATAATTGGTGCCCTATTACACTGCTGAATTCTGATTTTAAGCTTTTGATGAAGATTTTGGCTAAATGGCTTTCGGTCACAGCTGCTAAATTAATATCACCGGTGCAAGCCTATGCGATTCCTAGTAGGAATAGCCAAACAGCTTTTTCTTTTACGTGAGTTGGTTGAGCAGGGGAGGTTAGGTACCTTAGATGGTTTCCTGATCTCTCTTGATCAATCTAAAGCTTATGACAGAGTTGATCATGACTGTTTATGGGCTATTTTAGAGTATTATAAAATTCCTTCCTGTATGATCCAGTGCTTTAAAAGTGTTCATCGTACGGCTACTGTTAGCCCTGTTGTCCAAGGCTGGCAGGGTCTGTTGATACCTCTGGAAAGAGGAGTCCATCAGTGATGTCCATTGAGTCTGGTATTGTATGATTTTTTTATTGATCCGTTATTATGGAAAATCAATGGTTCTCGGGATGTACACGATATCCTGTTTAATAGACAGGTTGTTCCTTTTAAATTAATGGCATATGCAGATGACATGAAATTATTGGTGCAGGATGAAGCCTCTGTTCGTGTAAGTTTAGTTATTTGCTCTGTATTTGGTGGGCTCACTGGAGCTGCTTTAAATGTGGAAAAATGAATCAGTCAGCGATTGCAGTAGTCATTGCATAGTACAGGCTTAGTTGAGGGAATTATGCTGACAGAAGAACCAATTAAAATCCTGGGAATTTATTGGGGTTATGTTGAATGGATATCTTTAATTGGGAAAAGAAGCTTGCATTGGGGAAACACACAATTCTTTTGTGGAATAAATGGAAATTTTGTAAAAAGAAAATAATTTATCATATAAAAACTTGTCTGCTTCCTATCTTTTTATTTATTAGTTACATTTTTCCCCCTACTAAATCTATGGAGACTGAGCTCTTGAGCATTTTTTTCAGGCATGTTGAGGCAGTAGACTTAATCCTTTAAAAAGGAATATTCTTTATCTCCCCTTAAAACGTGGTGGTTTGAATATGATTAATCCTATTTTATATTTTAATAGCTTCTTTTTGCATTATAATGTCAGGCCCCTATTGACTGTTGAGCATCATGGCTGGGAAGTGATTTTATTGCCAAAATGTGCACACTGGCTCCCGCTATAGGACACTCAGTCTTTGAAATGTTTGAAAAGATCTGCTTTAACCCCTGAATACATTTGCTGTACTTTTTTATGTATCAAGCAATGGGACCTCACAAAATCCCAGGTTCTTCATTTGTCTAGGAAGCAGCTTTATTTTCTGTTATTAGATGCAGTGTGTAGGGTGGAAGTGGTTTTTGATCACTGTCCATTAGTTTCTAGAGATGCTTTATTAGGCTTCCTTAACAATAACTGCATACCGGACAATCTCTGGGATTTTCACTGGCTAGCATGTCACGGTAAAATCAATGTTAAGTCCAATCAAAAACATAAAGCTCAACAGGACAGGTTTTGTTCTCAATCACGCTGTATTCTACAAGAAGAGACAATTGACCATCTTCTGTTTACTTGTACCTTTATTTCTGGGTTTTGGGCTTTGCTGGCACATAAATGGGGGGACATTGTTTTTGATACCATCTCTTATGATAACTTAATATATGGGATTTTTAGTAATGCTTGGACAGCTAAATGGCATCTTAGTACTTTGCAAGTGTTGATGACTTTTTTTTAATGGTGTATTTGGTCTACGAGATGTCATTATACCTTGCAACAGCAGGATGGTGATTTGTTGGAACTGCTTAACAAAGTAACACATGATAGGAGACGTGTTTATCTTTAAAAAAAAGCTATAATGTCTGTCAGTAAACTGCTTGCACTGTGGATTGGATTTCCCTGGATCATGGATACTAATGTTCCTATTACCTGAATGTATCCTTGAATTGCATTTGGGGATATGGAAGTGGTATTGTTCTTTGATCATTATGATGTTATCAAGTCTGTTGCACTGCTTGCTTTCTTATTTTGTTTCTTTTGTATCCTAATCTTATTTCCCTTGATTTGTTCCTATGTATGATGTAATTCTTTCTTGTTTTCTTTGTTGATTTTTTCTCTTGTAATATTGTTTGGTTTGCACTTTATTTTTTTCTAATACAGTCTTCCCCTACTCTTATCTATGGCAACCAGAAATGGAGGTTGATTACAATTTATAATCCTCAAACTAAAACCAAAAGAGTGGAATTATTAAAATTGATACAGCCATATGTAAAACTACAAAGTCTGTAATATTTTGGGGGAATTTTAATTGTATGCTTTCTCTTTTGGACAAAACAGGAAGTACCCCCAAATTATTTTCAGATACAAATTTTCTTAGCTCCATGACTTCCACAGCAAAACTAAAGGATAGTGCAAAATGTGCAAACAGTACTCTCAAACATACTTTTCAGAAGGGGAGACTTACCACCCATATAGATTTTTTTCTTTTTATCTGAATGGGTCCCCTGCTATAGTCATACGGTAATACCTATAGAAACTTCAGACCATAGTCTCATAAAAATCAGAATAGGGCCTTAACAAAATAAACCAGGATCTTTTGCTCATTGGAAAATGAATACTTCTATTTTACAGGAAGATACCTTATGGGGTGAACTAAAAAGGGTGATTCAGGATAAACTCACAGTATATGAATTATACGAAAACCCCTTGCTATGGTGGGTTGAGACTAAACTGGAAATAAAAAAAAAATGTAAAAAGGTAGCTAAAGCTGCATTACAATCAAAATACATAAAGTATTTAGAAAACTGAAGACAGCTCCAGAAATTAACATCCTTGATGACGGAAGTGGGGTATGACTATTCTACTCAGATAAAAAATACTAAAACAGAAATGGCAAAAGTTCAATACGACAGGGCGAGTTCCCTCTTCTTGGAACAAAAATATAATACTATGGGGAGAGCTCAATCAGTTAACCCATACAACATTTGTAAAGGGAGGGCAGATAAAAAGTATATGCTCCAGATTTACTCAAAGGCAGGGGATTTAGTCTATCATAATATAGACATTATAAAAATTGTGACTCAGCATACCCGGAAGATATATGGTTAGACAACGCTGACAGAGGGAGAGTTTGAGGAGTTTATAAACATAAATGATATCCCAAATATAGACCAGGGTATTAAGGAAAACATGACAAACTCTGTAACAAAAGATGAAGTTCTAGCAGCGGTTTCATTTTTAAATTATAATACAACACCATGGCCAGATAGAATTCAGTTGAATTTTATAAAAAAATCAATAGAAATATTGAGTAATTATTTGGTGAGTATTTTTAATGAAATATTGGAGGGTAAACAACTTCTACTTCCAACCCTTGCAGATAGTTTATTGATTTGATATACCTGCATAAAAAAGTCTCAAAGGAAGACATAAATAACTGGTGGCCCATTAGTTTGATTAATAATGATTGGAAAATGCTATCCAAAATATTATACAATAGGCTTACACAGATGGCTGTACAGGTAATTTTCCCCACACAGACATGTGCTATCCCACAAACATCTATGATTGATCATTTAAAGCTGATTAGGGAAATATGTGATGCCCCCACAGCAGGAGGATACATTCTTAGTCTGGATCAGACTAAGGCATTTGATTTAGTGCCCCACATATATTTATTCATGGTTCTACAGCACTATGGTGTGCCACAAATATTCATTGACTGGATAAAAACATTGTACAAATCAGCCTCTCTGATCCCTTTGGTGAATGGCTTAGTAGGTTCTCATGTCCCAGTTCTGAGGCGTTAGACAGGGACGCCCATTGACCCCCCTCTTATATGTGTTTTCAGTAGATCGCTGTTAAGGAGAATTGATGGGGACATTAAAAAAAAAACATATGTTAAGTCCAGCAGATGTAGACTACCCAAGTGTAATAGCTTATGTGGATGAACTTTGTATCATGGTAGCTGACCATAAGTTAGATATACAAGCATTAGAAGATATTCATAAATTCTCCCAAATTTCTGGGTCATTTATAAATAAACAAAAAAAGTAAAGGGGTGGCTATTGTAGTACAAATAGAGCTACAAGTAGCAGAAATCAAGGGCATTAAAATTCAGTCAAACCCCTAACAGATTCTTGCTATCTCTTTTGAAGGATTAGATCCTGCCACAGGAAATCAGGGGACGGTCTCAGATAAAGTAGGGGCAAAATTCAAAAATTAAAAAGGTATCCCATGACCAGATTTAAAACATTTATCATTCCTATTTTATCGAATGTTAGTCATATATTCCCATTACCAGCAAGAATGGAAGTAAGAACATACAACATGTTTTTTCCAACTTTTGTGGGGGAGTAGGTTAAACCCTGTAAAGAGGGCCATGACATATTGGCCTGTGAAAAACGGTTGTTTAAATATGGTGAACGCTATTTTGTTTTTCTTTTTAATATTTCTGTATATGAATATAATCCCAATACTGAGAGGTTATCAATATGCATGGGCCCTAAGCTTCAAGGCAAGATGGGGATATTTTTTCCGAAATGGGAATCACCTAATTGGGGGAAAATGAGAAATATCCTGAATGGAACACCTGAGTATATTAGAGATTTTTTTTAGAAAAATAAGCTCCTGGGGAAGTGTCTCAGCAGGATTGTATGAGACTTCCTAGAAAGAAAATGTATAAACAAATTTTAAAAACTGAATTTTTAGGTGTATCCTGTGTTGTTTGCCCCTCTAACATAGAAGTGAGTAGAATAACAAACAAATTGGTGGAACCCAGAGTACCGAAAATATGGGACACACTGTGTATGTGTTGTCATTGGAGGATGAGTGTAAGAGGGAATCATTTCCACAAAAAAACTGAAGAAAGGTCATGTCTGAGGGGAAACTGTAGGGCTCAAATAGAATAAATGGAACATTTATACTTTGAATGTAATTATATCAAAGATATATGGGCTAAATTAGCAAAGGTCTGGGGCTGCCCTCAGATTGCTCTGATGTCATATAATGTACTGTTATTTGGTTCATATGATACCAACTGGAAAATGTTTTACCCAGGTACCCTGAGAGTCACCTGTGCCATATTTAAATGGTACATATGGCAAAATAGGTGTCACTTTGTATTGCAGCAGTTGATGACTCCCTTTGCTGGACTAATAGATAGCATCACAAGAGAGGTTGCAATGGTATATCTGAAGGAGAAAACTTCATTGCCCACTCCTTTGCTTCACTCCTGGTGGAGAAATCTTCCAGCAGCATTATTTGAAGGACTGTAATCCTTTATTTTTTAAGCAAATCTGAGAAGGCATGACTATTGGAGGGGGTTCTTATTAGATAAAATCTTTAAAAGATGGTATGAATTGGGATATGGGAAGGAATGGGTTAAGAGGAATGGAGCCAAGACAATGATAGTTGCTATTTTGGTATTTCAGTGAGAGAGAATAGAAATTTTGTTCCTTTTTGGACTTAATATGCAAAATTATATGTAATGTATAAGGTTGTTATTGATTTTGAAGCTATTCAAGATTAACTTTTTTCTTTCTAATTTGTCTTATGGTCCTGTACAGATGACTTTGATGTACTGTATAATTATTTGTGTTTTATTTTGTTATACATTTTACTAATAAAAAAATTCCCCTACTCTCGTTGAGAAGTGCCATGGAATCTTTAACATCCACCTGTACTACCACCAGAACAGGCAGATGGGACCTCAGTTTAACATCTCATCCGAAAGATGGCACCTCAGAAGTGCAGCACCCCCCTCATGCTGCACTACAATGTCAGTATTGGGATATTAACCCAGTGCCTGGTGTGGAGATAGAACCCACAGCCGTTTGTTCTCCCAGCCTCAGAGGCAAATGTGCTACCTACTGAGCCACTGACACTGCCTAAACAGTTACAGTTTCATGTACAGTTACAAAACAATTACATAGTTTACAAACCACACAAACAAAGTAGTAGACACCCCACAACTGCAATATGCCATGCTAAATACTCACAGAGACAATTTTTTTAATAAATGCATTTACTATGTGCTGGTTTTAAGCTACAAAAGTTTTCAAAGTTTATACTACATTTCATTTTTCAAAGTTTGAACACAGACTAAGGGACAAGGCACATGATAAGAAGCTGCAGAATATGAATATGTACACCTTCAAGAAAAAGAGGAACAGGTGAGACATGATTGAAACATACAAGTACCTACACAGGAGAAAAGGGGGTGGATGCCAGGGTACATTTCTCCTTGAACTCAAATACAGGAATAAAAAGGGACACACTGAAACTCATGGTGGGAGATTCAAGTGGGAATCAAGGAGTACTTTTTTCAGAGAAAGAGAGGCAGACAAGTGGAACAAGCTGCCAGAGGCAGTAGTATATGCCAAACCAGTGAGCAGCTTCAGGCAGGTATGGAAAAGGCATTGGGGATTAGTTAGACAAGGGAGTGTCAGAAATAAAGGGGGATGGCCACTAAGGCCAGTGCAGAGCAATTAGGGTAGGCAGACAGGATGGGCTTTTTCCTGCTATTGTAGTCTATGTATCTATGTATCTGTCCTTTCTTGCCAATTCATGTTCGAAGGTGCTGACTGACATGACTAGACAAGAAGGAACCTGACACTGAGCACCACTGTACTTGAGTGAAACACACACCATTATTGGACATTTATAACAACCCAGCAAAGCAAGGCTAATGGTGGTAGTTGTAGTCATCACCAAGGCAGCACTGATGGTGGTGAGAATGACAGCAACATGATGATGGTGTAGGAGAGCTGATGACAACACTAAATCATTTAGGTCATGTTAGCAGTGACAAAGGTATGATGTAATATTCATTATACAGTGGCATAAAAGAATCTTGAACTCTGATTGGTCCATCTGGAACTGGAACCGTGATGTTATTCCAGTACAACATCACAGTTGTAGTCCCAGCACACAGATGACTGCATCTACTGGTAAGTGTAATCACTGTATGCAGCCCTGCCAGCGCACCACAGCCCATTTTACAGCTCCCTGCTTGCCAACCCACCTCACTCATTCCCGCTTCACAGACACCTCCGGTGTCCCCGACCCCTTTATCATGCAGAAAATTTACAAACCAACAGCCCTCATACATTCCCCGCAAATCAGCAGTGTCTTTCTCATATTAAAAAAAAGTGAACGAAATCCCATGATTACCAACAGTCACTGTCAGACTGAGTGTGCCCAGTGTACGAGAGAGCAATTGAGTCTTTCAACAGTTGCTGCGTGGCTGTCTGTAACTCTCGCTGGCTCACTGTTCAACCCACTTTCCTCTGTTTGTTTTTCTTTTTTCATTAACTGTGTCATAGGCTGTGGGAAATAATGGACCAGGAGGCAGTTAGAAAGAGTCCATTCAACGTAAATTATTTATTTAAACAAGAGCGAACTGAACACGGAAACAAAATAAGTATAAGATACAGCATATCAATAACAAAATATGTACTAGCAGGCACTAGTACCTCAGGAGGCTTAGTACCGCACTTCCAGGTCCGACTCCTTTGAGTCAACTGAACTCTTTTACACTGACTCTTAGCATTTTTATACTATTCAGACATCATGTGACAAACCAGCTCCTCCCTAGAGTCATTTCTAAAACATAAATTCTTTAATTATGAAGCAAAATAATCATCTTTAACATCCTAATATTTTATTTTAACACAGCAGTGTATTTTAAAGACAACAGTCGATGAATAACCTTGTTTTTAGAGAATTTAACAAAAATTACTGAAACTAGCATCGCCCCCTGAAGCTTAGGGCATAAAAACGGCTGTCCAAGGGCCGGCCAGCTCCTATAGAGCATAATGCAGGCAGAAAAGCAAACAGTGCTTCAGAGGGGAACCACCCAGATCCTCGTTTTCTCACACAGCCTAAAACACTATGCAGACTTCCAATTCCCCTTCCTACAGGTATGAGGAGTTAATTTTAATTCAATTGGGAGCAGCAGTGTTCATTTTAAAGCTACTATTGGACAAAATTGCCTTCACAAACGTGCGCATGATCGTGCTGTAAAATTACCGGCGATCGTAAACGCCGAGCATGCTTTCAACAGCGTAACCTAGCAAAGAAGCTTCGCATTGCAAAATGCTTCATATAAGGGGGATAAAGAAGGAGGAGGCTTAAAAGAACTAAACGTTTAATTCATTCATTAATTTTTTTATTTTTAACAGAAAATGGCATAGCCTGGTACATGGGTCTCTTAAAGGGACAGTCATCTGAAATTAAGGAACTGGCTTTACTTTGGCATTACATAGGGTGTCCTATTAACATTAGCCCTTTACAACTCATAGTTCTTAGAAAGCCCAGGATATGTACCAACACCAAAGTATTTTATAACTTTTAATTCCTGACGTCAGTAACTACTTTTAGAAAAGTAATTTTTTTATTTCTTTTGTACTCTTTTGGTCCTTCCATGGGATTTAAATGCACTAGAGGGGCACATAAAAAGACACAAGATGGACACGGAGAAACATATACTACAAAGTGGGTGGCCAGCCCAACAAACAAACATACAAACATCCAGACAAAGACAAGTGTCCGAAGTGCATTTCGGTCCCATAAAAAAAACAAATTACTTCCCCTTTCACATTCCTCCCCACCCAAAACAAAACTTACAGTTTTGGATTTTAGGGAAAAAAAAAATGTATTCGTCATCAGATCTCTCCATGCGAGAGATGGAGCCATAGCCCACCCTCACCTAAGGCTCCACCTCGGGTCCCTAATTTCTAATAATTCAGAAAGAAATAACTAGGAGACACTGTCTCCTTTATAACAATACTTCTACTTTACCCCGAAGTCTGATGAAAAATTATTTTATTCTCCATTCCATATCTCGACATATAATCAGCATTACCATGTGCTGTTCCCTTTCTATGTTTGATGATAAATCTATAGGGCTGCAAAGCGAGATACCATTGCATTATGCGGTTATTTTTATCTTTCATTACTTGTAACCAACATAACGGATTGTGGTCCATCCATAGTTCAAATTCCACTCCCCATAGACAAAAACGAAGGGCCTCTATGGCCCATTTGCTGGCTAGACATTCCTTTTCAATTACGGAATAATGAATTTCTCTTTCATGGAGCTTCCTACTAATGTAAATTATAGGATGCTCTTCCTCATTTACAATCTGTGTTAATACAGCCACAATCCCATACTGTGATGCATCCGTCTGTAAAATAAATTTTTTTGAAAAATCAGGAGTACATAATACAGGGGAGGAACATAAACTAGCTTTAATGGACTGAAATGCCTCTTCGCATTCTTTTGTCCATCTAACCTTTTCAGGGTTCCTTTTCTTGGTTAATTCTGACAGGGGAGCTGCTAGTGTTGAAAAATTAGGTATAAATCTACGATAGTAGCTAGCTAGTCCCAAAAAAGATCTCACATCTTTCTTTGTGATGGGGGTGGGACTATGTGCTACAGCTGACACCTTATTTATCTCCAGTTTTATACAACCTTTACCAATATGGAAACCCAAATATTTAGTTTCCTGCATGGCTACTGTACACTTTTGTGGATTTATAGTGAAGCCTGCCTCAGAGATTGAAGTTTGTACTGCTGATAGATGTTTTAAATGTTCCTCCCAAGAGGAACTAAAAACAATCACATCATCTAGGTAAGCCGCACTATAATTAGTGTGAGGGGTCAGCAGAGTGTTCATCATTCTTTGAAAGGTGGCGGGGCACCATGTAGCCCAAAAGGCATGACTGTAAAATGAAATAATCCAATGGGTGTGCTGAATGCAGTTTTGTCTTTATCAGCAGCATCTAATGGAATTTGCCAATACCCTTTAGTCAAATCCAGGGTGCTAAAATAGATGGCACTACCCAGATGATCTAGGATGTCATCTATTCGGGGCATTGGATAACTATCAAGCTGGGACACTGCGTTTAATTTCCTGAAATCCAAACAGATGCGTATGCCCCCTTCCTTCTTACTCACTACCACCATCGGAAAACACCATTCACTATGAGAAGGTTCAATGATACCCATTTTATGCATCCTTTCCACTTCCTGAACCACCTCGTGTCTTATCCTTTTGGGTAATCTATACGGTTTTTGTCTAAGTGGTTGATTGTTAGTAACCTTTATATGATGACTAACATTTGTAATTCTCCCAGGGATACTTGTGAAAGTGTCTTTAAATTTGTCTAATTCTTTTATTATCTCTACCTTTTGTATTTCCGTCAGCTCAGGGTTGAATAATATATCTGACATTGTCCTTGTATCCTCCAAACGTTGATATGCTAAATCTAGTTCATTTTCAGACTCAGGGAGTACATAACTGGTTAGGGACGATGGCCGAGCTACCAATTTTTTTAACAAGTTAGCATGGTATATACGTTTCTTACCCTTACTGCCTGGTAACTCTATTTCATAGGTTACAGGGCCAGTTCTTTGACTAACATCATAAGGGCCCTGCCATTTCATCAATAGCTTATGTTCAGAAGATGGTAACAGAAGTAAAACTTTATCTCCCACATTGAATTCTTTCTGCCTTGTGCCTTTATCATAGTATATCTTCTGTTTTAGTTGTTGTTGTAAGCTGCTGTCATGTGCTTTTTGAACATAGGAGATTAAGCGCCCCCGTAACTTTTGCCAAAACTCTAGGGAAAATGTTCCTTTTCCATCTTTTGATTCCTCCCATTCTTCTTTAACAATATCTAGGGGTCCTCTTGGATTATGTCCAAACAATAGCTCAAAGGGAAAATCCGGTAGATGCTAGGGAACCTCCTATGTCACGAACATAAGATAAGGAAGATATATGTCCCATTTCCTGCCCTCATCTGTTCAATTTCTTTAGCATTTGCTTTAAGGTTTGGTTAAATCGCTCTACCAGCCCATCAGTTTGTGGATGGTAGGGTGTTGTAAACAGTGCTTCTATTCCTAAAGCCTGATATAGCCGTTTGAGTAGTACAGATCGAAAATTAGCTCCTCGATCTGTTAAAATCTCTTTGGGTATACCTACCCGACTAAAGATTTTTGCTAACTCATCGGCTATCCTTTGGGCTGTTATAGTTCTTAAAGGTATAGCCTCAGGATATTTGGTAGCATAGTCTACAACTACTAATATGAATCTATTACCTTTTGAACTTTTGGTAAGGGACCTACTATATCCATGGCCACTCTTACAAGGAGTAGATACGAGTGTCATGGGTAGTAAAGGTACTTTATCTTGTCGCCCAATTTTGGATACCTTTGACAGACCTCACAACTACAATATTCAGCGACTTGCTCATGTATGCCTGGCCAATAAAATCTATATAAGAGGCGACTTAATGTCCGGTCTCTTCCTAGATGTCCGGCCATAGGAATATCATGAGCTAGTCCTAATAGTTGGGCTCTAAATTGTTGAGGTATCATTAATTGCTCAACCACCTCTCCAGTGTGTGTATTCTTACAGACTCGATGTAATAATCCATTTATTATTCTAAAAACGGGACCCTTAGACTTCTCCTCCTGTCCCACGTGTAAAAAAAATGGGGTTAGTGACACATCATTTCTTTGTACTTCTTTAAAGTCCGACTCATGTTTCCCAACATTTAAGTCCAGGTTGTTTTTGGAATCCGAATTTAACTTAGTTTTAGTCCAGAGTTGTTTTTCTCTTTTTTTTTGATTTTTTGACTTCCTATCCTTACCAGACACTTCAAAAAGGTTTTCTTCAAAAGGGAATGTGTGCCCCAATATCTCTTCATTCCTAGACTGTGCTCTAGTTGTTACAGCAGAGAAATCGGTGGCTAATAGAGCTTCAAAATCTTTGAAATCATGTCCAATAATGACTGGTACAGGAAGCTGAGGAACTACACCCACTTTCATTCTCTGGCTGTGACCATCCACTTGTACAGCTGTCTCTCTCAATGGGTAATGATGTATGTCCCCATGTATACATATGACACCAGTTGTAGACCCTTCTGATTTTCAATTGGTATCCAGGACTGAAGCATGACCTAAGGTCTGTTTGCTGCCAGAATCTATAAGTCCTGTTACCACCTTTTTTCCAATCTTTACGGGTCTTACATAATGTCCCCAATTAGTCAACGTCAAATGCCTCTAATGTCTTTTTAGGGCAGAATCTTGCTATGTGTCCTTTTGTATTACATTTATGGCACACAATTTCTGATTTATATAATTTTACAGGTTTCTGACTTAGTTTAGTCCCAAGGGTATTAATGTCTGTAGTATGGGGTATAGAAACATGAGAAGGTGGTCTTACCATGGGTGGAGGTATCCAGGAACTTCTAATGGGACGAGTTCTGTGGGGTCTTGCCGCTATATAATCTTCTGCCAGTCTTATAGCTACTTCTGCTGTCTCCGGGCGGTGTTCTTTCACCCATAACTGTACCTCTTGTGGCAGTATATTTATAAATTGTTCCAAAATGATAGCTTCCAAAATCTGTGCTGTTGTCAGAGTATCAGGTTGTAACCATTTTATACTTAAGTCTTTTAATT
Organism: Neoceratodus forsteri; assembly: GCA_016271365.2. NCBI lineage: Eukaryota > Metazoa > Chordata > Ceratodontiformes > Ceratodontidae > Neoceratodus > Neoceratodus forsteri. The sequence goes on along the minus strand of CM028132.1, from coordinate 425,967,844 downwards.
GAATGTATATATCCTGTGGATTATCAGTAGCATGGAACTTCAAGGTTCTAAATCGCTGTCTATATGTTTCCGTACTGATGTCATACTTCTTTAAGATGGCCTGCTTTACATGTCCATAATCATTAATATAAGCAGTTTCCACATGGCTATATGCTAACTGGGCTTTTCCCGTTAAATAGGGAGCCAAGCAAATGACCCATTGATCTCTGGGCCACACACACACAGTTGCTACCCTCTCGAATGTCATTAGAAATGCTTCAATATCGTCTGAGCTAGACAGTTTGACCAATTTAATGTCCTTCTGCACGAGCCCTGGGGTAGCTGGGGCTCTAGCCGTACCCATGGATTGAATCACCCTCAGTGTGTCTGCCCATCTGGCTTGATTCTCCCTCTCCATATCCATCTGACGAGTACAAAGCCAGCGTATCAATTCTTTCAAGTCTTGGGAGCCTTCTTCCATCTCAGGGCTGGCTGCTTGGGCTCCTTCCACAGGTTCCTTCTTGTCTTCCATCTCCTCTCCTCTTCTACTGGTCTTTCTTCTTACTACAGTCTCCAGACCGGCCAACAAAGGTAGTTTCAATTGTTGCACTCGGGACCGGGTAGCCACTCCACTCCAGGTTGTCTCGCCGTCTTGCATTCAGGTCCACCAGGTTTTGTGCTCAAAACCTCCACCAGTAAATCCCACTTCTGACACCAACTGTCATAGGCTGTGGGAAATAATGGACCAGGAGGCAGTTAGAAAGAGTCCATTCAACGTAAATTATTTATTTAAACAAGAGCGAACTGAACACGGAAACAAAATAAGTATAAGATACAGCATATCAATAACAAAATATGTACTAGCAGGCACTAGTACCTCAGGAGGCTTAGTACAGCACTTCCAGGTCCGACTCCTTTGAGTCAACTGAACTCTTTTACACTGACTCTTAGCATTTTTATACTATTCAGACATCATGTGACAAACCAGCTCCCCCCAGAGTCATTTCTAAAACATAAATTCTTTAATTATGAAGCAAACTAATCATCTTTAACATCCTAATATTTTATTTTAACACAGCAGTGTATTTTAAAGACAACAGTCGATGAATAACCTTGTTTTTAGAGAATTTAACAAAAATTACTGAAACAAGCACCGCCTCCTGAAGCTTAGGACATAAAAATGGCTGTCCAAGGGCCGGCCAGCTCCTATAGAGCATAATGCAGGCAGAAAAGCAAACAGTGCTTCAGAGGGGAACCACCCAGATCCTCGTTTTCTCACACAGCCTAACACACTATGCAGACTTCCAATTCCCCCTTCCTACAGGTATGAGGAGTTAATTTTAATTCAATTGGGAGCAGCAGTGTTCATTTTAAAGCTACTATCGGACAAAATGCCTTCACAAACGTGCGCATGATTGCACGGTAAAATTACCGGCGATCGTAAACGCTGAGCATGCTTTCAACAACGTAACCTAGCAAAGAAGCTTCGCATTGCAAAATGCTTCATATAAGGGGGATAAAGAAGGAGGAGGCTTAAAAGAACTAAACGTTTAATTCATTCATTAATTTTTTTATTTTTAACAGAAAACGGCATAGCCTGGTACACACGGGTCTCTTAAAGGGACAGTCATCTGAAATTAAGGAACAGGCTTTACTTTGGCATTACATAGGGTGTCCTAGTAACATTAGCCCTTTACAACTTATAGTTCTTAGAAAGCCCAGGCTATGTACCAACACCAAAGTATTTTATAACTTTTAATTCCTGACGTCAGTAGCTACTTTTAGAAAAGTAATTTTTTTATTTCTTTGGTACTCTTTTGGTCCTTCCATGGGATTTAAATGCACTAGAGGGACACATAAAAAGACACAAGATGGACACGGAGAAACATATACTACAAAGTGGGTGGCCAGCCCAACAAACAAACATACAAACATCCAGACAAAGACAAGTGTCCGAAGTGCATTTCGGTCCCATAAAAAAACAAATTACTTCCCCTTTCTCAAACTGGACCACAAAAATGCAGTCAGAAAAATCCTCCCTAGTAAAGTAAAGTAAAGTAAAATTTTATTTATATTAAGCACCCTTCCCAAGCTCAGGGCGCTTTTACAATAAGTCAATTAAAATAACATTTCAAAACAATAAATCAGACAACCATACAGTACACTTACTCATTATGTACCGGCAAATGCTAGGGCAAAAAGGAAAGTTTTTAGTTGTTTCTTAAAACTTTCAACAGTTAGGCATTCTCGTATCTGACGAAGTAGAGAATTCCACAGGGTTGGTGCCATATAGGCAAAAGGCCAGACGTCTTTAGACGTACACACTGGGAATCTCTAGCAATCCCTCATCAGAGGAGCAAAGACAACAGGCAGAACAGTAAGGCACCAAAAGCTCTTTCAAGTAGTGAGGTCTCAAATCATGTAGGGCCTTAAATGTCAATAATGTGACCTTGACGGTGATCTGCCACTGTATTGGCAACCAGTGCAGATCACGCAGCACAGGTGTCATATGGCTAGTTCGTGAAACTCCCATCAACAGCCAGGCCGTCGCGTTCTGCACAAGCTGCAAGAGGCATATATCCACCCCCCGGTAGCCCTAGATAGAGGGCATTGCAGTAATAAAAATGGCTGGTGACAAAGGCATGGACCAAGATGGGAAGATCTTCACATGGAACCAAGTGTTTCACCGGGGCAATGTTCCTCAGATGAAAAAAGGCAGATTTGACTACGACTGACACCTGCATCTTCACAGTCAGGCTTTCGTCAAAAATCATGCCAAGGTTATGTACTTGGCCAGAGGCAAGAAGCTGGGTCCCCCCAAGATATAAACCCGAGGGTTTCCCCATCCAGGCTTTTCCCTGAGTTCAACCTAAGCCAACTAGCACTCATCCAATCCTGAATCTCCAGGAGGCAGTTATTAAACATCGTGATGGAATCCGATTCCTGATCAGGCATAAAAGACAGGTAGAGGTGAGAATCATCTGCATAACAATGAAAACTCAGCCCATACCATCTTATAATATCCTCTAATGGAAGCATATACACCGCGAATAACATAGGGGACAGCACCGACCCCTGCGGTATCCCACAGGGCAGCCAGTGAGGGGCCGAGGTGTTAACTCCAGACACCACTCTCTGAGATCTGCCCTCCAGAAAAGTTCAAAACCAGCTGTGGACTGCTCCCCTCAGACCACAGAAAAACCACAGGTGGTTGAGCAATACTCCATGATCCACGGAGTCAAATGCTGCTGAGAGATCCAGGAGAACCAAGATGGAATGGGTCCTCCGATCTCTTGCCATCAGGAGATCATTCAATACCCGAACAAGAGCCGTCTCTGTACTATGCCTTTTCCTGAAGCCGGATTGGAGAGGGTCATAGATATTGTGGTTGGACAAATGATCCTTCAGTTGCAGAGCGATCACCTTCTCAATAACCTTCCCTACAAAAGGGAGGTTAGAGGCTGGTCTATAATTTGCTGGGCAGTCGGGGTCAAGAGAGGGCTTTTTCAAAAGGGGGCGTATTACCGCCTCCTTTAAGGGATCCGGAAAGATCCCTTTCTCTAATAACACCACCACTATCCAAGCCAGGACTCAGCCGATAACATCTACACACCCCACAACCAGGTGAGTAGGGCCTGGGTCCAAGTTACAGTAGGTAGGTCACAGAGTCTGGATAATCCTCACTATATTTATTATTGCTGGTAGTCTAAAGGTAGACCAGTACCACTGGGTGTTAGTACCACCTGATTGATCAGTACAATGTCTGATAGAAGGACACTGGTGGATCTCATCCCTGATGGTGGATACCTTGTCAGCAAAGAATTTCGCAAACTCCTCACACTGTACCTGTGATAATGCTCTACCGGTCTGGAGAAAGACTGGATTGCACAGTCTGTCTACAGTCCGGAAGAGCTGGGATGGTCTATTCCTTGCTGCAGCACTTTCCCTGGACAGGAACTCTGCCTTCTTATGGGAAATTGCTGAGTGGTAGAATTTATAATGTTCTAACAATTCAAGTCTATCCACCTCCAGTTGAGTTTTCTGCCAGTGTCTTTCTAATCTTTGTCCCTTCCTCTTCTACTCACAGACCTCCCCATCAAACCAGGAAGCCCCTAAGTGAAGAGTACAGGGACAAACACGAATTGGAGCAATGGCATCCAGGAACTCAGTCAGAGCCCTATTATAGGCTAAGACCAAAGGCCCTGGATCCATGCTATCCCTTGAAAAATCTGAGAAGTCCAGATCTGTCATTAGGCCTTCTGAGGTAACCCCTCTTAAAGGACAGAACTGTACTAACTCTGTGGGAGCAGGCCTATTTCAGGGGACCGCAAATCTAAACCTCAGGGCGTGATGGTCAGACCATCTGACTGGCTGCACCTCCACATCAGATATCTCCATCCCCAGATGGAACACCAAGTCCAATGTATGACCCCCCTCATGGGTTGCAGAGGTAATTACCTGTGACAGGCCCAATAAGTCCATTAATTGGAGGAGGCTTTGACCAAATGGCGAGAGTTCATTGTCAACCCAGGCATTGAAATTCCGCAGAATTAACCATCTGGGAGATTCAAATACCATATCAGCGATGAAAAAAAGCAGGGATACTGAACGAATATTTCTGCTCAGTATTCACAAAGGAAGAGGAGGGGGAGTTACCGAAACCAAACAAGAGAAACACTCTGAAGATGGGGGTCGATACCAGTCCATTTACAGAAGAAAGGGTTCTGAAAGAACTAATAAAATTGAAGGTGGAAAAAGTAATGGGGCCTGATGGGTTTCACCCAAGAATTCTAAAAGAACTAAGGGTAGAACTAGTGACACCACTGACTACTCTCTTTAACAAATCATGGGAGGATGGGGTGGTACCCAAGGACTGGAGGAGGGCAGATGTGATTCCTCTTCACAAAAGTGGGAGCAGGACAGAGGCAGGCAACTACAGACCAGTTAGTTTGACCTCAGTGGTAGGGAAAATGATGGAATCACTTCCGAAGGAAAGAATTGTTGAGTACCTAGAGGCCAGTGGGCACAGGACCCAAGGCAGCATGGATTCACAATGGTATGGTCGTGTCAGACGAATCTAATAGATTTCTTTGACTGGGTGACCAAAGTAGTAGACCGGGGGGGGGGGCTGTGGACATGGCCTACCTAGATTTTAGCAAGGCATTTGATACAGTCCCACACAAAATATTAATACACAAGATAGCCAGCCTTGGAGTGGGTCTCAAGGTGGTAGCCTGGATAAAAAATTGGCTAGACAACAGGACGCAAAGGGTAGTAGTAAATGGAGTACACAGTGAAGAAAGGAGGGTTACTAGCGGGGTACCGCAGGGTTCAGTACTGGGACCGGTCCTTTTTAATGTCTTTATAAGTGACATTGCAGAGGAACTGGAAGGAAAAGTATGTCTCTTTGCAGATGACACAAAGATCTGCAACAGGGTTGATACACAAAATGGAGTGGAAAGGATGAGAAGGGACTTGGCAAGGTTGGAGGAATGGTCAAATGTATGGCAGGTCAGATTCAATGCAAAGAAGTGCAAGGTAATGCACATGGGAAACAAAAACCCAGGGGAAGCGTACACAATGGGGGTGAGATACTGACAACAGTAAAAATAGAAAGGGACTTGGGGGTAATTATATCAGATGACCTAAAGGTGGGCAAGCAATGTGAGAAGGCAGTAAGGAAGGCTGGGGGAATACTGGGATGCATAGGAAGAGGCATCAATAGTAGAAAACAGGAAGTTGTTATCCCTCTGTACAGACAGTTGGTGAGACCCCATCTGGAGAACTGTGTGCAGTTCTGGAGACCCCATCTCTGCAAAGACATAGACAGAGTGGAGGCAGTCCAGAGGAGGGCAACCAAAATGGTGCGGAGTCTGCACCAGAAGACATAAGATGAAAGACTAAAGGAGCTTAATATGTATACCTTTGAGGAAAGAAGGGAGAGAGGGGACATGATAGAAACTTTCAAGTACCTCAAGGGAATTAACAAAGTCCAAGAGGGTAGCATCTTCCAGAAAAATAGATGTGCAAGAACAAGGGGGCGCAATTTGAAGATAGAGGGGGGATGGCTCAGAGGTAATGTGAGGAAGTATTTTTCACTGAAAGGGTTGTGGATGCATGGAACAGCCTCCCTGAGGAGGTCATGGAGTCAAGAACAGTGGGGGACTTCAAGAATGCATGGGACAGGCATAAGGCAGTCCTAGTGGGGGGGTAGGAGGAAGTAAGTTGTTGGTTAACTAGGATCTGCAGCTTATCTGTTAGGTAGGAAAATGGGCAGACTAGGTGGGCCAAGCGGTCCTTATCTGCCATCAAATTCTATGTTTCTATGTTTCTATGAAGTCCACAACCTCTTTCAGGAACTCCCTCTCATCCTCTGGTGGATGGTAGATAAGAGGGGTCCTGTAGCCTTCACCTGCACCCACTATGCATTCAAAGGAGTTGGTATCACCAACTGGCACTTCACTGAGATCCAGATCTTGTCTAAAACAGACCGCAAGCCCCAACCCCTCCGGTCCACTCTCGGTCCCTACCTCCTTCTAACCTCTTTCAGACACATCAATGTGGCAGCAGGTGGCATATTGTAAGACAGAGGGGTGGGGGAGAGGGGCACGGCAGTCCTGATTCTCATTCAGAACCACAATTAAAACTGAGTCATGAAAACACAGAGGAAAACAATGTAAAAACCGTCACAAAACACAGCATAAACACAGAAGCAACAGGGCATATTAATGAGTGGCACTAGTGCAAAGGTTGCTATGGAGATTGTACAGTCACTCAAAAAGCACATCAGCTCCACCTGCTGGCTAAATCAGTACTACCTTTTCATAATGTAACCCTACCCTTCAAAAAATTACAAAAACTCTACTTTAAAATAACTTTTTTTTTCATTTTCTTGTTTGTCTTTTTAAACGACCCATTGTAAAATAGCAATATTGCATTCCAGGGTGTGGGTTGTGTGGGGATAATGTCACTCCTTGCTGTTGGATGCACTCAGCCTTCAGCCTCACGTCCAGCACAACCCACACCCTGCCATGCATTATTGCTTAATTATTACATTGGTCTCTTGAGACAGTGATATGATTGGATATCTGTCGTCATCTGACAGTGTGATAATCCACATTATCAGCACTGTCAGTGTGAAGAGGTCCAGTCTATAGTGGATCAAGGGGCAGAACAGCACTTTTTTACACTGCAGTACTAGCAAGTGAACATGAACAGCAGACATTTGCAAACGGAGCTAAATGGCACAGCATGCTTGATGTAGTACAGCTCTTGTGGCATGTTATGCAGCTTAGCCCAGCTTGTTAATGACCCACAGGTAGTCGTGGTGTTTACCTTCAGGCTCCATACCAGGAACAATGTTATCTGTGCTTCCTTGTGACATGTACTGTGACAAATCAGTCACCCGAGATGGCGGCTTCTCCCCCCCTTCTCCCACCACTTATGCAGACAGCAGTGTGACAACACCCTGCTGTGGCAGCTGTGCCTATTCCCACCCACGTGCCCTGTGATCATGCAGGACCCGTGCATCAGTGACCCCAAGGTGATGTCTCAGAAGTCAAGGAAAAGGTACCCCTAAGGTGACAACTTCAATGTGTGCCTTTCTGGGACTCCCGGTCAGTGCCATTCCATGAGTTACGATGAGCAGCTTGCAGCTGCATCTTTCCTCACCCAGCTATCCCACAAACCTAACCACAGCAAGGATAACCAGGCACCATCTGCACAATACCTCTTAAGTAAGTAGGCTGGTGGCTTTGCCGTAGAGCTCCCATTGCCCACAGGACGTGCCAGGGCCATCATATGTTGCACAGTAGTGGCAGTGGGTCAGCATGGTACAGACAGGACCCACTGTCAATAATAGCATCTTAAGCAGTCAATTTTCAGTGCGGCTCCCCATGAGGCTGGCAGCTATCGCACATAAGGAGAGCAAAGGTAGTATAAAGCCACTGTGTACGGTAGTTGTACACCCTCATCTCATGTCCCTACCATCTTCGGTCCCAATGGCACATCATGCAATCCAGTTATTATGACATCAGTATTGCCGTTTTATGGGAGCTGTGTCTTGACCCATGCACCGACTGAGGGGACCTGGAAGAGCGTTTAGCATACTGTAACCATAGTTTACTGGTGGCTACCAGGTGGAGTCCAGGCAGTGATGATAGTCCCCTTGCAACGCTGTGTTTCCCCAGGTAGTTGCTGACCACACATCGGGAGAGCAAACGTAGTATAAAGCCTGCGTGTACAGTACCTGTACACTCTCACCCTGTGTTGCAACCATCTTCAGCCCCAATGGCAAGTCATGGGTATATGACAGCAATGGGGAAAAAACAGCATTAGTGACAGTGGGGCGGACCTATACAGGTAGCAGTGTTCCACTGTCAACAGAGCTCCGATCTACTGTAAGTTTGACATGGTTATAGTGTAGGAGCTGACATACTATGTCAACTCCGAGTGTGACACTGTGTGACACAAGGGATGTAGCCACATCCATGGCTGTCCTGTAGGAACCCTTCCAAAAAGTAGCACAGCAGGGCAGCATAAGAAGCGTGAATTTTGTAGACATGTACAATGTGCGCAGAAGCGGGTGCACGGTGCACTATTGAGGCATACAGCCATGTCTATGACCATATGGGCAGAGCGGCACAGTAATTGTGGAAATGAGTGGTGGCTTGAGGTAACCTGCATGTAAGTCTGTCAAGTATTTCAATGTGACTTCACAAACTGGAGTGTACACCATGAATGGCTGAATAACCCCGGACAGCTTGTAACAGCACACACTGTAAACATTGCCAGGCCAACAGCTGTCATCATGACCTTCCGTGGCAACATTACCTGTCTTCGCCCATATCCCCACAACAGCGGAAGTGATTGTAGCCATTAATGCACAGTGTTGATAACCCACATGTAAGTGTGTTATGTCTTTTACATTGTTTGACAATGTGGGATTACTTTGCAATGTGCAAGAACACCTATTGAAATCTGCAGTTTCTAATGCCTTAACACGTACTTCCTCATCTTTTTTATAGCAGATGTTACATCCAATGTAATAAGTGCATTAACCCTGTGAAATTTATATGAGTATAACTGAAAGCAACTATGGCTTTTTTCTTAGAGACTGTTTTGCAAGGTGGTAGGATACAGTACCTTTTTTGCTGTTTAAACAGCAAAAAAAACTTTCTTTTGTTGTTGTTGTTTAAATACACTCTATGTAATAAGTGCATTAACACACTCCAGGGTGTGCTGATAATGTAGATTACATACACCTTGGAGAGCTGTGAGGCCACTCGGGCTGCACCCTCATGCCTCATAACACCCCTGAGGTGTGTGTTAATCCACATTATCAGCACACCCTGCCATGCGTTAATGCTTACTTAAGGAAGTGTCAGAGATGTTTTGTGAATAAATTGAAGACTGACTTGGATGAATAAGATCTTGCACACAATTGCCATGGCATCACTACTAAATCCTAGATATAAAAATATAAGCATTTCCCTTGGGTGCATCGACTATAATAAGCAGAAACCGCTGTGTACACTGAAAATAGATTAGCACATGAGGAAAAAAACAAGAATCAACCTCTTTCTGTTCATACTGCTACTTCTCCTCAGTTGATTTCGTATGCTTCCAGTGTCATGTGTCAGCATTAAGATATTGCAAATAACACAGAAACATAGACATTGATGTCAGATAAGGACCGCTTAGTCCACCCAGTCTGCCCATTTTCCTACCTATTGGATAAGCTGCAGGTCCTAGTTAACCAACAGCCTACCTCTTCCTTGAATGCCTTGAAACTTGGATAATGATGACCTGGTAATGGCAAAGGACGTCTGAAAGCTTTTTGACACTGACTGCGACCACCTCACAGACATTTTGGAGGAATGCACAGACATCTCACCAGAGCACATGATAGAGAATTATCTAGCAGAGCCACTGTCTAGCTAAAATACTGATCCCATCAGGTTTTGGCAAGAGAGAAAAGCCATTTGGCCTACACTGACTAAACTGGCTTTGTATTTTCTCAGATGACCTTGAACTTTAGCAAAGATGTTTCTACATACTGATGATATTGCCTGACCATCTTGCTCCAGGCTAGAACCTGACTATTAAATTCTTAACCTTTTGAAACTGAAATTATCATGGATCATCTTCAGCTATCCATTTGATTATTAACAAGTCACATCTACTGCTATCCCCACTCCAGTACCATTTGCTGACATGTCTAACTAGACTCTCCCTGGCACTTTTAGCATCACAGTCTGGCTCACTATTCCCAGCAATACATGCAGCACATATACTATGACACAGACCTGCACCTCAACTCCTGAAGACAGCACAACTTTTACATTGTCATTGCTAGCAAGGTTGATATGATTAGATGTGATGTGTGGTGCATACTAGTCATTCTCAATTAAATAAGACCTGTCAGGTCACCCACCCTGCTGTCAAGGGATGCTGATGCCATGAAGGTGACCTCAACACCAAATGAGTCATTAGTGACAACCTCACACAAATGTACAACTTTCTTGGTCCTCATGTAGTTCATTGACTGCAACAAGTTTGGAAACCAGCAGGAGCAGTTGTCTTAATTGTTAATTTAGTTCAATCAATATCAAACAAATTTGAATTATTAAAAAAAGAAAAGTAAAACAAATCAATCTACCTCCATACTTAATTAAAAATTGAGAAGGTAAATGTAATGTCCTAAATGTATTGCCTTTTTTTGTGGGGGACCTGTTGGATTCTGAACATACAGTATATGGAGCCAGTGAGACAGTAGTAATTGGTGTGGATATAAAAGAGAGGTGATAAGGGTAAGCCTTGCGCTCAGCAATGAATAATAACAACTACTATAACTCAGACATGGGATACAATGCATAATCCTACTGTATGATAGCTTATCTGTCCTGCATAGCACCCATCCCCCCCCACTTCCTCCTCTGCCTGGTGTGACCACACTGAGCACTTACCCCCATGTCCCCTCTTTATCCCCCTGCATTCCTGCTTTCTCTTCACAAATATTAATCCCTCCCAACTTTCACCCCTCCCCTGGTTCACCTCACCCTCACCTCCCACTTAAAACCCTTTCCTTATCCGTCTCTCCCCACATCACCCAGCCCTGCCCTATCACCTACTACGTAACCCTGGGTAGATTCCTATTCAATCCCACCTCTATCTACTCAACCCCTTATTCTGTCACCCCTTTGTCTCTGCCCCCACCCTCCCCCTGCTCTTATCTATTCTGTCCTACCCTCCCTTGGTCACCACCACTTCTGACCCTCCATAACTCTACCTGCATGCTCTAAAGCTCGGCTACCACTATAAATTGCTTGTCCATCTTAGGTATGCTCTTAGTACTGTTGCAATAAAGTTGACCTCTCCTACCTGATGTATTTTAACTGTACTTGCTTGAATCTGTATTTGTATGTACCATAATGTACTTGCCTGCTGTATATATCCCCCTATCTGTTTTGTAATGTCTATGTACCTTGTATATTGCCTTACAATGTGGAACTTTGGTAAATGAGCTTTTAGCTCAAAGGTGTTATCCGAGATTCCAATAAATAAATAACTAAATAAACAGCAATCCTACTCATGGTGGGCTATGTCACACCACCATGAGCACAACAATTCCCCCGCTGTGGCATGCAGACACCGCTTGCCACAAGTAAACTGTAGTATAGCAGTTAATATTCATTGCCAACCTCAAGGCCTTTGTCTCCTGTTTGTAGTCTGTTTTGCTCTATGCCAAATACTGCATTGGGAGCCAAAGCAGTTTGGTCGAATTGACAAATTCCAAATTCTGAACCAAATGTTCAGACCATAACTCAAAATGAAACAAAAGATGGTTCTGGTGCAGTTCTCTCACTCTTACATCCAGCTGCACATACTGTAAATAATGAAGAATGTGTCATTGTAATAAAGAAAAAATGTGTTTACAAAATACTTTCATTAGGAAGGTTGGAGAAGGGGCAGTATTAGATTAAAAGGCATATTTTAAAAAAATAATAAAACAAAAAAGGGTAATTTCTCTTCCTCCTGCAGATTAGGGGCGAGGATCCAATAGTCATACACTGTTGTCAATCTTGAAAACATAAATAAATACATTTAAAAATTGGGAGTGAAAATCCTGTGTCCTTACATATCTAATGCATGGCTAACAACAAGTGCTGCCAACCTGGACACAGGGCATCCAAAATATCATTGCACCCCTCTGTAGAATGTTCAAAAAAGCAAGAGCTGTCATTGTTGCTGCCTGCTTAGCGAATGACAGTTAACCAAATCCTAATAAACTACCATACAATAGCTGTTTCAATGTGTGACTGCCAATTCATAATACTCAATAAAAATTGATGTTCAAACACAATGTTTGCATAATGTTTTCTTTCACCCCTCTCAATATTGTGATCTGTCTCTTCTCACCACTCATTCCCTCACTTGCATGCTCACAAACAGCATAGTGAAATGCAGATGTAAGAAGTCTTTTAAACATTTACTGTATTTTTATTTCTTCTCCATGTTTAATCTGCTGCAATTTCTCCAAACACTCCACCCGTCAATAAATCCTGCCCAACCTCACTTACTTCCTTGCTTATACATTATCTCTTCCCCCCTACTCGCTCCCATGCCTACATGTTCAAATCTCAGCTTACACTCAAAACACTCAGAACCAGTACATTATATTTCTCAAACTCCCAGGCAGCCAATCACCAGTGTTCTCAGGTGAAGTATTTTAGAAAAAACAGAAAAAACACTTACTGTTACACTTTTTGTTTTGCTTTGCTCCTGCTTTTTGTTCCAGCGAGGGCCTCGCAGTTGTGATCTCTCCCTTTGGCACCCACATAAAGAAATAATACATTATGTAAAGCAAGCCATCTACTTTGTCACTATTGCTGCACACTTTCAGACAAAATATTTAGTCCCTCTCTCTTTCTGTGTCTTCTGAAGCACTCAAAAAAGTTACAGATGTGGAAGCCTACTAAGGACAAAACTGGTAAGCTAAAAAATGAATGAAACTCATACAGGTGGAGAAACTATTTCCCATTGAGATATATGATAGATTTAACATCTTTACTATTTGAGCCTATACATTTTATTTTTTTACAGCCATGTACAATACATAGCCTCCTTTTGTAAGTGCCAAGTTATACCCCGGGGGTGTGCATTAGGCAGTTCTAATGCATGATCAGGGGCTGAATGCACTCACTCCACAGCCTTATGCCTTGCTATGCCCCTGGCTGTGCATTAGAAGTGCCTGGCTAATGCACACACCTGCATGTAATATTACTTATTTAATGTAACAATTTACATCATGGGTTTGCATATGACTCTAACCAGTTGCCTGTTTCATTTTTGTAAAACATGGAATTTCACAAAGCACTGTACTGTATCAATAGTTAAGAAGTGACATACTGTGTAGCCCACAATCATCCACCTGTGCCTGTACATATCAATGTATGACTTACTGTCTTATGCCAAGTTCATTCCATACTTTTCCAGGATGGGCTGGTGGTCCTCAGTTATAACCTGACTACCACTGTTGTTTGCTGATTGGGCCAGCATTTATCCCAGATTCTTGTCCTGAAAGCACATAAAATTTGAGGACAACATGCATCAGCCACTTCCACCACAGTGATTACACAGTTCATAAGTATTAACACTGAAGAAAGTTGCAGTATAAGAAAAGATTGCCAGTCGTTGGGGGTGTCAGAGGTATATATCCAACAGTAACACCACAGTGACTGGGACTGGAGGTGTGGTGGAATTTGTCACAAATGTTAACTGCTGTGACCGCTGGCTGTTGATTAGTTCCTGCGGCGCGACCGGGTTCAGGAACCGGCGAAGCTGGAGGGCAACCAGGAGAGGGCTTGAGCATCCTAGGGACTGCTCGTCCTCTCCGGGGGGGGGAACCAGAGCCCGGCTCTTGACTGACCTCGGGTGGAGACCCGAGGTGTAGCAAGGCCGATGGCAGAGAAAGAAGGGGCGGCGTGCCAGACGTCGGTGCTCAGCGCCTTGACGTCAGGGACATGGCACATTACGAGAAAGAACACTGAAAAAGCACCTTGCGGTCTCCCAGACGGAGCACTAGGCCCCACCTCAATGCCCTGCCTGCCCAGAGACAGCATCCCGATGAAAAATTTCAGTCTGGTGCAGGGCCCCCACCCCATACCCCGCCTGGGGGGTAAACCAAGGCTCCATGGGGGATGGACTGCTCTGGTCTACAGGCAGGTGAGCGAGGGCTGAAAAGGCCGTAAAAGTGATTCCCGAAGAGAGGGGGACCGCAGGGGAGAGGGGGGAGTAAAAAAAAAAAAAAATGTTAATTGTATTACTCAAAAAGATTTTGACACTCTTCAACAATGATTCTCATCCCACAGAATGATCCTCAATATCATGAAAACTAAGGCTATGACCTTTGGAAAGTCTAAGGTGCTTTGTAGTAGTAAGCTTTCCATTATGGCCTTGATGGTACACTTCTTGAATCGGTTAGCAACTTTAAATATTTGGGGGTAGTCCTGGACAGTACCCTTACCTATTACTTAAAGGCCGAGTTCTTCTGGCTAATAGTCTACTTTTCTCAGTTTTAGATTATGGTACACTCTGTTATTTGTCTGCAGGTAATGAAGTACTGTTCATGATTAGAGTTGTATATAATTCCATTTGCCATTTTATCACTGGTCTTCCTTTATGTACACATTTTTCTATCCTTTATGATTCTGCTCAACAACTCTCTTTTGAGGACTGTATAAAATTAGCATCTCTTTTTTCTTTCATAATATTGCACTAGGTAAATTACCTTCTTCTATTTCAGATCTAGTTCCTGTACAATGTCATAATTTTCATACTAGGTTGCAAGATTTCATTTCTTTCACAGTATCATTTAGGAGATCTGGTCTTGGCCTTAATTCCCTTGATTATGTTGGTGCTCGTAATTTCAATAGTCTTCCTAATTCCACCATATGCTGTAAATCTATTTTCCAGTTTAGAAAATAATTGTTTTCTCTGCTGACTGTTGAGTCTAATTGTGACTGTATGTAATACATTTGATTGCATGTTATGTCCATTGGGTTGTTTGCATTCTGTATGGATTTAAAAACAGGCAATCTGCTCAGTGTGCCTTTCCAGGGTAAACAATACAAATTAAATAAAAATTAAATGAAACTGCACCTTCATTCATTTTCTGGGTACAAAGTACAACTATATATTCAGCCTATCTACAAAGGTCAATGTATTGTATCCTAATAACTGGGTGTGAAAGGTCACTGTATTAATAATAAAAAACAGGTCCATCAGTGTTCTCCTAAAAATGGACCCAAATTCCTAATACAGTAGACTTTTTTTTACCTGGAGGCCATTAAAAAATTCAGTTTATAGACTTAATAGAGCTACAGTAAAAAGCAAAAATGGATCTACCTCCCTCCTAGGCCTGTATGGAGTACCAGCACCAAGTGACAGTACAGTTCAGATTGAGATGTTTAGTAAATAAGATGGCAAAATAAAAAAGGGAAAAGGAATTTTTGAACTTATTACATGCAAGTCACACTTTCTTTGGTAATAAGTGAGGTTCTTCTTTTATATAAATATTATACATTGTAAAAACAAATAATTGAGTACTCAAAAATATCCACATGTATAATACAAAGTTTGTATCGCTTTAAATTTTTAGAAATTTATTAAAAATAATTTGAAAGAGCCCACAAGCAAAAAAGATATATTGCTCCTTTAAAACAACCATTATGCACCTGAAGAACTGATTATGTGTTTCTCCAACAAGTGATAATCTTCATAGAAAAACCAACAGTTGATATTGAGTATTAGCAGCAATCACACATAAATCTTCCAAACGAAGGCAATGTAGAAGTAACAAAAAATAAGTACTACTGCGCTCCTAAAGTGTTTTGAAAAACAATCTTTCACATCACACGCTCCAACAGATAGCAGTATAATTAACAAACAAGTGCTTTGTGCATAAAAGAATAAATCAAAGTGCAGATGAATCCCAGATGAGATGGCTGGAAAAATATTGTCCGGCAAAGGGGGTCATGAAATCTACAATCCAATAAAAGCCGCTATGAGAGGGAGGGAGAAAACAAAGATTCACACTGACCAGCTCGTTGGATAAATCCTGTGCAGTTCCTGGGCTAAGGACTACCAATACACATCAATATCTCCCCATGTGCCGTAGGATGGGGGAAGGGGGATGCAGATTCTTTTCCAATTAGCCCCAATGCTAAAGCAAGCCCAAGCTTTTAAGTATAGTGACCTGAGTTCATCACAAGATTTTCCACTTTCCCAGTAGAATCATAAGTTATTAGATTGAATTTACAAAATACCACACTCTCTTTCAAATTGGTTCCAATTTAATTTAAATGCATTTGTCTCTCTGACAACAGTCTGTCATTTGTAATGATCCACAAACAAAGACTTATCTGAAGGTTGTTAAGCTCATAAGCTGGTAGTTGTCTCCCTGGGATAGCTGAAAAACAATGCATCACATAGTATTTGCAACACATTTGCCACACTGCTGTACAGTAATGTATGTCATCTCCCTAATATAATTATGTGGGGTTATGGGCACACTGTAATGGGATCATGTTGCTTCATTACCATGGGACAAAGAGTAAGACAGGCAAACTCAAGTAAGCTAGATCAGCTTACCCCAGGAACTGGTAGCAGTGTGCCAACACTTTTTCCATTCATCCTGAACTGGGAAAAGGATGGGTTCAGAGCACAAAAGGGTAAGCGTCAACAATTTTGTATCCACTGCAGTTAAGTACAGTAACAATGTAGATATTACAGTACTGTATCACATTGATTAATGATGCAATATAATATGCAGCACAATGGAAATCCTTGAATAATAAGATCCCCTACAATGCATTTATCTTGTTACTGGGCTTCCAGGATAAACCAATGAAATTATGATTAGCAATTGGAGGCTAAAGTGGTTACTGTACCCAGACCCCACCCAGCTATTTGTCCACCTGTCCCGGCTGTGCTCAGCAGAGATAAAGATGGCAACCAGATGCTGAAGGGAGGTCATGGCAGCTCGTATACCCACTGTAAGTATGCCTGCAGATGTATTCAAACAGTGTAGGATTTCTTTTTTACTTCATTTAGTGTGCTTTATTCCCTGGGCATCCAACCAGTCCTTCATCAGTTCTGCCACCTCGCTCAGCCCTGTCAGCCACCGTCTCCAGGGCTTACTTCTTCACTCTATTCCTACCTGGCATACCCCCAGGGCAGGGTCATTGGAGGTAGACCCAGACCCCCTGAAACTGAAGCTCAGTTTTGGTAAGAGCACAGTCATCAGCAGGTATCCCATCAAGATAGCGAGGGGAAAAGACAGAGTGAAAACCAGTGAGTCAGTAATAGTGAATGCAAAGTGAGTTACATTGTCTTTACAGCACATTGGTAGTTTTGTGAGGTAGTCAGTGATATTGTTTGCTATTGCTAAGTTATTTAAGTCAGCCATTGTGAGCTACAAGGCATGCTGCCATTGTAGTGTAAAGGTTAGAGTCACCGCATGTGTGTAGTTTGTAGATGCAGCAGACCTGGGTTTAAATCTTGATGTGAGTATATATTTTTTTTGCAACCTTGCACTGGGTTTCATGCAGAAATGTCCCCCCTTCCAACTTTGTTCCCTTCCCCAAGTCGCGTCCCCAGTGGGGTGATAATATTTAATCTAACCACCCGGCCTTTCCCCTCATCCCTGAGTTGTGGTCCCCTGGAAAATGTCCCCCCTCCGGAGTTTCTCCCTACCCCTGTGCTGCACCCCCCCGGTAATGGTTATTTATGTTGGGGGGGGGTGCAGGTGGCAGATGCAGAAAGTAACTGTTTTCTCCATTTAAGCGATTGATGTTATTTGCAGGTGCTGTTAGTAAATGCACTATTTTGGACTTGCTGTTTTCATGTTCACTGTTTTCTCTTCACTTTTTTGACATGGAACCTTATCAGCAGTGTGCGGCCTACAGTGAGGGGTGGATGGCATCCTTGCTGTAGTCCGGTGGGGGAGGTTCCTCTATTTCCCTAATCCCTAGAATACAAAGTTGGACTCTATGACGCACACCCACATACAGAAGCATGGAGCGTGCATTAGAATATGTCAGCATCCTTCACCCTTGATCTTTGGCTCCTACTTGCACCACCACCTGTGGTCATTCAGCATAAACCATTGAATCAGAAAAGTTTTGACAGCAAAAGTCTTTACAGCAACAATCTTGACAGAATTCAAAATTGTCACTTTAACGGTCCCAAAGGCAAAATTTTACTGCTTTCGCCAGTGTTTAACCCCCTTTGATTAAACTCCAGCTTGGAGATTATCTATAAAATTGGGGTTGGGGGGGAGGGATGCAGCCCCCCCCAAAAAACAGTCAATGTTTGACAAGTGAAATTTCACCTATCGACATTGTAGATGTCACCGTGCCGCATTGCCACAAGTTTGTCGTCGATGCAGCTTGGTGGAACCGTCATCCAGGTGGTGTTACTGCAATGCAGACCAAGAACCTTCCCTCTCTGTGGAGGTGAGCATGCTCTACCATCTTCCCCTGCCCTTTCCTCTGACAGATTGGGATCCTCCCTAAACACAGGTCATAAGTGTTGCGAGCAATAGCATTACCGCTCCACTTGTAGGCCAGCCAAATAGTGCAGAATTTCTGTTGTGATGTCTAACAGTGCAGTATAACCTCCTTCTCTTATTTCAGTCCTCCAGGGGAACATTTTTTAACCGATGGTGTGCCTGTATGAGGTCTGGGTGCATGTGCCTGTGTCATCAGCACCCTAGGAGTAAGTGGAGCCACATACAGAGGAGGACCTTGGGGGCCAGTCCCAATCTCCCATCCCTTTAGACTCGTGTATTTGGGCTAACAGTCTAACTGTGCAGCTGCTCAAGCAGTGAAGAACTGATAAACTTTCTGCCTCCAGCAGTCACTTGCCTCTAAGCCATTATTGGGACTGCTGTTGTTTGTAGGAGGGCCTCTGAATCCCCCCAGCTCTTCCAATTTCTTAGCATCCTGGTATCCAGCTCCACTTTTTTCTCATGCTGCCTACACACCATCCCAGTATGTTAGAGGGGGTGGGACTAACTGCTGACAAGTAAAGAGCAACTCAAGCAGCACTCTGGGGCATTTCACTTTGCATGAGTGGTTCTCGGGAGTGGTCCTAGTCACTTGAAGAGTCTGGAGGGAGAGGCCTTTAATACATTCTTTGTTTTTTCTTGTGTTAAGCACTTCTTTTGAAAACAATTGAAATTAACAACATTATTTAATATTTTGTTCCATAATTCTTTTTGTATTACGCTGTTCTGATATACATAATCAACACGTGCTAGGCTAGCTAATTTTCAGATTATTCTCCTGATTGCTACCTTCTCATTTATGGTATACAGTTGGATGTCTGAAAAAGAGTATTCTGCTGACCCTTGAAGTTTTTAAATGACATAATGCAAGCGCCTCAGTTAGGCACTAGTAAGAGTAACCCGAAGTGGAGACAGAGTATGTTATCTTTAATAGAAGTTAAATATATAGGTAGGCCAAATTATACATGGTCTTCTTTTTAAATATCTAGTTTATTTTACTGAAGTTTTAAGTTTAATTGTGGTCAGAGGTCTTGTCGTGTTACTAATTCCTGGTTATGTAAATATTTATCTAGACACAGAACTATTAAACATGATATTTGGGAGGAATATATGCTGTTACCACTAATCTGGCTACTACAAAGTGGGGATGTTCATCTCAACCTCAGCCCCCTTTCAGAGGATGGACAGGGCTTACCTTTGGTACATTTTGTTGAATGCAACTGTCTACCAAAAGCTGATGATCTTAACAAATGGGTTATGAAGAATAAAGCTAACATTTCAACCATTTCTGAATCTTGGGTAAATCCAAATGTTAACAATCAGCAGATTATAATGAATATAATTTTATTTCTTTCTTTTTTACTTTAGTTCAGAGCATGGGTGCTTCAATCATTGTATGCACTCCTGAAGTCATACTCACCATCATCGTTGCCAAAGTTTTTCATTTCATCCTTAATAAGGGGATTCCCCCTTATTTCCATTTCCCACTTTCAGTTATTTAAGATTAATATAAATGAAGTCCATATTTCTTCATATTGACTATATTTATCTTCCATCAGATATACTGTAAAGCCTTCTCAGTCCTGCTAGAATCTAACATTACCCCTACCCATTCCATATAAACAGGTGGTTCTACATCTTTCCAATGTTGTGATAGGATTTTTTTAGCCACTAAAATGCCTATGTTTATTAAAGTTACATATTTTCCTGGAATGGGTTCCCTATTTCTCATTCCAAAAATAATAATCCCAGGGTCAAATGGAAAATCTTTTGATGTGTGTTTTCCTAAAGTTGTAAATATTTTTCCTCAGTATTCCTTAATCACTGGCAGTTCGCTAACATATGTCCCAGTGAGCCTTTTTCTATTTTGCACCTCTGGCAGGCCTCCACAATGATTTTGTTAAATTTACTCAGCCTAGCTGGGGTCAGATATGCCCTGTGAATCATGTTTATGTGTATCTGTTTTAATCTACTGTTCTTTATCCCCAGACTATCCACATGTATTATATCTTTCCAATCTTCCTCTACAGTTTCTTGACCCATATAATGTTCCCAATAATGTTTTAATTCTAGCAGAGTGTCTATTGTACTATCCCTCAGTGATTGTGATAAATAGATATGATTGTTGTAGGTTGGACTGTACTAAAGATAAGGGGGGCAGGGGACATGTTAGTGGCCAGTATTCCTTCAACTCAAAGTTTGAATCAAATTGTGTAGAAAATATTACTCTAGCATTCCAAACTGATTTATTTATTGGGAAATATACTCTAGCATTCCAAACCATTTTGTTTATTGGGATGTTATAGACTTCCCATATCTGATTTGGCTTCCCTATATAAGATGGGGAAACTTCTTGATCCATTTAGAAATCCCCATGAAATAATCTAATGAGCAACTTGAATTGCAACTGGAATATAACTAGTGGACCTAGCTCATCCATTTTAGTACATGTCATGCAAGACTTGGGGATAACTCAACTAATTAGGAAAAATACCAGAATAAACCCAACTGACCATCTTTCCTATACTTGTTTTGACCAGATGTTCACCAAGAGACCTGATTGCTAATCAGCAGCTGGCA
Organism: Neoceratodus forsteri; assembly: GCA_016271365.2. Classification (NCBI taxonomy): domain Eukaryota; kingdom Metazoa; phylum Chordata; order Ceratodontiformes; family Ceratodontidae; genus Neoceratodus; species Neoceratodus forsteri. The sequence continues at coordinate 425,946,714 of CM028132.1, read as the reverse complement.
GGTTGCTGGACATGGTTAGCAATCACAAAGTTACTCTATCTTTGGTGTTCAAAAATAAAACCTAGAGTTAAGGGGCCCAATTCTCAAATGGGGCTGCGTTCAGCACAAGCTGCGGCAAACAGCAGACTGCACCGAAGCCCCATATGCCAAGCACCCTGCACCAGATTCAGGTACAGGAGGGGTCCCGGAGTTTAAGTCCACACACTTGCACCATTCTATCCCTTGTGGTGAACACCTGGCACATGGGAGGTGTCCATTGCAAGTCTGGTGCAGCACGGGAAATGGCGCCTACTGTATATATGTGTACAGTGACTGCCACCAGTCAGATACTGTGCCCATATGTACAGTATGGTGCTGATGCAGACCACAGTCGGTGGCTGGCCAGGCACCAAGGGGTGGGTTCCACTAGACCACCAGGTAATGGATACTGCAGTGATCGGGCACATGCCCCATACAGCTGGCCAGGCAGCATCTGGGATAGGGTGGTGGCATTAGGAATGGGTGACAGGACTTGGCAGGATGGGGTGCCATCAGTAAACCCCATGGACAACAGCAGCATACAGTGGCAAATAGGTTGACTGCCCCAGTGGAACATATTCTAAGTCCCACTACGCCAGCCCTGGCTGGTCTAAGGGCACTTAGAATATCTCCCACTGGGTGTTGTCTGTGAATAGGAAGCTGCAGCTTGCATCAGTGCAGTCCACCTAGTGCCATGTCGCAGCACTGTGCAGGGTGCAGGGCTGGTGCAGGACCCTGTTTGGGTCAGGTGGCCTGCGGTTGACACAGGCCACCTTTATGAATTGCGTGGAGGCAGCCCTGGACGCAAGGTGCACATTGCACCATCTCTGTTTGGTGCAAGCACCTTGCGTCAGATGCAGAGCTTTGAGAATTGGGCCCAAGCTTTCTAGTAAAACCACCCAATAACAATCCTTTAAATGTTTTGATTATATTAAAGTCATGTTAGGTCTAGAAGACATAAACCGGATTAAATATTGATCCCTTCACTTGATGATGCCTGGATCTTTTTTTCCCATGAATTTCTTCTATTTTATATTCTCCTGCCCATATTCATTCAAAAAGGTGAAAACATCACATGTTAAATGGTAATCTGTAACAAGAGAGACATACCTTGATCTGCAGCAATATTGTCAAATCTGTAGCATAACTGGAATGTATATTGCTCTTTAAGGAACAGAAATCTTTCAGCTACTCACCACTCAAAGCACAATATTTTTGTGACAAATTATCTGATACTCAGAATGAAAATCCAAGAGCCTTTTGAAAATTAGTTAATTCTTTTATTGCTCCCTTGGTTGACTTCATGCCCTAATCATTTAAATAAGAAGGTACTATAATTACTGACCCAAAGAAAATAACTGAGCAACTTAATATGCTGTTTACTAAAAATGTAAATACAGGGTGCTCGGTTTTCAAAACCAAAACACTGGCACAAGGTGACAGTGCAAAATGGCTATGATGCAAGAGGCACCTTGGATCAAAGTTTGCAGCAATCCTGGGGTGTGGCTTGGAAGCCAAAATGGATGCAGCTCATACATCTAGCTCTCCTCAACCTCTAACTATCCTACAGCATCCTAAGCTACAATGACAGTACTCAGACAAAAAAAAAAAGATATCCTAAAGCTGCCTGAAGAACCTACATTCTATCAATCTAAATCTTGCCAATAAAAAAGCAATACAACATACCTAAAAGATCACAAATCTTTTCTTCAGCCTGCAGCAACCAAACGTGGGTATCCACGGAGCAGCATGGCCACCAGCGTGGAGACAGATGCTGAGAAAGCATCAGGAGATCTGCAGGAAATAAAAGAAATGTTCATCATGCTTATCTCAGAAATCTTGGAGATAAAACAACAAAACGCTCCATCAAAACAAGACATAATGCAAATATCCCAAAGGGTGAAGGATAACGAACAGCACATAACATTGCAGGGAGACACCACCGACTGCATGGGCAGACGCATGGATGAACAGGATAAAATCATACAACAACTCGCAGATCAGCTAGAGGACTTACAGAACCATGGGCAGCGCAACAATCTGTGCTTTGAGGGCTTTTCAGAGGGATCGGAAAGCCAAGACACTATACTTTTTCTGCAGCAAACCTTGCCAAACATGCTACCAAATTCATGGCCTGCCTCCCCTGAAGCTGGAAAGGGCACACCAGTTGCTGGCCTCCCATCCCAAACTGGGGTAGTGACCAAGACCAATCCTGGCCAAATTCTTAAGGTTCCAAGTTAAGGAACGGATACTATGGTTGGCGAAGGAGCAAGGCCACCTGGAATGGCAAGGACACCACATACAAATATTTCTGGACTTCTCACCAGTGCTGTCTGAGCACTACAGAGAATTCATCAGGCCCAGACATGCACTTATGGCTCTCCAAGACCTTTACAGCCTCCGGTACTCAGTGATACTAAGAATCAAGAGGAATGGAGTCCCCCATTCCTTCTTGGAACCAGATGCAGCAGAGCTTTATCCTCCACTCATGGTCAAAGGCTTAATTCACAAATCAGCTGAGACACAGGGACCATCCTGACATAGACACTGCCCTGGGGTCAGAGAAACAACAGCCCACCCAGGCTATCAAAAATATACCTTCAATGCCTACATCTCAGGCCAGCACCCATAGATGGCATCCTTTACCCAGGAAACAAAATAGGGGAGGTTCGGTGCGCCAAGGCAAGGTAGACAGGAGCCCAGATCTACCTGCTGCCTCCCACAGAGAACTCAGATGATCCATCAAAGGTGAGATGGAAACCAGCAGCTCTGAGGGAGAGGTCTTTGGAAGTCGGTACTCGCCCCTGCCACAGCAGCAGCTTAACTCCCCTGACCCAGATCCTAAGCCACAATAGAATACCACTGCTACCTTGCAAAGCCTAGCCCAAGGACCGGAGTCTCCTTGTCCTGCCACCCCTGAACAGTTGCAACTTACTGAGGCAGGTCCAGAGTGAATGCTCTCCTATGTGGCGGCTGCCGTGAGCCTGAACTTCCATATCCTTGCTGCAGAGGAATGCCTCGAAAACAGGCAGGAACTTTAGACCTGGTACCCTGCAGCAGAACTCACTGCTAAAATTGCACTGATACCTTTCCCAGGCCCAACTACTTATGCTTGTAGCGAGGCCCCACCCATTGAGCTCCTCTTAAAGAGGCATATAAGATTTTTACCCACCCATGTGGTGGGTTAATGGTAGGCAATGTCTAAAGTTGGTAATAAGTAACAAGGAGCTTTAGCAACCTTTCTGGAGGGCATCTCCCTAGGATTCCTGCAAGGCTCAATGCCAAACTGTGTAGGATATATTGACTTAAACATAGAAACATAGAATTTGACGGCAGATAAGGACTGCTTGGCCCACCTAGTCTGCCCATTTCCCTAACTAACGGATAAGCTGCAGATCCCAGTTAACCAACAGCCTACTTCCTCCTACCCCCACCTAGAATTGCCTTATGTCTGTCCCATGCATTCTTGAATTTCCCCACTGTTTTTGACTCTACAACCTCTTCAGGAAGGCTGTTCCATGTATCCACAACCCTCTCTGTGAAGAAATACTTCCTCACATTACCTCTGAGCCATCCCCTCTATCTTCAAATTGTGCCCCCTTGTTTTTGCACATCTCTTTTTCTGAAAGATGCTACCCTCTTGGACTTTGTTGATTCCCTTGATGTATTTGAAAGTTTCTGTCATGTCTCCCCTCTCCCACCTCTCCTCAAGGCTATACATCTTTAGTTCCTTTAGTCTTTCTTCATATGTCTTCTGATACAGACCCTGCGTCATTTTGGTTGCCCTCCTCCGGACAGCCTCTACCCTGTCTATGTCTTTGCAGAGATGGGGTCTCCAGATCTGTACACAGTACACCAGATGTGGTCTTACCAACTGTCTATACAGAGGGCCAACAACTTCCTGACATATGCAGGCTACTGAAACCACTAGAACTTGTTTGAAACTGGGACCCCCGGGGCACCATGAAATATACATGGCACAGGGGGACTCATGGATATGGGGTTAACTCACAGATAGCTCCCTGTAGACAGGAACATATATGTACATAAAACTAACCCACCCAGGATTTGACTCATGCCCAGACCTTAAGGAAGTGCATGACTTGGAGCTAGGAGCCAACATCTGTTTCTGTCTCCCTTTCCTCTTGCAGGTTCCTGAAGTCAGGCTAAGGGGGCAGATTTGCAGCCCAAAAAGCCAGAGAAAGATAAAGAGCACACAGGGAACTATAATAAGGCATGGGAAACCAAACCCTACAGTCACCTTTATCCCATACTTGTCCACACAGGATATACTTAAGAGGGGGCAACACCCACCAAATAACACCCCCTGGAACCACAAGGTGGTGAAAGAGCCTGCAACCCCCCCCCCAGAATAACCGGGTGCATATGCACAAGCCGGGGTCCTCACCCTATATACATTGGGGCTACTATCAGATGTAAGCATATGCTTACCCAATTGGGGGGGGGAAGGGATTCCTGAACAGACATCCACACTTGGTGACACTAGATACTACCATGTACCAAGATGCCTGATTTTAGAAAGATGGGTGATAGATCACATGCAAAATGGTTTAATAGACTATACAGCATAAGTACTGTATATATAGTAGTTGCTCCTGTTGGACTTGTTTTTGGTTATATAGGACTGTACACAAAAGTCGGTGCTCACTAACCTGTAAGAGGATTCATATTGCAAGGACACAGAGTTTAGTTTCTTAGAAGAGTCCCCCCAACCTACTGCAAAGCCCACCTACAGATACCTTCACCACCATGCATGATGTAATGGCAGACGTAGCATTCTTATCATGGAATGTCAAAGAGCTTAACTCACCAATCAAAGGAAAGCAGGTTATGTAACACTTAAAACAAAGCATTTGTCAATGCCAAATGTTTGCTTGCTGGCATTGGCATTGGTAGTGTAGGAGTTACAGAGCTGCATAATAGGAATGACAGTGAAGTATTGAACTGAAGCCAACACCACCAATACCCTACAGAGACTGACAGGCATTGGGGTGTGCCTTTGGGTCATCAGGCATAACAGCCATGACATTTTGCCACACCCTACCCTGCAGACATCGACAAGTGTCGTGGTGTGCCTTGGGGTCTTTGGCCCTTATGCGCACCCCATTCCATCAGGAAATATGGTGAGATGGGTGCAGTATAGGAGAATGGGGTGAAGAGTCCAAGGCACACCTCGATGTCTCTCACTGGCTGCAGGGTGTGGAATGGCATGAGCATTACAGGCGAGAATCCAAAGCCACGCCCCTGATGCCTGTCATTCTCTACAGGGTGGGGCGTTATGGTCGGAAACCCTAATGCCTTAGGCATTCGTTGGTATTTTCACTCCAAATTTTCAAAATGGTTTTCTTGTGACCTGCACCTCATGAACAGTGGCAATATCAGTTTGTTAGCGGAAAGCTGCTTTTGCACGGCGACTACGGCATTTAGCACCACAGGTGCAAAAACACATTCCGAACAAGATGTGAAAAATGACAGCTGTACTGTTCATGGGGAGGTGTAAAAAATGGCAATGTTGAAAATCTGCAATGAAAATATTAAAAAAACTAGTGAAATCATGAGTGTGCGTAGAAACTGTGCAACGCACACCAGTAATTTAATTAGTTTGGGAATTTTTTACAGCAGATTGTCAACACAAGCATTTTGGGACCTCCGATCATGAACAGTGTCACTGTGATTTTCTTTATCTGTCCCGAATAATGATTTCCCACGGCGACCACGCATTTCTGCACTGAAAGTGTGAAAACACATTTCGGCCATGTTGTGAAAAATGACAGCTGTACTGTTCATAAGGAAGTGTGGAAAAATGCCACTGGTGAAAATCTGGACTGAAAATATTACAAATTCATGAACTTACGGTGCATGGAAACTGCGCAATGCTCCACTCATAACACAGTCATTTATGGACTTTGTCGCAAATTTTCAACATAGCCATTTTAAGACTTCTGCTCATGAACAGTGTCACTGTGATTTTCTTAATCTGTCCCAAACATTGCTTCACACCAAGTACACCATTGTCACTACATGTGGGAAACACATTTTGGGAGAGATGTGAAAAATGGCAGCTGTACTGCTCATAACGAAGTATAATAAAATGGCAATGTTGAAAATCTGGCGTGCAAATACTAAAAATTCGCAAACTTGCGAGCGTGCATAGGAACTGCGCAACGTGCACTCCTAAAACAGTCATTTTTGGGAATTTTTTCACCAAATTCTTAACATAGCCATTTTAAGACCTCTGCTCATGAACAGTGTCACTGTGATTTTCTTAATCTATCCCAAACATTGCTTTTGCACACCTACTGCGCCATTGTGCGCTACATGCGTGGAAACACATTTTGCACGAGATGTGAAAAATTATAGCTGTACTGCTCATAAGGAGGTGTGGTAAAATGGCAATGTTGAAAATCCAGAGTGCAAATATTAAAAATTTGTGAACTTATGAGCGTGCGTAGGAACTGCTCAATACATGCTCGTAAGACAGTCATTTTAAGGAATTTTTTCACTAAATTTGCAACATAGGCTTTTTGAGAGACCATCTTATGAACACTGGCACTGTCATTTTGTTAATCTGTCCTGAAAGATGATTATGCACAGTGACTGCGAAATCACCCTTCAGGCCTGATTAACTCCATGACTGTTAAAGAATTCATGAGGAGGGGTCCCAAAAACCCCATGTTGAAAATTTGGTGCCAAAATTTCAAACAATGCCTGAGATATGCATTAAAGTTGAAAAAAACTCTATTTATTGCATTATACAGCTTACCGGCATTTCTTCAGTTTGTGGTCGACTTTAAAGACTGCAGACGTGTTCAGGGTCCACCAAAGATCATCCGCGGACTCTGGAGGTAAGTATGGAGTGAGGGGTGTGGGGAGGCAGGGTGCAAAATGGGTGGTAGCGGGTGGGCTGGGAGACCGCCGAGGAACTTTTTGTTTACAGGTTGTTTTTTAAGAAGGCGATGCAAGGCGTTTGCCACACTGGGGTGGGCTCCCAGTGTGGCAGCTGGAAAGGCTGTTTGTGGGGGGCCTGGAGCCGATGGGGATTGGGCACCCCATGACCATAACAGTTTTGCCATGCTGGGGTGGGCTCCCAGCGTGGCACCTGAAGCTTTTTGGGAGGGAGAGGAGCTGATGGGGATTGGGCACTCCATCAGCCATACAGTGTGCGTGGGGAGCGATGAGCACGCAGTATGCATGCGTGCATGTGGAGGGAGAAGCACTGCTCACTGAAGCAGAGCTCTCCCTTTCAACTGTACGGCCACTGCATTTTCAACTGCTGTCATAGACAGCTGCAGCATTCATTGGAGAACTGCGGCCGTGCCTGCAAACACACTGACTGAATTGGAAGACGGGTGACACACCTCTGAAAACTCGGATGATGTCACTATGTTTTTTGCACATGCGTGCAAGCAAACATAAAAACTGCTCACTAAGCTGGCTTTCCAGCAGAAAACAAAACTCTCCCATATAGAGTACTGTAAGTTAAAAAGGGACTTGGTGGGGATAGAAGTGCAGAGCTCTTACACTTCTACCAAAAGGGAGATTTCCATACTATTGCACAAATCCCTTCCGTGGATCCCAACACACAAGCAGACAGATAAAGATGGCAGATGGGTCCTTCTGCACATTTCCACACCGGAAGACCCCCTAGTGCTGCTCAATTTGTATGTCCCAAATAATGATGAGCCACTATTCTTCGCTCAGCTGTCGGAAGCATTGACTGTCCCCACCTCCCAATACTTACCCATTTTAGTTACTGGAGATTTTAACCTTATGCAAGATCCTACTATGGATAGATTGTCCAACACCAGTGAACCATGCACCAAAGCTGGAACTGTGGGACAGCAAATGCTCTCCGAACATGCACTTGTAGGTGTGTGGAGGCTAGTACACCCTACTGTCAGGGACTATACCTTCTACTCCAATGTCCACCAATTATTGAGTGGACTGGACTACTAGTTAACTAACCCCCAGATTACCCCAGCTGTGGCTAAATCCATGATTCACCCAAGGGTTATTTCAGACCACACACCAGTAGAGTTAAAGATTAACTGGGGCACTCCATCCCCCCAATCCACAAACTGGTGCCTGGATCCCCTCCTGCTAAATGACTCAGATTTTATCCCATGGGCAAGACAGGAAATCTTAGCATTCCTGTCACACAATGACAACTCCAGTGTCACAGACAGTACCTTATGGGAGGCATTAAAAGTATGTTTGAGGAGGAGAATTATTGGATATGCCTCAAATAGGAGGCATCAAAGAGAGAGGGAAGTTGCCACCCTAGAGACTAAACTGAAGGCGCTAGAAGCTTGGCATAAGGCAGATCCCAAGGCAGATCCTAGAGACATGCTTGATACTTGAGTAAAGCTAAATGTACACTATGCCAGGAAGGTGGAACTTGCTTTAATATGCCTCAAACATACCTTTTGGGAAAGAAAAGAGAAGTCTAGTAAAAACCTCTCCTATCATCGAAGAAAACAAAGAGCAGAAAGATACATTCCAGGCCTGACCTGCTCTTAGGGGTAGATTTGAATGTCTCAAAACGAAATATCCGCAATTATGTCCAAATTCTACACTGACCTGTGTACATGAACAAACCCACCAAGCGTCAAGGAGACACCACAATTCTTAGCCTCCCTTAACCTCCTTAAAGTGTCGCCCCTACAGTTCCAGGAGCTGGACAAACCAATATCCATAGCAGAAATGTAAAAAGTCATTCTTAGCATGAACAAAAACAAATCCCCAGGTGGACATGGCTTTCCCATAGATTTCTATTAAGAAATCAAGGATATAGTATCCCTCCTCCTGCAAAGAGTCTTCACGCACTCTTTAACAGTCCAAAGACTGCCCCTATACTATGGAAAGCAGTAATTACTGTCCTCCCCCCCCAAAAAAGGTAAGAACCCTCTCCCCAGCCAATTACCACCCCAGCTCCTATATAAATGCTGATGCGAAAGTCCTAGCAAAAAGTCTGACTTCTAGATTACAAAAGGTGCTTCTCAATGTGATACACCCCTCCCAGGTAGGTTTTATGAGAGGTAGATTAAGCTTGGACCACCTCAGAACATTCCTTAACCTTAGTCAGGTGGCTAAATCCGTTCCCACTCCAGCAGTGACCCTAACGATCGACTTCGAGAAAGTGTTTGAATCTGTGAACTGGACGTATTTACTTGAAGTTTTGAAACACTGCAATATAGGCCCTTTCTTCTGCACTTGCATGCAAAAGCTGTACACATAGCCTACGCAAATTCTAACAAACAGTGCACTATCCCACCCTTTCCCCCTTGCATGTGGCACCTAGCAGGGCTGTCCACTCTCCCTACTCTTCTTTCTGCTAGCAATTTAATCCAGCACTGCTGCGCTGAGGGCTAACCCGGAAATTCAGGTGATTTGAGTGGGAGCTGAAGAGTATAAATCTCTTTCCTACACAGATGATTTACTCATACTACTTCATGATGCCCCCAATGCAGTTGCCCCACTTTGCCAAATGCTGGACAGGTTCATGGGCATGTCAGGACTCAAGGTAAACCATAACAAATCTGAAATTTTGGCCCTCAACCACTTATGTAGTGTTGCAATGTTTCAAACTACTAATTGGAAGTGGGCTGCAGCTGGCATTACATATCTAAGTATTCATATAGTGCCAAAGGCATCAGGCATACATAAAGCCAACTTGACCCCATTGCTAGCAACCCTTACTGTGAACATCCAGAGATAGCAGGGGTTGCACCTCTCCCTAACCGGACAGATTGCAGCCATCAAAATGATGCTGGCACCTAAAGTATTATACCTGATGGCCCACAACCCTATCTGTATCCATGAAAAATGGTTTCAGTTGCTTAACAAAGTCAAGGGACAATTACTATGGGAAGGGAAACCACCATGCCTTAGTAGGGCAAAGCTGCAGATACACTGAAAAGAAGGGAGTGGGGCCAACCCAACTTCACTCACTACCATATTTCCTTCAGCTATGCAAAAACACTCCAATGGTGCCCACAGAAAGAAGAGACTTTACCTCAGTGGGCAGAGATGGAAGGGTGTCTACTTGGAGTGGCAGTCCCCTGGCAATTGCTATATAACAAACCACCCTAAAATATCTCAAAGTACCCCACTATTACCCTTTCTCTGTATTACTGGAAGAAAGTCATGAAGGCCTTATACCTCAAGGCGATACCACCGCAATGGGTGCCCCTATGGGATAATCCCACATTTACAGTGGACCATAAACCAATTTAATGGACCACCTGGCAACAGACAGGGATCATGGTGGTGCAAGCAAGCAATCTTTATTTATTAAATGCTATTTCAAAAAAAAAGATCATAGCATTGTACATATATATATATATATAAATAAAACCAATAAGAACACATAGAAAATAAAAAACAGTAATCCTAAAACAAAATGACAGCTATATATCTGATCCAATCAATCGGGGAAAACTAGAGCAAATAAATACATTCTAAGGGCTGATTTAAAATCATTGACAGCCAGGCACTCTCTAATCCGATGAGGTAGAGATGAGGTAGAGAATTCCACAGGGTCGGTGCAGCAAATGCAAAAGAACAAGCACCAGAGGTCTTCAAATGGACCCTGGGAACCTCTAGCAATCCCTTGTTGGAGGACTGAAGTGAGCGGGGGGGGCAATAGGGATGAAGAAGATCTTGCAGATAATACGGTCCCTGCCCATGTAGGGCTTCATAGGTCAGTAACCCGATCTTGAAGGTGATCCACCAATATATAGGCAGCAAGTGCAGCTCACGGAGAACAGGAGTGACATGGCTAGATCTTGGTAAACCAGTCAACACCTGGCTGCCATGTTGTGAACCAGCTGCAATTGGTGGATGTCAACCCCCAGTAGCCCCTGGTGCAGGGCATTACAATAGTCAAGGCAAGAGGTCACTAAGGCATGGAGCAGTGTTGGAAGATCATCAGGCGGGACCAGGCACTTCATCCAGGTGATGTTTCTCAGATGATAAAATGAGGATTTAACAACAGCAGACACCTGAGATTTTAAAGTCGAGCCGCTGTCAAACAGAATGCACAGATTTCAGGCCCAGTCTGAGGTAAGCAGCTGCTCCCCCCAAGTCAAAGCCCAGAAAGAAGTCCTTCCAACAGCCCCATGCCTTGGTGACCAGGATCCACAACCAGCACCTTGGTTTTGCCTGAGTTCATCTTCAACCAGCTGGTACTCATCCAGTCCTGGGACTCGGAGAGGCAGCTGTTAAAAACTGAGACCACATCAACCTGCCTGGGCACAAAGGACATGGAGAGCTGAGTATCATCTGCATAGCAGTGAAAACTCAGCCTATGCTGCCTTATAATGTCTCCCAACAGCAACATATACACAGCAAACTACACAGGGGACAACACAGAGCCCTGTGGAACCCCACAAGACAGGGGGAGAAGGGATGAGGAATAAATTCCTGATATCATTCTCTGCATCCTGCCAGTGAGCAATGATTGAAACCATCTGAAGACTGTACCAGACAGTCCACGGAGTATCTGCAGGTGTTCCAGTAGTGCCTCATGGTCCATACCATGTCAAACGCTGCACAGACATTGAGAAGAACCAGGATGAAATGGCTCTTCCAGTCTGTCGCTATCAGGAGATCATTAAGTACCCGGACAAGGGCAGTCTCAGTACTATGCCTCTTCCTGAAACTGGACTGGAAAGGATCATATACATCATGAGAAGTTCAGTGGTCATCCAGCTGTACCACAACCACCTGCTCAATAACCTTGCCCACAAAGGGCAGGTTAGAGACAGGTCTGTAGTTGGCTAAGGAATCCAGGTTGAGGGAAGCTTTTTTTGGGAAGGGATTTACTACTGCCATTTTCAGTGTGTCAGGAAACACCCCTAAGTCTAATGAGCTCTGGACAATCTCAGCCAGGACTGGGCCGATGATCTCAACACACCCCATAAGGAGGAGGGTTGAGCCTGGATCCAAACTACAGCTGGTTGGCTGCATACCCTGGATGACCAACACAATGTCTGCGATCGCCAGCTGATCAAAGTCAGAACAGTCAAACCTTGGTCCTGTAACCTCCTGCCGATCACCGCAACATCCCACAGAGAGTGCTAAGCTGATCTCAGACCTGACAGTAGCAACCTTATCAGCAAAGAATCGAACAAACTCATCACACCTAACCTACAAAAAGGTTCCCCGTGACTGAAGACAGGCTGGACTGCACAGTCTGTCAACAGTCTGGAAGAGCTGAGCAGGTTGATTCCTCGCTGCCACAATCTCTTTGGACAGGAATTCTGCCTTCTTGCAAGAGATTGCAGATTGATAGTCCTTGTAGTGTGCCATCAATTTAAGTTTTTCACTAAACAGGCCTGATTTCTGCCAGCACTGCTCCAACCCTCGACCCCTATCCTTCAGCTCCTTCAAAGCCCCATCAAACCAAGGGGACTTTAGTTGAAGAGTGAGGGGTCAGACATGGACCAGAGCCAGGGAATCAAGGGCACCTGACACTGCCTTATTATAGGCTAGTACCAGCTCCCCCAGTTCCCTGCTTACACTTGGCAGGCCTGATGGGTCCTTCACCACCATAAGACCATCTGGAGTCAAACCCCTTAAAGGGCGGTGCCATACCATTTCCATAAGTGCGGGTCTATTAGGGAGGCCTCAAATCTGAACCCTATAGTGGGATGGTCTGACCATCCAACTGGTTCCACCATCAAGTTGGAGATCTCCATCCCTAGAAGGAAGACCAGGTTCAATGAGAGCCCATGACTATGGGTAGCAGAGATAACCACCTGTGTCAGGCCCCAAAAATTCATCAGTTGGAGGAAGTCTTGTCCAAAATGCGAGAGTTCATCATTGACTCAGGCATTAAAATCCCCCAGAATTATCCATCTGGGGGATTCCAGCATAGGGTCAACAATGAAGTCTGCTACTTCCTGCAGGAATTCTCTCCCATCACTGGGTGGACGGTAGATGAGAAGTATTCTGCAGCCTGCACCTGCACCAATGATACACTCAATGGATCTGGTTGTTCCCACAGTGATGTCTACAAGACCTTTGTATCCCTAGACAACTAACACTGGCTACTTTCCAGGATCTAAAAACCTCTTACTCAGTCCCATAAACAGACTTTTGCCAATATCTGCAAATAAGATCTGCAGTCACCCCATATGTACTTCAGGCAGTTAAGCACTCAGAGGGGCAACAGGAAACATCTGTATACTCATGGAGTAAAAAAAGGCAGGGAAGGGCAGGGACTATATATAAACACTTTAGAGATGAGGGGCCCTCCAGTATGAAGCACAATAAAAAGGCCAGGGAGCAGAAATTGAGCATAGCCATACCAGAACCAAGCTGACAGACATGTTGGTCCAGAGTCCACATAGCTAGTAGGGACATAAAAGCACAATTGATTCAATTAAATGTCCTACACAGATGGTACAGAACCCCAGCCTACCTACACAAACAGGGAGTGTTACCCAATGACAAATGCTGGAGAAGTCAGAATGGCACTGGTTCTCTTTCCCATATACTATGGGCCTGCCCAAAAATCAGACCCCTATGGGATCAAGTAACACAGTATTGCCAACAGATACTCCCCTCTTCTTGCACTATAGATGCACCCTTTGCCATCCTAGAGATGTGCACTGTTCCTTACCAGGGTCAACAAGCCCATATACACTGGGGGATAGCAGCCACCACAGCAGTTAAAAGATTACTCCTCAGGAATTAGAGGATGACAAATTTATCAACTTTCAATGAATGGCTGCAGTTGATCAGCCAACTAACTTCACTGGAATGCAGTTATAGAATGAAGGTGCCTAATCCTTCTCCTTATGATGAAGAACATAGCCCCAAATCACCTCTGTGCATGTAATGTACTATGATGGAAAAATATGCATAACTACTGAAAGTACAGGTATATCTACTCTTTCTGCACTCTTTATGAAGCAATGTACTGTCCTTATTGTTTTGATTTGCTTTTGTTGTAAAGTTGAAAACTTCAATAAAAAGTTTAACTTAAAAAAAAAACATTTATGGCACTCTCAATTTCAGATGCAGGCTGGACCAAAATCCAGATGCTATGCACCAAAGCCACCCTGCACCACCCTTGTGGCAGAAGTTCACCAGGTCACAAGGGTGGTTGCACCATTGTGGGGCTAGACCATGCCCATTTTTGGAATTCCAGAAGCCCTGCAGTGGTCTCAACAGGGGGCTGACTTTAGACCAGACAGAAGGTGGTCTAAAGATCATGCACCACTGCTGAGCAGGGTGGCAAGTGGGGGGCCTATAAGGAGGGCAATAGGGGCAAAAGGACCAGGGGTTGCCCTAGGGAGTGACAGGGACATGGACATAGTGATCTGCCTGGGGGGGGGTTGGTAGGGATGAACTGTAACCTGGCTCCAGGTGGGCACAGACCTGGAACCTGCCCCATAGGTGCTCCAGTCCCCAACACTGTATGTGGACAGCAACCTGACTCCATGTGGGTGGCTAAGTATAAGGGGACTGTCTTGATGCCCAGGACATGTTCCCATCCATCATCTGAGCCCTGCAACTTGCAGCCACTCATGCCCCTCTACAGTGTTGAGGACTGGGGCACCTATGGGCAGCTTCCAGGAATGTGTCCCCCTGGGGTGAGGTCATGGTCTGTCCCTGCCAACCCCCATCTACCCAGACCAATCAACTCTCTACAAGTGCACATGGACCCCCAAAGGATGCCACCTCAGCACCCTGACATTGCTGTCATACCCCTGTCACTCCCTAGGGCACCCCCATGCTCCTTCTGCCACCGGCTCCCTCATTGCTGGCATAACCCCCCACCTTTGTAGCCCCTCTAGGGTTGCACTGGGCAGGGGGGAGGGGTCATGGATCCCTCTGTCAAAACCCACAGGTATGTATATAAAAGAAAAGGATGAACTCCACTGTGACAAATTCTTCATAGAAATTCCTTCTTTTTATTTTTCAAAACACAAATGAGCAGGGGCAACAGTTTTGTGGCCTCACCACTTCCTCATGCCCCACTGTGTTTCTGCAATATATACAAAAAACAGTATTTTAGAAACATCTTAATAATTTCTTCTTACAAATTCTTTTCAACTTAAAGCACCACTTTGTGCACCACTACCCATCACTTGAATCTATTTAGTAATTTATCATTGTGCCCAACACACTTATTTGTTTTTCCACTTTTCAAAGCACTAAATAAAATACATGAAAAGTATACAAAAGACACCATTTTAAACTTATCATGCTAAGGCAAGAGAACCCCAATGAATTAAACATACTCTTATCCTTATTTGTTTAAACAATGTACTGTATATTCTACCAGGCACAAGGTCCTTTTTTAGACAGAGAGAACAATTGGGGGGGAGGGGGGACAGGAACACAGTATCCAGATGGAAACAGTAGGATTCTGGTACCAACCAAGTTACAGTTTGTGGAGTGAAGGATGGCAGAACACCGGCTAGTACAGAGGTGGGTTTACACTCAGGAGAGGGGTGGCTGAGGCAGCAGAGGAAGAGGAGGGGGCAGGGGCTCCAGGGAGGGGGAGGAGAGAGAGGACATGACAATATTTAATATCAGTTCCAAGATTTTAACTACCAATGAAGAGAAACTATTGAAAAGAGGCCTCTCCTTTTTGCCCACCAAACATTTGGACCCATTCATATTACAGCTAGCTCTTCAAAAGCTTTATAGAAAATTGAGACTTGCAGATTGGTTCAGTGGGAAACCATAAAAACCTATAATAAAGAAACCGTTACTGAGAAAAGAAATGGGCATTAAGTCAACATTTAATCCACCAAAGGGTAGAGATGTGGCTGAGACCTATATTAAATTAGTAGATCAACAAATCAAGAC
Source organism: Neoceratodus forsteri (assembly GCA_016271365.2). Taxonomy (NCBI): domain Eukaryota; kingdom Metazoa; phylum Chordata; order Ceratodontiformes; family Ceratodontidae; genus Neoceratodus; species Neoceratodus forsteri. The sequence continues at coordinate 425,930,847 of CM028132.1, read as the reverse complement.
AATTTGTAAAAAAGAGGTATTGACACCAAAATGGAATAATCTCACAAAAACTGAGGGAGATATTTTGAAAACATGTGAAAATGACAACATTTTAGTAATAAAACCAGCATACAAAGTGGGTGGGATAGTCCTGTGGGACTATAAAAAATACCAAACTGGGTGTCTTAGACAATTGGAGGACAGAAAACATTACCAGATATTAGAACAAAACACGACTTTAGAAATTAGGGAAGATATTTATGATCTTTTAGATCAAGCAGTTGATATGGGATGGTGTGCGGAGGAAGAGGCTCACATGTTAAGGAATCAGCAACCCATAACACCACTGTTCTATGTTTTGCCAAAAGTACATAAGGATCCTGATAACCCGCCAGGTAGACCAGTAATCTCCAGTATAGATTCAATTTTGGAACCCTTGTCAAAATTTGTAGATTTTCACATTCGAGCAGAGGTAGGCAAGATGGCAACATATGTGAAGGACCCAAATCATATCATAGACATACTTGAAGGTTTAAATAGTATAATTGAAGAGTGGTAGGGCAAATGGTTAGTAACGTTTGATGTTAAAGACTTGTATATGAGCATTGATCATGAGGAAGGATTTAATGACTTTTTGGGAGCATTAAGAGGAAGGGATGCTTTACATCCTTCTAGTGAATTTTTATGTAGACTAGCTGAGATAGTATTAAAACATTTTTCTTTTCAAATGTGAAGACAGTTTTTCCTACAGATAAAGGGGATGGCTATGGAGAGCACCATGGCTCCCTCATATGCCAACCTTTATATGTGGGACTTCGAAAAAACATATATTCTAGAAGAATGGATGAATATCTTCTCAGACAACATTGTTTGTTGGAAGAGATATATAGATGACATTGTTATGGTCTGGAAGGGCAATGAGGCAGAGCTAAGTGCCTTCCATATCTATTTAAATAGCAGGAATAGGAATTTAGAGTTTACTATGACAAAAAAAAGAGGAAAGGATACCATTTTTGGACCTAAATATTTATAAAGGTATACAGAGATTGGAGACCACTTTGTATAGAAAGGAAACAGCAAGAAATACTTTATTAAACTATACAAGCTATCATGATCCAAAACTAAAAATAATTATACTGAAATCCCAATTTATCAGGGCAAAACAAAACTGCAGTGAAGTAGGAGAATACAAAAGAGTGGCAAAAGATATGGCATCACGATTTGTAGAGAGAGGATATGGTCAGAGTCTTATCAAGGAAACAGAAGAGGACATAACCAGACAGTCCAGAAAACTACTTTTACATGAAAACCCTACACAAGAGATGAGTGAGAGAATAATTTTCACAACACCTTATTCTCATTTAAGTGAAAAGATTAAGCATGTAATTATAGGAATTGGCATGTCCTACAACTAGGGACACTGAAAAAAATAACAGGTTTATGAATATTCCATTAGTTACATTTAGAAAGAATAAAACATTGAAAGATTGACTTGGGCACACATAACATTATAGACCAGTGAATTTGGGAAAACAGCTGTTATTGGGTCTGTTGGCACAAGGCATGGTACTCTGTGGATATTGTTACCAATGTGGTAATACCAGCAAAAAGACAGAGTTTGAAGATCCTTATACCAACACGAGATATCCAGTCAAGGAATATATTGACTGTAAATCGGACCATGTGGTATATCTCCTCAGAGATGGCCTTGTGACAAATTATATGTGGGGAAGACTACAGGAGAACTGAAACAACATATCAGTGAGCATAAAAGTAATATCCAACTTGGAGAGGAAAATTCATCAGTGGCTAGATATTTCAGCATGGTAGGCCACTCAGCAACCTCCCTGTGCTTTTGCGGACCTTGAACAAGTGTCAAAACCATTAAGTGGTGAAGCTTTTTGGGACAATGCACTTCGGAAGAGGGAAGTGTATTTACTCTTCACATTAAATAGCTTGGACCCCAATGTAGGGCAAAATGAGGACTGTCAATGGGACTTATATTATTAAATTGTGCCTTTACTGCCACCCTCTCCCTAGAATGGTCGGATTATGTGACTTTAAAGAAACAGTAAGGACCAGGAGTTTCCCCTCGAAGTGAGGGTTGATTTAAGCATCATAACATGATTTGGTGTATGTAATTGTGACGTGGAAAGATGGAAGAATTAGATTTTTTAACATAATACAAGCGTATACAAAAATGGTTGTCAGAATCTACAAAATAATTTAGATGGGATAACCTCTCCTCCTCGAAACCCCCTATGGGATTTCCCCTCCTTCTCTTCTTTACATAATTTTTTTGACATTTCTTTATCATTTATTTTTTATTCTCAGTTAAAAAGAATACAAGACACCAACTGAAATAACTTTAAGAGGTTCAAAATTAGTAAATGAATAATTTTTTGAGGCAAGGAATAAAATAAAAATAATTTGGGATAATAATCCGTAAGGGGGTGCGAACCGCTGCCTGTGTGTCCTGGTTCAGAACCTGCATGTCCCTCTTTCTATCTCAGCCACAGGGACACATAAATTTCTGCCTATTTTGGCAGTATTCAGCACCACTGATGCTCGGAGTCAATGTAACCTTACACGTTCTTTATGTGTGATGCCTGTTGCTCCCTTCACTTTGAGTGGTTTATAAACTGCAAATTCATCCACGTCAGACCGCTTCTGTGTTTGGAATGGTGGTGGTGTGGTGTAGATCCAAAAAGTAAGTGGAGTTTTTGTTATTTGATTCAGAGAAATTCGCATTACTTTTAAATTACACATGATTATAGAGGCTAAAAATACCTCTGTTATAAATTACAGATGCTAAGGTAGTTCAATATGTTCGGATAGAATGGTTAAAATTGACACCGGGAGCCAGAAAAACTTAAAAACCTAGTGAGGTATGTGTTTTTTGAGTAACTCGGCAGTAGAATGTTCAGATTACTCAGGATAGGGGATTTAAGATTTATTTTCATTATTTTTCACAGGTACTGTAAATTAAAAGATGACCTAAGAGCAGGAATCATATTGAATGAGAGTGAGGCATTTTTTTACACAACGAAGTTTTTTTATGCTGGTTACTTAAAAAAGATTTATTTAATATGGCTCTACTCTCTGTTTTTTCTAGGAAAAGAATGCAAGGACAAAAAAAGCATTTAGCTTGGTAGAATATATATTGTTTAAACAAATGAGGGTAAGAGCCTATCTAATTCATTGGGGTTCTGTTGTCTTAGCATGATAAGTTTAAAATAGTATCTTTTGTATACTTTTCACATATTTTGTTTAGTGCTTTGAAAAGTGGAAAAACAAATAAGTGTGTTGGGCACAATGATAAAATACTAAATAGACTCAAGTGATGGGTAGTGGTGCACAAAGTGGTGCTTTAGGGAGAGAGGGTCAGAGGGGATGCGAGGAAGTATTTCTTCACAGAAAGGGTGGTGGACATCTGGAACAGCCTCCCAGCAGAGGTGGTAGATACCACAACAGTAACAGAATTAAAGCATGCATGGGACAGACACAAGAGGACCTTAGTAACAGGGCTGGGAGGGGTCAGACCGGAGATCAAGTAGGGTCTGCTGTAGCACAGTAGGTAGGGAATTTAGGGCAGATTGGGTGGACAGAGAGGTCCTTTTCTGCCAACAGCTTCTATGTTTCAATGTTTATATGTTCTGTGTTTCTATGTAATTCTGATTATCAGGCAAGCAGCAGCAAGACAGAAAAGCCCAAAGGTTGGGGCATACTGACAGGAAGTTTGGATGCTAAGCAGGAAAGTGTAACAGACTGCAATAGAAGAAAAGCACTATGTGGCAGCATTTAAGGCCCTGTCCTGGAAAGGGGATTGGTAGAAAATAGCACTGCCACATACTTTTGTGGTACCGACTAGAAGTGCGTCTGGAAAGAGATATAGTTAAAGCAAAAGCATCTAGGTAACATAATAAAATAAACAAGACTTACCTGTGTCTTGTAGATGAACAAAATGGTGATTTGATACTTTTTTATTGGTCCAACAAGACAGCTTAAGTTTAAAAGCTAAAAATGTTCTTTGACTCTCTTGTTGGTCCAATAAAAGGTATCAAATCACTCATTTAGTTCATCTTTTTATACAAAGACCAATACAGCAACAAAATATTCTGTGTCCTGTAAATAAGTATATTGTGAAGCAGCATCTCTGATTTGATCCTGTCTTTTTCCTTCCTTGTTTGTCCTTCTGCAGGATGCCACCTTCAGAGGAAACCTCATTCCTCCATCTGACCACTGCCCTCATTTTCCTACTGTTTATCCTCCTAATTTTAGGCAGAGGTGAGAGGTAAAGAGGCCATGTAGTGGGCCAGAGATGAAGCAAGAGGTAGTTCCCTGCATACAGTATCAATTGAATGCCATGCTCCTGTTTATAACCCTCAGAAATGAACTGGCCTACTGTTTCAAAATTTGAAGCAATTGCATGTTTGGTACAAGTGTAGCAGGAGCTGCAGTATTTTTAAATTGAATCCAACTGAGGTACAGTATGTGATCACTTCCTTCTGACTGCAGACTCTGATTGCTGCACTGTCTGATGGCCAGGAAGGGAACAGATGGCCTTGCTCCACTCCTTGGAGCCACTTGTTAGAATGCTTGTACTGTGCTCTATGGCCCTTCTATAGGGTGGTAGTGGGTGTGATAGAGTGAGAGTCTCCTCACAGCTGTACTCCTCAGAGCTGGTAGTAAACCAATTGCAGTAATACTGTACATGCTGCTCTCTCTCCCTCTTTCCTCACTCTGCTGACATTGAGCACAGTGGGTAAGTGGAGGGCAAAAAAGGAAGTGGGGAGTGCTCATCTCAAAGTGAAAGCATGCTTTCACTTTTTCTCTCCCCACACTACATTAGTGCAAGGACCAGTGGTGGGTGCAAGTTGAACATGGTGGCTGGCAGGTGTTCAGTTCCACTCCAGAGTAAGTGCCACTGACACTTCCTAACTCACTGCCAATACACTAGTGTTGGGTGGGTGTGGGGGAAGGTCTTTGAGTTAAGTGTAACTAGTGAAAGCCCTGATGCATTCTTTACCTCTCTCACACCCCGCTCCATCAACATTAAGTGCAGTTGGGCAGTGGCAGGTGAGATGGAAGAGTAGTCCAGTTAAGTACAAGGACGCCAGAGGAATTAATTAACAACAAAAAAGCAGAAAACTGAAGTTACTGTCCCCATCCCTATTCCACTAAAATGGGTGGCAGGTGAGGGAGCATAACAGAGCTGATCTTTTTTCTGACACATACAGCTGGTAGCAGAGCAAGCCCCAGCAGATCAGATGAGAGTTTCTTGCTATAGGTCTCTCCTTGGGTTCCATTCTTGATGAGGACAGTCAAGAGGAGTGTAACAGCCAATACGACATGCACAGAAGTATTATGACAGTTATTTAAGTTCATTAATTTATTTATGTTGTTCAAGTTTCAGTTATACTATTTGCTGTTGCTGATTATCACACCTATGGTACTTTATCCGTTTTTTGTTATTAATACTGCATGTTCATCCCAAGTGTACTCTCTGTATGCTACATTGTGTGTATTCTCTATTTATATTGTATCCATTTCCCTTTCCCCCAGAACACATCTGGAAATGAGCTATTTTGAGCTCATTGTGTTTTTCCTGGTGAAACGCTTTTAAAGAAATGCATTTATTAGTAGAATATTCATCATCATTATACTATTCTTATTAATTCACTTGTATGGACTCCCCTCCAAGTTATTTAGCACAATCATTTATTTTTTTATAATTAATTTAATTTACTTTTTGGGAAACCCACCATAAATCTGATTGGATTGACTAGGGCTTATCGAGTCGTAAACTTTTCTCACTTTATAATTATAATGTGAAAGATTGATGAGAAGTGTTATCCTGCAAATTGTAATGGACTTTCTCAATTCACCCCAACTGTTTACTTGGTTAACTAGATGATTTTTAGCTATTTAGATGTATAGTGTGAGGTCATCAAATTTAAAGGACTGACTGCCTAATTCATAGCCATCATTGGTGGGGAATGTACTTGGGCTGCACGTTAGTAACTCGGATTCACCAGAGTCCCATGTCACAACTTGATTGACTGTATGGTGAGATCTGTGCTGCCTTGAGCTGGCTGACTTGCTGTGCTGCTTAGCTTGCACACAGTGAAGTAGCACTGCTGGGGCAGTTTGGGATGGCTAGTAAGTTTTCATATCAGGCAATCCAACTTCCATCATTTTAGAAAGGTGCACCAACAGATGGGGCCATGTCCATTGTGTGGTTCACTCCTCACCCTCACCTTTTTGGATATAGTGTTTTGGTGAGATGATCTTGCTCTCACCATGGTGGCGGCAGTACTATTTTTGGCAGGACAGCAGTTTACTTGGCACTTTTGCATTCATTTTGCTTCAGCGTTTGTGATATTTTCTCATTCAATGTCCAGCAGTGGGATGCTAATATAGGTGGTGAGGTAGATTTGGAAGTCAAGTTGCTGTAGTACTCTATTTTGACTTTGCTGCTACTACACACTATTACTGTTTCTAATCATGAATTAAATTTGGATAAAAATCTATAACTCTCTGTAGCCGAGTCTGTTAGTCAGCAGTTCAGTGCACAGATTACACTCAGCTGCTTGCTGGGCAGCTCCATCAAGATGAAAAGCACTAGCCACTTGATAGGAGTGGTTCGTGCTTTTCAACGGTAGGATGTTTCTGCCTCACAGGCACAGACCAGTGTCATGATTAACCTCATTGATCATTAGACTGTTTCTGTTGAGCCCACTGCAGCTTGAGCTGCATTGGACTCAACAGTGACATGACACTGAAACCTGTTCTTGTAACAAAATGTTTGCTTTGCATGTACAAGCAAACAAAAAAGTAGAGAATACAGAGAAATGTTGAAATAAGGTACTGAAGATGCATCATCCATTATTATTAATCTGTCAAAGCAAAGTAGTGAGAGTTAATTAGTTATTGACTTAAAGATATACAGGTACCTCACAGGGATGAACAGGGTGCAGGAACAGAGTCTCTTTCAAATGAGTAAGAGCACCAGGACTGAGCACATGTGCTGAAGCTGGAGAGGGGCAGTTTATGATAGATGTGAAGAAATTCTTCTTCATTGAAAGGTTGGTAGATGCCTGGAACAAACTGTCAACAGAAGTGTTGGAGACAAAAACAGTGGACAGCTTTAAGCATGTGTTGGGTTAACATAGAGGTATATTAGAAAACAAGCAGGGAGGAGGGATAGTCACTGGAAACCAGTTAGGGTCTGTGGAGAGAGATTAGGCAGGGAACATCTAGGCAGATTGGGTGGGCCAAGTGGTCCTTTTCTGCTGACAAATTCTGTTTCTATGTTTTCACTTTGCTAGCCAGCATATCAGACTGTATGGTTCACAATACTCTTAGATAATTGAGCATATTTAGCCAGTGACATTTGTGTCAATCAAGGTGCATGATATACTGTTCCTGACAGGCGGGATAGGCATTCACTGGAAAATGTGGGCAAACCACATGAGTCATCATTGCTATTCTCATCGTAGGGGGTGGGAGGCTCTTGAAAGGAACACATGTCCCCAGTGATCTCCTCATATAAAAAACAGTGTGAAGAACATTTAGTGTGTAAACAAGGGGAGGAGCAATGATAGTGCCATGCAAAAGATTCCAGACAGACATAACTGCATGGAGAAAGTACTGTACTTACTGAAAAAGAAAATGGAATAGCCAATGCTTATTACCCTAAATAAAATATACAAGCCACTCTTGGTGCAACCTGTAAATATTCAGGCTCCTGAGTGACAGACATACTGGGTGTGGCTACAGCCATTTTGCTCCAAGAAGTGTAGGATTATGTACATGTTTGATGAGAAAAGAGACAAGAAGACACACACACACACTGTGTAACTGTACTGCTGTATACCTTACCATGTTGTTGCTCAGACCAACAACCAAGTCAATAAACACTTAACTCTATGACTCAACATATAGTACTGTAATTCAGTACCAAACAAGTGATAACTGTGGACACAGGTACATGTACTGTAGCCAGTGCTCCTAGTGCCCTGCTGCACTTTGTCCTGATTTCTGCGGCATGACATGTAGTCTTACCATTGACTAAAATCTGATATGATGTCATCGATGACATCACATGCTGAGCATAGAGAAGGGGCTTCAAGATAAACGAGTTGTGGAAGGTAACTGGGCGCTATGAGAAACTTTATATTTGAATGCAGATTCACCAAGACCAATGAATTCTGTGGCACTATATGTATTCTGTGACATTATGCAGTTCTGTGGAATATTCCATGACTGTGGAATTGCAGAATTCCAGGGGCCTTGACTGTAGCATGCACTGCTAATGTAGGTACAATGCAAAGAGTGAGGAATGCATGTACTGTAGTACTGGCAAAATTAGGAATTGAATGTGGAACATTGTGCCATCTCACTTCATGGCATGCACTGTTATTAACTGCCAAAAGTTACCACTACATATCAAACAGCAGAAAGGAACATGCTGGGTATCGGAACTACATATTAAAGTATTGACAAGTATCGATGCAAGGAAAATGTATCACATGTGTCAAACAGTTCAAGCTAACCCCAAGTTTCCATTCAACAAAAACGAAGTCCCATCCCTCGTGGTTCCATATTAGCCCTTTTTTACACAAATTATGTTTAGAAAAGGCTAATTTTAAAACTGTTAAGTCCAGGATTTTCAGGGTTTTTTTTAACAAAAGCTTAGAGTCTGGTTTACATGGCTGAGTTACGTTGATACAGTGTGCTTGTATCCACATGTGTGTCAAAATGTAGGGATATACTGGCATCACAAATTTTGGATGTATACTGACATGCATGTACAGTGTCAGTGTAGAGAAACTGTATCAACATGCCTGAATCATGTTGAGCTGATGCCAACCTTGCATTAAAACAAACAAAAACACTTGTAGAAAAGGTGGGGAAAAACTGCCAAATTTGCTTTTTTAACTTGATGAAATGAGGTTATGTTTCACAAAGTTTCTAAATTTAACAAGGCTGGTTATGTAAATGTGGAAATCATGAAAATCATCTTCCTGTACCACACTGGTGACCCTTACCCCTCCACTCCAAGCTTGTACCTATAGAAAACATAAATTATTTTCTCACATCCTTTAGCAGATTCTTACCACACCACAATAAGACTTGTCCACGTAGAAATGCCATATCATCCTCCTGTACCCCGCCAGTGAATCCTTACCAGCCAAGTCTAAACACCATCCAACTAACCAGTAATCTTTCACTGCTATCAGCCTGGTTGGATCTATTGCTGGGCAGTATCTCTTCTAAGCATCAAGCATAGCACTTCCACCTTCATTCACAGCTCAGCTGAGTGATGACCTTCGTGTTGTTCTATATTTTCCCTTCACAGTGAAAGTCAGTAGTCAGCCTAGCTGGAAAAGAAAGGTGAGGTGGGGATGAGGGCTGCTGTGTTTGCAAGGTGAACAAACTCTGGTCAGAGCCACTATAGCTGCTAATACATTAACTTGATAAGGGTATTTCATGGCCTTAAACATAAAGATGAATTGCCGTTATTATCTCTGTGTATAAATATAATTTTTGGTAAAGGTAGATCATTTATCTGGTTGATACTGTGTTTCCCATGTGTTTAAAATGCAGGTGGCAAGTGTGTGTTGTACTATATGTGGAAGCAGAGGGAGCTCCGCACCAAGGCCTTCAAGTGATGGTAGAAGGAATGGTGCTGGAAGGAGAGGTATGCCTACACTGGGATCTGTGGGCCAACCTGGAAGGATAAGAACCTATACTGAGGTGATGGCCTGCTTTAATCCAGGAGGCAACTACAGTCCTCAGTGGATGATTCAAATGTTACTTTATTTGACATTTAATGTAGCCGGGGGGGGGGTGGAAGAAATAGGGGAGGTTGAAAGTGGGCCACCACAAACTGAGATAGAGAGTAGTGAGATCCAAAGGGGGAAAGAGTCCCACCAGGATGTAAGTTATTCAAGGACGCAGGGGATTAGCAAAGGAAGAAAAGAGAAAGGAGGTCAAAGGAGAAAGGTGTAGAAGGGGAAACAGTTGGAAAAAGGAGAAAACAGCAAGAAGAGAGGTGAGGGCTGTCAAAATGGTGCAAGGTCTGCATTAGAAGCCCTATGAGGAGAGACTGAAAAAGTTTAATATGTTGTACCAAACAGGCAATTGCTTCAGATTTAGTATGTACACCCTGGAGGAGAGGAGGGAGAGTGGTGCTATTATGGAGACCTTCAAAATACCTCTTTGGGGTTAATATGGTACAGGAGGGAGATATGTTTCAGAGAAAAAGGTGCTGTAGAACAAGGGGTCTTGATATGAAGCTGGAAGGAGGTAGATTCAGGTGAGGAAGTACTTCTTCACAGAAAAGGTGCTGGCTTCCTGGAACAGCCTTCCATGGGAGGCAGTGAGGGTGAAACCAGTGGTGGGTTTCAAAAATGCCTGGGACAGGCACAAAGGAATACTAGGAGGAAGGAAGTGGATGGAAGAGACAGTGCTGTAGGGCAAGTTGGGTCTGCAGCAAAAGTGATCATAATTAAAAATGGGCAGACTAGATGGGCCAAGCGGTCATTTTCTGCCATCAATTTCTATGTTTCTGTAACCCCCCCTTTGGGAGATTACTAGTTCTATTTGGCCCTCCCTGGGATTTGTGGCCTAACTCAGCCCAATACAAAAAATGGTTAGTTCTTCTCAGCACTCGGGTGGAATCTTCCATGGGTCAGGAGGTCACCATGGGTGAGTGGGGGGGGGGAAGCACAGCAGTTTATGTGGGAGGGGAAGTTCCAGTCAGAGGAGTGAGCGGTGAGGGAGTGAGAGTGAGTCAGGGCTGGGCGGGGTCGACTGCACACTCTGGCCCTCAGTCGGTGGCACTTGGGAGGACACTGAGGAAGAAGTTGGAGCCAGTAGCCACAAGCTGCATAGTATCTTGGAGGACAGCTAAAGTCAAGATGGGAGCCAGCAGCCACAAATCACAGAGTGCCCTGGCAGCCTGCATCGATTTGTGTAGGGATCCTGTGGACAAGAATGAGGAAGGGAGTGTAGTGTCCAGACAGTGAGTTGTTCTGGAGCTCAGAGAGACATGTCCCCCTTCTCAATTCAGTGACAGTTGCTGCCAGTCCTGGGAAAGGATGCAGTGGTCATGAGGGAACCTGCAAATTCCCAAGCTGTGAGGTCTGCATGTTCTGAATGGGACCCACTAAGTCAGTGCGGAGAGAGAGAGAGAGAGAAGAAAGAGAGAGAGAGAGAGAGATATGGGGATCATTGAGAGTTTGGGTGCCTGTGAAGAAAAATGGGCTGTTAGGCACACTGAACTGTTCTCAGACTTGTGCTGCCTTCAAACTTTTGTGACCATATGGAGTTCCAAGTTAATGCTGCCTTAAAGACTGTGCGACCTCCCTGGTCCAGGTAAAAACTGCTATTATGGCCATACCGATCATGTGAAAGCTGAATGTGTCCCTACTAATTAACTGATGCTCCCCAGAGCTATGTGTGAATATGTTTAATGAATCTGGGATCCCTGTTGTTTCTTCAGGTTCCATGTGAACATTCTCTTATTGAAAGGAACTGTTTAATATGCATTAACCTGTTGTTTTCATCTAGCATCTGCGATGAAAAGGGATCCTGTCTGTGACATCTGGGCCTGGGTTATGTGGCTACTGGAAGTGTTTCTGCTGCTGCAGGTGCCCCCTTCCCATGGACATATTCCATTCATACCCTCAGACACGGAGAGGGAGAGCTACATATCAATGTATGACAGGTTATGTGATTCAAATGGATAAGGCACAGCTGCTACAGTTTTGTACTCGCGGGCTTGAGGATCATATGAAACAATAAAACAAAACAAATTAAATTAAATACATGTGCCATATAGTACTATGCACTCCATCAATCCCAGCAGTGATGAACATTACATACATATTCTGTGGGTTATAGTTAGTGATTTCAGAAATACATATTTTTTTATCTAAGCCATCTGCCTCCATTCAGTGCACATCGTAAGCTTTATTTGTAAAAGGTTGGGAAATAATTAAAAAGTTTAAATTGACAAAATTTAAGTAAGTTATCACATTTGGTCAGCTTCACTTTTCAGCATTTCCCTGTATAACAAAGTGAGAGAGAGAGAGAGAGAAAAAAAAAATGAGAATGAATCATGGTTGCCCATCTGGTATTCTCTATATACAGTGCCGCACACAATTGGGAGACAGAGAGAGAGAAGTGTAATTCAAATCTCTGCTGGACCAATGCAGTCTAATTACAAACTCAGTTATGATGAACAGGCAATGCTGTAGTGCTAAATTTAAAAGTGTGGAGTCTTACACAGAAACATAGACTTTGTCGGTAGATAAGGAATGTTTGGGCCACCTAGTCTGCCCATTTCCCTACCCACAGGATAAGCTGCAGATTCTAGTTAACCAACAGCCTATTTCTTCCTAACCCCCACTCCCCCACTAGAATTGCCTTATGTCTGTCCCATGCATTCTTGAATTCTCCCACAGTTTTAGACCCCACAACCTCCTCAGGAAGGCTGTTCCATGCATCCACCACCATCTCTGTGAAAAATGCTTCCTCACATTGCCCCTGAGCAGTCCCCCCTCTATCTTCAAATTGTGTCCTCTTGTTCTTGCACATCACTTTTTCTGAAAGATGCTACCCTCTTGGACTTTGTTGATTCCACTGAGGTACTTAAAAGTTTCTATCATGTCCCCCCTTCCTCCAGGGTATACATATTAAGCTCCTTTAGTCTCTCCTTGTATGACTTCTGTTGCAGACCCTGCACCATTTTAGTTGCCCTCCTCTGCACTGCCTCTATCCTGTCTATGTCCTTGCAGAGATGGTGTCTCGAGAACTGGATGCAGTACTCCAGATGGGGTCTCACCAACTGTCTGTACAGAGGGATAACAACTTTCTGTTTTCTGCTGGTGATGCCTCTCCCTATACATCCCAGTATCCCCCAGCCCTCCCTACTGCCTTCTCACATTGCTTTCTAACCTTAAGGTCATCTGATATGATTACCCCCAGGTCCCTTTCCATTTTTCTTATTGTTACTACCTCCCACCCCATTGTGTAGTCTTCCCCTGGGTTTTTGTTTCCCAAGTGCATTATTTTGCACTTCTTTGCATTGAATCTAAGCTGCCATACTTCTGATCTTTCCTCCAACCTTGCCAAGTTTCTTATCATCCTTTCCACGCATCCTTGTGTATCAACCCTGTTGCAGATCTTTGTGTCATCTGCAAAGAGGCATCCTTTTCCTTCCAGTCCCTCTGCAATGTCACTTTTAAAGACATTAAAAAGGACTGGACCCAGTACTGAACCCTGTTGTACCCCACTAGTAACCCCTCTTTCTTCAGAGTGGACTCCATTTACAATTATCTTCTGTGTCATGCTGTCCAGCCAATGTTTTACCCAGGCTGCCACCCTGGGACCCACTCCCAGACTGGTTAATTTGATTATTAATCTTTTGTGTAGGACTGTGTCAAATGCTGCTAATGTCTAGGTAGGCCATGTCCACAGCCCCTCCCTGGTCTACTACTTTGGTCGCCCAGTCAAAGAAATAAATTAGATTTGTCTGACATGACCTTCCCACTGTGAACCCATGCTGCCTTGGGTTCTGTGCCCCACTGGCCTCTAGGTACTCAACAATTCTTTCCTTCAGAAGTGATTCCATCACTTTCCTTACCACAGAGGTCAAACTGACAGGTCTGTAATTTCCTGCCTCTGTCTTGCTCCCGCTTTTGTGAAGGGGAATCATATCCGCCTTCATCCAGTCCTCAGGTACCACACCGTCCTCCCATGATTTGTTAAAAAGGGCAGTCAGTGGTTTCACTAGTTCTCCCCTTAATTCTTTTAGAATTCTGGGGTGAATTCCGTCAGGCCCCATTGCTTTGTCCACCTTCAGTTTTAGGCATTATCTCAGAACCATTTCTTTTGAGAAAAGACTGTGATCTATCCAGAGTGCTTCTGTTAATTGGATTAGGCACCTCCACCTCCTCCTCTTTTGTGAATACTGTGCAGAAGTATTAGTTCAGTATCCCTGCTTTTTTACTGTCCCTCTCTGCCCATCCACCGTCCATTCTATTCAGCCTCACTATCCCTCCCTTTGTCTTTCTACACTCACTGATGTACCTATAAAATGATTTAACCCCCTTCTTAACCAAGTTGGCTATCTTTTCCTCAGTTTGGGCCTTTGCTATTCTGACTTCCCTCCCTGCTTCCTTCTGCCTTAACTGGTACAGTTCTCTGTCCTGCTCCTTCTCTGTTTCCTTATATTTCCTAAATGCTATCTTTTTCTCCCTAACCTTCCCCACCACCTCTTTTGAGAACCATAGTGGCTTTTTCTTTCATTTTGATTTGTTTATTTTCTTCACACAAAGGCTTGTTGCCTCTGTGATGGCAGTTTTGATGTTTCCCCATTGTTGCTCCAAACCTCCTTCTAGCCTGTTTGCTAGTGCTAATCTAAGGCACTCTCCCATCTTGCCAAAGTCAGCCCTCCTGAAGTCCAGTACCCTAACTTTTGTATGGCTTGACTCTCTAGCTGAGTTTATCGTGAACCACACTGTTTGGTGATCACTTGTTCCCAGATGGCTACCCACTTCTAGATCTGAGATCCTCTCACTGTCCCGATTTGAGAGTATGAGGTCTCAGATTGCTCCTTCATGAGTGGGTTCCAAAACTAGCTGTCTGAGGCATGCCACCTGTAGGGCATTGAGAATGGCCCTGCTCTTGGATGTGGCTGCAACAAATGTGCTCCAGTTAACATCTGGCATATTCAGGTCCCCCATCAACAGTATCTCCCCTTTCTCTGCCATTCTAAGGATGCCTTCGCCCACCTGAATGCTAGGAGCCTTATGGCCAACCTCCCTGACCTCCAGGCTTGGATCTATACTAACATCCCGGACGTCCTCGCCATCGCAGAAACCTGGCCTAAGCCCACAGTGCCTGACTCTCAGTGCCACTTTCCTGGATACAACATGCTTCGTATCGACCGTCCTGGCACTAAAAGGGGAGGTGGCCTTGCCCTCTACTTCAAAACTCACCTAAACATTACCCTTCTGCAGGACCCCCTCCTACCAAACTGTGAAATCCTACACTCCCTACTGCTTCTTGGGGTTGTAAAGAAACTCCATATTTTTTGTACTTATATCCCCCCAAAAAATGCTACACAAGGCATCACTGAACTCCTAGGGTTTCTGCCTTCAGTTACAGGCAAGAATGACATTATCTGCCTTGGTGATTTTAACTTTGACTGGTCGAGAAAAATTCAGCTAACCTATCCTCCTTAGCTAGCAAAGACAAATCTATCCCAGCTCATACATGAACCCACAAGGGTCTCACGTGGGGGCAACTGTACCACCCTCCTTGACTGGATACTTACTAACAGGACGGAATATGTTGCCTCAGCCGGTGTGCTACCTGACACAATTAGTGACCACTATCCCATCTACTGTGTCTGGAACACTGTCATTCCTCCCTTCCCTGCTAAAACTGTAACCTTTCCTAATCTCTCCCGCCTAAGTCATGAGGACTTCTTAACTGACCTTAACCAGGTTGACTGGTCCCCTCTCTACCAAACAGAGGACATTAACATAGCCACAGAATATTTCAACTCCGTCCTCCTCTCTCTTCAAAACCTTCACATCCGGTCACTACCGTGGGATGGCAGGAAAATAACCAAGTGGCTAACACGCCCCTGCTTCAACTTCTCAAATCTAGGGACAAACTTTGGTCCAGGTGGAAGATCTCCACCTCCGTGCAGACTTTGAAGACTATCGTGCATTACGTAACAACTGCAAAAGACAAATTTGTATTGCCAAAGCACCTACTATAGGAACCTACTAATAACATCCTCTACAAATCCGCGCAGGTACTGGTCCAAAATTAAGGACATTCTACGCAGCGACAAACAACAGAATCCAGCTGACATGAACATTCAAGTGTGTTCACTGCACCAACCATGACACCATACCAGCGCCTTCAATGCCCTTTTTCTTCTCCACCAGTCGCTACTCTAACTAGCCCACAACCTGACTGTCTCTCTTCTCCTCCCTCGCCCTCCACTCCTCCCTTTCATTGGCTCCAACCACATACCTTGAAGTTAAATGCTACTTAACTCCCTTCCGACGCTGGGGGTCAAGGGCCTGAGGGCATCCATCCTGCATACTTAAGCAGTACCTTGGCTGACCAGACCTATCACCTGGCTTTTTAACCTCTCGATTCGTATGTCTACTGTCCCATCCACCTGGAAAACTGCCAGAACCATCCCTAAACACAAAAGGGTGATGTCAAACTCATGTCCAACTACCACCCTATATGTCTTCTGCCCTCTCAGTAAGCTGCTTGAAAAATAGTCCACCGCCAGCTTGCTGCTCACCTTGACATGTTTAATCTTCAAACCCCGTGCCAACATGGTTTCCGGCTGGTCACAGTACCACCTCTGCACTTACACAACACAAATGACATCAGAAATAATATGGACCGTGGCCTACTCACTGGGGCCGTCTTTATTGACCTGTCTAAAGCCTTGAGCATGGTACACCATCCTCTCATGCTAAGAAGCTCCAATCCATTGGAGCATGTGACTAAACCCTCTCCTGGTTCCATAGCTATCTTGACAATTGGACTCAGGGGTAGCATTTCACAAGGCCCTTTCCTCCCCTAAACATCTCCATGGAGTTCCCCAGGGATCCACTCTTGGACCTCTACTCTTCTCCCTCTTCCTAAATGATATTCCCACCATGTCCGGCATAGCTGCACTCTTATGTGCATGATGACCTTGTTCTCTACTCTGGGTCAAAATCGGTTGCTGCCATCAACTCCACTCTCACTAATGACTTCCAATTCCTGCATACCTGGCTGTCTAGCAACCACCAAGTCCTGAACCTAGAAAAAACCTGTGCTATGCTATTCGGATCCTCTAAGAAACTGTCTGCCCCTGCGAACAGGCTCTGGGTTCAATGCCTTGATGGCTCCCTCATCTCACTGAGTCCTTCAAGTACATTGGGGTCACTTTGGATCCCACACTTGACCTGTCTCAATGTGTCAATATGGTGTGCCGTGCCGTCTATGCTAAAATTGGCGGAGCTTATCTTGTGTGCCACTCCCTCACTCCTTCTGCTAGACTTTCTGTTGCGAGAGGTATTCTCTTACTCCAGCTCCAATATGCTCTGCCCCTCCTCTTTGTTGCAAACTCTGCTACACTCCACAAATGGGACACTGTCTACAACAACATCTGTAGATTCGCCTTAACTGCCCCACGTCTTACCCATCATTGTCTCCTTTACGCTGGCTTAAATTGGCTGTCACCTAAGGATATTCGAGCCTACTCCCTGGGCTGCTTTATCGACTCCCTGTCTAGACCTCCCTGCCCTGTCTATCTTGCCAACCTCCTGACTCCTGCCTCACACACCCGTACCCTCAGGTCTTCCTCTGCCCCCATGCTCTCCACTAGACCTTGCATGACAAAAATGGGTGAACAGGCATTTGCCCATTTGCTCCCAAATTCTGGAACTCTCTCCCTTATGGTGAAAACTTCAGCCTCCCATCGAGAATTCAAAACTCGCTGTTCACCCACCTCTAGCCTCTGGCCAATGCAAATGCTCTTAATTTGCTTTGTCCCACTGCAGGCTGTCAGGTCTGACCCTGAGTACTACACTAATGTTCTCCCATGCAATACGTTTGTCTAGGTGGCTATGAACCTTAATGTCTTTACTGTCCTCAGCTGTCTTATGGTTTACCCTAATTGCTTTATTTTACATCCTTATTATGATCTATGCCTAAAATGTACCCTTATGTAACTATTACTGTGCTACCCAATGTATATCTTGTTTTGCTCCTGTACACCTATATTATGTCTGTGCATTTCTGCATATTGTAACCAATGTCCTGTCTCTCCCGGGTGGTGCCTGAAATGAGCAGGTCTGTTGCCTAGCGCACTTACCCGGTTACCAAAAGCTAATAAATAAATAAATATCCTTGTCCATTCCCTCCCCCTGACATGGGGGTCTATATACCCCCCCCACAGGCCGGGGTCTGATGGTCACCTACGCCCCCAGAAACTATTAGCTTTTAGATGCATTCTGGTTTATTTTGAGGGTAATTTTGACACTATTTGGCTGCTTTTAAAGCCTTCTTTGAAACATAGAAACTTAGAATTTGACAGCAGATAAGGACCGCTTGGCCCACCCAGTCTGCTCATTTCCCTACCTGATGGATAAGCTGCAGATCCTAGTTAATTAATTGAAAAAATACAGCACCCGCATAGCAACCACACAAAAGTGTGAAAACACTGCACATTTATTACAGACCACCGTAATGCACATAAAAAACTGACGTTTCACTTGGCCGACTGCCAAGCTTCTTCAGAGTAAAAGACATATTGCACATACATGTGTTTAAATATCTTTTCCAACCAAACATGTGATTTCTCATGCACCAATGAATGTAAAATACACTTCATTATTTAAATAGACAACAAAGATCCTTAAAGCTATATAACTTAAAAAACTTATTTTACTTCCATAATTTATTAATACAAAAACCCCTCTGATTCATAAAAATGGATCTTTTTTTAGTCTTAATTATTTATATTTTTTCAGGAACGCTGCCAACTCAATATTATCATTCAGACCTTTATTTTCACAGGCTCCCAGTGTGTAGATCCAGTAGCTCTCTCTTTGACCTATTCTTTTATTCAGGTCACCTCCTCTAGGCCCTAATTTTACCTGTTCCAATCCTAAAAATTTAAATGCATGATTCATACGGCCAAATTTCTGTATGTGTTTCACTATTGCATAAGAGTCATCTTTTTTATCAATGGCTCTAATATGTTCTCCTATTCTGACTTTAAATTTAAAAATTTGAATGATAATATTGAGTAGGCAGCGTTCCTGAAAAAAATATAAATAATTAAGACTAAAAAAAGATCCATTTTTATGATTCAGAGGGGTTTTTGTATTAATAAATTATGGAAGTAAAATAAGTTTTTTAAGTGTATATAGCTTTAAGGATCTTTGTTGTCTAATTAAATAATGAAGTGTATTTTACATTCATTGGTGCATGAGAAATCACATGTTTGGTTGGAAAGATATTTAAACACATGTACGTGCATTATGTCTTTTACTCTGACGAAGCTTGGCAGTCGACCAAGTGAAACGTCAGTTTTTTATGTGCATTACGGTGGTCTGTAATAAATGTGCAGTGTTTTCACACTTTTGTGTGGTTGCTATGCGGGTGCTGGATTTTTTCAATTAATTTATGGTTTCATTTGTCTCCAGAAGCACCGCATTATTTCCTGGTGCTCCTTTGTTCCTCACTTCGTGAGGTTAATTTACAGATCCTAGTTAACCAGCAGCCTACTTCTTCCTACCCCAACCCCCTAGAATTGTCTTATGACTGTCCCATGCATGCTTGAATTCCACCACTGTTTTTGACTCCACAACCTCCTCTGGAAGGCTGTTCCATACATCCACAACCCTCTCTGTGAAAAAATACTTCCTTAAATTACCTCTGAGCCGCCCCCCTTCTATCTTCAAATTGTGCCCCCTTGTTCTTGCACACCTCTTTTTTTGAAAGATGCTACCCTCTTGGACTTTGTTGATTCCCTTGAGGTACTTGAAAGTTTCTATCATGTCCCCCCTCTCCCTCCTTTCCTCGAGGCTATACATATTAAGCTCCTTACGTCTCTCTTCATATGTCTTCTGGTGCAGACCCTGCACCATTTTAGTTGCCCTCCTCTGGACAGCTTCCATCCTGTCTATGTCTTTGGGGATTGGGTCTCCAGAACTGCACGCAGTACTCCAGATGTGGTCTCACCAGCTGTCTGTACAGAGAGATAATAACTTCTTGTTTTCTACTGGTGATGCCTCTCCCTATGCATCCCAGTATCCCCAGCCCTCCTTGCTGCCCTCTCACATTGCTTGCCCACCTTTAGGTCATCTGATATGACTACCCCCAGGTCCCTTTCCATTTTTGTTGTTGTTAGTATCTCACCCCCCATTGTGTACTCTTCCCCTGGGTTTTTGTTTCCCAGGTGCATTACCTTGCACTTCTTAGCATTGAATCTAAGCTGCCGTACATTTGACCATTCCTCTAACCTTGCCAAGTCCCTTCTTATCCTTTCCACCCCACCTTGTGCATCAACTCTGTTGCAGATCTTTGTGTCATCTGCAAAGAGACATACTTTTCCTTCCAGTCCCTCTGCAATGTCACTTATAAAGACATTGAAGAGACCCGATCCTAATACTGAACCCTGCCGTTCCCCACTGCTAACCCCCTTTTCAGTGGACTCCATTTACTGTTACTCTCTGTGTCCTATTCTCCAGCCAATTCTTTACCCAGGCTGTCATCTTGGGACCCACTCCCAGGCTGGCTAACTTGTATATTAATCTTTTGTGTGGGACTGTGTCAAATGCCTTGCTAAAGTCTAGGTAGGCCATGTCCACAGCCCCTCCCTGATCAACTACTTTGGTCACTCAGTCAAAGAAATCTATCAGATTTGTCTGGCATGACCTTCCCGCTGTGAATCCATGCTGCCTTGGGTCCTGTGCCCTCTGGCCTCTAGATACGCAACAATTCTTTCCTTCAAGTGATTCCATCATTTTCCCTACCACTGAGGTTAAACTAACAGGTCTGTAGTTTCCTGCTTCTGCCTTGCTCCCACTTTTGTGAGAGAGAATCACATCTGCCCTCCTCCAGTCCTCAGGTACCACCCCATCCTCCCATGATTTGTTAAAGAGGTAGTCAGTGGTGTCACTAGTTCTATCCTTAGTTCTTTTAGATTCTGGGATGAATCCATCAGGCCCCATTGCTTTGTCCACCTTCAGATTTAAAGCTCTTTCAGAACTCTTTCTTCTGTAAATGGGCTGGTATCAACTTCTGTATCCAGAGTGTTTCTACTGTTTGTTTTAGGTACCTCCCCTCTTCCTTTGTAAATACTCAGCAAAAATATTTGTTTAGTATCTCTGCCTTTTCACAGTCACCCTCTGCCCACCCTCCCTCCCCTTTATTAAGCCTCACTATCCCTCCTTGGTCTTCCTTAGCTCCTGGATATACCTATAAAGGTTTTATCCCCTTCTTAACTGAGTTGGCTATCTTTTCCTCGGTTTGGGCCTTTGCTGTTCTGACTGCCTTTCCAGCTTCCTTTTGCTTTAACTGATACAGTTCTCTGTCCTGTTCCTTCTGTGATTCCTTGTACTTCCTGAATGCTTTCTTTTCTCTTGTACCTTCACTGCCACTTCCTTTGAGAACCATAGTGGTTTCTTACCTCATTTCATTTTGTTTATTTGCTTTACACAAAGGCTTGTTACCTCTGTGATGGCAGTTTTATTATTCCCCATTGTTCTTCCACCTCCTTCCTTCCCATTTGCTAGTGCATTCCTTAAGCACTCACTCATTTTTAGCAAAGTCAGCCCTCCTAAAATCCAGTACCTTTGTCTTTGTATGGCTTGACTCTATTGCTGTGTTTATTGTGAACCATACTGTTCGATGGTCGCTAGTTCCCAGATGGCTACCCACTTCTACCTCTGTGATCCTCTCTTTATCTCCATTTGAGAGAACCAGGTCTAAGATTGCTCCCTCTCGAGTGGGCTCCAATACTAGTTGTCTAAGGCATGCCCCACGTAGGGCATCTTGAGTTGTTACAATCAACCAATATCACTATCAAAAAAATGCAGTAACTACTTATTTTCTTTAAATAAATGTCAAAACTAAAGCAAAAAATCCCACTCTGGCCACCCTTCAAACACCCAACTATATATCATATCTCTTGTGTACAGTCAGGTATCACTGCAGCAGGCATTGCACTTGCAACCTGAACAGCAGACTGCCCCTCCCCCCAACAGTACACTACACAGTCAGACATACAAGGCTGTGAAAAGGGCACACAAAACAGTAGCCTGGATGTGCATGTGTGTACACAGCAGATACTTTACTTGCTTGGATTTACTTGAATTTTAAAGACAGAAGGAGGCGTAAACCCATCTAGACTGTCTTCCACACTGTGTGGAAATTTTTAATCCCAGATCTCAGATGTTAATTGCACCCCATGTGTTTGTCAAGTTCTTGTTTAAACTTGTTCAAATCAGAGATGTCAACTAAGTACTGAGGGAATCTATACCATAGTGTAGGGGCCTTGTTAGTAAAATAGTTGCCTCTCCTATTACATTTACAGTAGCTCTAGGAATCACAGTTTGTCTGCTATGAGACCTACATTTTTGGGGGCGTGAATAAACTGTGAAACCACATGCATTATATTGTTCTGGGTTATTTATTATATTGAAAAATGGGAGGTAATCCCCTTTCTCTCCTTTGCTCAGTGGTCATTAATCTTAATTCTTTTAAATGATTTTTATAGAGCATGTGTTTTAGTCTGATTATTAACTTTGTAGCCCTTCTCTGTGGAGTCTCGAGTAACACTATATCTTGCCTCTGGTAAGGGGTCTAGGATTGCGATGTATAGTTCAAATGTGGTCTAACTTAATTTTTGAATAGGTTCATGATAGTATGTTTATCCCTAGTAATAAAAGACTTCTTAATTATGTTAATGTATTTGTTTGCAGTTTGGGAGTCTTTCTAATGTGTGTGAGCAGTGTTAATGTAATTGTAATGCCTGAATCCCTTTCATTGCTAACTGTTGGTAATTGGTGGGACATCAGTGAGTATTGCCTCATGGGCAGGGCCACTGGAAAATTGTGGGTGCAATTTTTCCACAATTTCCACAATTTTCACCCTTCTCCGCACAAAATCCGCAATTTCTTGCAATTTCTTACATTTATGAAATTTTTGACTGAAATTGTATAAAAATATTTAAACTCTCAAGGAAATCTACTCAGATATACTAACAATTTAGTACACAGACTTGGATTTGACCAAAACAGTACAGTGTGAGGTGAGAAGGGGGTCAAATGTGATTGCTTTCATGCGATTCACTTCCCTGCTTTGGTTTTCAGAATACTCTGGTCATGCACATGTAGACTTGAACACATAAAATCTGTGTTAAAGCAGACTATCAGAGAACTTTTTGTGACACAAGGACTGAAACAAAAGGTGTCAGAAGAGGTGCAAATGTCCCATTCACCTAAATGAAGCCTTGACCACAATGCTTGTTTTTGAATGGTAGGGTAGATTTTCCTTGTATAAATACTTTCAGTCTGAAAGGATTTTGATTCAAATGTGTCAAGAGTTTGGATGGCCTTGAAATTATAAACTTGAATGTGCTTCTGAGGGGGTTGGTGACGGTGATTCCTTACATGTCAGTCTGCAGCAACTGCATGCTCACACACAAAACCTACAAAAGCAAACATTTCTGAAAACATGCTGTACAGGTTAAGTATAGTTAAACAGTTATCTTCAAATAGACAAAGTAATTGCAACCCAAGTAAAATCACTGCAAACTGAGTAGAACAAAAGTATGATGTATTGAAAACTATTGTATGATGTAATGAAAAGCTATTGGTATGATTTGATACTTTTATCATGTGATTTAAAAATGTGCTTACAGTGCTGACTAAGAACAGTAATTATTTTAACAACATAAATATTTTTCTTACTAGACCTTTATTAGGCACAGTGTTTGTCTGTTTATTTTGTTCTTGCACCAAAACAAGTAGTTTAAACAGGCTTCATTATTTAACATCTAGAAACTGGCAAAATATGTTACTTCAGGATGTATTCAGTACAGATTAACTGTAAATTACTGAATACAATCTAGTTAGCACTGCATGACTTAGATGTCTTGATTTTGAGAAGATATGTTACATAATGATTAGTTTACAGTGCATTTCAAAAACACACATTTTTCTTCATATTAAAAGCATTTACAAATGGCAATACATTTATCTAACAATTTATGTGATCAGTACATGCTGGAGCAAACAATAAAATATTTATTAGGGGGCAATTGGGATGTATAGTGAACCCTTGCAATTTTCCCTCAATTTTTGCAAAAAAATCCCCGCATTTTTGGGTAAAATTTTCCACAATTTTCCAGTGGCCCTGCTCATGGGATTATTTCATACGAATATACAAAATTTGACAGCAGATAAAGACCTAGAGGTCTATCAAGTCTGCTCGAATGTGCAGCTAGCACCCCTTATTCTGCAGCTGCCCCACCCTTCCCCTTGTTCTGCCCCATCCCCTTTTGAAGCAGTCCACTGTTCTATTGGATACCACATCTGCAGGTAACGCATTCCACCCAGCCACCACCCTCTCTGTAAAAAAGTGTCTCCTAATCTCCCTCCTGAACCTAAACCTCATCCTAAATGAAATACTGAACATTTTTTCCAGGTTGAGTTCCATTTTGTTTTTAGTAACCCAGTGTTCTACCAGTTCTAGATTTTTAACAAGTGTGAGGTAATTTCTTCTGAATCTACTTCGGCTGTTATTTTTGTATCATCTGCAAATTTTATGATTTTGTTAGTAAGCCCGAAGTGTAAATTATATGTAAAACAATTGAAAAGGAATGGTCCCAAGACTGATCCCTGGGGAACCCAACTAGTTACTACCATCTCCATGGAAAGCTGCCCTTATATTCCTACTTGCTGGGTTCTGTTGTATAGCCAGGAATAGACTCGTGAGACTAGATATGTACTAAAGCCCATTGTCTGAAGTTTGCTAAGTAATTCCTGATGAGGGACAGTGTCAAACACCTTTTTAAAATCCAGAAATATAACATCCGAAGGGATTCCAACATCTAGACTAGCACTAACAGACTAGTAAAAAAACAATAAGATTAGTGGCACAGGATTGGCCCTTCATAAGCTCATGTTGTCTCTTATCTATGATGCCTGTTGCAATGGATTCATTTTCATATCTTGTTTTTATAAGTTTTTCCATCAGTTTACAGGGCACAGAGGTACAACGTATTGGTCTGTAGTTGTTTGGTATGGTCTTACTACCATTTTTGTGTATTGGGGTAACAACTGCTTGCTTCCAACCATTTGAAACTTTACCAGTTGTTAATGATTGTTAAATAGGATTCAAAGCGGTTTGCAGATAGAGTTTGCAAGATTTTTGAGGAAACCTGGGTTGAGCTCATCTAAACCCCCAGTGAAGTTTGCTTTTAGAGAGTTGATAACATCAAGTACTTCCTCAACTGTGAAGCTAGTTATTTCAGGATCACCAAGTTCCCTGTGAAATACAAATTTATCCTTTTTATTAAATACTGAACCAAAATAGTCATTAAAAATGTTAGCCATTTCAATGGGACTGTTGATGGTAGAACCGTTTTTAAGCAGTGGGTTAGTAAATTTAGACAGTTTTATCATATTATTTATGCATTTCCTTTCGTGATTGCAATTTTAAATTCAAGATCATCAATGCCAGAGAATAGAACTGATACACAGGAACCAGTGGAGGGTCCCTCAAAGCCCAGTACTGACACAGGATGTATACCAGGTCATCATTGCTTTATCTGCATATACCCTAAACTGAGACAGTTGGAGCAGGGAGGCAGGAAGGGAAGGCTCAGATGGGACATCTGCATGAAATACAGAGCATATATAGTGACATCACAGCCCACAGACTTGACATACAGCCTGCAACTAGTGGTGGGTGAAGTGCATGAAATTAGCTACCAAAAGTATTTTGCACATAACCCAAACTTTGGGTCATACTACGGGTAGTGAAGCGAATAACTTCACATCCAGAAGTAACCCAAAGTTCCCATTTTAGTGGGTACTTCATGTTACTTCAGGATGCATAAAAATCATCTATTTTGTTTTCCTGGTGTCTAATGGCCCCCACCCTGTCATGTAGTACCCCCCACACTGCTCCCCCAGCTCTAACCGGAGCAGGCCACTGGCACATCCCTCCACTCAACTCTATGGCTGGCAGCCCACCTGACTCAGCTCAATGAATGAGCATGTGCTTGTACAATCATGTGCTCATTCATTGACAAGTCATGTAATTGACTCAGTCTTGCAGGGTTGTACAGAAGGGTAGGGGGCTGCACTGGTCACTGGTGGGGTGGCGGGATGGGGAAAGGCATTATGGACCCTCCAGGGTCCACAATGCCAGTCCCCCATCCCATCACCCCATGAGACAACAGAGCAGGCCCCCTCTCCTTCTGTACACCCCAGCAGGACTGAGTAAATTACCATGACTTATCAATGAATGAGTGCGTGCTTCATGCATTGAGCTGAGTCAGGCAGGCCGCCAGTTGTGGAGGTGAGTGGAGGGATGTGCCGGTGGCCTGCTCTGGTCAGGGTTGGGGGGCGAGTTGGGGGGGTACCATACTACATGCTAGGGTGGGGGAGTGAGGGGCCACTAAACACCAGGAAAACAAAATAGATGGTGCCAAGTATTTCTCCCTGCAGGCAGCATACCACCCAGAGGGCATACACTGTGCCGAGGGTACAGTAGTGCAGACAAAAAAAAAAGTTCTGCTCTTCTTGCCTTTTCTTCCTTATGTTTTGCTAGTATGAAATATTAACAAAACACTGAAGAGCTAGTGCAAGCCTCAAGTGAGCAAACAAAGCTGGATGTGTGTCATTCCCATACCTCAGACATAACAGGTATGAACAGTGCTGTGGTGGGCAGTGTGACATAGACAGCCAGTTCTGAGAGCTGTATCACTTTTTTTAATATAAAATGTATTACTGACTGTCTATGTTGAAAATCTGATGCTCTAGGAGTGACCTCACCCCCCCACAGGTTTCAGCTGAAAGATGAAAGCCATGAGAAAATGCTGAAAACAGCATGTGTATCACACACACTCAGGTTTTAGAGACAAGGGCCCAGATATTCAAAGGGTTGTGCATGGGCGCAACAGTGTTGCACCATGCACAGCCACTAATCTTAGCGTGATATTCAAAAGGAAAAGTCGCGCACAAGTCCCGATCGCGCGGAGCGCATCAGTAATGTATGCAGGCACAGGTGGGGGGCGTGCCCATGCATAAACTGCACAACCGATATTCAGCCGGGATGTGCAGAGTCGTAGCATCACACCCTCTGCGCCTGCCTAAAGTTAAGCCAAAAAAGGAACAAATGATGGCCACCCACAGGTGAGCTGCCGTATGCAGGGCGCAACACGGCAGCTGCTACCTGTGGGTGGCCACCTGAGTTCCTGCCACACCTGGCGGCACCCCCCATGCCCCATCACGGGCATCCTTGTAACTAAATCCCCCCTCTAATATCCCTGGTGGTCCAGTGGACTGTTATGTGCCAGATCGTGGGCATCTGTTTAAATCACACTGGTCCCCTGCAGCCCAATCACAGGCATTTGTCTAAATGAAAATCCCCCTCTATTATCCCTGGTGGTCCAGTGGACCACTATGTATATCGTGGGCATTGGTATATACCCCCCTCAATATCCTGGTGGTCCAGTGGTAGCCCCCCACCAGCCCACTGATCCCACCACCCGCTCCCCAGTCAGCCAGTGGGCGGCAGCACCCCACCACCTGCCACCCTGCCCACCCGACTGACAGCTCGGTAGGGCTGCATGCCCATTGGTTCTGGCGTGAGCCAATGGGCATGCAACCTCTCATTACACATTCTAGATCTGTGAATGATTAATTCACATATCTGGAATGTGTAGTATATTATGAGCTGCATGCCCATGAAAGCACACTGCAGAACCAATGGAGTGTGCAACTCTGAGCTGTCAATCGCGAAAGCGGCAATGGTGGCCGGGCGGAAATGAAAGGTGCTGCCACTGCTGGCTGATCAGAGGTGAGAGGTAGGCTCAGTGGGCGTGTGGGACACTAGGACCACCAGGGTAATAGGACTATTTATGACTTACAGATGCCCACGATCAGGCAGAGGCAGTCCACTGGACCACCAGGGATATTGGATGGGGGGATTATTATGCCGATGCCCGCGATCGAGCACATAGCGGTCCAGTGGACCACCAGGGATATTAGAGGGGAGTTTTCATTTAGACAAATGCCCATGATTGGGCTGCAGGGGACCACTGTGATTTAAACAGATGCCCACGATCGGGCACATAGCGGTCCACTGGACCACCAGGGATATTAGAGGGGGGGGTTTCATTTAGACAAATGCCCGCGATCGGGTTGCAGGGGACCAGTGTGATTTAAACAGATGCTCGCAATCGGGCACAAAACGGTCCACTGGACCACCAAGGATATTAGAGGGGGGTTTTCTTTTAGACGAATGCCTGCGATCAGGCTGCAGGGGGTGTCAGTCCCTGACGGCTGCTGCCTGGCAGGGCACCAGGCACAAGTTGTTGGGGATCAGCACACCTGCATGCTAATGGGATGCAAATGGGGCCATAATGACATGCAAATGAACCCATGTGCGCCTTGCATAAATTATGGCCCCATTTACATGTCCCCTTTTGAATATCACAGGTGCTGTGCATGGTGCAATGGCACTTGCGCTAGTGCATCTCCATGCTCCACTCTGGTCACTTGCACTGGCACAGTGCCACTGTGCCATGCACAGTGGGGGTGGCCAGGGTGCGATATTCAAAGCTGCTGCACCATAGCGCAGCTCCGTTGAATATCGCCCAGGCCACACCCCTGTGCAACAAAGTTGAGCTGCGCCCAGGTTTGTGCCACAGCCTGGTACAGCTTGAATATCCAGGCCAATGAGTTACATGTAAGGCCTTAATCAAGAATCCTGTTTGTCTGAGTTTATTACAGCCATAGTTGCTATATCATATCCATTTCATGACGTTGGAGAGGAACCTAGGTTGTTACACAGAGGTGCAAGGTTGTAAATGCTCCTGTTAAGTCTGTGTGAGGGACGATGCAGCATGGATCAAAGAGATGTCATTTGAAACATGAGTCATGCTGAGGATTGCAAAATTAATACTTTGAAAAGACATCCTGTTTTTTTGTATAAGATATATATATATTTTTTATATATAATCTGACAGAGGAGGAGCTAGCTGACCTCACACAGAAAGGGGTTGGCCAATACCGTTGTTTAAGGAATATTCTGTTTTACTTACACACATTTTGACCTAGACTTTGACAAGGAAATATCTGTGAGCACTTTTAAACAAGTATTTAAAAAGAGAGTCAAATCTAAGTACTGTAAGTAGGAATTTGCACTGTTTAAACCGTGTTCTTTTAAAAGATTTGTATGTCTTGTGATATAAGAGCTCTGTATTTTTGTGTTTTACATATTTTTAACTATTTTAGTAAAATTCTTTTTAGAACTTACTTGGTCTGTCTTTGACTTCTTTTTAGTTGTAAGAAAAGTATATGGTTACTGCAGATACTAAACATAAGCTTGAATGGTGGTACAAAACTGGAAAGAGAAGCGTTTTAAATCTGAGGTCTTTATTAAAGTTTTTAAGAGTTCATCTCTGTATACCTGGTTAGGTGCCCATAGGCAAAGATATCTGGCCCCCTGAAGACAGAAATATCTGAGCCTGTTCATTGGGTACGCTAGCAAGAGGTTCACAGTTTGAATCCCTCCAAGACTTGAGACCAGAGGTTGATCCGAACTCACAAAACAGACAAAAGGGTTACCTTGTTCTGTTAAACTGTTCACAAGATTGCGCTTGGAGGCTGGCACTTTGGGAGTAGAGGGCCTGGCCTGCTAAGTGGGTTTGTGACGGGCAGTATACCCACTTTTTATTGGGAGGGGTCAACAGAATACCCACTTTTTGCTTGTTTCACCACACAAAGTATAGACAGAGTATACACACTTTGGTGAGTGAGGGTGGAGGGGTACAGGGTTCACAACTGGTATTGCCCAAATGCAGGTACATTTTAGTGTCAGGATACTCATGTTGCCCTTTAACAGGAACTGCTGGCTATTATGTGTGTGTGTGTGTGTGTGTGTGTGTGTGTGTGTGTGTGCGTGTGTGTGTGTGTGTGTGTGTGTGTGTGTGTGTGTGTTTGTTTGACCCTAGCTGCTTGCCATGCCAGCTAGTGGCTGCAAAATGTTTAATTTTAACCCTGACAGTATTAGCCACTTTCTTAACTGCCATCACTGCAGCCCAGGAAATAAAAAAAAAAAACAGCAGAGCTGTGTTTGTAATTGTGTAGGGGGAGAGGTAAAGGAAGGTGTAGCAGCCCACCCAAAGCATGCAGTGAATCATGCATGTGATGCAGCCAGTGTAGACAATTTTGAAATAGAAACTGATTGGTAAAAGACCCACCTCCAGTGGCCACCACCAAAAGGTGCAATTGTGAATGGACTGGGAACTCAACTTTGCATTTTAGAAAAAGGAAAGCCATTCCTTTTTAATGCTTCGATACATATACATCCATCACATAGATATATAGTTGGAGGACCTACCAGTAAGCTGATCGTAAGGCTTGTCCAGTTTCCTGGACTCAGACAGACTCTCGTTCCCACCTTTGCTGCCTTGCATGGTGCTTCCCCGCACAAATGCAGGTACAAAATTCCATAGCTGCACTTCGAGGGGGGAATCCAACTGCTCCAGTGGCCCGAGATCTTGATCTCTGTAGCTTTCCCTTCAAAATTCACCAGATACTTGGATTTCTCCCCAAAATTCAAATAATTTCTCTTTCCGCTATTGCAGAAACATCAGATATAAAACCATGCCAAAATGAATTTATCTTCTCTGTTTTTACATGTAGCTCTCTCTCCCTCTTTCTGGTCCTGCCGTTACTAGAGATGATTGGTGGGGGGCCACTAGACACCACGGAAAAGAATATATTTTTTAAAACAGATCTGACTCGGGGTTGGGGAGCAGGGTAGGGTACTACCTGACAGGGTGGGGCCACTTGACACCAGGAAAAGAATATATTTTTAACTGGATCTGACTCTTGGGTTGGGGTGGGAGCAGGGTGGGGGTACTATCTGACAGAGGGTGGTGGGGTGGGGGCCACTAGACACTAGGGATAGATCAGGGGTGGTGTTGGCATGATTCTCCATTTGTGACCTCTACTTGCTTTGGGGTTTTAAGTGCAACTTGCACTTAAAACCCCCCTAAAAAAGGCCGAAATCACGAATAGTGAGTCTGAAATTATTAGAAAAAGTTACGCAAAGTGCTATGTGGGGCAAAATCGCTGACTTCGCAGCAATTTCACCTGCATAGTAAAACTTCGTTGCATCTCTATCTGCAACTCGTGTGAAACCTTGGACAATGGCATGACAATAACTGTCACTCTTCTACAGCAGGATGATGTTTCACATTCATATCCAGTAAATGGTAGCCAACCCCCAAATCCCCATATGTCATACACCGGAACCACAACACCATCAAGCACTCCGGCGCAACTCACACATGACAGTAAACCTGCAGGGATGCACAGCCAACTGTAACAGATGATGACCTAATGCCAGGCACATTCTGTGGCATGTAAACAGCCTAGTCACATGGCAAGGGTAGGGGCAATGTCAGTGGTAGGCTCATCCAACCCTAAACACCAACTGAGAAGTCATCCCAGACTCCAAAGCCAAAAGACAGTGACCTAATACCTCATCCAAATGCAACACAGGCTTTAATTGAGCAATAAGGCATGGCGGGGGTGTTATGGTGGGATAACAGCCCACCTCAGGTGGAGTTGAAGCACCAGGCATGGCCAGTGCTTCCACCACCTGAGAAGGGCCGTTAGCCCACCATAACTCACCCCCAAGAGTGCCTTATTGCGATTATGAAATGGGTCATTTTTAGTAAATTTTATGCCTTTTTGAAACATTTTACTTTTAGCTGGGCCGTTGTGCTGGGATAACGGCCCAGCTGAAAGCTGCTCTTGGCCAATCAGGAGCCAGCATTCTTTCTACCCATTTCATAATGCTGAAGACTCCCATCAGATGCTTGTGGACTTCACTTCATGGGTTCCCTGCTCACTCACAGAGGGGGGATGGGAGGCTGGCAAGATGCAAGCTGAGGAGAAAGAGAGCTCACTTGAGTTGCTGGACACAGCCCAGCCCCTCACCGTCAGATAAGGCCATTCAATACAAACAAAATTATTAATACAAAACAGCACACTTACTTCACTGCTCCTTTTATGATAAAACCAGGC
Organism: Neoceratodus forsteri; assembly: GCA_016271365.2. Taxonomy (NCBI): domain Eukaryota; kingdom Metazoa; phylum Chordata; order Ceratodontiformes; family Ceratodontidae; genus Neoceratodus; species Neoceratodus forsteri. Next base: position 425,898,982 of record CM028132.1, on the reverse strand, counting down.
TGTTTATTAATTCAAATTGTTTTGTTGGCACTGACTGTCTAACTCACTCAGTTCAAGCCAAGACCTGACTCCTGGCTTGTGAGAATTAATCCCTCACAGGTTACATGGCACACTAGTCAGCTGCTCTCCACACACACTCTGCATAGTACCAGCAGCACCTCCAGTCACACATGTACTGTACAGCTAGTCACTCGCTGGGTTAGAGGATTTCTGAAGGACATTCCCTATATTGCAGATCTATCTTTCACATGAACAAAAAGTACCCTCTTCAAGATGATAACAAAGCTATCCCTGGCAGGTTATTAAGTTACTAATCCTTCATGGAGAAGACATTTAAACATGCCCTACTGTTTTGCCACATTAAATAAGTTAATTAAATAAATAAGTCCACTATTCTGCTCTGTCCTGGAAAATACATAGTAAAAGTTGGACACCACTGAAAATGAGAAATTGCCTCTCACTTGGGCTATCCTGGGTAAATGCATTATAAAAATGGGTAAAAGGAGGAATCCACTGGAAAAAATAAGATCTTACATCTCTGCTGTACTATCCTGGATAAATACAGTGTAAAAACGGGGTCAAACAAAACCCCATTGCAAACAAGATATCACAACTCAGCTGGGCTGTCCTGTGTAAATATAATGCAAAACTGTAAAAGCAGGATCCTACAGCAGAACCCTACTGAAAAGCAGATGTTGCATGTAAGCTGATGTCTCCTGGAAAAATACATTGCAAAAGTATCCAGATCATCCATCTTGTAGCTGTCTGATGTATTCTTGGTGGTCATGTGGTCCTTCTAATAAGGGCATCTGACCCCCTCTTGACTCACCCTCTCAGGAACCTCACCAGCCCTGGTCACATAATGCAAACTACAGCAATAGTGATAACTGGCATAGCCCTCTGCTCACCACCTCAACTGGTTTTCATCTGACAGTCTCTGAGCAATTGTAAGTATTGTACAAACAACTGCTTCAACTGTACTCATGATCACTCACTGACAGTCAGACAGTTACAGGCCAAGGTGGTGAGAAGAGGGATGTGCAAGTTGCTGTCACTATTTCTGTACTTCAGCTTAGGTGACCTGAGTGGGGAGGGGGTTGTGAGGAGGAGGGTCCTGAGCAGGCGGGTTGACAGAGGATCAGCTGTCTTACCGGGGGGGGGGGACCGCTAGACTGGCATGGATATCACAAAGATTTAAGACAGCTACAGGACAGTTGATTGAGGGTGCAGGAACTACTACACCCCAGGAATACTCAAGACAGTTACAGGACAGGTGATCAGGGGATGGGGGACCACTACACTACCAGGAATGTTCAAGAGAGCTGCAGGACAGTCAATGGGGGGTACAGGCAGGTCACATGAGTCTGTGGTTCTCCATTACCCTTAATGTGTCTGTGTTTGTTTTTTTGTTTGTTTGTCCCCCCATAGATCTGAGTGAAAGTTGTCTTTTGGAGGATAAAGATTGTTGTGCAACCACTGGCCCAGGGCTGGATTATCCCATACACACCATCACCATGCCCTTCCCTTGACCCCGAAGTTTGCTGCTGCTGGAGGAATGGAGGGAAGTGCAACCCCTTTAAGGGCACAGCAGCAGGCACAGTGCCACATTGGCGTGGGGGTGGTGGTTAGAGATGCAGCAAAGTTTTATTCCACCAGAGAAGTAGAGGCGAAGTCACCCACTCCGTGTCGCTTTCATGCTATGCAAAGTCCCCATAGAAATGCACTACTTCGCCTCATGATGACTTTGCCTCATAATGACTTTGCGTTCACTTCGCTTTGTTTTCTGTTGAAAGCAAAATGAGTAAGAATTGAAACAGCCCACAGATCACATATAAAGTGCCAAAAGTAGAAGCAAGCATGACATGAGTTGTTTTTTTAGACACCTTTTTAGTAGATCTTACATTACATTCCATGTCATGCAGTTTATAGACATGCCTTTTTTAATAGCATACCCCTTTATTATTATTATTATCCTTTGCACAAACCTTTTGTATTTTATATCTTCTCTTTTCTGCACTTTCAATTTAAATAAACTTCTTAAATCTTGTCCCATGTGTATTGACAATTGCCAGCTCATCCTTGACAAAGGGTGTGTCTCTCATGAAAACATTCCACTTGCTATGAGGGTAGGGGCACCTGTATCTGTACGCTGTTTTTTTTTTTTTATTATATATTTATTCGCTTTGCTGCGGCACATTCCGGCTTGGGGCATCCAGTCACCAGCTCCGCCCGCCTGGAGGCTGGGTAGCGGGTGCCGGGGGGGATCCAGAACGACTATCTTGCAGTCCTGCTGGAAGGATCCCCTCTGCCTCTGCCAGCCAGGACAGCCCCGGATCCTCCCCTACAGGACTCTGCCAAAGTCCTCCGGGCGGCTTGGAACCATCAAGCTGCACGGTCACGCCCAGTCATTTTCCTCTTTACTTGGCCCCTTGGAGCATGGACATGCAATGACATTCAGACACAACATGCCAACATCTGCCGCACTCCCCTCTACTGTCTCCGATGTCTGCAATGCCCCTAAGCTTTCCCTGGAGCCACTACAGCATGGCAAAGATCCCCCTGCCCACCCCAGGACTAGGAAAGCAGTCTGCCGATGCTCAATCCCAGTCCCCCACTGCCGACCCCCGATGGCCCAGGCTCATTCCTGAACCCAGGTTGCCAGTGTGGCACTAGGTGTGGCTTCCAGCACCTCAACCCTCAGCACCACCAGGCCGGCCTTATCTGTACGCTGTTAAAATAATGTTTCTGAACTTTGGAGTACATGGGAAGCCCCAAAAAGCAACTGTGGCTTACAGATGCAGACTGGTCCCTAAACAGATGCAAACACACAGACAGATGGAGATTGCACACTCAAGAGATGCAGCTGCACAGGCACAACAACAACACCTCCTTAACCAGTAGTCACACAAATCCAGACCTGGAAAAATAACACCTTTTGTGGGTTGGGAGGGGGGCTGCAGTACCAGTCCACTACCTAGATAGAATGAAGCAGTAAAAAATACTGCAGATGGATAACAGATTCAGAGTGCTGCAATTACTGTGCAGCACAATGAAATGCATTTGACTTGATGGCATGCACACACACTCATGCAAAACAGGTAAAGCGCAGAAAATGTAACGGTTCAGTACACTATATAACCAAATCTTTTAAACCAAATGAAAATATGCACTACACCACAAAACACAGAAAAACAATTATAAAAAATTACCTCAAGTATTACTGTGTGTACATGAACACACAAATACTGACACACACTACTACCCAACAGTTAGAAAGAATGCCTTTCTCACTGGGAATCTCCCTCCACCACAGATACGCCCCTCCCCTGAAGTACACTTCAGTAGTGTCGGTCAGTACACAGACTGAATGCTCTAAATTAACATTCAAAATGCACACAAAAACAATCAACACTTGATGATATAAGCACAGGATGGTTTCCTACAATCTATGTACTAAATTTTGACCAAAATTATTGTAGCAAACATGATTTTTTAAAGCTTTTTTGATGGTTTGATTCTCAGAGCTCTGAGAACAAATTGTCTCCAGCTTTCCACTACACACACTACGCAGAACTGAGGCTGTGCAAGACAATCTAGAGCCCATGTGACCTGACAGCCCATGAATCACTGCAAAATTCTCCTCAAAGCAAAGAGCAATAAAAGAGGGAAGCAAAGTGAAGTTCATTCAAATCAATGGCACGTCACATTACAATGAAGGGGAAGGCAGTAAAAAAAGGAGAAGTAACGTGAAGCCTATTGCTGTCAATGGTGCTTTATGATAAAATCTTTTTTTTTTTTCTTTATCCCCTGGCAGGACCACCAGGTATATTCTCCACCCTGGTCACGGCCCCCGGAGACCTCTACCACCGCCCTATTGCTGCAAAGGACCCTCGGTCACCCGGCTTGCCCCGGAGGTGGGGCCGTGAGCCACCCCATGACCAGACTGTAACGGTTTGAGGTCCTGCAGCAGCGATGGCGATGTGAAACTCTCCAGGGAGGCTTCATCTATCGTGGTCCTGCCCGCCATCTTTTTCCTCCTTTTCTCCCCAGAGGGCGGCGGCGATGCAATGGCGTGAGCGTCCACCCGCCTCCTCTCCCCGTCAAGCCTCGTACGTGAGAACTCAGCCTCCACCAGGAGTCTCCTAACGCAAAATTACAGCCCACCCTCCCCGGAGAAGGAGAGCTGCCCAATGGACGCCAGTCCGGCCACTTCCCCGGCCGGCCTCCACGACCCGGATCCGTTCCCTAACCCGGCTCGCTGGCTTCGTAAGCGGAAATCCCACCACTGCGCCGATGGGCCGGCCTTTATGATAAAATCTAAAGACAGAGTAATATGCTTCCAATTGTACAAGCACGTGCTCATTCACTCAAGTAGTCAGTCATGCTCAGTCGGGCTGCCGGCCATGGAGATGAGTGGAGGACTGTGCCAGTGGCCCAATCAGGGTACTGGGGGGAGCAGGGTGAGTGCTACTAGCTCATGATGACAGGGTGAGGGGGTCCACTAGAAACCAGGAAGAGGGGTTGAATTTTGTTTTTAAATAACAGAAAATGAGGGGGCAAGGGTAACTTTGGGGGTGCTTATTTAATTCAGTTACAGCCAAGGATTGGCTGGGTGGGGGACCACTAGACACCAGGGAGTGGGGGTGGTTGAATTTTTTTTAAATTAAAGGAAATGAGGGGGCCAGGGTAACTGGGGGGGCTTAATTCATTTACAGCCAGTGATCAGCTGATGGGGGACCAATAGACACTAGCATTTGCAGTGGCCAGTGGATGAAATTGTGAAGTTTTGCCACAATTTTGCGAAACATTTTGTGCATGAAATTGCTGATTTCACTGCAATTTCCCTGGCAAAATTTTCTTACACTGCATCTCTAGTCCCCGGTCCCCTCTGCCAGGATTGGAGACCAGGTGGGAATGAAGAATGCAGCGGCACAGGTTAACATTTCATTTTTGTAATGTGGAAAGGTCTTCCTTTAAAAATATCTACCTCAGCTAGTCCACGTCAGAAGCCAGCTAGAAGTGGTGTTGACTGGCTGTTCCTACTGTTAATGAAATTGCTGGGCTGTTGAGAACTGCTCACTACAGTGTATTGTTTTCATACATAACTGTGGCATCTAAGAGAATACAGAAGATTTAAGGCAAATTGTGAAGATGGCATACTGTACACTTCATACTCTTTCTTAGAGATGAGGGAACCATTTGGATAATGCAACCCACCCCTCAAACTGGAGGTCAGGAGTAGATCCAGGATTTTTGGTAGAGGGGGAGACTACTGATTGCTGGAATGTGAAGATTAAAAACCGCAGTGGGAATTGTAAGGGAGGAATCTGCTGGAATGCAGCTCTGCTATTAAAATAAAAAAGCATCACTCTGTTCCAAAAAAAATGGTAGGAATGGATTACTGATGTGTGGGCAGGGGAAAAAATAGAAAAAGAAATGTAACGAATTTTAAAGAAAATATAGCCCTCCATTGCATAAACCTGATCTAAATATGATGTAAAAAGGCAAACCATTATTAGCATGATCTCATATCTGCTAGTGATTTTTAAATGTAATTTGTTTAACTAGGATAGCCAAGCTGAGATACAATATCTCATTTTCAGTGGGGCCCTAGACTTGTCCATTGTTATAGCTTAGTGAACTGAAGCATTGAGAGGTTAGGTGACTTGCTCAGGGTCACACAGCAAGTAAGCAGTTCTGGTACAAGTGGAACTGTGCTCTACTTGTTCTAAAAACGGTGCTCTAGATTTTATTTTCTGCACAAACATTCAGAGCCTTCTGGGGATTTTTTCATCTTTCCCACCACTGGATAAAAATGGGTAGCAGTAGTGTTTCATCTTTAGGTCACTTGTACAAAACTGATCCATGTTATGACAAGAACGCATAATGGTTTATAACTGCTTTAAATTGTACTGCTCCACTTTGCTATGGCACACTAAAAGAGGCAGAAAGAAATTGAAGGTATAATAAGTCTGCCTGTCAGACTGTTTTTATGCATAAAGCATTAAGTAATATTGCACTGCAGGATAAATGCTACTTCAGCTTTCATGTTTTTTTTATTTCTGTTTTGTCTTGGCCTTAAGAATGTTACACGTCATTTTCTATACAAGGTACAGCTCTTGCAGGACTTCATTATACCCAATCCCTACAAGGACTTTGATGCTCATCCTTACCTAGAAATGCTGAATTAGTTATAACCTGGTGATGCCTTTTATCAAAACTTTTATTTTCAGTAAACACTTTGCTTCTGAGTTGTACTATGTGTTATTCATCATTCTCTGACTTGACCAGTCAAGTCAATCCATGCATATCCTTGTACTGTATTTTAGCCACTGGGCTAACAGAGGCATATTCAGTGATGATATTTAATCAACCTGTCATTTTAGAGTGTGTAGTAGTACTGTAATTATTTATTTTTACTGACAAGACAAGAGAGTGAGGATGAAAGGCACAACAGGTAAGTAGGCTAGGGTCTGGTCGGGTGGTGCTGCCCATGCTCAAACTATAAATGGCATATGGCTAAGCAAATGAATTTGCTGTCTCTGTATGTATATATATTCAGATACTATATATTTAAATACTGACTGCTATTGCTCTGAAATCTCAGTCTCTCTGTGTCTGTCTGGAGGAGACATCTGGGAACCAATGCCTCTCTGCAACAGAAAGAGAGTTGCATGTATTTGAGTCAATCAAAAGTGGCTGGGCAGCTCTGGGTGATCAGTGCAAAGAACAGCAGCTCAGCCCAGTATGAGCGAGAAGAGAATGACACTGGCAATAAAAACAAACCCTTCGGCTTTGGATGATGCAGTGGGGGAGGTCTGAGGATTCCAGGGAGGGATGATAGGGTGCAGCTTGCTATGCTTTGGGATGGCTGGGGGCCATGTACTGGAGCATATGGCTAGGCTATGGGGAGGGTGGTTCAGGCAACATACTGGACTGTGGGGACTCTGGGGAGGGAGCTAGGGTGCAATTTACTGGGCATGGGAAGGGGGTAACAGGGTAAAAACTTCTATTTCAAATGACCCTCAAAATACACCAGAATGCACCAGATTTAAAAAACTTTTCGGGGCCTAGGTGGCCCCCAGACCCCCTGCCTATAGTTTTCATTTTCAATCTAAAGATATCACACAAGTAGCTATGTAGGAGACAATATGACAAGTCAAAACAGAGCAGTGCATTCAGCTCCAGGGTCCATGCTATCATAAGTGCATAATTAGGCACCACCATAGGGCAGGTATCAGCAAAGTGTAATCCCAGTTTAATGTCATAGTCACTCTACCTTACTGTTTGCATGTTTGATTATAGTACTAAATAGTGGAGACTCTGGCTAAAAGAAAACCAAACTGAAGCCTCACCCTTCCTTCGACCCCTCACCCACCAGCACCTTAGGAGCTTATAGTACCTTGAAAGTTAAAGGGGGAAGATAGCCATGAGACACAGGAATGAATAAAGCTGTCACTTTATAATCAGTCAAGCAGTATTTCCAAATGAACTCCTTACAAATGCAAATAAAGTGTAACCACCCACATTTTTCCACAGGGTTGTCAATATAAAACCCGGACAGAGAGTCAGAGGATCTTTACTTACCTTAGTAGGGAAAGTAACTTTAACTTAGCAAACAAATAGATTTACTAAAAAATGAGACTGCCTGTTTTATTCAATTGGAGGATGATTACAATGTCTCTGCCTGTCACTGCCCAGTGACCACACTGCCACAAGCTGAAACCTGATCTCAAATCACCTTGTGCTCCAATGAAGTCTGTGAAGCAATTCAGCAGAGAAGCTATGAAACAAAGTTTCTTTATACCTTTACTTCAAAGACTGTTTAGTTGCTGATTTAAGATTGCTGCCCGGAGAACTACATAAAAAAAAACATACACCCTTGCCAACAGGGCATTGTTTAGATAAAAATAAGTGAAAAGAGGGTTTAGGTGTCCTTTAAGACTAAAACAAGCTGTCTGTGCTGTTTACACTGAGTGTATCCACTGATTGTAATTTGAGCTGGCATGAGAATGCTACATGTAGGAAAGGAACTCTTTCTCTGCCCCACCCAATGTAGTGATTTCAGATAGTGAAAGGATTATGGTTCATGTCCAACATGTGCTTCGGTGGGAGTCTTAAGTACCCTTTTTCCCCCAAGTAATGGCAAGACGTCTGCAGGGTTCCACCCACTGCAACCATAAAAATGGCACCCAGTGAGTCTCCACATCATAAAGCCTTTCTCAAGCAAGATCAGTCTTTATAGGGAAAATACCATTAAATTCCTAAATATGCCCCTATTTCACCATTCAAGCTATGCAGAATGCAAAATCCCACCAGCAGAATTATAGCAGAATTACCATTCTAATTTGGGAGTTGTTTTTACAGATTCTGCAGAATTTTATCAAAATGTGAATTCAAGTTAATCTGGTTGTATCCTGTAAAAGTACATTTTAAATTATATGTATTTTGGCAGGTATACAGTTATCAACTAAATATATATGTGTACCAAGATTCGTAGCTGTAATGGAGGTTGAGTTATAGATGATCAAACATTTTCTTAAATTTTAATTTTCAGTTAATTCCATCTAAATTTAAAATCCTGTATTCAAATTTTCCACAGTTTCAAGATTAAATGAACAATACAACATGGGTACGTGTACTGAGTTTTAGGTCTCAGTCTTTAAAATATTTAAATGGGACTTTGTTATAGGCAGCCAACCATTTTGCAAAATTTTACATTTCACTTACAGCATATCAATATAATTTTAAAAGCATGCATATATATGTTACACAAATTAACAGGCGTACCAGTACATACCATGTTGATATGTATGCCAAGTATTAGATTCCTAGCTTAAAAGGGGACTGTTATAGTCAGTCATTTTGTCCAGTTTTAAATTTTAGTTATTTTAACTGAATTTCAAAACTCCTTATCTAAAATGTCACTCAATTTTAAACATTTTAACTACTATACAGTACAAGTCACATTAAACTGTTCCATCAACTCACTGGTGTAGCATTTTTTTTTCTGTGATGCTACTGGAGTGGCAACTCAAACTGCTGAAGCTTTCAACTATTTTACAACCATCCTTCACTGCCTGTTCAACTCACATGTAACTGTTTAGTGAAATGTCAGTAGCTGCATTTTCATGGCATTGTTTATAAATATCACAGCATTCCTTATCAGCATTGTTTATAAATATCACAGCATCAACATGGAGAGACACTGACCACATTGCTAAAATTTTTCAGGAATCAGGAGAAAACATTGATGTCCTGGTACACATAGGGACTAATGATCTCACCAGCTGGTCAGTTGTGGAGACCAAGGAACACCTGACCAGGCTGGGTGACAAACTATCATCCATTTCATCCAGCATCTTCTTCTCTGAGATCCTGCCAGTCTGGGAGAGGGGGGTAGATGGACAGAAGGTCAGAGAAGGGGAGATAGGGGAACTAAACATGTGGCTCAAGGGCTGGTGCCAGGAAAAAGGGCACAGATTTGTAGGGAACTGGCAACAGTTCTGGGAGTGAAAGTTCTTTAAATCTGATGGACTACAGCTGACTAAGGAGGGAGTCAGTGCACTGGGGCAGAAGTTTGACATCTTTGCAGAATATTTAATCTAGCAAATGGGGAGAGGGGTGCAGCACCCCATACATCAAATGGGAAGAACACCCCTCCCCTCTCAGCTAGTGGTCAAACAGGGATTCAGCATGTTTGCAGTTCATTTGCATCACCAGGTAAGAAAAAAGGTCTGTCTCCCCATACGACACACAGGGGAAATGCCAGACCTCACCCAACAACTAACACACCAAAATCTGGCCAATGGAAAATCATGTACACAAATGCTCACAGCCTAGGAAATGAGATCACAGACCTGCAGGCAATAATGTCAGAGGCTAAACTGGACATAGTAGCAATTAGTGAGACATGGTTTGCCAGTAACCACATTTGGGAGACTTCAGTACCTGGCTATGTACTGTTCAGAAGAGACTGAGGTGCAAAAAGGGGGAGGGGGAGTGGCCCTGTATGTCAATGAAAATATCAAAGCTACAGAAATTCAGAATACACATAAGGAGTCAGAAGAACTGTGGGTCACCCAGGAAACAGGAAATGGGACAGCCATAAGAACTAGGGTTGTCTACAGGACCCCAGACCAGGGGGAGGACATAGATACATTACTGTTAGAAGATGTACAAACATGACAGCTAAAGGGGAGGTTCTGATAATGGGAGATTTCAACATGCCGGATTCAGATTGGTCAATACCAGCAAGAATATCTTCCAGAACTAGACACATGGTGGATTCCCTGCAGGAGGAGGGCCTCAAACAACTGGTACAACAACCCACAAGAGACAGGGCTATCCTAGATCTAGTACTGACTAACAGGGAAGGGATCACAGATCTCCAGGTAGAAGGTCACCTGGGGGCCAGTGACCAACACATGGTATGGTTCAATTTGGCCACTACAACTAAATCATCCCATTCTAAGGCAAAAATATGGGACTTCAGAGGAGCTGACTTTGATAAGATGGCCAACAGAGTTAAGCTAGCCCTGGCAAAAAGAAAGACAGGTGAGGGGGTACAGGCAAAGTGGGCAAGCATTAAGGATGCAATACTTGAAGAAACATTCCATTGTGTCAGACAGAAAAGAAAGTGCAAAAGAAGAAGGAAACCACTTTGGTTCTCAAATACAGTAGCAGAAAAGATCAGAGCCAAAAAGCTGGCCTTCAGGAAATATAAGAGAACACAGTGGGATGAAGATAGGGAGGCATACCAAACTGCCCTAAGTGAAGCAGGGAAGGCAGTAAGGCAGGCAAAGTCCCAAACTGAGAAAACACTAGCACAAACAGTAAAAGAAGGTGACAAGACTTTCTATAGATACATTAGTGAAAGGAAAAAGTCCAGAGGGGGTATTGCTAAGCTCAAAGGAGAAAAGGGTGTGTGTGAGGAGGAGGACGACCCTGTAAAAGCATCTATCCTAAATAGATACTTTTGCTCAGTATTTACTGAAGAGAAGGTAGGGTAGGACCCACAGCTCAGCACCATGGACACAAAAGAAAGGGTCCTACAAGAGCTCGCTAAGCTCAGGGTGGACAAAGCAATGGGACCTGATGGCATACATCTCAGGGTACTTAAGGAGCTAAGGGTGGAACTAGCAGAGCCATTAGCAGAACTGTTTAATGAGTCTCTGAGCACAGGAGAGGTCCCAGAAGACTGGAGAAGTGCTTATGTGATCCTGATCCACAAGAGTGGTAGCAGGGAGGAGGCAGGGAACTACAGACCAGTCAGTCTTACCTCAGTAGTGGGCAAGATTGTAGAGGCACTCCTTAAGGAAAGGATAGTGCAACACCTGGAATCCATAGGGGCACAGGATCTGAGACAGCATGGGTTTACAAAAGGAAGGTCCTGTCAAACTAATTTCATAGATTTCTTTGACTGGGTAACCAGAGTGGTGGACCAAGGGGGAGCAGTTGATGTCGTCTACCTTGACTTCAGCAAAGCTTTCAACACTGTTCCATAGAAGATTGATAAATAAGCTGGGTAGGCTTGGGGTGGGTCAGAGTTGGTCAACTGGGTGGCAAACTGGTTGTGGGCAGAAAACAGAGAGTGGTGGTAAATGGTATACAGTCAGAAGAGATGCAAGTCACAAGTGGGGTACCTCAGGGATCAGTCCTGGGGCCAGTCCTCTTCAATATTTTCATTAGTGACATTACAGATGGACTAGAGGGTAAGGCTTGTCTGTTTGCAGATGACACCAAGATCTGCAGCAGAGTAGATGATCCAGATGAGGTGGGCAGAATGAGAAGAGATCTGGATAAACTAGCAAAATGGTTGGAAAAGTTGCAACTGGGGTTTAATGCAAAGAAGAGCAAGATCATGCACATAGGGAAGAGAAACTCTGAAGCCACCTATAGGCTGGGAGGGGAGTTGCTGGCAGTCACAAAGGAAGAAAGAGACTTGGGCATCATCATCACCGATGACCTGAAATCATCCAAGCAGACCTCTAAAGAAGTAGGTAAGGCTAGGGGGATGCTAGGATGTATTAGTAGGGGTATCACAAGTCGTAAGAGGGAGGTAATAATCCCTCTTTACAAGACACTAGTTAGGCCCCATCTGGAGTACTGCATGCAGTACTGGAGGCCACACCTTCACAAGGACATTAACCAAATTGAGGCAGTCCAGAGAAGGGCAACCAAAATGGTGCAGGGACTGCATCAGAAGACATATGAGGACAGATTAACAGAGCTCATTATGTATACCCTAGAGCAAAGGAGGGACAGACGTGATATGATCGAAACATTCAAACACCTTAAGGGCATTAACAAGGTGAAAGAGTCTAACATGTTTCAATATAAGAAAAATAGCAGGACAAGAGGACACAGCATGAGATTAGAGGGAGTCCGATTAAGGGGTAATGTGAGGAAGTTCTTTTTCACAGAAAGGGTGGTGGATGCATGGAACAGCCTACCTCAGGAAGTGGTGGCTATGAATACAGTGCAGGGCTTCAAGCAGGCATGGGATAGGCATAAGGGAGAAATACAGATGAGTATGAATAGATTGGCCACTGACAGAGCAAAGGCCGATGGCACATTTATAAGGTAGAAAAAGAAATGGGCAGACTGGATGTGTCTTGCAGTCCTTATCTGCTATCAACTTCTATGTTTCTATTCCTTAAGAGTTGTTTAGTCTGCCTTCTGAAATTAAACTCATAAGCACTCAGCTGAAAATAAAGCTTATAGTACATAACAGCTAGATGCAAACCAGTACTAACCTTTTACTAATTCATTGAATTAAACCCTGCACAGATTAGGAAACTCATTGAACAATGCTACACCAGTGAGTTGAGGGAACAGTTTAATGTGACTTGTACTGTACTTCGTGCTTAGTATGCCATATTTTACAATTGTAGCTTTAAAGGGGGGGGCACATTATAAGTAGCCAAACTTTCTAAATTGTTTAAATTAAATTTTGAAAGTATGTAAACTTCAAAATTATAATCCCCTGCAACTTTAAAAATGGAGATTGCAATGACATTAATTTCGTAGGTTTATAGATCCTAAAAGGAGATGATGCGTTTGGATTTTATTAATCTCTCCCTTAAAGGATGTCCATGTTACAAGCTGCCAAAAATTGCAAAATAACATCGGTACTTAAAGTCAAATTATAGGAGCCATGATGAAAATTGTGGAATTTCATGATAATTAAGAGGAAACCACATCCATGAATATTTCTCAGCCATACACCTGACCTGCCATGAGGGTAGTGAAAGTAGAAAAAGGTTGGATTCATGAGAGACTACACTGTAAAAGTGGCAGGACAGTTGGAGAGGCTATGCGGGCTCTTTAGGCTGATGCAGGTAAAATGATTTGCCTAATGTCAGAAGATAGCACACTCAACACAAACTTCCAGAAACTGCAAATATATGAGGCAAACTTTCTTTTATTTAATGCAGGAATCCACAGTACCTCAATATTAATTCAGTTCAAACAGTAGTGAATACAGCAGTCTGCTCATCCTGAGCCCGAACTGTGGCTCCAGCACTTCAACTCTTACGAGCCTTCATCAGGGGATGTGCTCCATGGGACGGCAGCATAACATTATATACTACTATAAAAGTGACATCAAAACATTTCTCCATGCAAAAGTGAAAACATGTAACTGTGCATTCATCAATATCATTCTTATCTAGAATACAAAAATATTATTCTTAAAAAGGTTTTGTTCTAGTTCCACTATGCAGCGCTAATGTTTAACATTCAGTAGGTGTCCAATTCTAAAGTATACTGTTATACATAGCTGCCATAAAAGCGAACACCATAATCTACACATTAGACATACAGAGAAAGCAGTGGGATCACAGCTGATACCAACCTGTTAAACTGAAAGAGTATCTACCTGACCTATGAGGTTATCCTTGGTGGTTAAGCTTATCACAACAAATGATGCTGTGAGGTTTAAATCCACTGGCAAGATTAAGGCAAATTCATCAACTTCATCTTCATGAATCCATTTGCAAATGTATCCTATTTAGTAGGAAACTCACCTTTGGTAACTTCACCTGTAACTTTGTCTTTAGTGTACACTGTGGTGACATTTTCTCAAACTGAGGCTACTGGTAAAGGAGTTCCCTCAAGGTCACATAGAAGAGCTTCTGCAGGTCACATGGTACATCTCTATACAGTGAGTCTACTGTACTTCACTTTTGGTTTTGCAGTGTGAGTTAATCAGTGGAAGAAATTGATATCTTTCAGAACTAGATAGATTTAAAGCCTCATTTTTCAGTACTTTAACAGCTTATTTTTGATTCTTTTCTCATTCCCATTTAATTCTTTGACATTTTAGGAGTATAGTACTTTAGGGTTTGTTTCTGTGTGTTTTGTCTATATTTCTGTAGTTAGAAGTAGTAGTTATAGACCTCTATTTTTCCTTTGTTTCTCTCCTACTGTTCCTTTCTCTTACTGTTTTGTCTAGTCTTTGGTCTCTCTATATATAGTCTCTCTATATTTTCTTATGCTTTGTTTATTTAGAATAAAAAAATGAGTGGGGAAGTGAAGAGAGCAGGGCCATCTGGGAAAGATTACTGCAGAGCAGAAGAGGAGACGGAGGAGAAGGGGAGTTGTTGAGGAGGAACTGTTTGTATTCACTGGACAGCAAGAGGTCTGGATGCAGGAGCAAGGCGCAGCAGGAAGGGTGATCCAGCAGCCCCCCCACAGCACCACAGCAACAGTCCCCATTTCCACAGAGACAGCAGCCCCCAGATCCCCCTTCTTTACCACTACAGCTTGTACTCCCTGTGCATCCCCGTGGAACCACCACTGCTACAGGTTGCTCTCCCTGAGGAGACACATGCGAGATCATCTTCCAGCTTCTCAAGGTCCAAGAAGCAGCCAAAGTCAAACCTTTTGTTGGAGTATTTTTACCATTGACCTCCAATGACAACAGTATTAAGTACAACTTCTGCAACACCGTTGTTCAGCATGGAAAGAGCAGGAGACATTTGGGCACCAGTGGCAGCACACTGACTTGAAAATCCAGCACTTGAGCCAGTGGGAGGAAAGAAAGAAGGAGGTGAAGAGTGGGGGTGATGGTGGCATTGGTCTTTCTGCACTGCTAAGGGGGCAGTGCAGTAAGAGATCACAAAGGTCACATGGGAAGTTGCTGGAGGGGGGTGCACATGGGTCTGTGCCCAGGAACAGCAGTCAGACTGAGGTGCAGGGGCAGGAGACAGCACCAGCCCCAACAACAACTAGAAGGTAAATGGTGCAACTCCACCCTGAGAAGGGTGACTTCCGCTGCCGAGATGCGTCCATGGAGGAAACATTACAGATGCTGCAGGCAAATCAGAAACATTTTATTGAGGGCATGTCCTACCACCCTCTGCTGCTCCCCTGTCATTCCCACCCCCAGTCTAATCTCCTCCCACAATTTCCAGCCCAAATAATTAATGACTCTTTTCACTCTCTCTTTCTCTCTCTCTGTAGACGCAGTGGGCAAATCCGCCTGAAGCGGACGAGAGCCTTCCCAGGCAGTGGCTTCCAGTTAGCCACCGCCTTCCAGCCAGGATCCTCAGCAGCCTTTTATTGCTGCATCCCACAGGTAAATTGACTCTCCAGCCTGGAAAACTCTGGCTGGCACCCCAGCTTACAGCTTTTGCCCTGATTGGCTAGGAATTGGAAACTCTGTAGCACTATTGGCCAATCTGCTCGCTAAGGTCTCTCTGATTGGCTGCACTATGATTCCTGGCTACTACTGAACCAGAAGCACTCACTGTTCTACCAGCGGCTCTCTGCCTGCAGTCTTGAGCCAGAAGCCCTTGCTTTTCTGCCAGAGGCCCTCAGCCTGCAATCTTATGCCCTATATTTTGTCTCACCCACCCTCCCCGACTGTAGCCTGTATTAAATAGAGCTAGATCTCGTCCTCCCTACTACTCTTTCCTCCTATTGGCTTAGTAACTCTGACCACCAGCAAAGCTGCAGGCTGCCTTACTAACCATTCTGCTCTTACAGCACAAGGCACCTTCTCGAACATCTCTGAGCGACCATAGCTCTCCCAACCCTGTTGCCTGTATTAACCAAATTCTACCTCTGACCATCAGGATGAACTACCCAGAATCTAACTACCTTTTGGTGCTGTGCTTATTACTTGGTCCTCCCTTAACAATGGACCTTGCAATATTTTACCAAGAGACCACCATTTCAAATTATACAATTTTTCCCTACCAGCACATCCCTAAATCTACCATGTCACAGGAGCTAGAAAATCTATGGAAATCTCAGTAGTATCCTAGCATGTCTTTGTGCCATGCTCACGATATGTACCCCCTCCCCTCTCCACTCTGTGAGCTGATGTACACCAGTACCCTAACCAAGCGCTGCCCAGCCAGAATACCCAAACATTTCCAAATCCTAGCAAACCTCAAGTGGCAAGCTATCTGCATGACATGGTTTCTTCTGCTCCTCTCTGGGAATATATACCCCAACCCAGGCCCTCTGTCATGTCCCTCATCTATATCCAAAAAACATGGCAGGCTCACTGTAGCCTCCATAAATATCTGTAGCCTATCAGCTAAGTGAGACTCGTTGCAAGCCTGGGTCACCCAGCAGCAGCTGGACAACCCTTCAATTGTAGAGACCTGGCTCAATCCTAGGATTGCTGACGTGGTCGTACAAATACCAGGTTATAAATTGTTTAGACTAGACAGGACTGGCAAAAGAGGAGGCGGTTGTGCTCTCTACTTAAAAGAGCACCTCCAGGCACAAATGTTACCCAACTTCACCGCCACCAGTAACATCCAACTCCTAGCAATAAAAGTTATACTAGGTGCAAATGGAAAAACCTTAATGGTAGCATCTGTTTATATCCCCCTTGGACCAAATTAGTGGTTTTAAAGCCATCCACAACTTCCTATAGGATCAAAGGCAAAATATCAAACTAATAATGTTGGGTGATTTCAACATTAACTGGACATCCACTGATGCTGGTCCAATCAAACACGTGCTAGCCATGCTCAATTTGTCACAGCTGGTATGCTTCCTTACTCGGCTAAATTACTGGACTGGAAGTAACTGTCTTATTGACTGGCTCATTACTAACAGGCCAGAAAGGATAAATAGGCACAGCAGTACTACTGGACTCTATCAGTGACCATTCACCTATTCTCTGCTGTTGGACTAACAAATCCCCCAAGCTTCCACCCAGAACTGTCACAAACAGATTACTAAAAAAAGGGAAGCTGGAGGCCTTTAAACAACACCTAAGAATCAAGATTGGAGCTTCCTAGATACTGCTAACAATGTAGACAATGATTTTGAGGGTCTAATTCAAAACATTAACAAATCCTGTGATATATTTGCCCCAGTCACTAAATGTAAAATCCGGGCCTCCAAAGATGCCTGGATCACACCCCAGCTCCTACAATTAATGAAGCACAGGGATGAACTGTGGGAAAAGGCTAAGTACTCCTCTGGCACACCAGCTGATCTACAGAATTATAAATCAGCCAGGAACAACTGCACCTGGGCCATTCGGAAGGCCAAAAGCCACTATTTCAGAACTGAGCTAACTAACTCGTGAGGAAACCCCCCAAAATTCTGGGATAACATCAAGCAGCTAACAGGTAAACCTATTAAGACCTCCCCATCCATTCATAATGTGGAAGGAACCCCTACACTAGACCCCAAGGTTATAGCGGAAACATTTAACAAGGCCTTCACAGACTTAAGCAATGTGCTGCCTCCAGACTTCCTTGAAACCACAAAGAAGGAACCACTGTCGCAGGACCTAGGAACTCAGAGTTCATCACCCCATTCTATCTGAAAGTCATTACCCTGCCACAGCAAAAAAATATCTATCAAAAGCACTAAGCAAATCTAGGGAAAGCAGTGACTCCCTCAACCTCAAGCTCGTTGGACTCGCCCTTGATGTTCTTCTCATTCCACTAACCAAAATAATAAACTTATCACTGACCACAGGGAAATTTCCCTGACTCTGGAAAACCGCGGTAGTCACCACTGTTCATAAAGGTGGGGACCAAACAAACCACTCTAATTACAGACCAATTTCAATCCTTCCTCCTCTCTCTAAGGCCCTCGAGCGCATTGTTGCAGATTAATTGTCAGAATACCTTGACACCTACTAACTGCAGTGCCAGCAGCAGCACGGCTTTCGGAAGCAGCACAGTACCTCTACTACATTAGTCAAATTCACTGGCTTCATTCACAACACATTAGATAGAGGGCTCCTGGTTGGGGTATTCTATATCAACCTCACAAAGGCCTTTGACACCATTAACCACAAACTGTTGATGAATCAATTAACCCATATTGGTCTCTCTGCAACCTCGGTGGCCTGGTTCAGGAGCTACCTCTCTGGGAGAGAGCAAAGAGTCAAAATCCAAAATACCCTCTCCGACAGCAGGCCAGTACATACAGGAGTGCCCCAAGGCTCCATCCTTGGCCCTCAACTTTTTAGTTTGTTCCTTAACCAACTCCATTTGGCTGTTAAAGACAACTGACTACTATACACAGATGATGCAGTACTTTATTCCAGCCACTGTGACCCTAATGGGCTAGAACAACAAATGCAATCCAGCTTCTCAGCAGCTGAGCAATGGTTCCTCAACTCCAAGCTCCTGCTGAACTACAAAAAGACGAATACCATGTTGTTCTCTTCTTCCTACAGCAGGCACAAATCCTACCAACTACAAATCTGCAACAAGCTTAATTCCCCCCTCAAAATGGTTCTCTGTTTTAAGTATCTTGGAGTAACCTTAGACAGCTCACTATCCTACTCACAGCATATTGACCAGGTTGCAAGGACAGCAAATGCTAGACTAGGGCTGCTCTATAAAAACAAATTAATGTTTAACCAATGAGGCCCTGAAAATGGTGGTCACTAGCTCTGTACTATCAGTCATCGACTATGGCCTTGTAGTCTATGGTTCTGCTACCACCAAGGCCCTTAAAAGGGTGAAGACCTCAGTAAACAAGGCCTGTCGGCTCATCCTGGTTGCAAATCAGATGATGCACACTTGCAATCTATATGCTCAGACAGGTTGGCTTAACCTGGAAGCAGGATACAGTACCATGCTTGTCTTGCTAGCAAAAAAAGCTACCCTTGGACTTACCCCGATGGGTGTTAAGAATCTCATCAGCCTACCTGACTCCACTAGAAACACCAATAGCATAAATATCCACTCTCTCAAAGTCCTCTTCCTCCGCACCTCGCAAGGTTAGCGATCTTTTGAATATTGTGCACCTACCTGGCTTAACTCACTTAGGGTTGACTTACAGAAGGAAGTTAGGATTGGTCCATTTAATGCTAAGCTTCATACCTACTGGCCACTACTTGTGAAGGAAAGAATTTCTGAGTACCTAGGGGCCAGTGGGGCACAGAACCCAAGGCAGCATGGATTCACGATGGGAAGGTCATGTCAGACAAATCTAATAGATTTCTTTGACTGGGTGACCAAAGTAGTAGACCAGAGAGGCGCTGTGGACATGGCCTACCTAGATTTTAGCAAGGCATTTGATACAGTCCCACACAAAAGATTAATATACAAGCTAGCCAGCCTTGGAGTGGGCCCTAAGGTGGTAGCCTGGATAAAAAATTGGCTAGACAACAGGACACAAAGGGTAGTAGTAAATGGAATGCACAGTGAAGAAAGGAGGGTTACTAGCGGGGTACCACAGGGTTCAGTACTGGGACCAGTCCTTTTTAATGTATTTATAAGTGAGATTGCAGAGGAACTGGAAGGAAAAGTATGTCTCTTTGCAGACGACACAAAGATCTGCAACAGTGTTGATACACAAGATGGAGTGGAAAGGATGAGGAGGGACTTGGCAAGGTTGGAGGAATGGTCAGATGTATGGCAGCTCAGATTCAATGCAAAGAAGTGCAAGGTAATGCACATGGGAAACAAAAACCCAGGGGAAGAGTACACAATGGGGGGTGAGATACTGACAACAGTAAAAATGGAAAGGGACCTGGGGTGAATTATGATCAGATGACCTAAAGGTGGGCAAGCAATGTGAGAAGGCAGTAAGGAAGGCTGGGGATACTGGGATGCATAGGAAGAGGCATCAATAGTAGAAAACAGGAAGTTGTTATCCTCTGTACAGACAGTTGGTGAGACCCCATCTGGTACTGTGTGCAGTTCTGGAGACCCCATCTCTGCAAAGACATAGACAGAGTGGAGGCTGTCAGAGGAGGGCAACAAAATGGTGCAGGGTCTGCACCAGAAGACATATGAAGAAAGACTAAAGGAGCTTAATATATACCCTTGAGGAAAGAAGGAGAGGGACATGATAGAAACTTTCAAGTACCTCAAGGGAATCAACAAAGTCCAAGAGGGTAGCATCTTTCAGAAAAAGAGATGTGCAAGAACAAAGGGGCACAATTTGAAGATGGGAGGGTGGCTCAGAGGTAATGTGAGGAAGTATTTTTTCACGGAGAGGGTTGTGGATGCATGGAACAGCCTCCCTGAGGAGGTCGTGTAGTCAAGAACAGTGGGGGAACTCAAGAATGCATGGGACAGACATAAGGCAGTCCTAGTGGGGGGTAGGAGGAAGTAAGCTGTTGGTTAACTAGGATCTGCAGCTTATCTGTTAGGTAGGAAAATGAGCAGACTAGGTGGGCCAAGCGGTCCTTATCTGCCATCAAATTCTATGTTTCTATGTAACAGTGTTTGTGACTGTAGGACCTAAGCCTCCCTCTCCTCCCTTCCCTCCCCTTCCCTAGCTAGCCTACCTCAGGTCTCTCTTAAACCCCGACCTCTCCCTGTCACTTCTGCCTGATGTCTACATCAGCTCTGCTATGCCCCTGGCCTCCCCCTGACTTCCAGCTTGCATCTCCCCTCTGCGCCTCTCCTCCCCCACCCCTTCACATGGCCCATCCCCACTACAGGCTCTTTTCTCTGCCTCTCTACCTGCACTTGGAAGCCATATTTCTCTTGCACTTAGACGAAAGAACTGCATGTAAATGTTCTGACTTAACGTTGCTCCTACAACTGGAGCAGTTTGTAACCAATGTGTGTACTTCAGTGTTTAAAATGTTTACTGTAAATGTCCCTACCCAGCCCCCAACACTCCATCCATATCTATTCCACTGTTACTGTTTTCACTCGACTTTTACCTTAAACTGTTCTCTTTACCAAGTGTATCAATCTATTCTGAATGTATTTACTGCTTGAGTTTTATTACAATGTATATAATGTATGATGTGGAATCTTTGTAAATGAGCCTTTGGCTCAAAGGTACATCCGAAATCTAATAAATAAATAAAATGTCTGAGCTCCTTTGCAGCAGTGCATGTTCTCTCCCTCTGTTCTACCTGCTCCCTAAAAATATGCTACTGTACAAATACTGCTTAATTCTAGCCCGTCTTCACCAGTCCTCCTCACTGATCCCCCTCTGTTCCATACCAACCTTAGTTATACCAATACAATACTCCTTTCTTGTCTCCACTTAGTCTTTCTTCACCCCTCTTTGTTTATGAGAAAAAATGTATAACATTTAAAACTCTTTTTTTATCTTTGTCTCTTACTTGTTTGATTCAATTCTTTCTCATCTGGATTTCTGTCTGAGTGCTCTCCTGTAAAAAAATCTTTTTTTGATCTATATTTTGAGTAATTGTGCAGTTTATGTAAGATTTCATTTCCTTCTCTCTCACTACTGCTGCTGTAAAGCACATTGTTTACATATGCAGTGCATTTGAAAAGCACCATATAAAAAATTGACTAATCCTCACATTTCTTTCCAGTCCTACAGTTGATGCTATGCTATATCAGCCACCCACTCACCCTCTTGGTCTGATTTCCTTCTTCCACAGCCACTTTTTCTCTTGTCTCACTTCCTTGCATTTTCTCCCAAACCAGAAATTACTAATGGTGTTATTGGTACTGCTGCTGTTGCAGTGTTCAAGTTGCCCTTTCGAACCCTTTGTATTGTGAAGCACTTTAACACGCATGGGCATAAGCACAATATACAAATGTCTCACTTCTTGAAATTTTCTCCTGAACAAGAAATTATTAATTGTGGCAGAGTAATGAGGTACTGCTGTTGCTGCACTATTCAAGTTCAACACTTGGACAGTTTGTATTGTGAAGCACTTTAGTAGGCACATAAGCACAAGCGCCATATATACATTTCTCAATTCTTGATGTTTTCTCCTCAGTCAGAAATTATTAATGGTGATAGTGTACTACTGCTGCTGCCGCTCTGCCCAGGTTGCCATACCCCCAGAATTTTTCTCAACTACCAAAAATTATGTCAGGCTACTACTTGCTGTTACTTGGTGTGCTATGTGTTAGTCCCATCTGTCACAATATTGGTAATTAACTTTAATGGAAATTCTGTGAGAAAAGCACAATATACAGAAACTCTGTACTTCCAGAATTTTTCTCAACTACCAAAAATTATTTATTTATTTTAGTCTTTGGTAACTGGGTAAGGCCCACTAGGCACAAGTGCCTGTTTTCAGGGGCGACCTGGGAGCCCTGGGTGGTTAAGTGCCTTGCTCAGAGTCACACAGTATGCAAGTGGAAGTTGTGATAATCAAACTCAAGTCTGGTCTGCTGGATGTATCAAGCTTGTTCACACCTTGTTCCTCTAACCTCTAGGCTATACTGCCAGCCCATTATATGTCAGGCTGTGACATGCTGCTACATGGTGCAGTGTGTGTCAGTCCCACACACCACGGTCTTTGTAATGCACTTTAATGGAAATTCTGCATGAAAAATACAATATACAGAAATTTGGCATTCCCAGAATTTCTCTCAACTACAAGAATAAATATATCACACTGCTACATGGTGCTGCGCTGTGTGTCAGTACCCCACAACAGCCATTCTTGTATTGCACTTTAATGGAAATTCTGTGTGAAAAATACAATATACAGAAATTTGGCATTCCCAGAATTTCTCTCAGCTACCAGAATAAATATATTAGACCGCTACATGGTGCTGCACTGTGTGTCAGTACCCCACAACAGCCATTCTTTTATTGCACTTTAATGGAAATTGTGTGTGAAAAGCACAATATACTGAAACTGTGTACTCTCAGAATTTTTCTCAGATAACAGAAATTATATGTCTGCCTGCTACATGTTGCTACGTGGTGAGCTGTGTGTGAATTCCCATCCACCAAAGTCCTTGTAATGCACTTTAATGTCAATTGTATGGGAAACTCACAATATACAGAAATCTGGTACTCCCAGAATTTTTCTCAACTACCAAAACAATTACGTCAGTCTGCTACATACTGCTACATATTGCTGCACTGTATGAGTTACCCACCACAGTACCTGTCATGGTACAATTTAGTGCCAAGAAATTCTTAGTCTAATAAATTCTAATGTCTGGAAATTTTTCCATGAGACTCTGAAATGAGATAGACTTCCAGAATTGATATTCTTCTGCTGCTGCTGTGCTGCGTGAGTCCCCCACCACAGATTGCACCTGTCTATACACTTTAGTGTCCAGAAATTTTCATGCTAATAAATTCTAATGCCAGGAAATTTTCAGACGAGGCCCTGAAACGAGATGGACTTGCAGAATTTATATGATGTTACTGTGCTGTGTGAGTCTTCCGCCACAGCACGTGTCATGATGCACTTAAGTGCCCAGAAATTCTCAGATTAATAAATTCTTACATGGGGAAAGTTTTTGCACAAAATGATAAGGCCAGTTTGGGGCCCAGATCTGGATGATGATCTTCGAGTGTCGCTGTGTGTCCTATCAGCAAAGTTAAAGTATTTCTGTTTTTTTTCCTTCCTTTTTGGCTGTGGGTGGAGGAGGGAGAGTGTCTTTCTCACCATATTTTGTTCATGTATCTCTCTTTTCAGGTATTTATCATGGTTCTAGGTAAAATCATGTTTCAATAAGAGCATGGTCAAAATCTGCTTAGGGACAAGAGCGGCACACATAACAGTGCTGAGCAAAAACATTATGTGTACAGACAGCACTGTGACTTGGGATCAGAGATGTCGGTGGGTGGGCAGACTGCAGAACGGTACTGGAAGCCACACAAAGTAAGACGGGACACATATTTTGCAATTCAACTCCATACTAAAGGCAAGTTAGGTGGGAAGGAGAAAGGCAACTCGGGTGGGAAGGAGACATTCAGGTGGCTGGATGATAGAGATGTGGTGAGGTAAAACTTCACTGGCAAAGTTTGTGTGATGTGACAAAATTTGCTACTTGATGGAGCTTTGTGAAGCTTTCCCAGATCTGAAGAAACTTTGACTTCACCCAAGGTGTGTTGGACAACGTTAGGTGGGGGGCTTCACCCCCAAAACCACCAACACAGGGGGTTTGCCCCCTCACCTCTCATGCTATAATTATACATCCACCAAGACCGCACTAATTTTAACACAAAGAGGAACTTAGTAGGGAGAAAATATTTATTGAAAAAAAAAATAAAGTAGTAAAGGAAGAGTTTCATGCCGGGATGAAACTGCAGTCGGGCGTACCTAATGCACTCATAGCTTGTTCATCTAACCACGATGCCACAAAGCCAGCATGTTGACACTGCAAACAGTAATTGACTTATCCCACTTGGCAAAGTGAAAACAGTTGCAGGTGGAGCACTATACTATCCACACTATTATTCACCCATAGCTGTTTTCACTTTTGCTCTTTTCACTGCGTGGTTCTTACCAGGCTCCTATTGAAATGTTCTATTAATCGGCTACCATTTATCACTAGGGTGATGAAATCCTGTTGCTGCATAAGTCTGGCCTGGATCTGGTTAACTAATTGATATGCTAAGATATTAGAACATTTAGCTAGCCAAACAAGTACCAGATGATAGACATTGAGCAGTGTGTTCTAGGATTTATTTCTTTTTTTTAGATCTTGAATTTTTATGACTGTGGGCAGAGCCAACAGGAGTATTGCATGTACAAAAGGAGTGATGTCATGTTTTCTGTCCGTGGAACTGACTGAAGGAGTAAATAGTCTCCTCCACCTTACCATCCTCCAAGAAATGTTTTCCACCCTCAAATAAATATGCTTTTATGTTAGTCAATGGTTGCAGGGTACTACTTTCTTTCTTAAATGGGTGGTACAAGAACTGGAATCTGAGTAGTGGGAGGCAGCATTGTTTTTTTGGGGGAAGTAAGACCCAAACCCACCTCCACCAAGAAGCTCCTAAAGATCCAGCCCACCTTTTTTTTATTCATGTGGGAGGGGCATGAGGTGGATCCTATCATGCTGAAAGAAGAACAAGTCTGTTGAATCCCTACATTTTGTTAAGGACTAGAAGAACAGATAATACTTAATGCATTCAAACTGACTTAAAAACCCTTGGAACAAATGATTATCAGAGTCACCTGGTGTCTCAAAAGGAAAGTCTCAGCTTTCAGGGATTTCTTAAACATTTATATACTAAAAACAAAGTTCAGCTTTTGGGATTAACAATATTTGTTTGCCATATTCTTTCTATCTATCTATCTATCTATCTATCTATCTATCTTTATATATGGTTTGTCTTTTTAGTAGTTTCAAACCTTGAAAGCATTGGTGTTAGTAATGCATTTAGAAATACATTTTTAATTGACTTTACAGATAAATCATGCAGGTTCATGTACTTGGTAAACACATTCTGTGATGGAGTGTATTTTATTTTTTCCTGGCTCAGTTTCTATCAGTGAAAAGAAAGACTGGAACAACTATCAGAGCTGCCATCCCCCTGGACAAGCTATTTATCACTCATTTACACAAATGTAATTTCACATTTTTACCATGAGAGAAGCAAGAAGATGAACCAGCATGGTTAACAAATGCATTCATTGACACCTGTGAATGAATCGGGAGGGTTTTTCTAACATTCCTGCTGAGTTTATACTCTTTGGGACCTGTTATTCCAGTTTCTGTGCCTGTGTGTATATAGGAAGCTTTAGAGCACTATTTTCTTCTGGCTTGAGGAGTTAATTGAGATCACAGAAAGTTAACTCATTATCTTCTAGGAGTCATTATGTGTCAGATTACCAATGGATAGTACAGACATCATAGAAAGCTTTTAGAAGTAGAATGGGTTAAACACTTCCTGGAACTAATCTCAAGGCCCTTGGGCCCCCTTCATAGTATCTGTCTTAAATATCTGAGATTTTGTTCTACCTTATAATCAAGAATTTTTGATTTGATTCTTTCTTTACTTTTCCCACTTGTATTCCCAGATGTCTGTCTAGTCTGACTTGTTGTTGTGCTTCTAGGTCTTTTATTTTCATTTCTAGTTCACTTTGTTTGTGTAGTCATTCCCTCTTCTGTCTTGAGGCTATTTCTATTATTTTTCCCCTTACCATGGCTTTTATTGTGTCCCATAAAACTCCCGGATGCACGTCTTGTATATTATTATTATCTGTGATTGCCTGTTTTAGATGGTCCTTTATTTGCTTTTGAATATCCTTATCTTGTAGCAGGGAGATGTTTAGCTTCCAAAATGAGTTTTTCCTGATTGTCTATGGCCACCTCTTCTGCTTAACCTTATAAGGATTGCAAATTGCTGCCCTAACCAGCACATTGTCCTCTCATGATTTAAAAACAGGTAAAACCCACCCCACCCATTTCATCCCACTACATTCCTAACCAGGAATACCATAGGTGGGGAAGATACCTGGATGCCCAGTCAAACACTCAAATGAATAATAATAGGTTAGTGGGAAAAGTCTGCCTTTATACTAGATCCACAGAAAGTTTATGGTGTAAAGGCTGCTCCCTGGAAAATTACCTGGTTTTGGGAGTGGGGGTTGGCACAAGTGGAATGGAACTTTATGGATGGGGGAGCTCATAACAGCAGAAGTGGCATGTTGGCATTAAAAGCTTAGTGGTATGGATGTAGACGCAGCAGTATTTAAGCATGACTTTGGTAGAGGATTAATTGTGACGGAGGGAATGAGTCTTGGTATTTTAAACATAATGATTTTCTAAAACTTCAGCCTTCAATGGGTTAGACTTTGTAGCCATCTGTACAGTATATCACTAAGCCACATGCAGTGGGGGTATGGGTAAAACCCAGATCATAGACCCAGGACAGAGCTGTAAAATCTGGACTGGGCACAGCTTGTGCAAATATTTCTGATCTGGTGGAGCAGCAGTAAAAGATAAACTATGCAATACCCTCAATAACACACCTACCCCAGTTTACATTTACCTGATGCCCATTTTTAGGCCTTATATAGTAATATATTCCTTCAAAAGAACAGCTTGTAATGAAATGTGGCATTTGGGCATATACACTTTTATATTATATGAATTTTGTGTGTGTACTGTATATCAGTCTCTAAAAAAAAACAATTAAACACATCAAATGTCTTCAAAAACTTGTCTCAACATTGTGTTTATCTTCCACATTGTCACAACATATAGTTGTCTCAGCAGTGTTTTCCGTTTCAGCAGTGTCAGTGGCTCAGTAGGTAGCACACTCGCCTCTGAGGCCGGGAGATCAGAGGGCTGTGGGTTCAGTTCCCACATATGGCACTTGGGTTAATATCCCAGTACTGACACTGTAGTGCAGCATGAGAGGGGTGCTGCACTTCTGAGGTGCCGTCTTTCGGATGAGACATTAAACCGAGGTCCCATCTGCCTGGATTGGTGGTAGTTCAGGTGGATGTTAAAGATCCCATGGCACTTAACGAAAAGAGTAGGGGAATTTCCCCGGTGTCCTGGCAAAATTTCCCTCATTCACTAAAAAAAAAAAATTACCACCAACAGCTTAATCTGGTTCAAGATCAGTTGGCATTCATCTGTATCCCCTTCCCCCGGGTCGTGCCTGAAAATAGGCAGGATTTGTCTAGTGCACTTACCCGGTCAACAAAAGCTAAATAAATAAATAAAATAAAATAAAGTTAGGGTACAGTACCTTCATGTATATGATGGCCTGGTTCTGTTAACTTGATTGCTATAACAGTGCATAGAATAAATTGCAAAACATATAGGTAACTGTAATACAGATGGTGGCATTATTTTTAATTATACAATGGCAAGGAAGAATGTAAGAAGCTGATTGGCTGCTGACCCATTGAAACAGTGATGTCATTACACAGTAACATCACTGTAGCTTTGGATTTGGATCATTCCTTGCATTTTCTCTTAAGAAATATTTTTTCCACACTAACAAAAACATCCTTTAGATTCTGTATATAACAACAAGCCATTGTATAGTTACAATAAGGCACTCCAGAGTGTGTTTCATCGTGTAATAATGTCACTTCTGGGGTGGTGAAAGCACTCGGCTTCACCTCTGCTTAAATATGCCCTTTCTTTATGTACTGTACTTTGATTCAGTTAGTGTATGCAACAGCCTTCATGTGAACACTCTGTGCTTCTCTTTGACTCCTGATGTCTATTTGCTTTATCTATTGTATTCTGTTTGAACTGCTTTGGTCTTCTTGATTTGGTGCCTGTGTAAATGAGTCTCTGAGTCAAAGGTTTGTAAATCTGATATTTTTTAAATAAATAAATAAATGTTTATGTTTAAGCTCATGAAACACCCTTATCTATTTAATGCATTCACAGTCGCAGTGGCTCTGCCCGAGCTTGTATTTGTAAGTCACTCCCTGTTTTCTGCTCCTGTTTCTTTCATTTCAGGTATTGTTCAGCTGGGTGAAAATGGAGAATCAGCCAACAGCAGCAGGTTGATGATTGGTATTTACATTGAATACACAAGAGGGGTTGACTTTAATAATACCACACACAGTGGTAAAGAAGTTGCAGGAGGAGGAGGAGGCTTGATCATGATGCAGCAGAATCTCATTTGTTTTTCAGTGATATTTATGCTAAATACAGTGGATAGGTTGACTTTAATAAGGCCACACTGCTATTCTTGTAATGCACTTTAGTGAAAATTGTACAAAAAGCACAATATACTGAAATCTGGCACTCCCAGAATTGTTCTCAAGTCACAGAAATTATATGTTCGGTTGTAGGCAGGTTGAAGTCTTAGAAGTTGTTGCATGCAATGGTAGTTAATGATAATCTACCTGGCAAAGGTAGGCAGCAGATGAGGAGGGACAGTATTAATTGTGTTATTAGTGTTTTGTTGACACATCTTTTGCAACATTGACCACATCCGTGATCTGCTGGAGAAGATGGCAATGGCTTGCTTGCTGGTGAAGGAGGCATTCACGACAGGATGGAAAGAGACCTGTGAATACAAGACAAACATTATTTGCTGTCTAGTACACTCCCTGTCATGTTTCACTTCTGAAAGGAAATAAATAAAAAAGTAAAAGAAAAATAACTTTTATTTATTTATTTATTTATTTTTTATTTATTGTAGAGATCAGATTTACAACCTTTGAGTCAAAGACTCGTTTACAAAGGTACCTCGTCAAAAAAGGGGGTGGGGAGACAACAAAAGTGTGAGGTTAGGACAGGGAAATGACGAAAACAGGTTAGATATATAAAAAATATACACTTGGAGAGAGCAGACAGCGAGGCTGCAGTGGATTAAACTTGTGGAAGGTACTAACATTGATAAGAACAACAAGAGACTCAATTTGACAGCAAGTCACAAGTTAATAGGTACTAACATTGGTAAAGCAATAATAGATACATTATTCATAATTAGCATGTCCAAGCTAATATAGATATATAAGACCCGGTGGAAGGGTTGAAAAGGTTAGTAGGGACCCGCATAGAGGCCGTAGGGACCGGCGTCGGAGGCAGCTACAAGCATTTACAACATCAGGCTGTCTATAACATGCTGGCGAAGGGCAATTTGAAGTGGCCAATACCAGGGATCTTGGAGATAGTTTCAGGAAGGGAGTTAAACCAGGACGGGGCTTGGTGATGGGAAGATCTTTGGTAGCGAGGTCCTCGCTCTGGGAGCGTTGAAGGTGGCTGCCGGTGGCGTACCAGGTTGGCAGGGACCTAGCAGCCCGCTGCAAAGGTCCAGACCCCAGGAGGGCAGAGACCTGACAAGGATTTTTGGCCAATAGGCAGGTTTGATAAATCAGTCTTTCCTCAAGAGTGAGTATTTTTGTGGTGGAGTATAGCAAACAGGTGTGGGTTCTGCTGTGGACACGGTAAGAGCCTACATGCTTTATTTATAGAGGTCTGGACTTTGGATAAGGCAGAGGCATCAGCAGCAGCGTGAACAGGAGACCGTGATGTCGGCCAGTGATAATACCGATGAGGTGATGGCTAGTTTAAGGCGGGTTCAGGGAGACAGTCTTTGTGGCGGTAGAAAGACCATCCTGGAGTTCATTGCAGATGCCAGAGCTTAAGGTGGGCGTGGAAAGTAAGGCCGGAGTCAAAGTGATGCCCAGGTACTTATAGGATGTAACCTGCTCCAGAGGGAGGGCGTGCTGGTGGTGATGTGGAGGGAAGTCTCTGGCATTGTTTTGCCGATGAGAAAATAGCATGGACTTAGTTTTCTTTAGGTTCAGGACTAGGCTGTGATTATTGAACCACTTTTCGGTTTGGAGGAAGGCGCTGCAGCATGCTTTGGAGTGGGAGTGGGTCAGGGTGTGATGCAAGGATAACAGCGTCATCAGCATAGAGTAATATTTTACTGGAACAGGAGCTGGGAGGTGTTCAGGAATAGGCTGAAAGGGGTCGGGCAAGGATGGAGCCTAGGGGACACCCAGTATACGGAAGGTAGGAGGAGAGGGTCCCATTTAGTTTGACTCTTTGGGACCTGTTGTGTAGGTAGCTTGCGAACCACTTCAGGGGCCCGGCTGCGAGACCTAGTGTACTGAGGGAGTTTAGTAGCAGGGGGTGGCACACCATGTCGAAGGCCTTGGACAGGTCTATAAAGACCGCCCCTGCAAGATGACCTTTGTCTAGTGCTGAGTGAATGTGGTGGGAGAATTCCAGAAGGGCAGTGGATGTGCTATGGCCAGGGTGAAACCCGTGTTGCTCCGGACAAAGGAGGTTGTAGTTAGTAAGATATTCCGAGAGCTGAGTGTTTACTATTTTTTCTAAGGCTTTGGATAGGGGGGGAAGGATGGAGATGGGCCTGTAGTTATTAGGCAGAGTGCGGTCCCCGACTTATGGATGGGGTTACTTCTGCAAGCTTCCAGGCCTTAGGGAATTGGCTGAGGCATAGGGATTTGTTAATGATGCTCTAGCGGGTGAGCATGACATCCAGCACGAGGCGAAGTATCCTGGAGTCGAGACGGTCATTGGTAGGGTTCTGAGAGGCGGGGACCTTTATTAAGAAAGGTTTGGCATCGTGGGGTGAGATCATTCGGAAGTGGAATTGCGGCCTGGGAATGGGAGCGTGAGGGTTTGCAACTGGTCAGAAAAATGGGCCGGAGGACGACGCTTAAGTCAGTGAAAGTTTTATTAAGGCAGTTAGCAATACAGGTGGGGTCAGTCGAGACAGTCCCATTTATGACAATCTGGGATGGAGGGGGGGAGCGGATCTTACCATTTAAATCTTTAATGTTGTCCCAGAAAGCTCTGGACGAGCCCCAGGTGGACGTCAACGTAGCCTGGTAGAATTTGGCTTTAGCTTGCTTGATTGTCCAGGAGCATTGATTGCGGGCTGCCCTGTAGGCTTGCCTGTCAGCAACCCTGCCAGAGTCATTAGCTAAGTGCCAGAGGTTATCTCTCTTTTTTAGTTGTTGGATCAGCGCAGGAGTGATCCATGCGGCAGTCCGTTTTTTTATCCTACGAGTGTTGAGGGGTGCATACAGATCACAGGCATGGTTGAAGGCCGTGGAGAGGTAGGTAAGGGCAAAATTAACGCCAGGAGCACTGGCCATGGGGACAAGTCGATTTGGGCGAGGTGGACGCTTGAGGTTGGCGAGACCCGGGAGAACCGGCGGCGAGGGATCCTGTGCAACCAGGGCTGAGGTGGGGAGGACCAGAAGCAGATGACTGGGGAGTGGTCACTGAGTGAGTCCGCAGGACATCAACGAGACGACTTTATGAGGTCAGTTAGAGAGGATGACGTCCAGGAGGGAGCTAGTTCCTGTTACTTTGTTAAGTCTAGTGGGCTGAGTGACCAGTTGGGACAGGTCAAGGGCTGCAAGCTCATTCTTCAGATTATCTGCTGAGGGCTGAGCCAATTTGAATTTAAGTCACCCATAATTAACTGTTCAGCTGGGGGTAGTGTAGCCAGGTAGTCAAGGAGAGAGGAGGCTGCAGAGTCTTTGTTAGTCCCCGGGGGTAGATAAGCCGCAGTTAGATAGAGTGGACCTCGTCCAGGGCAGGGGGTGATTTTTAAAGTAATGGCTTGTGCCCCGTGGTTAAGCTCGGGGGTGGGGAAGGCAAGCCCAAAGATCGAGTTGCGCAAGTAGATAGCACACCCCCCTCCACGCCGGCCCATCCTATCGGCCCTGAAAATGGTAAAACCAGGAAGGGAGATGGCAGAGTCAGGCGTGAGGGAGGAGACCAGGTTTTGGCAAGCATGAGAATATCCGGGAGTGTTGGGTGACCCAACATTGAGGGCTGCAGTTTTTAGGGAGACTGCATATGTTAATAAAATGGCGATTCGAAAGCCTTTGCCATCAGTGGGCAGAGGCGGGCAGGGATGACAGGCCCGGGTTTGGGTTCACATTGCCAGAGAGCAGGAGCGCAGGAGAATAGGTGCCTGCATGGGGTTTGTAGCTGGCGGAGGGTGCAAATGTGGCCGACGGGACCCCACCAGGGAGGAGCAGGGATAGGAAGGAGAGAAAAACTTGGGCAAGAAGTAGGAGAGTGTCCACTTGTGAATGGAAACACAATAGTGTGAGTAGTACAACGGTGGTTGGTGGGTGGGGGTGGCGTGGTAATCCAGGGTACGGGAGGGATTCAGGGGAATGGGTTGAGGGATAGGTTTGGGGTAGTCCGATAGGGGAGCCTGGAGTTCAGAGTGGGGGCAGTGTGCTTTGGTTGGGGGCAGGTTGATGGGGTGTATAGATGGGCAGAGAGAGAGCGTAGGGTGCTGTAGCAGGAGGAGGGCCAGCATAGTAAAGACCATGCTTGAGTGAGACATTTCCCAGTAAAGAGCAAGAAATGAGGGCAGGCTCCCTCTGGTGCTGGAACGATATAACCAGCAAATGGGAAAGTAGGCTGATTGGTTTTTGAGCCTCATGTGACGATACCCTATAAGGGAGAGCCGAGCAAGGGTGGTGGTGGGGGCGCGAGGGTTTCACCAGAGCAAAGCACCGACTGCTTAAACAAGGAAACAGAGCAGTAAAAAGGCGGCTGCAAAACTGATTTGAAACGGCTGAGCCGAGCCGAGCAGAGTATCCAACAGGTAGGCTGGCTCACTGACTGTGTCGCGATCGTGATATCTTTCTTTTAATTTTGTATTCTTTCAGGCACAGGTTTACCTTGCGACCGACGGCCCTCGGGGGTATCCTGGCAGTAGGGAAAGTCAAACAGGAGGGCGAGTCCAGAATCAGTCCTCGCGACCAGCGCTCTCCTCGGGGTGGGGGTGTCCTGGTGGTGGGTTACGGCTTCAGGAGGGCACTTCCAGATGCAGCCCTTGTGACCTCCAGCTCCTCGGGGTGGAGTGATCTGTAGGAGAAAGAGGCAGAGGTTAAATAGGCAGGCAGGGGGAGTACCAATTGGGGGCGGCAGTGCAGGCAGGGGATTTGATTGGAAAGAGCGTGTGGCAGGGGCTAATGATGCAGAGGGTGAATGGATTAAAAAATGAACAAAAAATACAGGGGTTTCAATGGAGGAGAGAGAGAGGGAGCGGGCTGGCAAAATTAAGGCAGAGACAACACAGTATTCATAAGCAGCAATTGAAACTACCAGACAAAACTGTGAACATTAGCACGCAAAGCACAGCAGAATAAGAACATCCTCAAACAAATCAATCCAGTCCCAAGAATAAATGCACACAGGCAATGTTCCCTCTAATTTTTAGTCCCTGTGGGTGAGCGACTGATATGTGTGTGCGGCACTTTGTGCAAAAAAATTGATTCGTGTGCGCAAATTGGGTGGCCCAAACAAGTGATATATTTTATTGCCAGTAAACAGTAGAAAATATAACCAAACACTCAAATACTCAATGCAAAGTATAAATATACATTCTGACACAGACCGAAGCTTGGATGTGCATTGTGTGCCATAACAATATGAACTGGAAACATGTTAAACTATGTACATTTTAAAGAGTCTTGCATGCATCTAAAAGGGGTGCTGCTGATGACGCATTGCTAAGAAATCAACATTTACTGTTTTTCTCTCCTGTCTTTCCCATTCTTCCAGTAGACTTATATTTTATTAAGATCCATTTTCCACCAGACGTTAAAACGATTTTGCTCGCATCAGCTATCTAAATGCTTTCTTCCAAGCAGTTTCTTTGTTTGCTCTTAATGCAGTTCATGAGGCTGAAGCATCTTTCACAGTCAGCACTAGAAGCTTGGAATGTAGTAGAAATAGTATAATTTAGTCTTCAGCATAAAACAGTTACAATATACTAAAATCAGACAAAATACATAGTAAATATAAATAGACAATAAATAAATCAACAAGGAACTTAAATATCTTTACAGTGCAATTCAATTTAACAGAGCATCTTTTCAGATAAAAACCTCCACAGAACTTCAAGTCCCCTAATAAACTTTACAAATGAGTTAAGATTAAAAATCTTGCAAAGATCTCTTCCATGTTCTTGTGTTTCATAGTAAGCAAATATTCAAAGATCCTCCAGGGGAGGTCGAGATCCCCAGCAGTTTTTTCCTAGTTGATTCATACCTAGGACGCAAGAGCACCACATGTTTGAGATCATCTATAGTCCTCCACATTTACAATATGGAAAAAGTACCCCTCCTTTTGTCTGAAATGAATGCATTGAGCATTATAGTTTTCAGTTCTGAATCTTGTATAGATTCTTCTTTGTTTAGACAGGTTAAAAGAGAGATATGGCTCATATCCCCATGAAATCTTTACTTTTTTATAAAATCCATATAGCTTAAGCTTGGAGAGTTGAACATAGAAAGAATTTATGTCTTAAGTCAATAAGCCTCAATTTGACATCCTGCCTAATCTCCTCAAATGGTCTAGTGCAAATTTTATATAAGAGGTGGCCCAATCCAGCCAGCATTATTGTTTCCTTAATAAGTTGAATAAAGGGATGTACATATCCCATGCTGGCCAATTTGATGGCTTCCACTATACACATTCTGGGATATCTTTGTTGGGGCAAAAGAAAAGTTTCAACAGAAAGAGAATCTGACACAGATGAGAGAAGTTAAGGAATGTTGTCCTACCTCCAAGGCAAGAATACAGCTTGGAGTTCCATTTAAAAATATTAAGATGTATCTATAGAGTTTATTCAGAATTATTTCTAATTCTCTAACCTTAGCATAACTCCAGATTTCACAGACATATAACATGCTCATTCTTATTTTGGCATTAACAACTCTTATACCCCGCTCACTGATGACTTTCCCATCTTGCTGTTAAATATTTTTAGGGCATTTACAGAAGATCCCATTTTAAATTGAATAGCCTCCAAATGTCTAGTCCAAGATAGGCTATAGGCAAAACGGGCACCTAAATAGTTATAACACTTAACAGTGTCTATATGTTTACCATTTAGCCTAAAGCCTACCGTATTCTTGGTTTGAGAGCCAAAAACTACAATGTTGGTCTTGTCGAGATTAACTTTTAGTTTCCTTTGAGAACAGAGAGATTCAAAGTGAGCCAGTTTTCTTTTAAGACCTAGGACTGAAGTAGAAAGCAAGACTAAATTGTCTGCATATG
This sequence comes from Neoceratodus forsteri, assembly GCA_016271365.2. NCBI lineage: Eukaryota > Metazoa > Chordata > Ceratodontiformes > Ceratodontidae > Neoceratodus > Neoceratodus forsteri. Next base: position 425,863,346 of record CM028132.1, on the reverse strand, counting down.
CTAAACACTGAATCCTTTGATCATTACTTTTGGAGTAAGAAAGTCTGAGTTACTGAGCTGATCAAGACTGTATTAATGTAGATGTTAAATAGAGTGGGGCCAAAATGCACCCCTGTCTTCCCCACATTTGTCTCAAATCTATCAGATGACCATACTGATTATACTAGACCCTTGCCCACATATTTTCATAGAGTCTATTAATAACATCAAGAAGTGAGGCCTCCAACTCAGATCCCTTAATGTAGCCCAAAGATTTTTCTACCAATGCTGTCAAGGTCGAGAAGAAGTCCACAAAACAGGAATATAATCTGTTTTTTTTCACTTTAGTATACTTCCAGATCAGGTGCTGCAGCACATAACAGTGTTGTACTGTAGAACAGTCCTTCCGGAAACCGTTCAGTGCCTCATTCAATACTGAGTTCTCATTGATCCATGACAGCAATCTGCCCAAAATTATCCTAGAGAAAATCTTCTGTGAAACATCTATCAAACTAATAGGCCTATACATCCTTGGGTCATTCGGATCCTCTTTTTTTATAATTGGGACGATAACACTACCTGCCCAACTGGCAGGGTAAGAGTACCCCTGAATCAGGATATTAAACAGTAAAAGAAGAAAAGGAATCCATCAGTTGGTAAAAACCTTATAGAGCTCATCTAGGACCCCATCTGGCCCTGGTGCTCTATTTGCCTTAAGGCCAATCAGTGCCATCCGGATTTCATCCTCTGTGATCAAGATAGGTCTTGGAAAAATTTCATCCTCCTGTATTTTGAAAGCATCAGGTGTCTCCTGCTCTGCATGAGAATAATAGAGCTTGGAGAAATGAGATGCCCAAACTTCAGATGTAATATAGGCTTCAATCCTATTGGCATATCTATTATATCCTGGGCACAATATTCCAAAATCGCTCCATCCCTATTCAAACCGCCTGCCTCAGTTTTCCCCAAAGTCCCCGAGTATGTTTATGTCTCCTGTTCGAGAATTTTCCTATATTTTCCTCTTTCAGTCTTTAGCAATTTAAAATCTGCTGCAGACTTATTTCTTTTCTTCTTATGCTGTCTTAGTTTTCTCCAAACTCTTTCTTTGCCTGTAGGCATACCTAATTAAACTAAGACTTTTTATAAAGGGACCTAGGATGGTACGTTGTTTTACATCTAGGTCCAAGTAAAGAATGAATAGTTTCCCAATTCTCCAAAATATTAAAGGCCTTACTTTTGTCCAGGATCGACTTGTGAATATCACCTAAGGCTCCTGTACTAAGAATTTATTTGAAACTAGCTTGATGAATCGGCTCCCATCCAGTCCTTCTCTTGTTTATGACTTCCAGACTCTCTTCCTGTTGTGCCTCACTCCCTAAAGTTCTAAAAGGGCATTTGATGTTAATTACAATAGCACAGTGTGCTGATTCAAATCTATCCATGACCTCTAACTTTTGGATCAGCTTTACTGCTTCCAAATTGGTCCAAAACTGATCAGGGGTTGAAGATCCAGTAGGTCCTCTACACGGTAACAATTTGACTAGATCGACCTGAGTTCTACCATTTAAAATACAGAAATTTCTACTGGCTAAGCCCGCTAGCAATTCCCTACCTCTGAGGTTAGATTTTTGATCCTGAGCAGTACTAGTATATGAGATATTTGTATTAATTATAGATATTGTGTGGATCAAATCTGAATATACATCCTCCAAGAAATGACAAGGAATTCTGGCATTAAAGTCTCCCAAAATAATTATAGGAGAAGGTATACTCTTATCTGACAATTCGTCAAGTGCAATTTTCAGATCCTATATGAAAAGATCAAGCGGGATCAGTAGCTCTATTAAGAGTGCGGCAAGTATATATTGCAGAGAATGATCTTCTCTTGTCCCTTGCTAATCATTAGAGCCAAAATACCTTTGATTTAGTAGAAATGTTAGTGATCTGAAAATTTAGCAAAGTTTTGATTAAAAAAAGAAATACCCAGGACAAAGATCATTCGCCTATCCAGCATTCAACTGGCTCAACTCTCTTGGCAGCGACATAGCAACCACTCCAACACTCAGCCTCTTCAAGTCCAAGTTGTGCCTCTCACTGCTTGTATCCTGCGATTGCCCATCTTAACATTTCCACTGCTCCAGCGGCAAATGCCCCAGCACCCAGCACTTACAATCAGTCTTGCACCTTAGCACCTTACCTGTCATATTCCTCAACAAGGCCCCCAGGCTGCACTGTCTCCTGCCCTCACCCACCTCCCCGTATCTCCACCCTGCCCCTCTCCAACCACCTCCTGTACCCCTACCCCTGCACCTCCTTCCCCCGATCTCCTACCCTTACTTCCCCCACCCCCCTTCCCTTGTCTTGCTCATAGCTCAAGTCTTTGTACTGGTTATTACATGTCTGTCAGTCAATGACTATATGTTTGTAACTAAAAATGATGACTGTTGCACACGCTGACGTGGAATCTTTGTAAAAGAGCCTCGGCTCAAAGGTATTGTAATCGTAGATTGAAATAAATAAATAAAATAAAAATACCCCCTTTAAACCTTCCAAACTTTTTATCTTTAGTTGCTGGCAGAGTAAAGACAGAATATCAAGCCAATTTGGGAGTTACATTTTCTGTACACCGTGTTTCTTGCAGTCCAATAATATCAAAATTATCCAGAAATCTCACTACTTCATGGTCAATTATTTTAAGTTGGATGCCCTCAATATTCCATGAAAGTATAGAAAGGGCATCCACATCTCGATCCCCAGCTCCCGTATCCAAATCTAGCTGGCATTCGGAGTTCATTTGTTTGATATTGTCTACAGGCTGCATTTGTCAGGCTTAATCAACAACTGTCAGCGGTGAGTAGGTATTAGGGTCAATTAGGTTTCCAAAGTCAATCAGGGGGTTATCTGCCTCTAAGATTGATTCTGGACTATCCTTAGTCTGTTTAAACCATGAAAAGACTTCATCCAAGTCTAACGTGTTAACTAAATGTATTCCTAAACAATCCAGATTGCTGGCCAGAGAAAGCAAGCTGCTAGCTGTATGAGGATTTTAAATGTGATATCAATCTGTGTTGTGGGCTCAAGACTCCATATAACTTTATGGACTCCACCATGTTTCAAGATATACAATCCTAATGCTCTTTCCGAGAACAGCAACAAATCTTCCTAACTTTCCTGTGAGAATCCTTGAGGAAACCTTCCACCCAAAGTTAGTTATGGTCCTACTAAGCCATACTTCTCTCTGCTTCAGTACGTGATCCTCCATCACTCCCAAGATTTTCTTCTGTGCTATCGTAGCCTTCTCACTCTGCACTTCCCTACGGAGAATCTCTTCTGGGAAGGATAAGACTGTAGAACCTCATACCTGATAGCTTCATGTTTAGCTTGAATGTAGCACATACATCAATAAGTTTAGCCACCATGATGTACTGCACATTAGTCAAAGCAAAGTGGATCATGTCAGTAAAGGATTTTAATGATCCTCCCTTTATTTTTTCAACAACTATAAATCTGAAGTCATTGTACTGGCTAACAATTTCTGCCTGGTCCACTGATGAAAACAAATAGTCCTGATATTTGCTGTACAGTCTCTCAATATTTGATAAGTCAAACTCAAAGCTACAATGTGGCATTTTGCAAAATCAAAGGCAGATCAGTCAGAAAGTTCACCTGCAGGAAATCAGCTGTCCAGAAGGTCACATAACAGGCCAATGAATTGCAAAATTGCTGTTGTGCTTACTACAGCTGTGCAATTAGCTAAAAGCAGTTATACTGGTGGGCTCCAGTAGACAGTTTCACCCAGGTACTGGCTTCTGATCTTTTTTTATTTTTGCCCTAGCAATCTGTACAACTTCAACTGTTGTTAGACCACTTTCTGAAAAACTCTGCCAACTCCAAAAGTACATCATTTAATACTATTATGGCAATGTGGTACTCAGGGTTGGACAGCTTCATAAAGCAGTACTTAGCAATGGGATCTTTGATGGATGCATGCATAATTGTATGTGATGTCATTTACCCTAGGCATGGTTTACAATAACTATGCTGGGTGTTGTCAAGCTCAGTGGGGGTTTTAAAATGTATTTTTGCAATGTAGTGAGTGAGTCAGTGTGATATGAGAGAGATGCATTTAGGAGACTGTATTTCTCTTCCATTCTGGAGCCATACTAAGCGCAGTCTGAATTTATGAAATTAAATGAAAAGGACATTTTTTGTGCTGCTATTTCTTGTTGTCCATTTTAGAATTACTATCCCCATGTAGCCATCATGGGCAACCTTTTACAAGCACTGATTCATTGAATCTCAAATGTGTGTATAATGTGAGACCCTGTTTTAAAAAGAAGTGCAATCTCATCTCTCTAGACTTATGTACAGTCAGTGTCTCAGCTTGCTAATTGAGAAGGTTATACCCATCCCGGCCCCCAACAAATACATAAAAAAAATGACACAAACAGACAGTAGGTTGCTTTTATTGTAAACAAAAACTATAATTTTCCCATTTTCTTGTACTGAAAAAAAAATTAACACACTTTCAATGGTGAGGCTTTAAATCCATTATAAACACATTTTGTATGTGAGATGCTGCTTGGGGAGGAGGCAGATTACACTAAAGTTGTGCAACTTTAAAACTAAAATAATATAATATACACCCTTTGTCAGAGAATCTCTCGCATTGCTTTGTTGGGGGGAATCTACCAAACAAATAAAACATGCCATTTCTGTGAACAGCAGGGGAATACTGTTCATTACCAAGTACTGTCTTACTGAAAAGAGGTGTTGAGCCGAAACATTGCTGTAACTGCAAAGCCGATTGGTTAGAATTTTGCCGATTGGTTCCATTGTTCAATAAGTGAAGCAAGAAAGAGATGTCTGGCTTGTTAACTGCTGGCTTGTTAAAGTTAATGGGCTGTGGCCTCAGAAGTGGGCATACAATGTTTCTTTCCCATTCACTTTCATGTCCTGCTGTCTGAGTCTTAAATCTGAGTGATGACTGTAGTCACTACTTCATGAACATGAGGATCCCTAGCAGCTGCTTTGTGCGCTACTACTGAAGCTGCGTGCGGGTTATTTCTGACTGCTGTGCGGACGCACGTGCGCACACCTTAGGGGGAACATAGCACACAGGGTACTAATTACATCAGGATTTCACCAGAGCAAGCACCGACTGCTTAAACAAGCAGAAACAGAGCCAAGTGAAAAAGGCGCCAAAACCGCATTTGAAACAGCTGAGCCGAGCAGAGTATCCAACAGGTAGGCTGGCTCACTGACTGTGTCGCGATTCGTGATATCTTTCTTTTATAATTTTGTATTCTTTCAGGCACAGGTTTACCTTGCGACCGACGGCTCCTCGGGGGTTGGGGGTATCCTGGTGGTAGGGAAAGTCAAACAGGGAGGGTGAGTCCAGAATCAGCCCGCTGACCAGCGTCTCCTCGGGGGTGGGGGTGTCCTGGTGGTGGGTTACAGGCTTCAGGAGGGCACTTCCAGATGCAGCCCTCGCGACCTCCAGCTCCTCGGGTGGGGATCGATCTTGGCGACGATTTGCCCTCGGGGTGGGGGTATCCTGGCGGTAGGGAAAGTCAAACAGGAAAGTAGTCCAGAATCAGCCCTCGCGACCAGCGCCTCCTCGGGGGTGGGGGTGTCCTGGTGGTGGGGTTACAGGCTTCAGGAGGCACTTCAGATGCAGCCCTCGCGACCTCCAGCTCCTCGGGGTGGGGATCGATCTTGCGACCACGGCCCTCGGGGTGGGGGTATCCTGGGGTAGGAAAGTCAAACAGGAGGGCGAGTCCAGAATCAGCCTCGTACCAGCGCCTCCTCGGGGGTGGGGGTGTCCTGGTGGTGGGTTACAGGCTTCAGGAGGCACTTCCAGATGCAGCCCTCGCGACCTCCAGCTCCTCGGGGTGGGGGATCGATCTTGCGACCGACGGCCTCGGGGGTGGGGGTATCCTGGTGGTAGGGAAAGTCAAACAGGGAGGGTGAGTCCAGAATCAGCCCTCGCGACCACAGCCTCCTCGGGGTGGGGTGTCCTGGTGGTGGGTTACAGGCTTCAGGGAGGGCACTTCCAGATGCAGCCCTCGCGACCTCCAGCTCCTCGGGTGGGGGATCGATCTTGCGACCGACGGCTCCTCGGGGGGGGTATCCTGGTGGTAGGGAAAGTCAAACAGGAGGGCGAGTCCAGAATCAGCCCTCGCGACCAGCGCCTCCTCGGGGTGGGGTGTCCTGGTGGTGGGTTACAGGCTTCAGGAGGCACTTCCAGATGCAGCCCTCGCGACCTCCAGCTCCTCGGGGTGGGGGGATCGATCTTGCGACCGGCAGCGGCTCCTTGGGGGGTGAGGTATCCTGGCCGGTGGAGAAGTCAAACAGGGAGGGCGGGTCAGAATCAGCCCTCGCGACCAGCTGCCTCGGGTATCCTGGTGGTGGGTTACAGGCTTCTGGGAGGGCACTTCCAGATGCAGCCCTGCGACCTCCAGCTCCTGGGTGGGGGATCGATCTGTGGACCGACGGCCCTCGGGGTGGGGTATCCTGGGCGGTAGGGAAAGTCAAACAGGGAGGGCGAGTCCAGAATCAGCCCCTCGCGACCAGCCGCCTCCTCGGGGTGGGGGTGTCCTGGTGATGGGTTACAGGCTTCAGGGAGGGCACTTCCAGATGCAGCCCTCGCAACCTCCAGCTCCTCGGGGGTGGGGGGATCAATCTTCGACTGACGGCTCCTCGGGGGGTGGGGGTATCCTGGCGGTAGGGAAAGTCAAACAGGGAGGGCGAGTCCAGAATCAGCCCTCGCGACCAGCGTCTCCTCGGGGGGTGGGGGTGTCCTGGTGGTGGGTTACAGGCTTCAGGGAGGGCACTTCCAGATGCAGCCCTCGCGACGTCCAGCTCCTCGGGGGTGAAAGGTTACTTACAGTCACAATGGTGAGGACCATGCCCCATGCCATGAAATGGCAAGAAATAGGGTCAGGTAGACCTGAAAAGGTCCTGACTCTTATTATCAGGTTCAGGATCCAGGCCAAAGTCCTGATACGTTCTGATTAGTTCTGATTTTAATCAGAACCTTTTATAAAATGAGAAGAAAATTGGGACCTGCCATACAATTGCATGAAATGACACTAAGATCGATGACATACACATATAGAGAATACTGCATGGAGTGGTGTGCATTATGAGAGCAATAAGACACAACAGGGTGTGGGTTGTTGATTGATAAGAGCATGCCCTAGGTGCATTGTTAGACATGAGGTGATTGCACCGAGTGACTACAGCAGCTGGGTAGTGCTCTTAACAATCAACAACCCACACCCTGAAGTGTCTTATTGCTCTTATAAAATGGATAACAACTATTTCTATAACAATTAAACAAAACTCTGGATGCATTATTAAAGATTTAATAATAATATGTTATTTTATTTAAATATGGTGAAAAAATAGTCCCCAGACTTGGGTGTAGGAGTGGTAAAATTGATTGAACAGCAACTCACTGAAAAATGCTTGGAGGGACAGCAATGTATTATTTGAGCAGTTTGGGTGTGCCTCTACCTATGTAACTGTGTTTTCCCACCTTTTCTTTTTGTTTATAAAGTATTACTGTATTGTCTACTTTCTTCATCCTGTTTTTTTTTTCTTCTATTTTTTCCCTCATTCAGGACACAGAGGGCCAGATATTCAAACTGCGCCCAAAAAGTGCGCAACAGTAGGAGCAAGCGCAAGTCAATTGCACACATGCGCAACACACGTGATATTCAAACATGGAGCAAAACAAATTGCGCAAGCAGCCAATGTCTGAATATCGCACAACCTGTGCCATAGCACAACCAGGAAGGGGAAGCTGAGCAGATCTGATGCGCCACAGTGCAACAAAGGTGGCCCAGCTGAGCAGTCCAGAGGCACCATAGCACAAGCAAAGAGGCTCCAGCAGCATAGCAATGGAACTGCACAACCAGGGAGGTAGGCAGGGGCCCACCACCCATGCCACAGATGGGCACAGGGACACACTGCCGAACCAACAATATACCCCCACACCCCAAGCACAGCATAACTGGGGGAGGGATGGAACAGCCACCGGATCATGGGGACAAGCAAACAAAGCACATCCCGGCTGTGTTACCGCAGCACACCCACTGTCAACCTGAGACTGGCACACAAAGGGGGCGGAACACACCAGTGTCCAGCCCCCTCCGTGTGCACAGCACTCCCAGCACTGTGACCCCAAGACACCACCCATGCACAGTGACCAGCACTGCAGGAATCCCCAGGCCCCCCAGCACACTGCAACCTCGTGAACCACAGAACCATACAAGCCACACCCACCATGAGCACCCAGCAGTGGGTGGCAGCACATGGCAATACTGACTGGAAGCCTCACCCACACCAGAGACACCACCCCACACACATGCACACACATACCCATGACCATACCACACCAGATGACATGCACACCACTGCAACTGAGCACCTATAGCCAGCTGCAAATCAGAGACCACCACAGTATTCCTATCAAAATATAAATGTAATAATAAGATGCATAACAAGAACAACAAACAACAACATATTTACAAAGCAGGGGTGGGGGTATGGGTATGAGGTAGGGGTGGGTAAGGGGCAGAGGTGAACAACCGGGAGAGGGAAGGTGGGGTTCACTGATGTTCAGCTACCACCTGGCAGCCTGCCCTCCTCCTGCCTGGTGCTGTGCCCATGGCCTCCTCTGGCACCGCATCCCATGCTGCTGCAAGTCCAGGAGAATGGTGTGTGTGTCGATAGCCACCTGAGTGAGCCTCCGCAGGCCCCGCTCCATCAGGCGCAGGATCCAGATACCTAGGACAAGGGATCAGAGTCAATGGCTGTGACTGTCCACATCCCTGAATCCCACCCATCATGCATGGCATACAGCCAAGTGCCCCGCTCCTGTGATGGACTGCACCCACCCACAGTGACCGTGCACAAGACGTGCCCGACCAGGCAGCAATGGCCATGTGTACCACTGCACACACACACCACCCATGTCCATCACAGCACAACAAAGGCTGCCCAGTGACGTGGCTACGTGGTGGGATGCTAGTGCCACAGCCATGTGCCCAGTGCATGCATGGACCACCAGTGACACATACACACACACATGCAGTGCCACTGGACAGTGATGACTGTCACATGTTGCGTGCATGGTAGTGTCGTCCATGGAAGGTGGCCATGCCCCACCAGCATGTAATAGCATCCATGATGTAATGAAACTCACCCTCATCAAGCCGCTGCTACAGGTGCTGCAGTGGCTGCGGCTGCTGCTGCTGTAGCTGTGGCTGCTGCTGCTGCTGCTGCTGTGGCTGTGGTGCACCACCTCCGCCAGCCACCCTGGCACCACCATCCCAGGCCTCAGCCTGTGCCCACCTCTGCTCCGCCACACCTGTGGGAGACAAATGAAGAGAAACACATCAGTGAGATCCCAAAGCAGAGAGCCCCTTGCCCAATTGAGTGTGCCTGCCCACACAACCAGACCCAAACAGCACACACCTGCAAACACCCTCACAGCAAACCATAGCCCAACCCACCCCCATGCGCAGGTCACATTACACAGTCACCCATGCGGACAATACCGGTGCATACACAACACACCCACCTGGCCTAGGCACAATGCCACTCCTGGCACGAGACCTGAGGCGCTCCAGCAGAGCATGCTCCCCCCTCCGCAGGTCACCGTAGCAGTGCCTGTGCTGCTCAGGGGTCCTCCTCCGCCCAGTGGCCTGCTCCAGGGCAGTGGCGACCTGCTGCCACACATGGGTGCGTGCCACCTGCAGGGGCACTCCCCCAAACAGTGTGCCATAGTGAGGCTCCATCACAGCCACCAGGTTTGCCAACTCCAAGGCCCCCCATTGTGGAGCTCTCCTGCGTGCCATTCTCAAGCTGTACAGTGGCAATATGGTGCTCCGCACCGCGGCAACCCCACTTGTAAATGTTGCGCAATACAACTCCAGCAGTGCCTATTGTGCTGTTCATACAGCGCCGTCGGTCCACATTGTGCTGTCACTGAACAGCGCGATAGAGCCATACACATGCCAGACGTACACCGCTAGAGGGCAAAGGTCGGGCACAAAGTCATGGGTCAGTGGCGCAAGGCCACGCACAGCACCATCGGACGTCTACACGTCCTGCACGATCGGTCACCTGCGTGCCAGTGCAACGGTGGACTATTGCGCAGTTGTGCCACAGCGCCATATGGTGACCAGCGCTGTAGTGCCACTGGCACAATGGTGGCCGTGTCCTGTATTGCTGATCGTGCACAGCACATCATCAGCATGGCAGATGCCTGCGTAAGCTACCTGGGCATGCGCAATGCAGTGTACTACGCAGTCACAGAAATGCGCCATTGGCTCAGCCGGCTCAACCGTATTGCGCAAAGCGCAACGGCGCGATATTCAGCCGACACATGCAAATCATCTGATCAGCCATTCAAAGGTACAGTGGCGCGATTAGCATGTCATTAAAGTTGCGCCACTCCTAATCTGCATGCATTGCGCTATATATACACGACAATGGGCTGCGCTGGCCAGACTCGGGTACTGCAGGTGAGAGGTGAGTTGCATGCTGTGTGATGTTCTGGCCAATGGTCATGGGATAACGCTGTAGACTGCACAGTGACAGGTGTCCACTTCCACCCATACAGACCAACATGACCGAGCAGAGCCAAGGTGAAGGTGAGGATGGTGGGCGAAGGAGGAGGCCCAACTTCACCACGACTGAGACACAGGCACTCTTCCAGGCCTACCTGGAGGAGGAGCCACTACTGAGTGGACGGCGTGGCACCCCTCAGGCACGTGCGGCTGCATGGGAGGGGGTAGCTCGGGCAGTGAACCTGCACGGAAGCCACCAGTGCTCCGTGCAGGAATGCAAAAAGAAGGTAGGGACAGACCACAGAAGGGTGAAGGAGAAGGTGGCAGCCCTCAGGGTGGCACGTGCTGGCACAGGCAGGGGCCAGCCAGTGGTGGCAGAGCTGACCCCAGCTGAGGACCGACTGGCTGCAGAAATGCAGTGGAGTGCTATAGAGGGTGTACCAGGAGGTGGATTCCAGACAGGTGGAAGCCCATCACTGCACGGTATGACATGGTGGTGGTGTTGGGGGGGTGGAGGTTGATCACATGCACTAATATGTCCTCACTCTCTGTTACAGATCCTGTTCGTCTGCAGGGGATGGTGGTGGTGGGACCATGCAGTGAGGAAGACCTGCCAGAGTTGGAGGAGGGTCCATCCACCTCTGTCGTCAGCCGGCTTGCACTGCACCAGCATGCACGCCTGGCTGCCACCTCTGTTGTGGGTGAGTCAGGTGTGGGGGGTGCAGCCTGTGTCTCAGCAGTCTGGCATGCAAGCATGCCAGCATGCTGTGACTGTGGTTGTTGCACTTACCTGCACCACTGATGATGCAAGGACTGCAATGGGCAGTGACATGTGTGTGTCCTCCATAACGGACACACAGCAGGCCAGCACATGACCCTGGACCTAGCTGGTTCCAACGTGTGCCAGCACATCAGCACAGTCCCAGGCTGTGCCTGTCAGCACCGGTGGGGCAGCACCGGTGTCTGTGCAGGTCTCTGGCACTGTTGCAGCCACAGCAGTGGAACGAGTGGTCCCTGGGGGACAGCAGTTGGAGGGGCAGCAGCAGCAGTCATCCACCAGGTCTGGGGTTACAGGGTCCAGCGGTGGCACATGCACACCACCTGTTGACATGCCCATACCTGGTTCTGGTGGACAGCACCCACCCTCAAGGGGTGTTGAGCATCAGGACCTTCCATACCCTGGGGGACAGGATGCCGACATGGCAGAGGACCCATTTGACGAGCACACCCACCTGCTGAGGGAATCAGTACAGCAGCAGAGGTGGGTGGCAACGTCCCTGGAGGCACTGTGCGTGGCTGTGGAGTGGCACAGCAGGGACAATGCTTTGATCCTTTCAGAGATGGTCAGAATGCAGACAGATGTGACCACTGCCATTGACAGGCTGACCCAGGCAGTGGTCTCTGTCGTGGCGGCATTGGGCACACAGTCAGGTGCCCTGTACCGCACACACCCCATCAGCTTATGCTCCACCCCCATTCCCGCATCATGCACACCCAGCCTGTTGATGCTGGGTTCTGCTGTGGGCATCCCGAGCACACCTGGTGCAGGTATGTTCGGCATGCTGCACACCCGTGGCAGACACAGTCGCGATCGCGCAGTGGGACCCCTGGTGGTCCATCGGTACCACCCCATGTGGCCCATGATCAGCCTGCCAGTGCTGCTGGGTCATGGCGGGCCGCCCACGATCCAGTGGCCATGGCACAGTGCCACCTAAGTGACCTGTGTCCCAGTGCGGCCCTGTCTGATGCTGCCCTGTGTGTGCAATGTTCAGTCATGGTGGGCAGCACTGCGGGTGCCCTGCCCAACACGCCGACACACGACCACCTGCACACCCACCCAACTGCCTGTCCACAGGTGCGTGTGCATGATGATGCCTGCATTGTACTGTACACCAAGGTGCAAGGGTGCCCAGCATCTGACACACGTACTTGGATAATACAGGTGGTGGGGGTGTTCTGTTGATCTGTGTGTTTGCATGTCTGTTCCTTCTCTGCTGTGCACCTGCCCATGTACGCTTTGTGCCTGGTGTGTGTGTGTGTGTGTGTGTGTGTGTCCAGATGACTGTTCAACCCTCCCTGATGGTGTGTTTGTGTGCCTGGACCCTTCCACTCCCCTTGCTGTCATGCACCCCTGGTGTGTTCCCTGTGTGCCTGTGGGTTGTGCCTAGACAGTGTTGGTTGCACATGGCCCCTTGACTTACCTGTGTGGTACAAAATGCTCCTCCGTGATGGTGTCCCAGTGCAGCTGGGCCTGCCGGATCAGTCGGGGGTCCTGCCGTCCAAAGTGGGGCTGCTCATCACCATCTTCACTGGCGTCACTGGCGTCCCAATCGCTGTCCCCCTCCTCGACCTGTATGGCTATCCCACGGTCTTTGGCCATGTTGTGCAGGATACAACAGGCCAGGAATATCCCACAGGCCTTTGAGGGGCTGTACTGTAGGGTGCCGCTGGAGGTGTCTAGGCATTGGAAGCGTGCCTTAAGCATCCCAAACACCCACTCAATGATGTTGCACATGTGGCGGTGTGTGCCTCATTATAGCGATGCTGCGATGGGGTCATGGGGCGCCGGTACGGTGTGAGCAGCCAGGGATGGAGTTGATATCCACTGTCACCTGTGTGGAGATAGTGGTGATAAGTATCATGTTCAGGTCCATAATGCCCATATCCCTGTGTGTCACTACCATGGCACCTGTGGCATTCCCACCCTTGCCCCAAGTATGAACTTCCTACATGTGTACTCACCCACTAGGTGGCCTGTGGGGATGTCCCCACTCTCTCGAATCAATGGCACAGTGTGGACTGATACCATATGAAGGCATCATGTGCTCTGCCAGGGTGTGTGGCACAGACATTGATTATGCACCCACTGGCATCGCACACCACCTGGCAGTTGACACTTGAAAACCCTTCCTGTTCCTGTATGCAGCCCCATCGGGGCCAGGTGGCATGCGAATAGCCACATGGGTGCAGTCTATTGCCCCTAGCATGCCAGGCATACGTGCTACCCTGTGGAACTCCTGCATGTTTGCTGCACGCTCTGCCGCGGTGCTGGGGAAATGGATGTACTCCACAGCATGTGGCAGCAGTGCGCTGAGGAATTGGGTGAGAATGTGTGACGTGGCCGACTGTGTTATGCCTGTGGTGTCCCCTGTCGGCCTCTGGAAGGTACCCGTGGTGAGCAGGCACATGCAGGCTGTTACCTTTGTCTCCACTGACAGAGCGTGACTCCGTCGTGAGGGTGCCTGCATCACATCACTGCACAGCTCACAGAGCCACCTCAGTAGTGCCCTGTTCAGGCGGTACCGACCCACGATCTTGACATCCGTGTACAGCTCAAAGCTGATGCGGGCACTGTACTGCCTGTTGGGGGCGTACCACCAACAGGCCCTTCCACGGCCATGTCCCCCTGCAGCATGCCTTCTCACCCCCTCATTACAGCTTCCATGTGGAAGCTGTCACTGTCCATGTCCCTGGCTTGTGTTTTCCCCTGGCTGTTCTTGCTGTGCTACCCCGCTGTCCTGCCTGCTACCTCCACTGCACCAGGTACACCTACTGGCCCTGCAGTCTGTGGCCCAACACACCCTCCTTGTCCCTCCTCTCCTGTGCACCCCTAGCCTGCACTCTTCACTGTCTCACTCGGTTTCTCCTGCCTCATGTGGCTTCCCTGTAGCGTTCTTGCACCTCTTCCTTGAGCCTTTTATTTTGGCTCATTTCGCGGCGTGGCGCACCTTCCAGCTCATCTGCTGTTGCGCATTGCGCAAGTCTTCAATCATCGCATTGCGCTGTTTATGCATGGGTCCACCTTTGGCTGCGCATTCCTTCATTTGCATTGCGCTGTTGCTCAGCCTGTTTTCAGTGGCGCAACTGCCTCCCGCTGAATATCGCAGAATGGTGCAATTGACTTTGCGATGCGCAGCCCTTATTGCGCATGGCTCAACCTTTGAATATCCCACCCAGAATGTTTATCATGGAATGTTTACCATGGAACACAGGATTCAAAATTCTGCTCAGTTCCACTGGTAGAATGTTACTCTCCCAACATACTGTACACACAGACAACAAGAAAAAATTACTCACCTTAGTAATTATGTTTCTTCTAATGGAGTCTTGCTGTATTCTGATTATTGCAGTTAGCCCCAGCACTCAAACTGCCCCGGAGAGTAGAGGGTTAATTTTCTGTGCAGAGCATAGAACGTTGAGCTTGAGCTTGGTTCAAACCTCTGTCTGCTGCACTTTGAAGCACAACTGTCAGATTTTTATGAGCTAATACTAACTACTATGTGGAAATTGTAAAATTTTTACTAGCCAAATGGCAACCAAATATTTTGAATCCCCAAAAGACTTAAGTCAAGAAATCCAAAATCAAAAACCAGGTCGTGAACAACTTAAGACTGCTATATTAATAATATAACCCACTCCCCCTCTCTAAAAGGAGGGAGTACCCAAATTCACCCCTGGGGTGCAACACTGCACCTGCCATCCCACTTCCCAAAAACAGGTTCTGAGAGGGGAGGTAGGGAGGGAGGTCAGAATGCAGCAAGACTCCATTAGAAGAAACATAATTACTAAGGTGAGTACTTTTTTCTTCAAACAACATGAAGTCTTACTGTATTCTGAATAGTGCAGACTACTAAGCAGTACCTCCATGGATGAGGGAATCGAATCTACCTTGGGAATAGGCTCTACAGTACTGCTGTACCAAACCGAGCATCACTCCTAGCCCGTATGTCCAGGGAGTAATGCTTGGTAAATGTAGGGACTGTTTTTCAGGTGGCTGTTTTACATATCTCTAGCAAAGGAATATCCCTGGCTGCAGCCAGGGAAGCAGCTGTACCTCTAGTCGAATGAGCCCTCAGGCCTGAGGGAGGTATGTTGCCTAGCTTCTCATAGCAGAATTGAATACAAGAGACAATCCACCTGGCAATAGTTCTCTTAGTGGCAGGTTTGCCCTTACCCACTTTCCCATAAGTGAGAAACAACTGAAGGGAGTCAAACTTGTGAGCCTTAGTACACTCAATGTAGTAACTAAGGGCTCTTTTAACATCCAAACTGTGTAAATTTCTTTCTCCTGAAGAAAAATGATCAGTGAAGAACACAGGTAGAGACATAGATTGGTCGAGATGAAAATCTGAAACCACTTTAGGTAAAAACCTCCTATTAATTCTAAGGACCACCTTATCTGTATGGAATAAGATAAAATCAGGCTCCACTGACAGAGCTTGCAATTCACTGATACACCTGGCAGAGGTAATAGCTACCAGAGACACAGTTTTCCAAGTCAAGTACTTAAGCTCTGCTGAAGACAAAGGCTCAAAAGGGGGTTGCATAAGCTGAGCAATGCAAACATTAAGATCCCAAGCAGGGGTAGGATCCCTAAAGGGAGGATTGGTATGAAGCAATCCCTTGAAAAATTTACAGAATACAGGGTGAGATGACAGTGAGGAAGGCTTTCCCACTGGCAGAAAAGCAGAAACAGCTGACAAATGTACTTTGATGGTAGCTGGTCTGAGGCCTAGGCTATTAAGATGAACCATATAATCCAGAACTGTAGATAATTCAGTAGTGTATGGGGATATATGCTTCTTGGAACACCAAATGCTAAATCTTTTCCATTTGGAGTTGTAAGCTTTTCTGGTGGCAGGCTTTTGAGAGGCTTTGAGAAAATCTAGAACCCCTTGGGACAGATGCAAATCTGCATACTCTAACTCTTCAAGAGTCATGCCTTGAGATTGAGAGACCAAAGATTGGGGTACCAAATCCTCCCCTGAGAGGAGGTTAACAGGTTGTAATTCCTGGGAAGGGACAGGGGAAGATGGACTGCTAGGGACAGCAACAGGGGGTACCAAGGCTGTCTGGCCCAGTCTGGAGCAATCAGAATCACTTTGCAAGGTTGTGACCTTACCTTGACCAGAACCTTGAACAGTAGAGGGAAGGGAGAGAAGGCATATAGAAATTTCCCTTCTCAGTTCAAAATCAGAGCATCCAGAGGGACTGAGCCCAATACTGAGGGTCTGCAACAAAACACAGGAAGTTCGTGATTGTCTGGGGCTGCAAAGAGATCTATCTCTCTCTTTTTTTTTTTTAGTTTATTATTTTTATTATTTTCACAATTACAACCATAAATGACCTGACACTGTTACACAAGTACCAAAAGGATACCTTGACATACAAAAGAATCGTAAACAATTATCACAGTGACATGTCCCCCCTCTTAACAATCCCCCTATCCCCATCCCTAATCCCCTACTACTCCCTGTATTCTTACACTAACCTCCCCCTCTCCTTGAACAATGGCTGCTGTGCAACTTATAAATCCATACACTGTAAGGGCAGAATACCATACAAAAGAAGGCATTTGATTGTGGGCAAGGAAAGGGGAAAAAATCAAACATACAATATGAGAGTGTCATCTTTAAACTGAACAGTTATTGGCTGTCCCTAATACCACCCTGGAGCATATAAATTGTATACAAATCTGCCCAAATCTTCTGATATCTAGGTGAAGGGCACCCCCATCCAAGCTTATATTGCTCCACCCTCAAGTTGCTCAGCAATTCCTGAGCCATTCACTATAGGTGATCTTCTGAGCATCAATCCAATGCCTTAATATTACTTTTTTAAGTGATAGAGCAATCAACGCTATGTGGTATCTATGCACTTTAACCCTTATCTTGGAATAGTCTCCAATAAGACAAACCTCTGGGGTAAATAGTTCTTCAAGGCCTAAGATCGGATCAGCCTTGTCATGGATCTCAATCCAGAGATTTTGTATGGAAGGACATTCCCAGAAAATTTGTTTGAGGGTACCCTCTCCGGACTTACATCTCATACATGATGGGGATGTTACTTTACCAATTTTGTAAAGTTTTAGAGGGGTCCAGTACATGTCCTGTAGGATCTGGAATTGTGTGAGTCTAAGCCTGTCCTGGGATATATATCTATACGTTTCCTCCCAAATCTTGCTCCAATTTATGTTAGGATCTTGAAATTGCACCACCCAATACGTAGGCTTACTGTAATGCATAGGGAATATCAAATCCAAAAGAGAGCTATATATCTGAGATATCGCATGTGGAAGGTGAATTATGGTCTCCAATAAGCTAAAAAATTCCTTGAACTTATCCTCTTTAACCATCTTTTTTTTGAGCCCACGTAGAAGGTGAATTACTTGATAAAGCTGGAATATCTGCCCTTGTTTTGTGGAAAACTTGTTAACTAGATCCGTCATGGGGAGACACTCCCCTTCATTATTAAAGAACTCCTTTATTGTAACAGTCTGACACTGGGGAATCCAGCTCTTGGGTATCTTTTTCCCACCTATCTTGAAGTTATGATTTTCCACCAACTGTTGATTCCAATCGCTTGTATGATCATATTTGAGTAAAGCACAAAATTGTATATGGCTTCTAATAGAGACCCCTATGGGGGAGTGAATGAGATTAGAGGAGAGATTGTTAAATTTGCAATGTAGTAATGTAAGTATCGGCAACTTCTCTGCGTCCATCAATTTTTTCTCTAATGTTAGCCATGATGGGACATAATTCATTAGGGACAATGTTTCATCACTAGTTAGCCATTTCATGTATTTACTAATCTGACTTGCCCAGTGATAATCAATGATATGTGGAAGCCTCAAACCTCCTCTATTATTGGGAGCTATTAACTTCTGGTAGGCCCTTCTAGGTGGCTTGCCCGTCCATATAAAAGAGGAGATAATAGACTGCACTTTTCTAAACCATTTAATGGGTAACCAAATGTTGAGCATATGCAAAGGATAAAATATCCTAGGTAACACATTCATCTTCACAACATTTATACAACCCCAGAGTGAAATAGGAAGGGCTGACCATCTGTTTAAATCCTGTTGAATATTCTGGAGGGTATCCTCGAAGTTTAACTTCCGCATCAGAGGGACCAATTTAGCAAGGAAAATACCCAAATACTTCAGACCTTTAGGGGACAAGGTAAGCCCCAATTGAGTCATATCTGTTTTTAGTACTCTGTAATTAAGGGGAAAAAATATACTCTTGTCCTTATTGATTTTATAACCAGAATATGAACCAAATTCAGAAATGACCTGTAAAGCCACTCCAAAAGCCTCTACTGGATTAAAAGAGTGAAGCAGAATGTTGTCTGCATATGCTGAGAGTTTAAAATAAAGAGATCTATCTCTGGAGTGCCCCACCTTGAAAAAATCACATTCAACACCAGAGGGTCCAGGGACCATTCATGATGGCCCTGGGAGATCCTGCTCAATGCATCTGCTAGCACATTGTCCTTCCCCTGAAGGTGGACTGCTATCAGAGAGGTCTGCAGAGAATAAGCTAGGGACCAAAATTTCATGGCTTCCATGCACAAGGCTGTGGACCGAGTGCCTCCCTACTTGTTGATGTACCACATGGTGGTGGTGTTGTTTGTCCTGACATGAACCACCTTGTTCTGCACTGACTGACAGAAAGCTTGCAGGGCCAGAAAGACTGCCCTGAGTTTCAAGAGATTGATATGAAGAAGGGATTCCTGAGGGGACCACCGTCCCTGGGCTGTGAGAGACCCCCAGATGGGCTCCCCACCCCAATAGAGAAGCATCCGTGGTTAGGACCACAGATTGAGACTGAGTGACGAATGGGATTCCTTGCCTGAGGTTGCCCTGATCTGCCACTATTGCAGAGCCTGGATCATAGTCTGGATCACTGGAACTAGTTTGGTTAGGGAATCTTTCTTCTGAGACCAAAAGGCCCTCAGGTGAACCTGAATGTCCCTCATCTGAAATCTGGCCCCTTGGACCACTGCAATAGAAACTGCCATGTGGCCCAGAAGTTGAAGGAAGTGCCTTGCTGGCCGAGAGACCAGAAGGTGGAATGAAGAAGCCAGCTCAACAATAGCCCTTGCCCTTTCCAGGGGAAGAAAAGCTCTTGCTTTAAATGTATCCAACTCTTCCTCTATGAAGGTGAGGAGCTGTACAGGCTCGAGAACTGACTTAGGAAGATTGAGAAGGAATCCTAGGGAAGTGAGCACTTGCTGAGTCACTTGAAGGTCGGACTTGACTTGGTCTGGGGACTGACCCACAATGAGCCAGTTGTCCAGGTATGGAAATATGGAAATATCTTTCCTTCCTAAAAAGGCCACTACTACTGCTAGGCATTTTGTGAATACCCTTGGAGCTGATGTCAGGCCAAAGGGTATAGCTTTGAACTGATAATGGCCTGTAGGCAATTCGAACCTGAGGTACTTTCTGTGGGAACACCTGATGGGAATGTGAAAGTAGGCGTCTTTTAAGTCCAGGGAGGCTAGCCAGTCCCCTGGCCTTAGAGAGGGAAGGAATATTCCCAGAGTCACCATTCTGAATTTTGGTTTTAAAAGATGTTTGTTCAGGTATCTTAAGTCTAGGATGGGTCACCACTCCCCTGTCTTATTTGGGGTAAGGAAGTACCTGGAGTACAGACCTTTGCCCATGTGCAATGTAGGAACTCTCTCTACAGCCTTTAGAGCCAGTAGAGATTAAACCTCTGCCTCTAGGGCAATGGTTTCGGAGATGCTTGCAGGTGGAAAAGATCTGGCCCTCAGCTTTGGAAATTTCTTGAAGCTGAGAACCAGCCCCTGGCTTACCACCTCCAGGACCCACTTGTCTGAGGTAAGAGACATCCAGTCCTGGACAAAGTAAGCCAGTCTGCCTCCTTCAGGAATGGGGGAGTCGGCCCGGGCTGACACATCAGGGTGTCTGCTTGGCAGGGCCTTAGGTTGAGGGATGGATGCAGCTCTGCTCATCCCCCTTCTGCCCCTCCCTCTGAAGAACCCCCTCTGTGGAAATGGAGAAGAGGCCTGTGCTTGGTAGAAAGGTCTATGAAAAGGTCTGCCCCTGCCCCTAGCCTGCTGCCTTTGAGGAGTTGCCTGCCTTTCCTTGGCCTGTGCACTCCTATATGTGGTCCTATACTCATCCATCTTTTTAATGTAATTCTCTGTCTGCTCCCCAAACAGAGAATTACCCACCACAGGGAAATCCATGGCCTTAGCCTGGGTGTCCTGTGAGAGACTAGTACATCTGAGCCAAGCCATTCTCTGAAGAGCCACAGATTTAGCCGTGACTCTAGGGAACACATCATTGGAGTCCACAGCAGCATGGAACTGTACCTTAGATGCCTCAATCCCATCAGCAGCCACCCCTCCAGCTCTGAGGCTAGCTAGGGAGGCCTGCTTAGCCAGTGCCAGTACAGTGTCCCACTTGGACTTCTGGTACCTGGCTGCATAGGCCATATAATTAGCCTGCCTGAGTCCCAAGGCAGATGCCATGTACTGTTTCTTTGCCATGGCATTCAGCTTCCTAGAATCTTTATCTGGGGGGTGTGAAGCCAAGGGTATATTAGCCTTACCATAGGCTGCAGCCTGCACAACCCCAACATGGCTGCATTGTTGATACAAGTACTCTGTACCAGAACCTGATAAGGTGTACCTTTTGTCCATCCTTCTGTTGACAGGAGGTACAGAATTTGGAGTTTTTAAAATCTTTTGTGCCTGTTTCCCAAAAGACTTATGAAGGGGAATAGACAGTTTTGTGGACTCTGGGATGTCAATCATCTCCACATAATCAGGTTCCTCTTGTTCCTCTACAGCTTCTTCCACAGGGAGCTGGAGGATTTCTGCCACTTTTCTGTAAAACATGTAATGGGAAGGGGACTCAGAAAGCCTAGGAGGGGAAACACCAGAAGGCCTGTCTGGGGAGATGTCCAGTTCAGTGTGCTCATCCAGACCTCCCACACCACCATCATCATTGTCACCATCATCATCATCATAATCTTCATCCCCCTCCAAATACGGTTCATAGAAATCTTCAGGGGCATTATCTTGAACAGGAGGAACCGACCGAACTGAGCGCCTGCCAGAAGGCACCGGATCAGATGGAACCGGATGATGCAATTCTACAATCCTTATCGCATTGGCAATCTCTTCAGCAATCGGAAAATGGGTCTGTGGATCCAAGCCGGCCGATTTTTCTTTTCTTTTTCTTTTTGTAGGAACCAATCCCTCAGCATCGGCTCTCCTATTGCCCAAAGAAGTATTGCCCTGGTCAGAGGGCACTCCCTCAGGTTCGGCCAGAACCAAACCGGGCTGGCCATCTGGGTCAGTGGACTTCATGGCCTCCTTATCCCTGAGCCTACCTAATCTTTTTTCCAGGCTAGACTTAGGGAAATTTTTACAGATTTGGCAGTCTGAATCGATGTGGTCAAACCCCAGACAATAAACACAGGTGGTGTGGGGATCAGCTTAACAAAGACCTCCCCACACACACACACTGCAGTGTTGAAACCCAGTGGGCCCGGTTTTTCTTTTGGGTTTCTCAGACATAGCCATCCTAACCACAAACTTACCCTTTTTATGGCAAACAACCAGGCAAGACACCCTTATCAGTTTCTAACCATGTCACGGGTATTGGAAAAAAACACAAGAGAATGCAGTTTTTTAAAAACCGATAAGGACTGGTAACCACACTCTAAGTTTAAAAACAAAGACAGAATATATAAATCACTAAACGGACGGTTCAGCTGAACCGGTCAAAACATCAATTTTTACAATTTCCACAAGTTTACTATGTCTAGTTCACTACCTAGTACTTACTGTACTACAGACAGAAATCTGAACCTAAACTTGCAAAAAATAATCGGTAAAACTGAGGACTTTAATTGACTTATGAACTGTGAGCAAAGGAGAAATATCCGGAGCGGACGTTCATTTAGGTGGAGTAAAGAATCTGACAGTTGCACTTCAAAGTGCAGCAGACAGAGGTTTGAACCAAACTCGAGCTCAACTTTCTATGCTCTGCATAGAAATTTAACCCTCTACTCTCTGGGGCAGTTTGAGTGCTGGGGCTAACTGCAATATTCATAATACAGCAAGACTTCATGTTGTTTGAAAGGCCTGTTTTAGAGCCAGTTACTCAATTATCTCACTGTTAAGGCAAGCAGAAAAGATTTCCCTGATGAGCAGGTAAAGACAGAAGGGGGATTTTTCACTGTCAGTAAAGAAACAGTTGTAATGAAAACTGTAAACATTACTTAATGTTTCTAATTTGTTTATGTGTGTAAAGAGAGTGTGATGATCAGAGAAACATTTAATTAATTTGTTTTATTTTTTATTTAAGGTAGTTTTATTTTTAGGGCCCAGTTGAAAGTTTTTACAGTGTAAAGGTAGCAGCCATGTTTGTGATGGAAGATTAGTTCTGGTTGCAGAGAGACTGATGGAAGATATCAGTTGCTCAATGATATTGTTGCCCTTTCACCTAGGAAGGTTAAGGTATTAGGAAAGTAGTGCCACCTTTCAGTTTGTTGACAGGTAAGGACACGCCTTTTGACAATCAGGGTGAAGGATTTCTTTTTACCCATTTTATAAGAGAATTTAGTATATACCAGAGGTGTGGGATGCTACATAAACCCAGAGAGCGAGGGTGTACATTAAATTCAAGTACGTACACTACCCCATACCTTATTTTATATAATTTCTGGCCATCAAGTCCCCCCCCCCAATCTTTCTGTGGCATTGGCTAATGAAAGCTCTCCTCTTTGTCAAGAGAAACTGTTAAAGCGAGCAAAGTCACACAGAGTTCTTAGCATGCTAGATTCTCCTGCTGCTCAATAAAACATTAGTGTGGTGACTATGCTCCTATACTGAATCATGTTTTTTTTCTGTTATTTCAGTCAGAAGGACATGTGGCAGACAGTGTGAAGTAATGCTGAGTTTTCTGGTTTTCAAGAGTGCCTGATCCGCTCGTTTTACCTAGAGTGTCTGTAAGTATTGATGGTACTGGTTGCTGTCTTAAAAATGAGGTTAGCTCTTTGTTTTATATCTGAAGTATCCATTTTACTCCATGTTTATGGCGGCAGCATTTTGCAGACTGCAAATTAATCTGACAGAATGCTGAGCTTGGTAGTGTGGTGAACTCAGGAAGTGCAACATTTTTTTTTTGTATAGACATATTTGTTTGTTTTTTCTTTGGTTAAGGTTGTGAAGGTTTTGCTTGTCAAATGTAGGTCTGATTCTTGAGTGAAAATTTGATAGCAGTGAACCCGGCAGCCAGCCAGTTCTCTTAGCCACAATGATTTTAAATAGGGTTACCACCTGTCCCTATTTTCGCAGGACAGTCCTGATTTAGGCAGCTGTTGCCTGCAAAAAACATGAAAAATATTACATGTCCTGACATTATAGTAGAAAAAAATATTTTCTCTCTTTCCACTAAATGCTGCAAAACAATATAATACCATAACTAAAATACCTTAAAATGATAAAAAGCACTAGAAACAGTTAAAAACTACAACACTTAAGTCTTAATTTTGATTATTTAGAGAAAACAAGTCTATTGAATAGGTAAAGATTACATATTGTTCTGCGAGAAATCATGTTTCAATGAAAAATGTTCCACTTTGGGCTTCTTAAAAGGTGGTAACCCTAATTTTAAACTGAGTAGAGAGGCACGACAAAGAGTGCCTCGTGTTTCATACCGAGCATGTGAAAGTCATAATAACCAGCTGGTTAATACAGAAAATAATGACTGGTGTGTGCCATTAAAACAATTGATTGGCAGTTATTATAAATAGAATAACTGATGGGCAGCCATCTGTTACAGTTACTGTAATCCATCATGGGGTTCCTGTGACTTCATACACCTCAAGGGCAAAGCTCCAGAGGTTTATGACATCACAGGAATCCAGAGATTATGTAGGTGTCCTTTGATATTCAGGTGTCAGTGTAAACAAAGGCTGCTCAGCTGACTGTGAGTTCAATTCATTACAACATCAGGCTAAAAACTTCTGACAAGCATTGTGTAAGCACCCAACATCTTCATTTTGTACATAGAATGCAAGTTGCCTACCATTTTTTGCCTTTTTTCCCAATAAAAAATTTAGGCAACATTTCATGGCTTTGAGGTGCCATTTTTTGTAGCCTTGCTGATATTCAGGTTTGTGCAGTCACAGTGTCTAGGTATTATGAGCTGCCAGAGCTGTGGGGTGGTGTAAACCAGTGGCACGACAAGTGGAGCAAAGACATGCAGCCTTGCAATGTTTAGTCTAGGAATTTTGACCTAATACGGATTTGCCCTATGAGATCTTTGCTCTAGCATGGTGGCTACGACTACATGATAGCCTCATATATCACACCACTGCTTTCTACATGGTTACAGTTCCACTGCTGGTGGGTGTCAGGCTTGTTTTTGCCAGTTGTCTCATTACGGAAAATGTTGTTAGGCTGAATGGTTCTGGTAAGGTGTCGTTGCGCTGGGTGTCCTTGTACCAATAGTCGCAGATCTAGTATAAATCACTGACCCCTCCAGTTTGAATATTTCTTTGATCCCTAAAAAATGAAAATGAGTGTGCACACATAGCTTTCACCTTTCAGCCTTCTTACTAGGTCCTGTTAATTAGTCCCCACTTAATGACTCCTCAGTTCATTCACTTCTACTATGCTTTTTCATACCTATCATCACCTTTTCATTTTCCATATTCTGTTCTTACCTTACCTATTATCACTTTTTTCTCTCATACAGCCTCTCCCTATTTTCTGTCCTCACATATATTTCTCTTATTTCCCTTACCTGCTTTTTTTCTTTAAGATAATTCCTGAAGAAGTCCTATGGTTGAAACATCAATTCTAACTCTATTTTCTGTTTTTAGCATGCATTTAATGTTACCATTTTGTCCTATATCTGTAACTTGTGCTGTGCAAATAAAAGTCAGAAAACACCATTTAATTTGTTGGTCTATTAATAAATATATCATTTTGCAACATTTGATATACAAATTATTCTACTTATGCACCACTACATGGTACAGCTAAGAATCGCTGTAGGAATTGATGAAATTTGTTTGAGTGGGTAACAGATTGGCCAGTTAATGTACAATTTATAGATAGCTAGCTATACCCCTGCATGTGGTCAGTTGTGGCCCTCTATAGTAGTCATTGTGAATCCCTAGGGAATTGGGGCCAGTCTAGCCATTGTAGAGGAAAAGTCAAGTAGTCCATCTGCAGGCAGGACTCAGGGCCTATTTCCATCAACACCACATGCACCAAACTGCCACAGCAGGCCACTTGATCATCCATCCTCCTACCCTCCTGCCAGGTCTATTGCCATCACCCGACCCATCTGAAAGAAAATCCTCATCTAAGGGTTTGTACTGGAATGCAACAAGTGTGTTGTGTCATGCGATAATTTGATTGTAAGTGACACTGTCCAGTTTCAGTTGTGGCATATTGGTAGTGGCATAATAGTCACGACAGACTTAATTCTAATTATGGCTATGTCTCAGTGGCAAGTCAAGGTTCAGCTGTGGGAAAGAGTGCTTAAATTGTGTGTTGGGGTAAGGAGATGTGTGCTGGTGGAATTTTGTTATGTGATGTGGGGTGGATCAGTGGCTGGCAATGGCACAGTTAGGATTCAGGCTGCTCTGGAGAAATGAGAAAAGGTCACCAAGGCAATGAAGGGCAGTAGATCTGCAGGGTGAATGTGTGTGAGTGTATGGGAAGCTATGTGAGGGTGGGATTTTATTGTGGAAATTAGAAGGAATAGTTGTGGCTTGTTCATAGTCAGGAGGATAGATATGGGAAATATCACTAAGTGCAGAGGATGCAGCAAGGTGGGTGTGGTGGTGGGATAAGGGTGTGTTGTAAAGGGATAGTTGCGGCTGGCATTGTCGGGATATATAATTGCGTGGGAATGATCAACAAAGGCACTGGCAGTAGATGCAGTGTGTGTGTGTGTTGGAGGGTGGGCGTGGGGGTTATGGAAATGAAAAAGGTCAGGGACAACAGTGGCTAGCAAAGTCAGGATTCAGCTGTGGGTGGAAAAGATTGAGGAGGGTAGCAGAAGATGTAGGGTGTGTGTTTGAGTGTGTAACTGATTAAACTTTTTTTGAAAGTAACTAGTAACTGTAACTGATTACTTTTTAAAAATAACTTACCCAACACTGGCCTTCACCCCTTCAGTTTCAAAACTGAAGTTTAAAAAAATGTGTTCCACGATGGCACTGAATCCAAACTCCATCCTCCTTGCTCAAGCCCTATCAGCCACGGACTACAGTGATTCATGCCACACAGTATCCTTATATACCTTATATGATCTGATCAATATTAGTATACTAGCAGCTGGTCAGGTGACTGATGCTTGCGGTGTGTCTCTTGTGTGTGTGACAGAAGAAGTGCTGATGTGAGGATGATCCTCCCTCCCTCTTTCACTCAGTGTGCTGCCCCCTCCCCCAATTTGAACCATGGCAGGCAATGCCAGGATGGAGGACAGAATCTACTCTCTCAGGTGAGTAATGAGTCACATTTCACTATCGCTAAGTCAGAATGGAACTAACTCACTAACTAACTATTTAACTATTTAAATAAAAAAAAGCTAAAGCACAGCTGCAGCACACATAATAATACTTAGAGAAAACTGAGTGGAAAATAACACTCTTTAATGCAGAAAAATCAGACTGATTTGATTTCATTCATCTGCATTTCAGATTTTTAGTGTTTTAATTTTCTAATCAGTCCTCTAAGAATTATTATTGCCATCTGGCATAAGGGAATTCTGGAGATCAGGGTAAGGGGCAACAGACTTCTAGAAAAACATAAAGGGAACTTATAAGCTCAAATGGGCAGACTGGGTGGGCCATATTCCCTTATCTGCAGACAGTGTCTATGTATCTATGTATCTGTATGGGACTTGGGCAGGCTGAACTTTGCATTTTGCCATTTACACTCATCGTTCAGCATCAGACTTGGACTTGGTACAGTTATACAGTGGGTCCTTATTGGTCTAGGTCCACTGGCCACACTGGATCCATCTGGGAGGGGGTTCAAATTTTCAATGGGTCAGTCTGCCGATGCTAGTATGAAATCGCCCTAGATACAGGAGGAGGAGGAAGACAAATCTTGCTTGCTGGAGGAGGAGATAGCGGGGAAGTAGATCTGTGAAGACATGAGAAAATGATTTAGACTCAGCTCAAGTAGCCACTGTGGTGACCACATGGTATATTTGTAGTCCACGTCCATTCCCAGTATTACTATTTCTGTCACCTGGGAAGAAGAAAGAGAAATTGTTTTGCCCCAAAAAAAAACAAAAAAATCACATAATGGTGTTTACCATCAAACTAGTGAGGGTCATGCCATGTAATGGCAAGATGGTGCAACAGAGACAGGTGGTGGAGGAAGAGGCAACTTAAGTATTTGCTTTGTGGGCTGTCTCACTTTGTTACTGGATTGCCAGTCATCCCTATGAATGGTCAAACCTGCAGTGAGAGGGAGACAAAAGGAATGGAAGAAACACATTTTAATGTACTGAAGCAATAAGGTGGAAGCTCCTCTGGTGCAAGGAGACACTGAGGATGAGGAGAGTGAACAACAGTGAAAGTCACTTAACATTCCAGCAGACAAAGGTAGGCCTTGCTGGACTTGAGGTCTTGCTGCCATGATGGGTTGGGTGACTGGAGGGTTGGCTTGACAGCTGGCTGGCTAGAGGTCTGTTTGGCAATGACATTTATTTGGCAATCAGAGTCTGGGTTGCAGTGGAGGCAGTGGCCCATGCTTTTTGTGGATGTGGAGGATCCAAAGAAGGAGGAGGATGTGATGTCTTGCTTGCTGGAGGAGGCATCTTCTGCCTGGCTGGCAATGGCATATACACTGAATTAAGAGTTTGAGTTTGTCAGTCTTGCAGCATGCGGCAGAGGCTATGGTTGCCCATGTTATTGCTTGCATTTAATTATGTAGTGTTCAGTGATTTTCTAGTTTGTCTGTAGGCATAATATCAGAGAAGGTGGAGGCAGGTTATTTGATGGATGCAGAGAACAGCAGCACAACTTGGTAAAAGTAAAATGACGCAGAAAATAAAATAAAATTTGAAACAAAGAAAAGGATTCAACTGATGAGGAGGAAAGGATGGAGAGAATGCACTGCTTCTTACGCTTCATCCCCATGAAGGAAGCAGCCCTCACAGCCTTCCAGATAAGAGTTGGCCTCACATGGAATTTCTTTTCCGTCCGTATGTCATCTACCTCAGTGGAAGGCAATTGGGCAATGCCAACAACCTCATGCTGTTCAGGCTCCTATTCATCACAACCGCTGTCTTCATGTGGAAGAAACGCTGACATTATTGTGTTGATTGTGCTTTGTGGAATGTGCCCCACAGTTTAATAAATGTTAGCATGGCAACATTTCTAGGTGACAGATGTGTATACCTGTCCTCACAATGGCCCCTGTTGAGTAAATCTCATTTAATAAATGTTCCTTGGCTTTAGAAACAGAAACATAGAAACATAGAATTTGATGGCAGATAAGGACCGCTTGGCCCACCTAGTCTGCCCATTTTCCTACCTAACAGATAAGCTGCAGATCCTAGTTAACCAACAGCCTACTTCCTCCTACCCCCCCACTAGAATTGCCTTAGTCCTCCACTACTGCTTAAACTCTATGCCAAACTGCTAATATTCGTATAATGTTTTCACTGCTGCTCTAACTATTTATTCCACTTGGACTGCTATGCTTCTGTCCTGTCACCATAACTGTTGTTTTGATTCCTGTAAACTGAACTAACGCTGTATTTGTCTCTCATGCTTTGTAATTTTCTGGATCGCCCCTGAAAAAGGGACCTCCGGGCCTCAGTGGGCTTACCCGGTCACCAAAATATAATAAATAAATAAATAAAATGTCTGTCCCATGCATTCTTGAATTCCCCCACTGTTTTTGACTCCACGACCTCCTCAGGAAGGCTGTTCCATGCATCTACAACCCTCTCTGTGAAGAAATACCTCCTCACATCACCTCTGAGCCGTCCCCCCTCTATCTTCAAATTGTGCCCCCTTGTTCTTGCACATCTCTTTTTCTGAAAGATGCTACCCCCTTGGACTTTGTTGATTCCCTTGAGGTATTTGAAAGTTTCTATCATGCCCCCCCCCGCCTTTCTTCGAGGCTATACATCTTAAGCTCCTTTAGACTTTCTTCATATGTCTTCTGGTGCAGACCCTGCACCATTTTGGTTGCCCTCCTCTGGACAGCCTCCACCCTGTCTATGTATTTTCAGAGATGGGGTCTCCAGAACTGTACACAGTACTCCAGATGTGGTCTTACCAACTGTCTGTACAGAGGGCCAACAACTTCCTGTTTTCTACTGGTGATGCCTCCCCTATGCATCCCAGTATCCCCCCAGCCCTCCTTACTACCTTCTCACATTGCTGGCCTACCTTTAGGTCATCTGATATAACTACCCCCAGGTCCCTTCCCATTTTTGTTGTTGTCAGTATCTCACCCCCATTGTATACTCTTCCCCTGGGTTTTTGTTTCCCAGGTGCATTACTTTGCATTTCTTTGCGTTGAATCTAAACTACTGTAATGCCCCAAAGTTGGGGCATCCCAGAAAGTTTAAAATAAATAAATAAATTAGGGGTTCACAGGTGCTTGGGGTACCTGCTCTAGGTGTAGGCAGCAGGATACTATGGTAAGGGGCCCCTGAGAATAAAAGATTCACCTCCTTGTAATGGGAAACTGTAAAATAATAGTAGAAAAGTGCCCTGTGCACTTTACAGCATAGTCAAAAAGCAGATTTAACAGCAATAGATGTCACAATATCCTGGATAGAATGCTGTGCTGAGTGGCTCATGCACAACATTCCACTCCAGCCAATCTAGAACCCAGGGAGGTTCAAGTTTGAAAAATATTTTTTCTGTTGGTCAGTTGATCCTGGGCAGTGGTAGAGGAGACAGGACACAGAAGTCAAGGGACAGTTCAGGGCTTACCTCAAGTTGAAGCCGTTCTTCTGGGCTTGCTGTGGTCTTGCGCTGCCTCCCCTGCCTGAAGACTCCCTGCTCATCGTTGGTTTGCGGTCGGTGGTGCCATCGGGGCACCACGAAGTAGTGATCGGCCATTTCCCATGGTTTGGGCTTAAAAGCCCCGTTGTTTTATTGTTTTAGCCCCCCCAGTTGTTTTAAAGTTTATTTTGGTCCCCCGTTGGCAGCCGTGCCAGCTGGATCGCGCCGCTATTGCCCATTGGCCATCTGAGACCCCCTAGTCATCCCCCCAGCTGCCTGCCCATTTTCCCTCCCACTGCCAACATCCCTCTGGCCTCCTTACTGCACAGCAGCCCCAGAAGACGGCAGAGTGGTGATTCGGTGGCAGCACAAGAACAGTGCTGACCGCCCGTTGAAAAGGAGACTGCATTTTGTTTTTAAAAGTGCAGTAGGCGCATAGAAAGGTGGCTGAGAGCTGCAGGGGCATCGGGTCGCTAGGACACTTCATTTAATATTCAGGAGGGGAGGCAGGGATAACAACACCCACAGGAGGAGCCAAAATGCAAGGCCAGCATAGCGACCTTTTTAATATTCATTTAGGGGACGGATATCGGGCTGGGTCTTGGCTGCTGAGTGACAGCAGCTTCTAGTGAGCTGCATATTTAAAGGGGCCACAGATTTAAAAGGGCAATCTAGGCTCACAATTTGAAGTAAGGGCATCAGGCCCAGTATAAAGAAGGGCATCAGACCCAGTATAAAAAGGGGCACCAGGCCCAGTATTTCGAGGGGCACCAGGCCCAGTATTAAGTGGGGCACCAGGCCCAAGATAACGTAGGGCATCAGGCCCGAGGTAAAAGTAGGGCATTAGGCTTGAGGTAAAGCTTGGTACTATAAGGAGGCCCCGGTCTAGCGGAATAGAGCAAGCCAGCCTAGTGGTACTATAGGGAGGTCCCGGCCTAGTGGAATAGGGCAAGCCAGCCTAGTGGTACTAAAGGGAGGCCCCAGCCTAGTGTAATTGTGTAGTGGGCATTTTTCAGTTATATGGTTACTACTGTATGAAGACAGTCTCAATCTTCTACCACACTGCAGTCTCATAGTGTGGTCTGTAACACCACATACTCAGAATCAGTCTCTACTCAGAAGAAGACGTCCTCTCAGCATTCTTCACTTCTGTGGGATCATCCATCAGCTCATCACGACTGTCTGTGTCGTCCGCCAAAGTCGAGTCCGTCACCAGTCATTCAAGTCGTACCCACCATTTTCTTGTTTTCACATCTTGAAAGTACATCCACCGAAACGCATCACGACAGCCATGTCAGTGTTGTTCTGTATGGTTCCTGTTCCAGACGTCCTGAAGTTGGTTGCCCTCTACAGAAGAGTGAGCTCATCCTGGAGAACCTAGTCTGTGCCCCTCCTGATCATTCACCGAAAGTCGAGTCCGTCGAAGCCCAGTACGGGATGCATCCACCGTTTCTTTGTTTTGTGTTAGTTCCTGATCCTAGGATTGCAGAGTCAACCATCATCTCTTCAGATTCTTATGGTTCCTGGTCCTGTCAGAGTTCCTTCTGAGTTTAGCTGGCCCTTGGAGTGCCGCAGCATCAGTCAGGTCATGGTAGTCCTCCACTGGATTTATCGCCACACAGGTCTTGCTCTATCTTCATCCTTGGCAACCCTGGAAGTGGGTTTTAGCCAAGGAACCCTTTGTTTTCAGTGTGTTATTTCAGGAACCAGTTGCTCTGGTTCTACATTCTGGCAGCCTTGGAGAGAGTGGGCTTTTGCCGAAGAAATATATGGTCTGTTTACCAAACATCTCACCACCCCAGTGGCTTTATCTAGGTCCTTGCTGGGAATTGTGATTAGGGTTTTACAGTTCTGTTTCATTTCCCTTGTAGCTACCAACGAAGAACGATGGTGTACACGAAGACGCCAGATCTCTGGACTCTTGTAATATCTGGACTCTTATGGAAATGTGTGATGATAATTACCCTAGTACTGTTCTGAGTAGCTTATGTTACCTGATCCTCATTTAGAGTATTGAAGTATAGAATAGTGTCAGAATAAGAGTGGCAGTAGGCCTAAAGTTTATTCTTGTGGTAATAACCTTAGTAGTGGTAGATAAAAGTTTTTCTCTGTTTATTGCCCTATTGTTCTCGGGCAAACTCCTCCTTCTTGTGACTGTGTCTTTCTACCCTTGGTACAAAATAAATGCCCTGTGGGCATTGAAGCACTAAGTTGACTCTTGCCTCCCTTGTCTGGGTAATGGTTATCCTATCCATATAATTCGGACCTTGGTTCCTCGCTCATCTCTTTTCACCACCTTTAGGGTAGAGCACCTAACAAAGCACCTCTAGACCATCATGCTACCTTTGTATTTCAATAATTAGGAGCTTGTATAAGTGACCTGGTCCCTCAGCATGGCTCTCAGCATTTCCTCACTACAGGGCTCTTCAGTGAGGAAAGGCTGAGACCAATGCTAGGGGACCTGGGGGACCAGGTACAATTTATTAAATGAGGAAATGTATCAGATGAGGAGATTTACAAGGACTATATAATGCAGGATTGAAATTGGATGTTTAGTTTACAAGGAACACGATTATTCTGATATATGGGATAAGAACAAGTTGCTATTTGAGATTAGAAAATGGGCTAAGAAATCTCCAAGCTCTGATTGGCTGATAGCTCTGCCAAGGTGGGTGTCTATCAGGCAACAGAGCCTGGGTATTAAAAGTGCCAGTCCCAACCCACCTCACCACTAGTATCCCTGTGCCCAGCCTGCTTTGTCATTGGTTTAAAAACTGATCACACAATTTCAGACTGATTCCATTTATTTCCCCCACTCACTATACGCCAAGAAAGCATAGCAATGGTCACTTCCCCTGCTCTACACAGATCAACAATAGGGATCTGACTCTTTTTCTTAAGTTTTCAGACCACTTCCAGCACCGAATCCAACATTTTACAACCCAGCCCCACTATACTCCGCTCCACTCTGTCTACCCAGCTGACAACCAGCATTGCATCCCCCCTCCCCGTGTCAGCGAGCAACCCAATATATTCTCACAAGAAAAGAACAATCATGATTTTGTTTTCCCTTTTCTTTTTTTGTTAAATGTCACACGTTGCATGTACCTGCATTGCCGCTAACAGCAGACATGGGACTGGGAAGTCTCTCAGCTGATCGTGTTCACTGCTAGACATTTCCTACTCAGGCACTCCTCTTCACACTCTCGGTCCAAAGGTTTAGAGCAGGCAGCATGGACCAGAGTCCCGGACCTCAGAGCAGGCAGAGAGACTGGAAAACTGGGGAACCATTAAACCAAATCCAGAGGGCAGGCAGTGGGATCACAGATTCCCAAATAAATGACATATGATTCTGGTCCCCAGAGCAGGTAACGGGGAGCAGCAAAAAACAGGAAACATAGACTGATTTGTTCCCCGTCCTCAGGGTAGGCAGTGAGGACCGGGAAACTGTAAACAAACAAAAAGAAAGTAATAAAAAATACAAAGCAGGGAAGAAAATGAACAGTAAATAGTCACTGTCATCATGAGATGTAACAGTTCCCCCACTGATGACTACCAGAGCAAGTATTCCAGCAGTAGAGGGACTACTTTATCAAAAAAGGGCCAAAAATACAGCTGCAGTCATTGTTTTATAGAATTAATTAAACATTTTTATAATCCTATAAAAAATTGCACATGTACTGTAGCTCATTTTCTAAGTGCAATAATACCCTCCAGGGTGGGCGTTATGGGCAATACCAGACCTTCCAGGGGCTATACGGCCCTCCACCTGCAGTGTTGGGCCTCATTACACCCCTGGGCAGTTCAGTATTTCCCAATACCACCCACCCTGTTGGAAATTATTGCTTGCCTAGTATCAGTCTCCCTGAGGAGGGGGTTTATATACCCCAAAATAGTGGCAACATATGTTTAACTGAATATAATTATCAAAATAAAAACCTGCATTTTACATACTTGGTGAGTGAGCCTAGTGATCCAATTTGTTGTGCAGTTTGCTAGGCCTTATTGGAAATGGGCTCCCCCATAATTTAAAAGTGTTTTTCTGTTTCAACCATTGTGGGCTGGGCTAGAGTGTTTTGGACATTTAGAGAATAAACCAGATCCCAGATCCTCAGGACTTCTGTGCACAGTTTTGTGGATCTTCCTGCTTGTTTATGTAACACATTGATTTGGTATTTTCTGCTTGAATTTGAATAGATTGACTTTGTAGCTGGGGGAAAAGAATTGCATTGCCAGAAATACTGCCCTGAGCTCTAGGTGATTTATGCGCTGCCAAGTTTCCAGTGGACTCCAGATACCACTTACTGTGAGATCCTCTAGGTATGTGCCCCACCCTAGGAGTGAGGCATATGTTATTAGGCTAGTTGGGGATTACTGGAGGAAGGGAATACCCTCTATGAGGTTGCTTTCCTCCTTCCACCACTTTCATGCTTGACCGAAGGTCTTTGTGACTGGCATTAGCTTGGACTGTGAATCCCACCTTTGTCTCCAGAGATCCTCTGGGTGATATTGAACATTCCTCATCTGTAATCTGGATCTTGGCACCACTGCTGTGGATGAGGCCACATGGCCCAGTAACTGCAGATGATCCCTTGCAGAGCTTGGATGGCCTGGTATGAAGGATTTTGGAGTAGCAATCAGAATTGATACCCTTTTCCATTAAAGGAAAGCCTTCCCTTGCAGGTGTCCAGCTCTACACCTTTGAAGTCCACTGCCTGAAATCTTGGTATCAGTGATTTTGACACTGTTCCACATAGGAGACTCATAAGAAAATTGGGCAACTTAGGGGTGGGTTCTGTGGTGGTAACTGGGTAAGAAATTGGTTATGGGAAAGGCGAGAAAGGGAGGTAGTATATGGAGTTCCCTCCAGGGAAGGGAAGGGAAGGTGACCAGCAGGACATCACAGGGCTTAGTAGTGGGAGCAGTCCCCTTTAACGTCTTTATAAGTGACATTGCAGAAAAGCTGTTACTTATTGTCCTTGTAGATGACACCATCCTCTGCAATAGGGTGGACTGTCCGGGAAGGGGAGGTGGAAAGAATGTGCAGAGACCTGAGAAAACTCGAGGAGCAGTTACGAGCATGGCAGTTGAGTTTTAGTGTAGCAAAAGTACAAAATCATGCATAGAAACATGGAATGTGATGGCAGATAAGGGCCACTGAACCCACCCAGTCTACCCATGTTGTTTTTTAAACCTTTATTTTTTTTGCGGCAGACTACTTGATCTACAGCACAATCCCCCCCCTTACCCCTATGATTCCCTTGTGCCTGTCCAAGGCATTTTTGAACCCCACCACTGTTTTTGCCCATGACTACCTCCACTGGAAGGCTGTTCCAGGTATCCACCACCCTTTCTGTGAAGAAGTGCTTCCTCACATCCTTCCTAAATTTATCCCCTCCAGCTTCATAGCAAGTCCCTTTGTTTTAGAGCACCTTTTTTCTCTGAAAAATACCCTCTACTGTACTTTATTAACCTCTGTGAGGTATTTAAAGGTCTCTATCATATCCCCTCTCTCCCTTCTCTTCTCCAGGGTGTATACATCTTGCTCCATTAGCCTCTCCTCATAGGTCTTCTGATGCAGACCCTGCACCATTTTGGTAGCTCTCCTCTGGACTGCCTCCACTCTGTCTAAGACCTTCCTGAAATGTGGTCTGCAGAACTGGACACAGTAATCAAGGCAGGGTCTTACCAGCAATCTATATAGGGGCAGCATCACCTCCCTTTTCCTGTTGGTGATACCTCTTCCTATGCACCCTGGCATCCTACTTGCCTTTCCACCTGCCTTGCCACACTGTCTGGCCATCACTAGGTCATCCAATATGATTACTCCTAGGTCTCTTCCCTGCTTGGTCTTTGTCACTAGCACTTTGCCCATTGTGTACTCCATTGCTGGCTTTCCATGGCCCAAGTGCACTATTTTGCACTTCTTGCATTAAGACTCAGCTGCCATACCATTGATCAATCTTCCATTTTTTTCAGATCCCTGACCATCCCCCCCCCCAGTGTCTTCTCTGTTGCAGATCTTGGTGTCATCAGCAAAGAGGCTGGCATTCCTTTCCAGTTCCTCCACTAGGTCACTTACAAAGACATTGAAGAGGACTGGTCCCAGCACTGATCCCTGAGGTACCTTGCTGGTCACCATCCTTTCCTCAGAGCAAACTTTGTTTACCACTACCTTCTATATCCTATCCGCTAACAAGTTTCTTACCCATGTTACCACCTTTTTATCCACCCCTAGTTACCCAACTTGCTTACCAGTCTTCTGTGTGGAACAGTGATGAAAGCCTTGCTGAAATCCAGGTAGGCAGTGTCCATTGTTTGCTCCCTGATCAAACTCCTTTGTCATCTAGTCAAAGAAATCTATCAGATTTGTTTGCCATGACCTTCTGCCTGTGAAACCTTGGTGTCTTGGGTCCTGTAATCTGTTGGATACAATATACACCACAATCCTTTCCTTTAATAGTGTTTCCATTAACTTACCCACCACCAGTGTAGGGCTGACAGGCCTATAACTGCCCGACTCTTATTTTTATTTATTGAAAAGTTTCACCAGGAAGGCATGCTGAGCAACAAGTTACTCATCTTCTGATGTGACCTGGAGGGTAGGGAACAATGGGATAGAATATAGAGAAATGTTACAGTGTTGGAACACAATTTGCTTACTTGCATACAACGAGAGCAGGAGGGATTACAGGTGGATAACACTGGCTAACACTACAACAGTTAAGTATAGTAGATATGAAGACACATATAGCAAATTGGCAACAGTTGGTGACAGTCGGTAACACTGGAACACGTATAATAACTTGGCAACAGTATGTAGCACTAGATGGTAAGGTGACCCAATAGTAATTGGTAGCCATTAGTGTTACATAGATATTCAAGATTTACAGTAATTGGAGTAAAGAGAGGAAGAATGGGAGGAGGGAATGAAAAATTGAGGAGGGTAGAATGGAAGAAGGGAAAGGAAATTTACAGAGACACAGACAGAACATGATTTTCGAGGCAAACAGAGATGACAGGTGGGCTAAAGAGCATATAGGAGGGGTATGGGATAAGTTATAAGTGCTTAATTGAGAATAGGAGTAGGCCAGTGTTCGGCTATGTTAACCGGAAGGAGGTAGGAGGAGGAGAGGTAGAGTGTGGCAAGGTGATGAGAGAGAGAGAGGTATTGTAGGGGTGGGTGGTATCCAAAGGGGGGAAGGTGGGGGAGTTGAAATTCAACAGTGTCCTGTTATCCCTATCTGGGAAGTGTGGTGGACAGCCCTTCTGGTAGGACACTGGTTATAGACAATGAGAGTTATTTATATATAGTCATGTGAGAGAGGGCGATGTTAGGTGAGGGATATTGTGGGAGGGGGTAGCAGAGGTCAACTATAGTGGGGGGTAGTACCCCACCAGTGTGCTGGGTGACCATGTCTACACAAGGCAGTGATCTAGCAGTGACTGAGGGGGTGCAGTAAAAGGGGAAATAGGGGAAAGGGGGTAAAGTTGTTGCCCAATGTGCACTATGGATCCTGCCTGCACAAGGCAGTGATCGAGCTCACAGGAGGGAGATAGAGTAAGGGTAGAGAAAGAAGGGGAGGAACACTTTAGGAGGAGGAAGAGTAGGGGACAAGGAGGAGCATGATCAGAGGGGAATAGGAGTGGTGGGGAGTAGGCACATGCTAATATGGGCTATGCAGAGATGGTGGGAGGATTAGGGAAGATCATGGCAGGCACAGAAAGGGGCAAGGAAGTTCATGACAGCAGAGTTAATGGAGTAGCTCTTCACTGCTACCACTTTTGTGAAGTGGGACTACATCTGTCCTCCAGGACCACAGCAGTCTCCAGTAATCTATTATTGCAATTAGGGCACATATACACAAAGGCTGAGTACAAAATGGGAGAACACATATTAATAGTTACCAAATAGAAGAGGGAACTGGGAATAATCATATCTGATGACCTCAAGGTGGCCAGGCAGTGCAACAAGGCAGTGGGTGGGGCCAGTGGGATGTTGGGGTGCATAGGGAGGGTATCACCGACAGGAGGCGGGAGGGAGGGAGGTAATGTTGCAGGTGGAGGGGATATGGTAGAGACCAATAAATCCCTCACGGGGTAAATAAGGTACAGGCAGGGAGTAGTTTTCTGAAAAAAGATGAATGAAAACAAGTGGTCATGCAATGAAGCTGGAGGGGGGTTACATTCAGGAGAGATGTGAGGCAGTATTTCTTTGTGAGAAGAGTATTGGATGCCTGGAACAGTCTTCTAGCAGAGGTTGTCAAGGAGACAACAGTGGTGAGATTCAGGGATGCATGGGATAGGTATCGGGTTCTTAGGGGAAATCTGTGGGAGTGGCTAGAGATCAAGTTGGGAGTGCGGTGACACTATAGGCAGGGAAAAAGTGAACAGACTCGGTGGGCCAAGTTGTCCTTATCTGTCATCAAATTCTGTTTCTATGTTTCTATGAAGTTGTCCTGTCTGCGACTTCTGCAGGTTTATAAAGAATCACAGGGTTTTGAGGAATCTCTTTACTGTTCCGATAGAGTACCTTGCCTTTTGCTCTGTGTTCCACTGAAAATAGTCAGTCATCTAGACAGGTGAAAAACCACCACACCTTGTCCTCTCAGGTGTGCTGCCACCTTGGCTAGGCACTTTGTGAAGACCTTTGGTGCTGAGGTGAGGCTGAAGAGAAGGGCTAAAAACTGGTATTGACAGTTTTGCAGCCCGAACCTGAGATATTTTTTATGCCTGGGTCTGACTTGAATGTGAAAATGTGCATCTTTCAAACGCAGTGACCCCAACCAGTCTCCTGACTGTACGGATAGTATCACTGCACCAAGTGTGAAGAATTTGAACTTTTCCTTTTTGATATGTTTGTTCCGATATCTTAGATCTAAAATGGTTTGCCACTCTCCATTTTTCTTGTGGTTAGGAAGTATCTTGAAAACAGGCCCTCTTTCCACTATGAGGTAGGGATCGTTTCTACTGATTTCACTTGCAGCAGTTTCTTCACTTCCAGTTCCAGAAGAATTCTTGCAGTCATCCACCTTTTTCATCTATGCCTCTGTTTTGTCACCAAATAGGTAATTTCCCTCAAAGGAGAAATCAATCACTTTAGTCTGTGTGTCCTTGGTAAGGTTGGTAGGCCTTAGCCAGACAGACCTCCTCACAGCCATTGATTAGGCCAAGATTCATGAAGCAGAGTCCTTGGCATCAACAGCCATAGTGACTGGTACTTCATGGCATCCAGGGCTGACTTTGATATGGCAGCCAGTTCCTGTGCCACTTTACCATCTACCTTATCAGCAAGTGCCAGTACTGCATTTCACAGTACTTTATGGTAGTGAGCTGAGTGTGCCAAATAAGCTGCCTGTCAAAGGAGCAGATAAACTGTTGTGTACACTTCTTTGATCATAGTATCCAGTTTCCTGGAATCTTTCTCAGAAGGCTGTGCAGAGAAGGGCACATTGGACTTCTCACAAGCAGCTACCTGGGCTACTCTTTCATAATCAGGGTGGGCATACAGCCCACCCCCTGTCTGTCCACCTGATACTTCTTTTCAATTTTTTTATTAAATACCAGCAGCTGAAGTAGGTGCTGACATGGTTTTTGAAGTAGCTTCTGGGAGTTATTCATGGATGAGGACTAGCAATCTTCTTGTGTACATTAGTCCCATCATATCCATGAACTTCACTTCCTCCTCATGCTCCGCTTTCTCAAGAGATGAGATGTTGAGGGTGTTCACCATCTATCTGATGAACTTGGAGTAAGAGGTATAATGTTCTGTGGGCCTAGGAGGGGAACAAAACTCTAGGTCAGGTGAACCATCAGTTTCTATAGGTTCACCTCCCTCCTCTTCATATCACATATCCTCCTTCTCCACAGGCAAATGGTCTGGGGCCTCAGCATGGGGAAGGGGGAAGGCATATTAAGAAAGTTTCCCATAGCCTGGAATGCTTGGAAAAACTTCCATACCTTGGCTGTGTCCTTTTTTGAAGACATTTGTTTTTGATCCACTGCCTGAGCTTTTTCCTTTGCAGGAGGAGTGGCACAGACATGATCTTCTTTTCTCTTTTTTGGCAGGAACTGGTTCCTGTACCTGCTCTGAGGCTCTTTTATTTGTATTTTTGCCATCACTGGAATTAGGGTTCCCCTTTTGGACATCCTAGTATCTTTACTATCTTAATTGTGCTAATCTGAGGTCTGAGAAACTTTATATTTTTTATCTGTCCCCTTTGACAGGGACTACTGCTTATGAGAAGAACCCTCTGATATTTGCTTTCCACCATCATTAGGAACTCTCTAAGAGTTTTTATTGTGATTTGGTGACAGTCAGTTTGAGAAGTCATAAATTCTCTTTTTTTAAGCCCTTTTCTTTTGAGTTTTAAGACAACATGTTTTAGAGCTCACAATTGATAAAATCATGATCTGGACCCATGCACTTTAAGTACACTCATGGCAGTCTACCTGTGTCAAGAGCTGAAAACAAATTACAGAATTTTTAAAGTCTGCTGGTTCTGTCATTTTTTTAGGTTTATCAGTCATGCCAAACAGCGAAAACAGCTGTAAGTTTAACTGCTTGGTTCCCAGACAGAAAACAAAACGAGTAGCATTGAATTTTTTTCTTGTTATAATACTTGATAAACCACTAATGGCACTTGTACTTTAGGGTGGTTTAAAAATCTTAACCCAAATTGTGGTCTGGTTCCCTAAAGCAGGAACCATGTGAGAAAATTAGTGAAAACCCCTAAAAGTAAATAAAACACAGTTTTATTGTATTTTATTTCAAACACAGTTGTTTTCCTGCAGTGAGTACCACATTTCAATATAATCTTCTCCAGTTCCTGGAACCAACTGGGAACTGGGAAAAAAAATGCACAAATCCGATACAATAACACCTTAACTAATGCAAAGTATTTCCTGGACTTTAAAACAGCACTAAACAAATATAGTAAAAGAAATTGTTGCCCAGAATGCTGGGATTGACAGCGAGGCAACTGCTCTCTTCAGCAGCAAAACAAATCTAATGTTAGAACACTAGGGGGAGCAGGTCCACAGTGCAGTTTGAACTTGTAGTCTAGGTTCTACAATTATCATAAAGTTTTATCTCCTAGTCATCACACTCTGGTAGGATGAGATGCTCATTGTAAGGCATCATTGATGGATTCCTGTTGTTTGAATTTCATTTTAATTTTTCGCCATAGACCATCATGTGCAGGCTGCGGTTTTGTCACATATTGTAAAACTTAAAAATTGTCACCAAACAGATACTGTTTACTGTTTGGTCATACATTTGAGTCTCTGGTATATAGCTGCCTTTTGCCTTGGTGCCAGGATGATTTTTATGTTTGATTGCAGAATGCATATCAAATATGTTGATATAGTACGGGTATTAAAGTAGATTGTGGAGGTGTGAAAGTTAGAAATCAGACTGCAGCCAATAGTGTTTGATCTGGCTGATAATGCATGTTTTCAACCAGAAAGCAAACTTTTTAAATGACTTTTGCCACCCCAATGAATGCCCTGGGTTTGCCATTTTGATGCCAGCATATATTGTAAACTTCCATTTCAGGAGGAACTAAAAAGTTGATACCCATAAAGTTAATGAGGGTGAGGTAAAAAGGCTTTTGATAGAAAAATTAGATAAAAAATATTTAAAAAAAGTTGTGATGTTAAGAAAGCCAGTTGAAGGAATTTGTAAAAAAGAGGAAAAGAGAATCAAGCAAATAAAATTGAATAAGTTTGAATGAGACCGACAGGATTGCCTTTTGGATCGGGTCTTAGACTGGCATAGTAACAGCAATAATAATAAATATAAAAATAGATATAAAGGTCGAGGTAATCCTAGACAATTCCATCAACAGGATACAATAAATCAACAGCAACAGCTACGTCCTATCCTTAAAAATTGTAGTCATTCACCAACTTACACATCCAATAGTGAATCAGAAAGTGAACTTTTTTTAGAAGAGGACCTGGGAGACGTCTTGGATCACAGAGGGAGCGAACAATGTATAGTTCAATTCCAAGACCAACAACAACATCCTGTACAGAGGAAGGGGGCCAGATTACTATGAGGCTCGGTCCAAGTCACTCCATCACTGAACAGCATTCTAAACTGATGAGGAGAGGGGGCAGGAAACATCGGAGGCAGAGTATGTGGCAGGAAGAAGTAAACCAGTGACAAGATAATTTGGTATTTAACATCTCAGGAGAAGAATTAAATGAGGATGAACTTCTAGTTTTATAGAAGGGTTTGTCGTTTGCACCGACAGTGGATATAAAACCATTTGACCTATATGTGGACTTACACCGCTTCACTCGTAATTTGAATTTGAAGGCTTTCCTTGAAAAACAGAAAATGTGTAGAGGAACATCGGCAGATAGTAATGGAGGGCAGGACATACTACCCCCTGGACCTGAGGTAAGACCATTTAAACCTCCCTCCACTTATTTACCTCAGTATAATGAAACTGTTAAAATCTTCAAGCGGGCTTGTGAAAATGGTATCAAGGAACTTCTAACAACAGACAGTGTACCCTCCTTTGTCAATATAACACACTAAGAAGCATTGGCCCTTAAATCCTTAAGGGCCAATAAGAAAATTGTTATTATACCAGCTGGCAAGGGTGGTTCCATTGTTGTTTTATCAACACATGATTATTTAATGGAGGTTCAGAGACAATTATCAGATGTTGCCTTTTACAAGAAACTTGTGAAGAATCCCACACTGCAGTTTAAAAGTAATATTGACTCATTTCTATCTAATGCAGTGTTGGAGGGTGTTGTAGGTACCAATGAACTGTTGTACCTCTCTGTGATACATCCGGTAAGAGCCAGTGTATATATGTTTTGCCGAAGATCCTTAAGAGCATGCAGAATCCCCCAGGAAGACCTATAGTGGCAGACATAGGCTCATTAGTGGAGCCCTTGTCTAAATATGTGGATTTTTACATCAAAGACTATGTTATCAGCCTTCCCTCTTATATAAGGGACACTATGCATATTTTAGAAGTGTTAGTCGATATGCAATTTGAATTAGATTGACTGTTAGTCTCAATTGATGTTAGCTCTCTTTATACTAATATCCCACATACAGAGGGTTTGGATGTACTAAGAGACTGGTTTGAGCACGATACCGGAATGGATAATGGCAAAAAGGAATTTTTGTTGGAATGATCTGAACAGGTGCTAACAAAAAAATATTTTTGTTCCAGGACACATTTTACCTACAAATTAAGGGTACTGCTATGGGTGCAACTTTTGCACCCAATTATGCAAACCTCTATTTGGGGAAATGGGAGAAGGAATATGTCTATGATGGCCAGGTCAACCCTTATTTGGATAAGATTGACATTTGGTGTCGCTTTATAG
Source organism: Neoceratodus forsteri (assembly GCA_016271365.2). Lineage (NCBI taxonomy): Eukaryota > Metazoa > Chordata > Ceratodontiformes > Ceratodontidae > Neoceratodus > Neoceratodus forsteri. The sequence continues at coordinate 425,819,656 of CM028132.1, read as the reverse complement.
ACAACATTTTTATGGTGTGGCGAGGCACGCAAGAGGAATTAATGGAATTTGTTTCATATTTAGAAATAAGCAATAGTAATTTAAAATTCATGGTACAATACAATTCTATCTCTGTCTTCTTCCTAGATCTGATGATTATCAAGAATTCTGATGGTATGTATACAACGATCTATTTAGGAAGGAGATGGATAGGAATTCATTATTGCATGCCACCAGTTGCCACCCAACCCATCCAATTAAGAACATTCCCAAAGCCCAGATGTTACACCTTAGGAGAAACTGTAGTGAAGATGTAGACTTTATTATCCAGGCCACAGATTTATGTGACAGATTTGTCAAGAGAGGATATAACTCTGGGTTTGTAAGATAAGCCTTCCAGGAAGCATTGGATATTGGCAGACAGTCTTTGTTAACAGTTAAAAAAGCTACACAGGATTCACTGAGAACAAATTTTGCTACACAGTTCACTAGACATGCAAAGAAAGTAGAAAAGGTCATTTTGGATAATTGGAGAATTTTGGAAACTGAACCGTTGTTAAATGAAGTGGTTAAGATGAAACCCCATATGCTATACAGGTGTAGTTGTAATTTAAAGGATCAACTTGTTCACAGCCATCAAGCTATAGAATCTTCTACGACAGGTACACATGAGGGCAATTGGCTACCACCACTCCTGGATGGTAATTTTGCTTGTGGCTGATGCAAATTCTGCCCTTCAATCTTGAAAACCGATACATTCACTAGCAGTAATTGTAGTCAGCATTATCAACTTAATGGATTTTTTAATTGTAATACTATAAATGTGATATATATGGCTACTTGTGAGTATGAGGCCTTCTATGTAGGTAAGACAATTTAAAATCAGAATAGGTGAGCACCTATAATGTATCATAGCTAAGGATAGTGGTAATGCCCTAGCCCATCATTGTAACACACTTGGTACCATTGGCCACTCTTTTAAATTTCGTGACATTGAGAAGGCCACATTAGGACCTAGAGGTGGTGACCTGGACAAAAAACTCAAACAAAGAGAGTCCTTTTGGATATTCACCATAGGTGCCCTAAGACCACTGGCTTAAATAACAAAATAGAGTTGATGGCATGCATCAAATGATGACCTTCTAGATATGTTTATACTGTACATGCTTTCTTTGTCTCCTTAGGTCTTAGTTTTATGTTATTCAGCCTTTCATACATCATCTTTGTAGATTAATTTATTATATATTTTTCCTTTGCTTGTTTTCTCTTTCAGATTGATATGGAATTAGTAATTACAGTCCACCAACTGATACATATGGGGGAACATTGCGCACTATTTAGTGAAGTACTGTGGAATTGCTCAGTTTTTCTTAAGTATCCTTTTTTGAAATATAACAAGTGTTACAAATAATGGCTATTATAGCGTGTCTCTCTCCTTTTTACTTTTATTGTTATTTTATAGTAGGTGGTTTGTTTTTTTCACATCATGTATATAGTATAATGAACATATTTATACAATGTTAGAGTGTACTATCACTTTAAGGGACTACTATAAAATAATGTATGCATGAAGTTATGTTTCATCCCCCTGATGACGCACTAAGTGTGAAACCGGTCAGGGTCCTTTTGTATTCTGTCTCTTATCTTGCTGTGGAGCCTGCCCATTTGGGTATGTATATTTTTATTCAAAATAAAGCCTATTGTCCTAGCTTTGGTGTGGTGCTGGCTTGTTGTTTTTCTCTGTTCTACTGGAAGGTGTCTTGCACACACCATTCAGCAGCTTGAGCTGTTTTTGCTGCTTCGCTGATGTTAAGAAAAGCTAATTGAAATGAATGGCCTATTAATATTCAACGGGCCCATTCATTTCAATGGCTTTTACATTTGCTTGCTACTTTTTCAATGAACTTACCTTCATGGCTCCCATCTCAGAAAACCCATCCTGCTGATCTCTGGCATGTTTTAAAATAAAACCACACTCCCCACTTCCAACTCAGGAAACCCTTCCTGCTGAACCCTGGTATTCTTTTTTTATTGCATATAATAATTACACATTTTTCTTATGGTAATGTAGCAAAAAAGGAGGGGAGTTAAGATACATGGTAAAGTAAATAAATGACATGAACCATACAATAAAAAAAGTCAGAACAAATTTCCTTAGACTAATTACTTACTGGAATGTTATAGATAACCCAAGATTGCGACATTGATGGGAAGAAGTGCTGGTCAAATAATGAAGAAAGAAAAAATGGAGCCCATTCCCCTTTCGATAATTCATGTCCTTTATTTGTACCTTTCCAATAATTAAAAATTAATTGGTAGCCATTAATGATGCTAAGACTATCATTAATTAATTGTTGGAGAATAGTCTTTTCTTGTAGTGTTCCAGTATAAGGATTTCACTTGTTTCTATGGGAAAAGAACTCCCTAATCTTCTTAAGATGTCCAGCGCCTCCACTCACCAATCCTGTACAACACAGCAGCTCCAAAACATGTAGTTGGAATCAGTATTTTGTTAATTACAGTGCCAGCATTTGTTATCAGTTTTTTTCATAGCTCTGAAGAGCCACTAAGGTGTAAAATATATTCTGTTTATGATCTTATACTGAATTGTTTTATCCCTTGAGGTCTTGTGGTTGTTAATTGAGGTGAATGTATGGTGTTAAGGTAATTGTTCCATTTTTCTACTAATTTTTTTTGCAGGAATTTATTAGATTCTTGTTTACATTTTTATGAGGAATGCAAAAAGACCTTTTTGGGGTTTTATTTTTCCCAGTACAGCCTCTTCTGTCAATTTTCTTTCAGAGGCCTTTTCCTATATTTTAAAGTATTTGTTAAATATGCTCAGAAGTTGCCTATATTGCTAATGCTCTGCATCAGTTAACTGTAATTTTAATTTTAAAATAAGTCTAGTATAAAATCTTCCCATTATCTGTAATGTCTGTCCATCTGTGTATCCCCTTGTACTGTAGAGAAGCTTAGAAAAATGTATAGTTCTTCCATCCACTTTGACATTAGGAGTGTTCCAAATTAGATTGGAATGAAATATGTTTGTATCCCATTCAACTTTACTATGGTAATCTTTAATAACTACTACAATTGGAGATGATAACATTTTTACATTTATATGAGTGAGTCAGGTTGAACCATATGTTTTGTAAGGTGTAATTTGAGTTTCTACCTGATTTTATGAAGCGGTTATTTTCTATAGAGAGATGTAACTTTTCATTATATGCTCAATCTAATGCCATTTTAATTTAGTATATTTGATCAAAGTTTTTAAGATCTTGACAGGCAAGTCCACCATTTTCTTGGGCAAGCAAAGTTTCTCCTAAGAGATTCTAGCTATTTTGTTAATATATATACAGTATATATATATATATATATTGTTTTCTATTTTTTCATATAGCTGTTTGGTACCCGGTACCTTCTCCCACCAATTGGCGATGGGAACACATAGGTACTTTTACAGGTTTTCTCCCCTGACCCTCCCGAGACCCCAGCACACTGCCATGCAGGCATGTGGAGGCACGCTACACACCCCATGTTGCCAGGTCAGCCTCTTCCACCTCCTGTAACTGTTTTGCCACCCCCTCTCTGCCTACATTTTTCACCGGACATCCACCCAGTGGAAGTAGAACTACGGGGGGCATCAACTCACCCTCACCACCCTCAGGAGAGGAGAGGAGAGCTGCCATCGGCATGCTCAATCCTGCTCCGCCATTCCCCTATGCCAGCACCCCAACAACCCGAGGTCATTCCCAAACCCCGGTTGCCGGCATAGCGTGAGGTGTGGCATCCAGCATCTCAACCCTCAGTGCCACCGGGCCCTCTAGATATATTTTTAAGATGTTAATTGAATTTTTGATGCTGCTGAATGGGAGTGGATATTAATATAGCTTGTAATAGCTAAGAAATTGTTAGGATAGTGAACATCTTAATAATTAGTATTCACCCCACAGTGATAAAGGAATCGTATTCAACCCTAGTAGTTTAGTTTTCATGCTGTCCAGCAGGGGGGGTTATATTTTATTTTAGTAATTGAACATTTCTGTTGATAAATTTAATTCCTAAATAGTTAATTTAATTTTTATTTATAATTGCAGTGCAAGTTTTGAAAACAAATGTTTGTATGTTAAATGTGAGTATTACAGATTTGTTTTCTTTCACCCCATAACCTGCTATTTTGGAGAATTGTGAAATTACCTCTTTGAGTTCAGTAATGATTTCTTGGAGTGTGTTGAGCGATAATATAATATCATTAGCATAAGCTCTTAGCTTAATTTCTATATTGCCCACTAAAATTCCTTTGATTGTGTTGTTTGAGCTAATTTCCTGTAAGAGGGCCTCTAAAGCTAGCATAAGGAGAGTAGGGGACAAAGGACAACATTGTCTAACCCCACGGGAGATTTAGAACTCTTGTGATGTGTGATTAAAGGATTAATGTATGACAGGGTGTGTGTCGTGCTGAGATAACGCCATGCCTGGGGGGGTTGGGCACGAGGCCGCAGGCCAAGTGCGTCCAATGCCCCAGGTGTGGTGTTATCCCAAACAACACACACCCTGGAGTGCATTATTCCTATTATACAATGGCTTGTTGTTATATATAAAATAAAAAAATAATTTTAAAGAATGTTTTTATTAGTGGGGAAAAATATTTTTGTTTCTTAAGAGGAGATGCAAAAAAGCTCCAAAAGCTCTTCATCCATACAATCCTCAATTAGTTCACAGTGCTGAGACTAGGCCTGTGGCGTTGTGCTGGGATAACGCCACGGGTCCAGCCCCAAACTGACCAATCACAGTCCAAGATTCTTTCTTGCCATTGTATAATATTAATTTTAATTAATGAAGCTGGAGAATTATAGAGCACTTTTTTGAAATCTATAAATGAGTCTGGAAAACTCCAGTGCTGAAGAGAGTGAAAAAGGAATTGCCTGTTGAGCATATCAAAAGCATTGCTTGAGTTCAGAGAAAGGTATATTGCTTCTGTTTAACTCTGTTAAGATATTCTGTGATGAAGTGTACTTTGTGTATCCCTGAATGTATTGATTTGCCTGATTTGAATCCTCCTTGATCAGGGTGAATCATATCGCGCAGGATTTGAAGTATTCAATTGTTAATAATTTTTTAAAGAATTTCGTAATCATTATTTAAAATAGATCTGCATCTATAATTTTCTTCTTTCTGGTGATCTTTATTGGGTTTAGATATTAAAGAAATAAAGGCTGTTCTGAAGGATACTTTTTTTGTATGGAGGTACAGTATATAGTTTTTGCAGATGTGGTAAAAGTTCTACCATGAAGTCATTATAGAAATCTGTAGTATATCCATCTAAATCTGGACATTTTCCTTTTGGCATACTGCAGATTTAATTGTTTCCTTTATTTCTGTCTCTGAAATTGGTTTTAAAAATAAGTTTTTTTGGTCTGTTCTAATAGTTTCAGAAATAAACTGATTGTAATAATTAAGTTTTTGATCTGAAGAGTGATATTTTGATTTGTATAATTCTTGAAAGAATTTAAAAAAAATAGTTTTGTATTCTTGCTTTCTCAGTTTGTACTTGACCGTTTTCATCCAGTATGGTAGTGTTTTGAGACTGTTCAGATTTTTTGTTGCATCTTCTAGCCAAAAGTTTCCTGCTTGTTCACTGTATAGCCTCCAGTTTTTTTTCATTCTGATCCAGTTAGTTTTAATATTTAGTATATCTGTGCCTATGATGACCCAATTTTCATGATTTTGATATTCTTCTCTTTTTTCATCCCCCATTCTGACAGTGACGTCAAGACTTTTAAGTTTTGCTTCCATTTCTTTCATAGTTTGCTTATTTTTTTATTTATCCATGGAACTTTATATATGACACCTCTAAGAGTCAGTTGGAAAGCATCACATGTTTCAATGTTATCATAACCATTTTGGGCATTGTCTAGCCAGAAATTATTTATTGCATCTTTGATTTCTTCTCTAACAGATGGATTTTTAGTCAGAATATTATTCTAATGTCAGATGTATGTATCCCTGTTTCTTATGTTCAATAGCATCTTCACAGATACAGGGTTATGATCAGAAACATTTGCTGGATGAATAATGAATTGACAAAAATCACTATTCACTAGAACATTTTTGACACAAAAAGATAATCTAGTTTTGCAGATGTTTTGAATCCTGTAGAATAGTGTACGTGTATTCTTTTTCTGTAGGGTGTGGTTCTCTCCAGACATCAGATAATACATTGCTTGATATGAAATTTGAAAAGTATTGTGTCTTTTACTTCTCCCAACCTTTGAAGGGGGAAGATCTTTCTAAGTTGTAATCTGCCAAACTATTAAAGTCCCCTCCAATAATGACATTTTCCACTACCCAGTTGCTCAGGTAGTTGTCAACTAAAGACAAGAAATGGCCATAGCTTTGAAAGGGTACATATACTGATTCTAAAGTAAAAATAATGTCTTTTATCAAAACTTTAATCAAAATTATTATTCTGTACTCATCGGAATCTATAATCTTCTCTATGGGAGAATTCTTAGAAATAATTATCATTACCCCTTTACTCTTTTTTTTTTTTTGCTTGGAGAGAAGAAAATGTTTTTGATCCATTTTTGTTTATTTTTTCAGCTTCCAAATTGGTGAGAAAGTTTTTTTGTGAACAATGCAAAATGTATTTTTGATTTTTTAAGTTGACAAGATCACAGTTAAGGGTTGCACAGAGAATCAAAGCAGTTGCTGTACCATGATAAAAATATTACAGTGTGAACAAAAAATACTTTGAAAACCCACCAATCCTTCCTACTCTTAATCCCTAAATTGGGATTAAGAGCCCCACTCCAATATCCCCCCAATCCCTCCAAATACCCTTAGATGCCCATAGAACTTTCCAGGCATCTTAGAAAAAAATACCCTAAGCCTGCAGGCACTAATCAGGGTAATTGCCAGTCTTCACTCCATATAACTATACAAACATTGTTCCACCCTTTCACCCCAACCTCAGGAGAAAGAACGAAAGAAAAGAAAGAAAGGAAGAAAGAAAGAAAGGAAGAAAGAAAGAAAGGAAGTAAGAAAGGAAAGAAGAAAGGAAGAAAGAAAGGAAGGAAGGAAGGAAGGAAGAAAGAAAGAAAGAAAGGAAGGAAGGAAGAAAGAAAGAAAGAAAGAAAGAAAGAAAGAAAGAAAGAAAGAAAGAAAGAAAGGAAGGAAGGAAGAAAGAAAGAAAGGAAGGAAGGAAAGAAGGAAGGAAGGAAGGAAGGAAGGAAGAAAACAAGAAAGAAAGAAAGAAGGAAAGAAAGAAAGGAAGGAAGAAAGAAAGGAAGAAAGGAAGAAAGAAAGGAAGGAAGAAAGAAAGGAAGAAATGAAGAAAGAAAGAAAGGAAGGAAGAAAGGAAGATAGAAAGAAAGGAAGGAAGGAAGAAAGAAAGGAAGGAAGGAAGAAAGGAAGGAAGAAAGGAAGGAAGGAAGAAAGAAAGGCAGAAAGGAGAGAAGAAAGAAAGAAAGAACAAAAGAAAGGAACAAAGGAAGCTAGGAAGAAAGAAAGGAAGAAAGAAAGAAAGAAAGAAAGGAAGAAAAGAAGGAAGAAAGGAAGGAAGAAAGAAAGAAAGGAAGAAAGAAAGAAAGGAAGAAAGGAAGAAGGAAAGAAGGAAAGAAGGAAACTTTTCATACAAAGAGTTGAGGAAGTCTCTCTTTAAGATCTTGATCTTTAAAGGCCTCATCTTTGTTATTATAGAATGCCATTTTATTGTTGAGAAAAAGTTTCAGTTTTGAAAGGTAAATGATCACAGCTCTGATCTTTTCTTTCCATAGTATTCCTTACATTTTTGAATATTGCTTTGTTTGCTTCCATGGTTCAGATGAAAAATCTTGATGGATTGACATTGTCTGATCTCTAAATTTAATGTCTTTTTGTATCATAATTGTTGTTAAAAGTTTTGTTTTGTCTTCAGAGCACATTAGTTTCACAATTATAGTTACATTATATTAATTTCAGTTCTAGCATTTTGTTTTTACCAATCTAGTGTGCTCTGCCTATCTCTGGTAGTGGTTGATCCAGACCAAGCAAGTACCTGAAAAGCTCAGGGAGTGGGCTGAAGAGTGGTCAACCAATGGGCATGTAGTGTGTACTGTATGTGCTCCTGTGTAGTTCAGTCGGTGGCTGGCCATGGTGGTGTGGGTGGACGGTGCCAGTCACTGGCTCCATATGGGTTGGGGGAAGCAAGGTTGTGGGTCACTGCCTAATGGGGTGGGGGGCCACTAGACTAGGTGAGGGGCTCCTGCTGACATTCCTGTTGAAAGGTATTTTGCCTACAGACCTTAAATAAATATATTTATGCACCAGTTTTGGTGTTTGCCTGTTCTTTTATGTGTTGGCAGATGGTATTAGTTTTTTTCTTGTTCTTTGGGCCACTAGACTACCAGGGATTGGACCGGGGATGTACTTTTTTTAAATTTTATGTGTGATCGGGGTTGGAAAGAGGGGTACCACTAGACTACCTAGGATAACAGACCGGGATGTATTTTTATTTTATTTTATGTGTGATCAGTGCCAGGGAGGGGGACAACACTAGGCTACCAGGGATAATGGACCAGAGATTTTTTTTTTTATATGTGTGATTGGGGCTGGGAAGGGGGGAACCACTAGATTACCAGGGATAATGGACCAGGGATGTATTTTTATTTCATTTTATGAGTGATCAGGGCTGGGGAGGGGGTTCCCATACACTATGGAAACATGGATCAGGTTTTTTCTATGTTTCTTACTGTGATTGGGGCTTGGGGTGGCTATGTACCTGGCCCTTGACTGTGTGTGGGGCATCAACCTTCCCCATGCACAGTTAATGGAGGGTTCCAAAAGCATAACTATGCGCCAGCACAGAAGGCCATAGTTACGCTTGTGGGGAGGTTCAGTATTGTGATGTGCGACATATTCATGAGGGACATCACAATATTGTGCATGGCAGCACAGTCAGGGGTGTGCTGTGCGTCAGTGGCCTTTAAATATGGCCATACCCTGACAGCCCATGTAAGTCCAGAGATGTGCGGCACATCTCATCTGAATATGTGGGCCTAAGTCTTTTAACTACCTGATCAACTTTGATCTCATGTTTCTCTAAAGTTGACTGCATTTGCAAAAGGTTTTCTGTGGCAGATTTGAGTTTTTACAGTTCCTCTTGCATATTCTCATTCCCTGCTCTTAACTGCTTGGCCCATCCTGGGGGCTGTTCTTCTAGTTTGGAAGGAGCAGGTTCTTCTTGCAATGGGGAGGGTTGTGATTCTTGTTCATCTTTGAACTCTATGAGGCTTTTCGATTTACCTCCTGTATTTTTTATGTATTTAGATTAGTTTTTTTTTTTAGAAGACATTTATTTTGGTGTCATTGTTGGCCACTTGTTAAAAACTAATGTAGTCTGTGTATATATGTTTTTTTAGCTAACTTTCAATTGAATTCTGGTGAACACCCTTTAAATATGTTGTTGTCTTAACAGGTGAATCAGAACTTTTAAATAGCTTACTCAACCTTTTATTTTCTAACTTTGAAGGTGTTTTGTCAATTAATTTCTATTTTTTTTGAAGTGTAGGGAGGTTTGTGCATGTTTTGAAAGAGACTCCTCACTGCTCTCACTTGACCTCATCAAAGTTCATTAATTAAAAAAAGGCAAATGTGAAAGAGTTGGCTTTCTTCTGAGGGTGCTGGGATACCATTTTGTTCACAAAGTAAAAAATGTTTTAATACCAAATTTGCTCAATGCAGCTCTCATAGGAAAAGAGCATTGTGATTGCCAGAATTTGTCCTATTAAACTTTTCCTCATATTTCACCCCTTTCGCACTTTCTTTTCTTCTATTCTCTCCTCTCTTTTAGATAGACAGCAGAGATACTGCAATGACAGTACTCCATTACCTCTGAGCAGTGTATTGAGTCCCAAATTCACCGGCTGTTTAAGAAAAATTGCCTTTTCCTTAGGGACATTTCAGTTACAGGTGTTAAGCTTTGTATTGAGACGGTTGTTTACTGCTTAGGTCCTGACGCTGTCCTGTGCCAACTGAAGCCATGAGCATCTGACAGATCTCTGACTGAAGCCTATACCAGAGAAAGGGGGCTCTTCCAAAAAATTGTCTCCATTCGCCACAGTCTTATGAGATGTTTTGGAAATGTTGTTTGGGAGATAAGAAGATAGGTGGAATACACAAAATGCGAATGGTGTCCCTTTACTGAAATAAAGTGGAGAGGGTGATAGGCTGCACATATAGCTTCTAACCATGGTACATGCTCTGCAGAAGGCTCCACCTCTCTGCACCACTAACCTCCTTGATCCCTGGTATTCTTTTTTTAAAGAAAATGATGCTCCCTGCTACTAGCTCAAAAATCCCTCCCTGCCAATGTCAGTTTCTTTTCTTTTCTTTTCTTTTTGTTGTTAAATTAAATGACCCTTCCCTCTGCCAGCTCAGGAAACACTCCCTTCTGATCCCTCATATTTTTTAAATAAAATGGTCCTCCACATTCCCAGTTTTGGAAACTCTCCCCTGCCAATCCTCATTTTTATTTTCAAATAAAGTGACCTTAGAAAGAAAAGGTATTCAGTGGGCCCCAGGTTCTGTAATGAAATCTCCCGCCCTGTGTTACCCAATATGACGTCAAACAGCAATCCAAAAAAAATAAACTGGGTGAGCTCCATTTGTATCTGAACTTACTTTATTTCATAATATTACCATGTACTCCCACAGTTAGAAGGTAGCATGTCAATACAGCGATTCTTTTTCAGCGAGTCAATAACAGCGACACATTAAGAGCAGCTGCAATTATAGCAATCGCTGCATTACAGCAGCAGACACGTTCATCGATAATGGGTCCATAGCCTACCTCCGAGGTCCTGGTGCACCTCGGAGGATGTTATTTTAGAATCGGGGAGGTTCAGGGGGTGCAGCCCCCCCAGGGGGTGTGTAGCCCTCCTGCAGTAACAAGCTGGAACTGCTTAAATGCTCACTGGAGTGCTTTTCAGTTGCTGATCTGGATATAGTAGCTGAGATGTGCCCTCGCTGAAGTTGCTGGTCTCTGTATTTTGCGTCACTATAAAGGACATGCTGTATTTGCAGTTGCTGTAATTCATTCACTGAAATGACATGGGACCCAATAAGAAGGGTGATGTTTTGTGGCCCCTCACCACTTCATACTAGCCCAGTTGTTACTGAGTTATCAATTCTTCTGGCTTCACTTAATAATCCAATGCTCAGCCTTTTGCTAAAAGTATCACTTTCAAGGTTTCCCCTTTAAAAGATAACAGCCTTATAATACTATGAAGCCACATTCCTCTTGCTATCTTGGGGACTCAGGCATCCCTCAGTTCTGGGAAAATCATTGAGTCATACGGCCATCTTCCTGGGTGAGCCTTACAACCCAGGGAGATGGCTGTGTGACTGAGCAATTTCTGAGCAAAATAAAGGAACTTCATATACAAGTGGCCCTGCCAGTTCATTTTGTTTGGTTAAATTTAATTTTTTTTTGGTTTCATTTTTATTGTTTATACTGGAAAGGCATGTGAGCACAAGTGCCCATTTTTACAAGCATCCACTGGCACAAAAAGATAAGATGATACATAGTCAGAATTAAAAAGTGCATACAAGGGTGGACTAAACATGTTAAAGAAAAATAAATCAAGTGAGAACTGCAGAAACGGTAACTGACATTATAGTATAGTGCAGATTGGAATGTGGGCCTTCACTGGTAGAATAGACTTCAGGACATGTTATAATTTAATGTAGATGAATAGAATATGCTTAACTAACAAGAGCAATGTGTGCACTCATACAACCTAAGTTAACGTACAAAGCCTCTTTAAATGAGCATTGTCACATTGTGGGGTTGAGGGATAAAGCAGACTGTTAAGCAGTGGAAAATGGGTAACATAGGTCAGAGCTGGGAATATAGTTCAGGGGCATCTGCATTGGAGTTTATCAAGGAGGTAGGATTTTATGTCATTTTTAAATAATGTCAGTGTCTGGCAGTGGACCAAGGAAGGGGGGGAGGTTGTTGAAAAGTTTGACACCCTTGAAGGAGATGGAGTGTTGTCCCCAGGTGGTGTGACAGTAAGGGATTGCGAAGGAGTGGGTAGTGGAGAGTCTGGTGGTCATGGTGTGGACAGACCTATGAAATAGGGTGGAAATACTGCTAGGCAGACAACCCAAATGATCTTATTTATCCCAGTGCAACACATGATCTCTGCAGATATTCAGTATTATTTTTTAAATAAAATGACCCTCCCTACTCCCTGCTTCCAGCTCCCAGGTCAGGAAACCTTTCCTGCCTATCTCTAGTTCTTTTTGTGCATAAAATGATCCTACCTGCTTCAAGCTCAGGATATGCTCCCTGTCCCATCCCTTTTAAAAAATTAAATGACCCTCCCTATTTCCCAGCTCAGGAAACACTTTGTGCAAATCCCTATTTTTTTAAACAAAACAACCCTCTTGCCCATCCATGGCAGGCCATTCCTCCACAAGAGTAGCAGGGACCCAACCAGCTGCCTACTACTGAAGAGAACCATCCTTTTCCTCTCTCAGGAGTGGCAGGGACCCAACCAGCTGCCTGCTACCGAAGAGAACCATCCTTTTCCTCTCACAGGAGTGGCAGGGACCCAACCAGCTGGTGGCTCCCAAAACAGGCCATGCTGTTCCCTCCACAGGGGTGGAATGAACCAAATCAGCTGCCTATTCAGGCTGTCTCGGTCCCCCTGTAGGAGCAGTGTTAGGAGATCCATGCACCAGCGATCCAGACTGCCCTCCACGGGAGAGGGGTATATCCACATAGGTGCAATGCTCATTGATGATCATTCTGCCCTCCTTGGGAGAGGCAGGCATCTGTATAGGAGCCCGCACCACATTTGTATTATAAAACCATGAAACCAAATATCATTTGTTTTGACCAATGCTTGTTCTGTTTTGGGTTGACAGCAAATTTTATGTACTTTGTTCCACTGTCATCTTTGCAAACTTCATAAGTGTTTTTTAGACATACTGTGGTTGTTTTTCCTGCCCTTAGCACAGAATATGAAACCAATGACATGCACCTGTACTGTATCTACTAATGCCTTCCATGTCCCTTTTGTGAAGACCACTGCTGGCCAAAGTTCCTTTCGCTACAAGGCCCCACTCTGGATAAACTCAGCCCCTGATTCTATCTTATCTATCCCCAGGCTAGGGCCTTTTAAACCTGAGCTACGGAGCCACATTATGTCCAACTCTAACTGTGATTGCAGATAAACTCCTCTACAAAGTCTAAATGTTTTACTGCAGTTCATGTATTCTGTTTCCAATATATGCTTCAACTTTACACACCTTTGGTGTTGCTATATGTATGTATTATGTATCTTTGCCTCTGTACTTAGTACTGTATTCTGTATTACTCTGTACCTGTCCTCATTTATGTATGATGTGGAGCCTTTGCAAATGAGTCCCTGACTCAAAGGGTTGTAATTCCTAGACCTGCAATAAAAAAAAAAAATCTGATTGTTTTGGGGCTTGAAATCCTATAGCTTCTGACTCAAGTAATTTTCTGTGCCACCATCTTGTAAAGGCAGATGGTGTTTTGCTGTTTCATCATTTTAATGCTTCAATTATTTCGGTAAGCTGATCACCATCTGGCTTGATTTTCTGAAACTCTTTGGGCCCGATATTGACAGGTTAGCATTCATGCTAACAGGGTTAGCCTGTGCGCTAACCTGGGTTTGTGCCAGTGCTCCCGGCTGTTCCATATTCAGAAGCCCAGGAGTGCTTGACAAACATGGCATCACCAAATTGCTAATACACCGCTGCAACTATGCAAATCATGGGGTGCACTTATGCATACCAGCACAACAGTATAATGAAAGTTTTGCAACAGCAGTAAACATCCCCTAAGTGGTGCTCTTTCCTTCTTCAAACCAGGTCTTAACTGGGCAGTTAGCCCATGCTCCCACCCCCAAAGATAGGGTGGCCGTACTGCAGCCGCCAACCCCCAAACTCCTGGTCAAGCACTGAAATATTCCTTGGTGGTCTAGCGTGATCCTCCGATTGCTCCACTGAGTGTATGTCCAAATACCCTAGTAGTCAAATATGACCCCCACACCCCCGAACTACTCAGCCGAGCATAATGTAATCTACCCTGGTGTCCAGTGGTTTCCCCAATCCCCTGGTCACTCAACTGAGCAAAATGCAATCTATCCTGGTGTCCAGAAGTTCTCTCACCCCCCCAATGACCTGTTAACAATATTTGAACTACACTCTGGTGTCCAATGTCCCCCCACCTGACCCACCTACTTACATCCCACCTCCCCCACACCCCCCTCTTACCTGGGTGGTCAACACTCCTCCAAATATGGTGTCTGACAGAATCCTCTTCTCACATCCATGGCTGGCTGCCAAATCAGCTGTCAGTGAGTGTATATACACTACTTATACTGTATGCGCACTCACAGCTCATGTGATGGCTGACCAAAGAGGTGAGAGAACAACTGTGTCGGTCACCATATTGAGCTTGGAGGAGTGCCAGCCACCCAGGAAAAAGTGTGTGTGGGGAGAGGAGATGTCATGGGGGGGTCAGGCAGGGGGGCACTGGACCACCAATGCTTAGTTGGAATATTGTGAACAGGTGATTGGGGGTGGGGGAACCACTGGACATCAGAGTACATTGTACTGCACTCAGTTGCATGACTGAGGGGTGGGGGAAACCACTGGACAGCATGGCTTACATTTACATGACAGTGGCACTAAGGGGTTGCTGCACCCCATGAAAATAGAAACATAAATGTGATGGCAGAAAAGGCCCACCTGGCCCACCCAGTCTGCCCAAGGTGCCTAGCTGATGGCTAGGATTTCATTCGGTGCCCTTCCCCTCCCGATACCAGACTCATGTGGCCATCCCATGCTCTCTTAAAGCCCTTTACTGTGGTCTCCCCTACCACCTCCTCTGGTAGCTCATTCCATTTCTCCACCACCCTTTCTGTAAAAAAGTTCTTCCTGGTGTTCCCTCAGAACCTACCTCACTCTACCTGTAGTGCATGCCCCCTGGACTCTTCCACCCCCATAGTTTAAAAGTTTCTTTACCGGCTCTCTGTTGATGTCCTTAACATATTTAAAGGTCTCAATCATATTGCCCCCATCCCTCCTCTGCTCAAGGGAGTGCATGCCCATAGTGGACATACAAATGGCCCCTTTGTACCTTGCATGCCCAGTGGGTTCATTTGCATGTTTGGGATGAATATAGCCCACGGGGTTCTTAGTGTTGACCCATTTTGGGCAGTACTATTCCATGTGGGCTATATTCAGCACAGGTTCATGTTGGGGCAGTGTAGTTGCACTTAGTGCTTTGCCAACATGGTCCAATATTCAGTCAGATAGTACCACTCACAATCCTAACAGATCTAACCAACCCAGACTGGTCTTCCATCTTCACTGCGCCCTTTATAGATGATGCTCTCTCCTACTTCTATATCAGATCTTTGGGAATCTGGAACCAGTATGCTCCCCTGAAACAAATTAGGGTAAGAGGAATACACCTACCCTGGATTACCCCATAACTGCTGGCTTGCATGTGCACTCACGACCAAGCCTGGAAAGTCTATAAGACTTTCAGTTCCTACACACAACTACTAAGATACCAATACCTTAGAAACTCATGCACCAGAGCCACCTGATACGCAAAAGCAGAATATTTCTTCACCACCTTTAAACACAACATGTCACCCGTCCAAATTTTGGAAAGTTGTCCAATCCCTATTCAACCCCCCCCACTCAACCCCCCATGCCAGTACTCAAGGATGGTAACACCACCCTGTCTGATCCCTCCAATGTAGCGGCAACCTTTAACACCTTCTTCACCTCATGTGCATCATCACTCCTTGCCACTCTCCGCAACTCAACTTCCTTCACCTCCTGTATTCCCCCACCCTCCAGTCCCAACATAGTCCCTCCCTTCTATTTCTCACCCATCTCTCCAAATGATGCCCCTAAGGCCCTACTTACTTTAAACCCTTGTAAGGGTTAGAGTCCCGATGGGCTTGATTCCAAGCTCCTGCACCTCTCTGCCCACGTGATCCCCTCCCATCTGGCCACACTCCTAAACCAATCATTCTCTCTAGCCTTAGTCACTTCTACATGGAAACACTCCACAGTCATTCCTCTCCCTAAAGGTGGCAATTCCACTAACCCTGGCAACTATCACCCAATCTCCTTACTTCTCATTCTAGCTAAACTTCAAGTGCACATTGTGCTCTCCCAACTCTCTTCCTATCTCAATTCCTCCTCCTCCTTTTTCACCCCTTTCCAATCTGGCTTTCAGAAGTCACACTCCACTATCACCTCCCTCATCCGGCTTACTGATTCCATACTTACCAGTATGGACATGGGGCATGCCACCTCCACAATATTTGTTGAACTAGCCAAGGCTTTTGACACAGTATTGTACTCCCTACTACTCCACAAACTAACAGCTGCAAGACTCTCCCACTCAGCCACAGCCTGGTTCAGTTCCTACTTACAAGATAGGACATAATCAGTCAAGGCTGGCTTCTTCCAATCCCCCCACTCCCCATCAATACTGGAGTCCCACAGGGCTCAGTTCTTGGCCCAATCCTATTTTCTATATTCCTAAATGATCTACATGCTACCTGCTCTTCTACTGAAATACACATGTATGTGGATGACACTGTCCTGTATATCTTGGGTTCTTCCTATTCAGATGCAGTAGCTAGACTGCAGCAGGATTTCAACAAGGTACAGTATTGGTTCCAGTCCAACCAGCTCTTCCTAAATGCCAAAAAGACTGTCTTCATGACCTTCAGCACTAGGCAGAGACTTTCAAATCCCCTCTCCCCAGTCATCTTCCACACCCTAGATGGTACACCATTGCAGAATGTCACTACATTCAGATACCTTGGTGTCTGGTTGGACCAGCACCTGGACTTTTCTGTTCATGTGAATGCAGTCCTGAAAAAACTGCATCCCAAACGTGGTGCTTTATACAGAAACCATGACTGCATTCCACTACCAGCTCACCATGCAACTGTACGGAAAATTATCCTCCCCACCTTTGACTATGCTGATATAGTCTATGGTGCTGCTCCCAAATCCACGCTGGCCAGGCTGGACACCCTCTTTCATTGCTTCTGCCAGTTCACCCTATCCTGCCCCCCACAGACACACTGCTGTGATCTATATAAGGCCCTCTCCCTCCCTTCCCTTGAATCCAGATGCCTCATCCACTCTACTACTTTCACGGCCAAATTCTGGTTTGGGTCACTACCACCCTACTTCACCTCTACTCTATCTACTCTCACCCTACTCCCTACTCCCTCCTCCCTCTGCAGCACCGGATCTAGGTCACTGATCCTCCCCTTAGGACCACCACTGCCAGTCAATCTGCCTTCTCATTTCACTGCCCCAAGCTGTGGAATGGCCTCCCCCCCATCTGAAATGCCACCTTTCCCGGAGCCCTATCCTCCCTTCTACAACCTTACACGTCTCCTACTTGTTCCTGCCCCAACATTTTTCTCCTTTCCCTCAATCACAGCCCTCTCAATCCCACAACCTAAAAACTCTTACACCCTCCACCCCTCCAGGTCACTATCACTCACCATAACCTAAACTCTACTCCATCCTCCCAAACCTGCTACCTAACAGCTTACACCCTCCACACCTTCAGGTCCCTTACACTTACCACAACCTAACCTCTTACTCCCTCCTCTTCTCCACATCTCCAAATTTTACCAAACATCAATTCTAAACATGAGCTTCCCACTATATACCTGCCCCTTCTCACCTATCTTTTTGTCCAAAGACTATTCTCCCCTTATGATGGCAATCCCCTCATACTCGTCTACTCCCTCTACAACCCTGGTCTATTCATGCCACTTTTTGCCCATCTTTATATCTGGCTGTCCAGACCCTGGTATCTCTCTGTCCATGATAAACATTTCCTCCCTTCTCTAGCAATACAGCTAATTATCTCCAGTACGACATATATTAACTGTAGTTACAATGTTGTTCAAAACTCATGCTTGTATCCAATGGATAATGTCTTGTTGCTATCCCACACTGAGATGATTGTTACTTTAACCTGTATTTTGTTGTATCTCTTGCAATTATTGTATTCTATGATTGTAATGTTGTAAATACTGCTACCACTGTATCTGTTCTCACCTTCCCCTCTCCCCTCAGGACGCATCTGGAAATGAGCAAACATGCTCTGTATGTTTTCCTGGAGAAACAATTAAATAAATAACATAACATAACATAACATAACATAACATAACATAACATAACATAAAAATAGCAGCAGCCGGGTTAGGTACAGGCACAAGTGTAGTGCAAGAATTTGTGCTGCACTTGTGCATGTATTGAAATACTGTATCTGGCCCATGGTCTGTTATTAGATACAGAGTTTGAAAGAACTGGTCGGTCACTGAGGTGCCAATTCAGAAAGGCTGTCCTTCCCATTAGGGGTGATTTGCTAAATTTAGCCCCCCAGCCAACATGTTCTGACAGAAGGTTAACTTAAATAATATAGAATTTTTATCCCCTCAGTTGGGAGATTTTTGAAGTTGAGTGATTTAGTCTGGGTGACCAGCAAATTTGTAACAAGACAAAATAAAAAAGAGACATTATTTTGTGATTTGGTTGTGATTATGTAAGCAAAGAGAAATAGAAAATAATGCATATGTAACTGTGTGATAGGAGTTTTTTTTTACACCCCCGAGGTGTGTGATGACCCATAAACCTCGAGAATGAAGCTGGAAAGGTTTATACAGTCATCACACACAGAGGGAGTTTAAGAAAAACTCATAAGTACACAGTTATATATGATTTATTTTTTTATAGTAAATAGTGCTAGAACCTGTTAACAGTGAGCCAGAATGGGGGCAGGCATGGCACTAGCCACCTATGCTGCTCACAAAGGACCCCTTTGCTCTTAGTATTTCTTTGTTTCCTGTGGAGTTCTGCACATTATTGGCATCAGTAAGAAAATATTTTCCTTATTCAGCTCAACCTAGTAAGTAAACCTTATGTGCTCCTTTCTGTGACAGTTGCCGATTTGAAAATCAGCATGCAGTGTTTCAAGCTACCGGAGGCAGTTCAGCGTGATACTAAAAAAGCTGTAATAACTCAGCACAAGACTGTGAAAGCTGTATCAACCCAGTCTGACAGTGGACCGGGTTGATACGGCTTTCTACAACTCTAAAAATGAGTTGATGTCAAGGGTCACCAGTTATTTAAGCAATAAGCCATGAGGTGTATGGGTTATCAGGGGATTTACCACGGCTGGAGTGGTTTGCCCATGAGGTGCAGCCGAGTGGGTGAATCGTCACCAGCTGAGGTAAATATCCCGATAACCCACATCCTCCGAGTGGCTTATTGCAATTATGCCAAGGTTCATTTTTTTTTACTATAATAAAATACAAATATTAAAGAGGTTGCTTTTTTTTTTTATTGTATTTATTCCTATGCTGCAGAGGATATAGATGATATACTCATCAACAGCCGTTGGTTATCAAAGGATTTACAATGGTGATAAACTGCTAGTCTGACAATTTTATTGGCTGTTCACTTATGTCCATGGCATAATATAATATATTTTAATGGGCTATTTCAAGTGCTTTGTACTAATCTTTTAGCATCTTTACAACTCACTTGTTATGTTTTTTGTTCTGTCCTGATGTTCATCAATGATTTTTAGTTTGTCAGTTTCTGACATGCCAATGAACTACAAAAATGAAGCAATTTGTGTTTCAAAGTTGGGTTTATGAAAGACCAATATAAAATGGGCAAGGAAATCCCTGTGTCCTGATTCCATGAGACTTGATTCTAGCCATGGCAGTAAGAGAGCACCACCAATGGCTGAAAACAAGTCCCTGCCAACCAGGGCAACTTACAGAATTCATAAGCCACTTACTTCCTAATTTCCATCACAAACATGGCTGCAACCTTTACTCATAGACTGGTCTGCTATTTCTACTGACTCTTCTGTTGATTCAGCCCAGAACTAATTCAAAACCAAGTTCTTAAATGCTTAGGACTGACACGCCCCATCAGAAAAACTAGGATCTGAGGCTTCCACCTCCCTTGGGTATCAGCCTGTCAGTGAGCTCATGACCTAGCTTGGAAGACGTACTGTATAAGGCCTCAGATGCCCATGGAGGGTTGATTAAATACCGTACCCTCCATAATGCCTGCACCAGGTCTATCCATCTTGCTAAGATTGAATATTTCTCATCCACCTTCCAGGAGAACCTTACCAGCCCATCTATGTTCTGGAAGGTAGTCCATGCCCTATTCTCCCCCCCCTGCCCAATCTCCCCCCCAGTCCTGAAGGTAGGAGATGTCACTATTTCTGACCCTCTCTCTGTGGCTATCAAATTCAACACTTTCTTCACTACCTGTTTTTGCACTCTTTTAGCTTCCCTACCCCTTCCAGATTCTCAACCACCAGCTCCCTATACTCCAACTTCTTCTCCACACTGCTTCTCCTTCCTACCTGTCTCCCACACCGACACACTGAAAGCTGTCCTAGCCCTTAAACCCCATAAGGACAAAAGCCCAAGACCCTAAGCTGTTGTGTCTCTCAGCTCATGCAATTACCATTCCACTCACCTCCCTACTTAATCTCTCCTTCTCACTGGCCACTGTCCCTGTCATCTGGAAGCTTGCTACAGTCGTCCCCCTTCCTAAGGGCAGTGATTCCTCAAATATGGGTAATTTTCATCCAGTACCTCTACTCTCAATTCTTGCCAAACTCCAAGAACTCCTGGTATTGGCTCAGCTTTCTTCTTTTCTTGATATCGCTTCCTTTTTCACACTTTTCTAGTCTGGTTTTCACAAGGGCCATTCCACCACAACCTCCCATCTCTGGCTTTCTGACTCCATTATCTCTGGCATGGATCAGTGCCCCATCATCTCTGCCATCTTTGTTGGCTTGACCAAAGCCTTCGACATTGTAACCCACACCCTTCTCCTCAACAAACTTGCAGAAGCTGGTCTCTCTGAGACAGCTACTAGTTGGTTCTGTTCCTATCTTATGGGAAGAACCAAATCAGCCAGGATAGGGAACGTCTCTCAGCCCCCATCAACATCAGAGTCTCTCAAGGATTGGTTCTTGGACCAATACTTTTATCTATTTTCCTAAACTATTTACCTACTATCTTCACCTCTGCTGACATCCACATGTACTCAGATGATACTGTTTTGTTTGCCTCCAGCACCTCCCCCTCTGATGTGGTGACCAGCCTCCAGCTGGATTTCAGTAATGTTCAATGCTGGTTTTGCTCTAATCAGCTATCACTCAGTGCCAAGAAGACATCTCTTTGACCTTTGGCACTAGGCAAAAGCTCATAAGGCTAACTGCCATCCTTTCCTTCCATACCCTCGAGGTATCCTTATTAGGGGATGTATCCTCCTTCAAATACCTTGGGCTCTGGCTCAACAGGAACCTTGACTTTGCTGGGTATGTGGATGCTATACATAAAAAGTTGCATCCCAAACTAGGTGCACTGTACAGACACCGTAGCTGCATCCCCCTTCTGGCCCATTGCAAAATCTTCCAAAAGATGATTCTTTTGACTTTGGAGACATAATCTTTGGTGTTGCCTCCAAGACCACCCTCACCAGACTGAACACTCTTTTCAACTCCTTCTGTCATTTTGCTCTAGATTGTCTGCCTCATACTTACCACTGTGACCTCTACACTGCTCTGTCTTTCCCCTCTCATGGGGCCAGGCACCTTGCCACAGTGCATCATTTGTTGGTAAGTTCTGGCTTGACTCCCTTCCACTCTTTCACCACACACTCCTTACAATCCCGTTTACTTCTAACTATGGTCTCTGCAACTCATCCTTCAGGATCCTTGCCCTCCCCTCCTATTCTTCCAATTCGGGACATTCTACCTTCTTCTACCACTTTTCAAATATTTGGAACCCACTTCCCTTAGATATCCACTCAGCCCCATCCACTCATTCATTATTCTGTCTTCTTCAGAACCACTTTTCTGCATCGTGCAACTGCATCTAACCTTATCTTGAACTATCTTTATTTTACGCTTTTCTCTTATTACTTTCTCTTACCTTAATTTTTTTCTAATCTTGCTTACTGTAACTCAAAGGGAAATTCCTGTAAAATTAATACTGCTAGCCTGTTCCCACAAAATATGATTGGCATAGTCTTATTGTTTCAGTTGCATAACATTCACTTGTTTTGCCATGTTTGTTTTATTACTTCTGTAACTTCTGTCTCAAGTTGTAGCTTATGCTTGTCCTATTTTTATATTTATGCATATGGATATTGATTACAATGTCTTCCCTTCATCCCTTTCCACCAGGATGCATCTGGAAATGAGCTATTGTAGCTCAGTATGCCTTTCTTGGTGAAACCTTTTCAAATAAATAAATAAACAACTTCAACTAGGCCTTAAAAATTGTTGTCCATTAAATTAAATAAGTAAATAATTGAATGTTCTTTTCACTCCAGCCCCTCCTCACACACATACACAAATTAAAAACAAATCAAGTACTATTCATTTCCCACTGCTGGTGTTTCTTTGATGACCATGAAAATTTCCCCTCATATCCCCACCAGTTTGCCAGAGAATTCCCAGCTCCTTACCTAGCAACAGATAAAATTGAGGTTCTGGTTCCACTTGAGGCCTGTGTGTGTTCGTGTGTGTGCATGTGTGTGTCTGTAAGTGTATGCCAAATGAACTCTGGAGGATTTTGAATTCACATATTCCATGTTACCATTCCATATGTGTATGTGTGTGTGTGTGGGGGGGGGTATTCTACTACTGGAATAATGTAGAGCTTTGAATTCTGCTATTCCATGGTAAACAATCACACAATGTATTGAATGTAGAGGTAGACAAAGTCTTTTAACTTTGCTATGCAGAATATTTCATGTATAACTCAGATTTCATGAAATACTCCACAAAGCGAAATGAAGAACTTTGCATTTATTATGAATGCAAAGTTCCCATTGCTTCATATGGACTTTGTGTTACTTCACTTTTTTTGGGGCACCTAAAGGCAAATTTTGCACTGATTCATGGGATGACTGGTCACATGGGCTCTTTATTGGCTTGCACAGCCTCAGTTCAGCATAGTGTGTGTAATGGAAAGCTGGAGTTAGTTTACTCTCAGAGCTCTGAGATTCAAACCTTCAAAAAAGCATTTTTCATTTGGACTTTTGAGTCCAAATCTAGTACATCAAGTGTAGTAAACCCTTGTATGTTTATATCATTAAGCACTTATTGATTTGGTGTGAATATTGCATCTTAAATTAGTACATTCAGCTGCAGAAGTGTACTTCCGGAGAGGGCCAGATCTGTGGTGAAGAAGGGAGATTCACAGACCACAGTGTGAAAGCCAATCTTTCCAACTGTTGTTGGCTAATGTTGTAGTATTGGAGTGTTCAGCTCCATACACAGGTACACACAGTAATACTTCTAGTAATTTTTTATAAGTTTTTGCTGTTCTCTGTGCAATTTTTCAGTCTATTTAAAGTAGCAGTGCAATGAAAATGGGCTAAAATTTGACCCCACTTTTTTTTCTTCCTAATTAATGACAGATGTCTTCCAGTTTAGTTTGGTGGTGAAATTTTCAGTTTCTGTTATCATTTAAGAATTTTATGAAGTTTTAAAATAATTATTTCTCAAGAAAAAAAGATGGCCGCCTCATTTTTGCATAGAAATAATACTGAAGACCTGAGGAAGGTAAGAATCCAGATAAAAATTCAAATGTACCTTACACAGCAGAAGACTACTAGAAACCTCAATTCAACAGTTCTGCCAATATTTTTCATAACCACAGCAGAAAATTAGCTTTTTGGAAATACTTTTTTCCTTGCACTACTGCTTTAAAAGATTGTGTTTTAGTTTACTGAACTGTTAAAGTTTCTGCATATTACCTTTAGTCTGTGTGCATGCCATCAAGTCATACACATTTTATTGCACCACCATAATAGCAGTACTCTTAATTTCTCAGCCTGTCTGGTATTTTTTCCTGTTTCTATCAAGCTACTGCTGTTAATTCACATCAATTCAATTCACTTTATTTTTAAAAGGCGCTATTCCAGATGATCATAGCACCTGTACATTAAAATCCAATAAATAAATATGCAGTCACACAAGCAACAGCACATAAACTTAGTCTAATAATCATAGTCAGAAAGGGCAAGTTCAAACAAATACGTTTTTAAAGCAGTTAGAAGCCCTCCACAGTCATGCATTCTCATATCCAATGAAATAGAGAATTCCACAGGGTAGGGGCCACGAATTCAAAAGCACGCACCCCAGATGTCTACAGCCAAAACCTGGGACTCTCTAGCAATCCCTCATCAGTGAAGTGGATTGGTTGGAGGGGGCAGTACTGATGAAGGAGCTCTTGCAGATAACTCTGTGTAGGGCTTTGGAGGTCAGTAAACTGACCTTAAAGATGATTCGCCACTGAACTGGCAGCCAGTGCAGTCCACACAACACAGGTGTAACGTGGCTGCACGTAGACAACCCAGTCAACATCCTGGCCGCTGCATTCTGCACCAGTTACAAGTGATGGATATCAACCCCTGGCAGCACTAGGTACAGGGAGTTACAGTAATCAAGGCGGGAGGTCACAAAGGCATAGACCAAAGTTGGAAGGTCGCCAGGCAGAACAAGGTGCTTAATCCGGGCAATTTTCCTCAGATGGTAAAAAAAGGATTTGATGACGGCTGACACCTGAGAGCATAGTGTCAGCCTATCATCAAAAATAACTCCCAGATTCCACGCCTGCTCAGAGGTCAGCAGCTGTTGGCCCCAAGCCAAAACCTGGAGGCCTGATCTGCCACTGGCCCCTCTACCTGGCAACCTGGGTCCAAAACCAACACCTCAGTCTTGTCAGGATTCAACTTCAAACAGCTGGTGGTCATCCAGTCCTGGATCTCAGTAAGGCAGTGTTAAACACAGAGACCGCACTATTCTGTTGGGGCACAAAAGACAGGTAGAGCTGGGAATCATCTGCATAGCAGTGAAAACCCAGCCCATATCATCTTACAGTGTCTCCCAATAGCAGCATATACACCATGAACAACGTGGGGAATAGCACTTAGCCCTGCGGCACCCCACATGGCAGAGAGAATGAGTCGGAGGAATACACCCCAGACACCACCCTCAGAGATCTGTCAGTAAGAAAAGTATGGAACCATCTGAGGACCATTCCAGACAGGTCACAGATGAACCACAGGTGTTCAAGCAGCACCCCATGGTCCATGGTATCAAATGTTGCAGAGAGATCAAGAAGAACCAAGATGGAATGGTTCTTCTGATCCCTCGCTATCAGGAGATCATTGAGCACCCGAACAAGGGCAATCTCCGTGCAATGCCTCTTCCAAAATCCTGACTGGAGAGGATCATAGATATCATGGATGGTTAAATGATTCTCCAGCTGCTGCGCAACCACTTTCTCAATAGCCTTCACCACAAAGGGAAGGTTAGAGACTGGTCTGTAGTTAGCAGGACAGTCCAGGTCAAGAGAAGATTTTTTAAGGAGGGGTATCACAACCTCCTCATTCAGGGAGTCAGGAAACTCACCTGTCTGCAACAAACACCAGACTATCTCTGCTAGGACTGGGCAGATGACATCTACCCCCACCAGGAGGTGAGTTGGACCCGGATCCAAACTACAGCAGGTTGGCAACATATTCTGGACAATCTGTATGATATCCATGATCTCCAGCCTGTCAAAGTTGCACCAACCAAACCGAGGAGTACCAACCTTCCAACAACCACCGCCACCCCACTAGAGTGAGCAGCACGGATCTCGGATCTGATATCGGCAACCTTATCAGCAAAGAATCAAGCAAACTCATCACACTTTTCTTGTGAAAACACTGTCCGAACCTGCACACAGACTGGATTGCACAGTCTGTCCATAGTTCGAAAGAGCTGAGCTGGTCGATTCTGTGCTGTGGCAATCTCGTTGGACAGGAACTCTGCCTTCTTACATGAGATAGCCGATTGATAAACCCTATAATCATCCATCAATCTAAGCCTGTCAGCTTCAAGACCCAATTTCCACCGGCAACATTCTATTCTTTGTCCTACTTACCTCAACTCCCTCAAGACCCCATCAAACCATGGGGACCGAGGGCGAAGGGTGACTAGATGAACATGGACAGGAGCAATGGAATCCACAGCCTCTGTCACAGCCTTATTATAGATTTGCACCAGGTTCTCTGGGCCCACACTTGCAGTTGGAAATCCCACTAGATCAAGTACCACCGTTAGACCATCTGGGGTCACACCCCTTAAAAGGTGGTACCGAACCATCTCCACAGCGGCAGGCCCATATGGGGGAGCCTGGAAACTGAACCTTATAGTGTGATGGTCCGACCACCCAACTGGTTCCACCACCAAGTCAGATGTCTCCATCCCCAGTAGGAAGATCAAGTCCAATGAGTGACCATGATTAAGTGTCACAGAGGTAACCACCTGTGTGAGACCCAGCAAACTCATAAGATGGAGGATGTCCTGACCAAAATGCGAGAGTTCCTTGTCAACCCCGGCATTGAAGTCACCCAGTACCATCAATCTGGGTGACTCCAAAACCATGTCGAAAATGAAGTCCCCGACTTCCTGCAGGAATTGCTTTTCACCCCCGGGTGGATGGTATACGAGAAGAATCCTACATCCCACACCTGCGACCACTGTACACTCAAAGGATCTGGTCTCTCCCACAGGTACAACTACAAGGTCCAATTGTGATCTAAAACCGACTGCTTCACCCCACTCCTGTGGTCCTGCCTCGGGTGGTGTATCACCGAGAACCCGGCCAGAATAGCTGGCTCCAAAATGGGGCCAGAATTTTCTTCCAGCCAGGTCTCGGTGATGAACTCCAAGTCTGCTGACTCAACAAGATCAGCAATAATAGCTGTCTTGTTCTTAATGGACCTGGCATTACTCACCACCTCCCGAGTAGCATGAGACACTGAGGCTGGCAAGGCCACCGGACCACTAAATATGGAGCCCTTGGGTATGGGTGCCAGGCATGGAGAACCACAATCTGTGACCCATTTTGCCCCAGGGCATCTCCCAGTCCCCACTACCCCAATCTGGCCACACTGCTCCCCCCTTTTAGATCCCGGGCCCCCCTTCACCTCCTATCCACTATCCCCAGAGCCCTGCAGGATCTATAGACAGCCACAGGCAATGGGGGACAGTTAAAGGGGTGAAGGCCCTGATCTCGGAGGAGTAACGCCTGACTGGGAGAGCCCACTGCTGACACATTCTAGCAATAACCAGAGCAGTAATAATTTACACACAACCACACAAAACTAAATATACAATCACAAAAAAAAACAATGAAAAACTTCAGTTAAATACCAGGTCACCCTCCCACCTCAATAAATTACAAATATGCCCAGATCGAGAAGTAAAAGTAGAAAGCAATTAAATCATCAATACAACCAATATGTGTTAGCACCTGGCTGAGTTTCTCACCCCCAACCAGTTCAATCTTTGTATAGTCCACAGCAGCTGAACTCTCACTCCAGCAGTCAACTGTACATGTAAGAAGTCATAAATAACTTTGGAGGGCCTCTCACCCCCTCCAACCGAATTAATAGGCAGCAAATTTTTCACCACTGAACTGAATAAGGAGCAGTTTATCCTTACAAGTGACCAGAGAGCAGATGTAACATCTAACTCAGTCTTTGGCTCACTGATGGACCCCCCCAATAACTACCGCATGGACAGGTGACCCCCCAGGATATGAGGGCTCAACATCAGGGACCCTCCATCCCCCACCGCAAGAGTCCCAGGGGGCAACCCATAGGCCCACTCCCCTCCAGCTGAAGACCTCTGGCCCCCCCAGAGGCCAGCCCAGTCCCCACAGCAGCCAACAGGCAAGTCCTGTGGGCTGCACCACTCTGCAGTAATTTGTCACTCCAAAATGGTGACCAACAATGTCCGCTCTTTCTGGGGCAGCCAGCATGCCAAGCAGTACCCAGCCACAGGCAGGGGGCAGGAATCAGCCCTGGATGACCAGAGGGCTGAGGCCCCATAGTATGACCATCCTTCAACAGCCCAACGGCACCACCCCCCCACTGCTGAAACCCCCACTCTCCAGCGGGCCACACCACTGACTATTCCCATCTAGTATCTCCAGACCCAAATCACCCCGCCTGTCGCTGAGAACCCCCAGCAAAAGCAAGCTAATAATACCCCAATTCCCACATTTCCAAGCAATCCAGGCACTTGAATACTGGCAAAAACTCATGGCCCAAAAATCCTTAGTTGTTCAGAATCCTCTTGGTCCAGATGGTAATCCTTCCTTGGCCAGTGAAACTCAATTCCTTTGGATAATCCAGTGCAAGACTGGGCAAAAAATAGATGCCCGTCTAAGAATCCCCTTAAACTTGCTGCCTCAATGAAAGTGCTTTTCAGTTAAGACAGACCACAAAGCAACCACATTCAAGGAGTGCTGTCAACCTACATTAGCACTTCCTCAATTACAAATCAGGAAAAATTTGAAAAAGTGAAGTGGATCATCCTTGCATGGATGACACCAAAGATCTCAAACAACCTCTTTAGATCATGATCTTCTGCTCTAACACTATGCCTACCACACTAGTTGGAGCAAAGCAAGAAAATGCCCCACAACATACAGTTAGCGCCAGCACGCTGAGACCCAGGCAGTAGCAAAAATTAACCCGAAAAAATATGAAAACTTATAATCTGCCTCACTTCTTCGACCCTGACTAGTCTAACTCATAAATAAAATGCTAAAAAGAAACTAAGAATGCAAAGCAAAACAAACAAAGAATTAAAACAACTAAATCTAACGGGCTAATGCTCTGGCTAGCTTACAACTGTCGCCATCTTGCTCTCTCATTTGCCCATCATTACCACCCCACCCCCAAAATAAGATGTTGTTCCACTTTTGGATTTGTGAAGACTGGAGTTAGGTCTTGTTGTGCCTGTGTGGCTACAACTCTTTAGTGCCCAGTTTCTATCTGGAAGTCACTATTGTTGTTTTTTGGCTTCCCATCCACCAAAAATTGAAGAAATATAACATTGCTGTTAATTGTCTCTGTTCAGTCTGTTGCATTTGTTGTCACTGTACCACTAGTGTATGTTTCCCCATAGTATCGTGAACTCTGTTTCTCAGTGCATATTATAGCGTTTAAACGAATGAAAACAAACATAATAAAAAAGTACCTATTGCTGTATTTTTGTCATTGTACTTGTGAATTCTCTTGCATTTGTTACAGCAACATATAAAACCAGAAAAATCACTTTTTGTGGTGCACATGTTTTTTTTCTTGGTGACTGTGTAATCTTAAAAAATGCGCATGAAGACAGTCATGCAAAGCTGTTTCTGGCTATGGCGCTGCTGCCAAGAAGACTATTGCTTGTGTGCCTCCAAATGCTAGCAGTGAAAGTTGTTGTGATGATGAGGCAGGCTCATCAGGGGCTAGCAGTGTTAAGTGAGGTCATGGATGTGGTACTACGCAGCAGAAGAGAACGGTAGTAGTTGCTGCAAGTAAAGGATTTCTGTGACTCAGTTTTTCTCTGCCAAATCAGTGGCTTCAATGCTGGTTGGAGATGCTGGTGGCACTGGTAGTAAACTGAGTGACTGCATTGTTGATAACAGTATGAATATTGCTACAACCCAGGCAAAGCTATCAGGTGGCAAAAATGTTGTGGAGTCAGAAGACTTGAGTGTAATTGATGTCCCACTCCCCACAGTAGTTGAACATGATCCTGATCATCAGGACTCACAGTCTCATGTTTCCACAGATCCTCATGTTAGGCCATTCAAAAAATCAGATGTTGATGAAAAAAGTGTGGATGATCATAGCGAGGCTGTGGTTGTAATATATCCACAGGCTAGCATCCAAAGTGAATTTGTGGAGGATGACAATGATGATGATGCTAGTGACCCCATATGGGAACTAGACAAAAAGAAAGTTAAGGTGGCTGTAGGTAAACAGTATGTTAGTAAATCCCCCCACCTCAAATTTCTTATGATATAGCTGTGTCTGTGGATAACCCTAAGGTCATACTCATAGATTGTGATGTTCAGTCAAAGTCAAAGTTTGCATCACTCCTGAAATCTTGCAGCACACCACCCATTTCACCTCCATGAAAACTGCAGTCCCTTATGCAGCAGCAGCAGCAGCATCATGTGAAATGTAGAGCAGCAAAATCCCTAGTTTGGGATTTTTTCATACAAGATGAAAAAGATGAAACAGTGGCAATCTGCCAGCTTTGCCAAGCATGTGTGAAGCGTGATAAAAAGGGTAGCCATCTTGGCACTGGGGGCCAGCTTACTCATCTCAAGAGCAGGCACATGACACTGTGGACTCAGCTCCAGAGGGGAGCTGATGCCGAAGTGGGGCATTCACCCTCATCCACCTTAGTGAGCATGATATTCCCTTCCCAAGTCAGCGTAAGTAGCCATGTAGGTAAAAGTTGTGAATTAATACCAGAGGATTACTACAGGAATGAGGAGGAGGAGGATGACTTTGAATATTCCAGTAGTGGTCAGAGTAGCAGTGGTGGTCCATGTAGTCATTCTGCTACATCAACCCCTGTGCTTAAAACAGGTGAAATTATAGCATTTATTGGCTTGTCACCTTTGCACCCACCATCACACTTCCAGGGCACTCCATCCATGGCAGTTCATACAGCAGAGACTTTTGGCATGCTATGGGCAAAACACAGAACAATGCAACCCATGTTGCACAGCCTTTTAAAGTGGCACAGTAAATGCCCACCAAATCCTGCGGTTGCACGTGAACTCAATGCTGCCATAGCAGAAATGCTTGCAATTGACCTGTTGCGGTTCTCCTTTGTGAAGAATGCAGGATTCCAACGCTTTGTGGCATGAGCATGTCCTAAATGGAAGATCCCATCCAGGACATACTTTGCCACCCGTGCTATTCCTGAGTTATATCATACTGTAACAGAGTCTGTAAGACATGCCCATCAGCATTCCGCATCACCTTACATTAACTTAAGTATGGATATGTGGGCAAGTGGCAAAATGGCAGGTAGTTCTTATCTGTGTATTACCACACATTGGGCACAACTACCTGGGTTGTCTGTGATGGAGGGATGGGAAAGCAGTGTAATAAGTCAGACTGTGGTGGTAGCAACCTTCATGGTGATAGACAGCATGCCATGTTTGCAATGCGGAGTGTGGCAGGGTTGTATACTGGTGAAAACATGTTAGACTTGCTACTGACAGAAATCGATGAGTGGCTGCACCCCGTCCCTAAAAGCTAGCTTCATAGCAAATGATAATGGGTCCAATGTTGCTAAATGTATCAGCAATGGTGGCTTTGTGAGGGTTCCCTGCATGGCCCACTGTTTAAATCTTGTGGAGCAGGAGTTTCTGCAGTACCCTGAAATTAAGCAAATGCCGACCAATGCATGCTGCATCTGTGCCCCACTTTGCAGGTTCTGAAAAGGCCCGTGATCAACTTAGGCAGCTGCAGATCCAAACCAGCCTCCCTCAGCACCGCCTCCAGCTTGAAGTTGTCACGAGATGTAACTCCATACTTTTCATGGCAGAGCACTTGTACGAGCAGTACAAAGCAATCTCAGAGTACCTTGTTATGCACACTAACCATGACAGTTCTGCGGCATCTGTGTCTATGACAACTGAGTAATGGTGACTCATGGATTCAGTAATACTAATGTTGAGGCCTCTTTGAACATGCCACACAGGCAGTGAGCAGTGACACTGCATCCGTTAGTTAAGCCATTCTGTTGCTATGGGTACTGAGGCAGACATTGTTGAATTTGCAGCCTAGCCTTGATGTGGCCCGGAGATAGGTCAAGCTGTACTTTACTCAGACACATGATTACAATCTTAGACAGCAATAGACACATTGCCACCATCAGGAATCTCCAGAATTTGGAATAGCCACAATGATGGCCTCATGCTACAAATGTGGCATTGCATTCATACTGGAGGGAGGGCATGACCAGGTTCAAACTCTCACTGGACAGCTGGTCAGATTGGTTCATGGGACACAGACATCACATGCAAAGTTCTACAACCCACAGCATAACAAGGCTGATGGTCATTGTGGACATAGTGCATCCAGTAAGGTGGCTGAACAGCAAAGGGTGGTGTCAGCTGCACAGCTGGCCATTAATCCACTTTGGGGTGCCTTGTCTCAAGTTGGAATATGTGACCTAGATGAATTTTGTGAACAGGTGGATGATTCATCAGGAATGCGCACATCACAGAGCATGGTTGAGGCCTATTTGGCAGACAACAGGCATATGGCAATATTGCATGATCCTCTGGTGTACTGGAGCGGGAAGGTGAATGAATGGCCAGCGCTGACATCAGTAGCAGTGAAGTGCCTGACCTGCCCACCTTCCAGTGTAAGTGTGGAGAGGGTATTTAGTTCTGCGTGGGACATTCTGCATGATTGTTGCACTAAATTATCACCTACAAATGCTGGCATGCTGACATTTATCAAAATGAATGAAGGTCACATTCCAAGTAGGACAAGCACACCTATGCTTGTACCCAGTCACAATGAGGGTGGTACTGATGATGAGGGTGAAGCAGACCATCCTGGTGGCAGTATCAAACGGTTTTCCATTGAGGCTGATGATGCCCTCATGGAAAAAGAATTTCCAAGTGGGTACAACTCCAGCATTGAGGATTGCAAGGGCTGCTTCCTCATTGATGATGGTGAGGATGTTGGTGG
Organism: Neoceratodus forsteri; assembly: GCA_016271365.2. Lineage (NCBI taxonomy): Eukaryota > Metazoa > Chordata > Ceratodontiformes > Ceratodontidae > Neoceratodus > Neoceratodus forsteri. The sequence goes on along the minus strand of CM028132.1, from coordinate 425,786,980 downwards.
AAGTGTATTAAGGAAAATTAGCATTAAAGTACTTCTTCCTGTTATAAGTTTCATATGACATGTCATTAGAGTTCGCCTTCACCTTCCTTGATTTTGTCAGTACAGTTCACAGAATGTGTGCAGTCATTATTACCTGCAGTCTTCTAAACACATGTCAACTTGAAGCCACTGACATCGTGCTGATTGAATGACACATATCCTGACATTGAAATACAGTAAAAGACCCCAGCCAGCCACCCTGCTTCTTGAGAGAGAGAGAGAGAGAGACAGACAGACAGTCATTGCACCTGTGCCCAGTCTAAGAACCCTCAGCCAGCCACAGGCACCCTCCTTCTTGAGAAAGAGAGAGAGAGAGAGAGAGACAGACAGACAGACACTGTACCTGTGCCCAATCTAAGAATCCTCAGCCAGCCACAGCTACCCTGCTTCATGAGAGAGAGAGAGAGAGAGACAAGCAGACATTGTACCTGTGCCCAATCTAAGAACCCACAGGCAGACACAGCCACCCTGCTACTTGAGAGAGCTAGAGACAGACAGACCTAGTGCCCTTGCCCAGTATAAGAACATGCAGCTAGCCACTGCCACCTTGCTTTTTGAGAGGAGAGAGAGAGAGAAAGAGAGAAAGAGAGCAAGAGAGACAGATAGACAGACATTGTACTTGTGCCCAATCTAAGAACCCTCAGCCAGCCACAGCCATTCTGCTTCATGTGAGAGAGAGAGAGAGAGAGAGAGAGACAGATATTGTACCTGTGACCAATCTAAGAACCCGCAGCCAGTCAGCATGATAGGACATCAACTGTACATGAAAGAAGCGACATCCATCTGGAAAGTACCGTGTGGTATGTCCTGCTCGTGCCATGTACAGTAGTGGATGCCAAGATAACACTCATTTTCTAATGCCATGGTGAGTTCATGTCCTATGAATATGCTCTAATTTATTTCCTATTGTACCACTTTGGTACAATAGTCAGTTTTGCAGAAATTTGGTTTATCTTGTCATCATCTTTATTAACCGGACTAGCCGAATGATCATGAAATAAAGTCTCCAAATTTACCAATGTTGTTTTAAATTTGGTAATTGAAAATAACGTATTCCAAATTAATCTGGCTCCAGCATTCAGTAATGATGGACTACTCTTTTAAAAAAAGTTACTTTGTTGTGTTAGATAACTTTTTAAAAATATATTTGCATGATCAGTACAAGATGATTCGAGAACAAGTAACATCAAAATACTTTTGCCACAGTGAGCAATAATTTCTAATGTTGGTTGTTACCTCTGGTTATTTCCCTGAAGGTGTTGCACCGCAATCCTGGCTGCAGCCAGCAATGTACCATCACACAGTCAACACACATTACACCCATCAAGAACATCAGTCATTTACAGTAAGTATGAATCTCCAGTACTGTGTTTTTGACTTGAATTGTGTTGTTAACCCTTTCTTTACCTTTTTATACAGGCCACTATGGCCAAATACAGGCAAGTGATTTCTAATTTTCCTTCACAGGTGATTGTTTTAACTTGCAGTCTTACAGTCCTAGGACCAAAATGATACCAACTCCAATAATTGCAGCAACAACGCCATTGCAGTGCAGCCACGTAAATTACTTTATCTACAGGTAAATATCAGTCTGATTTCCTCTTTATTTTCCCTTTTTTTCCCTTAGTTTTTCACAAGGGTGAAGTATTCAATGATATCGAAATACAGGACAGATAATATCTCTTTTTCTACACAGATGAGACAGGCATACTTCAGTACGCAAGGATTCTACAACATATATTCCTGGTCAGGAATGTAAGACACTGGTCCAGTGCGTGTCACTAAACTTGATAATTTTATTCACAGGCATTTAGTAATAGCTGTGTATTTCAAGCTGAATATAACAAAAGACAGGAAAAGCACTGCTGGGTACTGAATGGGGTACTGGAATGAACTAAAAATAATTTCTTCTTCATCTGTTTGCAGGTCACATTGAGGTGCTGCAGCCCAGTGATATATTCCAATCTCAAGATGGACAACAGTTTGGATACACTGACGATCTGGAAAGAAGACAAAAATATTAAGGAAAATTGTTTTCAAATGATGCACCCCTCCCCCCCAAAAAAGGTAATGCCTTTTACGGCTTGCAATTTTCATACAGCCGAAAGTAAACAATCAGGCACTTGTAGAACATATCTGCGGCGGCAGCATAGTTTCATCAATATGGTTGTGAATCTGTGTGTTACAATCTGAAAATGTAAAAGAAAAGAATAGTAATGAGAAATTATTCTAACCTACTGACCCACAGCAGTAACCTCCCCCCCCCCCAAACAAAAATAAAATTTTCCAGTACCACATTAGATGGTGGCACATATCTACGGCGTGTGAATGTGATCATGGCCAACACACCAGTGAAGGGGAAACATTCAATATGTATGATTCCCTACAAAGGAGCAATGCAATGGACTGCTTACAACAACAACAAGATTCATTACAAATTAAATGGCAGTGTCTCTCCAAAAACATGACAGTGACACGTACAAAAATTTACCATTGTTGGTATGAATATACACACATAGGGCAGCATGTTTCAGTCACCACAGCAGAAGACATTTCAAGAACATCAAATTATAGTTCAACCCGTGGTCATCTGTGGCTATCATCATTCAGCAACACACTGTACATCAGCACCAGCAGCAACAGCAGCAGCAAACAGCAGGGCAACAGCCGCATCAGGCATCAGCAAGCTACTTTCTCACTTGGAACACGGACACACAGTTCTGGCTCTTTTTGTACACTTCAAGCAGGGCATCAAGAAATACCTGTGACTTTTCTGAACAGTTCCTCATGTGCTTATTCTTCTTTGGGACTTTTCATGAAATTAAAACAGCAGGACAACAGAAGCAGGTGCCAGCAAGCCAGTTTCTCACTTGGGACACTTATGCAGAGTTCTGGCTCTAGGTGTACACTTTAAGCAGTGTATCAAGAAGTATTTGTGACTTTTCTGAACAGTTTTTTATGTGCTTATTCTTCATCAGGATACTAATACTGCATGCTGAATGATGTTGCAAGATAGCAGTATAAGTCTAACCTTGACACAAAATAAGAAATTTTTTTTGGGGGGGGGGGTTGATTGCATTGTAGGTGATTTTAGGGTACTTTGATTTTAATTCTGGGTGTACTATGAAAATGTAACACAGTCAATGGTAACCAATAAGTAATACAGCATTACAATTAAAGCAGCAGTGCAATAATATAATGAAAATTTAGACAGATATGTTTTTATTCTATTTTAGATGGCCCCTTATCTAAGGACTTGTGTATGTGATACCCTTCTTTCCACAATTTAGGTCTGTTTTAATACTTTTTTTTTCACATCTGAAATAATAAAAAGAGCACTCCTTTTGATCTGTCTAGCACCAGGTTTTCATCAGTATTCTTGTCTGTTTTGGTACATCAATTATTTAAAAATCATTTCTGTTGTGACTAAACTGAAGTAGTCGAGCATGAAGCAAGCAGTGCTCCATGACCTTATGGAACAGTGGGTATTCAAAAACAGCTGGGAATACTGATGAAAAACGGGTATGAGCAATATTAAAAGGAGCACTACTGTTATCATTTCAGATGTAAAAAAAGGTAGCAATGCAGACTACAATAAATTGTGGGCAGAAGAGTATCATACAAATCAGTAGATAAGGACTGACTGATAAAAGAATATAAAAGTACAGGTCCAAATTGTCACCGAATTATTGCACTGCTGCTTTAACATACAAGATGAAAACATTAATTGAAAAAAAAAATGATATACTTATTCGGTATGTAAAAAGATTATTAAGTAAGAAAAGAAGGAAAAGCAGAGGCCAGGACTTTTTGGGTTTGTTTTTTAACATTTTATATTTTTTTTGGTGTGTTTTTCATATTTTGTTTCTTTTGTTTATGTTTTTTTTGGGGGGGGAGGTGGGAGGACAGTGAGGAAAAATAAGGACAGGAGACACGCTACATGTTAAGAAAACAGAAAAAAAAGAAAATTATATTAAGCTACTGGGCCTGGGGCTGACCAATAAGCGTACGTAGCATACCAATCATTTCAAGTTGCTGAGCCTCCATTCAGTCCAGCTGCTGGCGAGTTTGGTCAACAACATTATGGAGATATTAGACCTCACTCCACAGGATGGCTGGATCCGCCTGTGTGGCTGGAATTTCATCTGGATTTGCTACAGCTGCTAGAGCCACCACTTGCTCCACCATCTCCATCCTGCTATGTTTTGTACAATTACCCACAGGCTGTCACCATACTGGCCCCTCTTGCACTGCACCCTCCACTGCAGGAGTGCTTACTAACTCCTGCAGCTTGGCCTCCCACTGGGCATGGTGGTGCACTACCATGTGGGTTCTTTGGCCACTCATGCCCAAGTGGCCACGACACACCATCATGCTGCAGATGTTGCATTTAACAACAGTAGAGTCACCAGGCAACATACTAAAAATCTGCTGCACTGGAGAGTTATGGGGAGGACCAGGCACAGGCAGTGGGGGGCTCCCAATGTTGTAGGCTGCTGTGCAATGTGGGGGGTAACAAGCTGCTGCTGCTCTTCTTGTTCCTGCTACTGATCTTCCTGTTCCTGCTGTTTCTGCTGCTGCTGCTCGGACTGCTGTGGGGGGGGGGAGTAGCAGCTGGTGCTGAAGGGATGGCACTACTATCAACCAATGAAGCAGCTCCTGCTGCCACAGTTGCACCTGCAGTGGAAACAACATTTTGCTGGGGGAGCACTAGATTGCGAAACATTGCCATGGTTAAGGCAATAAGTTCACACAAGGTCCCCAAGCATATGTGAGCTGTGAGGAACCCCACTTGCTCCACCTCTCTCCATTTTTAAACTAAAATAACTAAAAGAATTACATACGAACATACGAAATTGCCAGCAGAAAAAGGCCCACAGGTCTATCAAGTCTGCCTAATTGTACAGCTCTGAGTTTCATGTTACTACAGCTGCCCCAGCCCCACCCAAACCTTTCCCTTCCTCCCCTTTCCTGGTCTTTCCCCACTTTGTGTTCTTGTCTGTACTAATCCTGCCCTTGACTCTATCCAAACCCTGCTTAAAGCTATCCACTGTCCTCCATTCGATTAACTCTTCCTGCAGTGCGTTCCATCTTGCCACCACTCTCTTCGTAAAGCAGTGCCTCCTCATCTTCCTCCTGAACCTTCCCCCTTCCAACTTCAGACTGTGCCCCCTAGTGACCCTTCCCCCCTTTAAGCGGAACAATCCTCCCTCTCTGACTTTGTTTATGCCTTTCAAGTACTTAAAGGTCTCTATCATGTCCCCTCTTTCCCTTCTGTCTTCCAGCAAATACATGTTGAGCTCCCTCAATCTTACCTCATACAGGAACTCCCCCAGTCCCATGATAATTTTTGTAGCCCTGCGCCGCACCCCCTCCAGCAATCTCACATCCTTTTTGAGGTATGGGCACCAGTACTACACACAGTACTCCAAGTGTGGCCTCACCAGCGATCTATACCAGGGCAGGATGACCTCCTCCTTTCTGGAGGTGATCCCTCTGGCAATGCACCCCCAGCATCCTATTTGCCCTTGTTGCCACCCTCCTGCACTGTGCTGATACCTTCATGTCCCCTATGACTATTACCCTGAGGTCCCGTTCCTCCTCTGAAGCTGTTACCTGCACTCCCCCCAGCCAGTAGCTGGTCCTGGGATTTCTTGCTCCAAGGTGCATGACCCTGCACTTCTTAGCATTAAACCCCAACTGCCACTCCTTAGACCAGTGTTTGAGTTTAGCTAGACCCTTCCTGAGTGTCTACCTCCCTTCCTCATTGTCCACTCTTGCACAAATCTTAGTGTCATCTGCGAACAGGTGGATCCTACTCTTGATCCCCTCTGCAACGTCTCCAATGAAGACATTGAACAAAACAGGGCCCAGCACGGAACCCTGTGGCACCTTACTTGTTACTGGCCTTGGCTTGGATGTCTCCCCTCCTTACAACTACCCTCTGTTGTCCGCCCTACAACCAGATCTCAACCCACCCCACCAGTTTCTCCCCCACCCCCATGTCCCTCAGCTTGCTCATTAAGCTCCTGTGGGGCACTGAGTCAAAATCCTTGCTGAAGTCCAGGTACAGGACATCCACAGCGTGGCCTTCGTCAACTGTCCTAGTGACCCAGTCAAAGAAGTCTTATTAACTGAAAAAGGAAAAAATAGAAAAACAGAATCAGATAACCGAAAAAAGGGTGGACTAGGGATGAAAGCTGTCTAAAACAAACTCAGGAATATGGCAAAAAAGGATCAAAGGCAGAAAAATCTTTTTTTTAACACTTTTCACTAGCATACTAGACAGTAAGCCAAACAGCTTCTTGTCTCTAGCAAAACAAAAAGTCAGAGTGAAACTAGTTCACTGTCTTCCTGCCTGATTCCCTTCCTGCCTGCATCATGTGACCTGTAGAAAGTCAGACATGCAGTCTGTGGTCTGTTTCTCACAGACTTTGCCTTCCCACAATGCAATCTAAAGTTAATGCAAAGTTTGGAACACAAAGTCCATTAAATGTGAATTTCAACCTCTCAATGGAAACTTTGCGTAATGCTATGCATAATAACATATGAACATACGAAGAAGCCAGCAGAAGAAGGCCATTTGGTCTATGAAGTCTGCTCATATTTCAGAGTCCACAGCTTGAGCTACTGTCCCTGCCCTCCCTCCCCACTCCTCCCATCCTCTCTACCCATAATCCTTACCTTCCCCTTATGCCTATCCCAGCCTCTCTTAAAGCTGCCTACTGTCTTCAACAAGATAACCTCTTCTGGCAGTGCACTCCAAGTATCCACCACCCTCTCTGTGAAGAAGTGCTTCCTGACCTCCCTCCTAAACCTCCCACCCTCCAGCTTAAGACTGTGCCCCCTCGTGTTATGGTTGTCACTCAGCTTAAAGAGACTCTCCTTATCAACCTTATTTATCCCTTTCAAGAACCTGAAGGTCCCAATCATGTCCTCTCTCTCTCTCTCCTGTCTTCCAGAGAGCACATGTTCAGTGCCCTCAACCTCTTTTCGTATGCTTACCTTGTTGACCGGCTTTCATCTTTGTAGCCCTCCTCTGGACCTTCTCCAGAAGGTTAATATCCTTTTTGAGGTGTGGGCACCAGTACTGAACTCCATACTCCAGATGCGACCTTACTAGTGACCTGTAGAAGGGCAGTATAAACTCCTCTCTCCTACTACTGATCCCCATAAATACTGTATGCATCCCAGCATCTTGTTTGCCTTTGCTGCTGGAGTGCTTCAGGTCACTAGTGCTCATCACTCCCTGGAACTTCTCTTCCTCTAATGCAGATACTCAGACTCCACCCAGGTAGTACTCTGGCCTGGGATTCTTGACTCCAGTATGCATAACTTTTCATTTCTTGGCATTGAAGCCAAGCTGTCAGATCCTGGACCACCTCCCCAGCTTTTACAGATCTTCCTGTAGGTCCTGTATCCCTTCAGCTGTGTCCACTCTCCCACAGAGCTTGGTGTCATCAGCGAATAGGCATATTTTGCTCTTAATGCCATCCCCAATGTCATTGATGAAGACATTGAACAACACCGGCCCCAGCACTGAGCCCTGTGGGATACCACTGGTTACCTCTCTGGTGCCAGATAACTCTCCCCCCACAACCAACCTCTGGGTTCTGTCCCTCAGCCAGTTTTCCACCCATCTGGCTATCTTTTTCCCAACCCCAAGATCCACCAACTTCCTGATTAACCTTTTGTGGGGCACAGAGTCAAAGGCCTTGCTGAAATCAAGATAGAGGATGTCTACCACTGGGCCCCTGTCTGCTGTCTTAGTGACACAGTCAAAGAAGTCAATCAGATTTGTTTAACACGATCTCCCCCATGAATCCATGCTGTCTCTCATCCTGGAGACCATGCTCCTCTAGATATTCCACCAACCTTTCCTTTAGTATGGTCTCCATGACCTTGCCCACAATGGAGGTCAGACTGACTAGTCTGTAGTTCCTTGGGTTATCTTTGAGACCGTTTTTGTGGAGAGGCACTACATGTACTGTTCTCCAGTCTTGTGGTACCATGCCTGACTCTAGTGAACTATTAAGTAGGTCTGCCAGTGGTCGTGCCAGCTCCTCAGCCAGTTCCTTTAGTACCCTTAGATGTACTCTGTCCGGGCCTGGTGTTTTGTCCACCTTCAATGCCAGCAGCCCCTCCCTCACTGTATCCTCCTCTATCACTACATCTGTGTTTCCCTCCCCCCAGCTCCTTTTTTCCTTCCTGAAGGCACTGGTCTGTCCTTCTCCCTGGTGAAGACGAAACAGAAGTAGTCATTTAGTATCTCTGCTTTCCCCCCATTATCCTCCACCCACTCTACCCCTTTCTTAAGCCTAACAATCCTTTCCTTTTTGTCCCTTTTCTCACTTACACAGTGAAAGAAAGTCTTCTCCCCCACTCCTTAGTTCCCTCAGCTATCTGCTGTACCTTTGCTCACTGGACTTCCTTATTTGCCCCACTAGCCAAACTTAGGTAAACTTCACTGCATCTCTAATTGAATGTGAAGAAAGACAGATGGCTGACAGGTGAAAAGCATCTGTGGAGGGACTATTTTACATTACTTAGCAACATTTTATACTATTTTTTATGGCTTTGAAAACTTTTAGAGTGTTCATTATTTAACAGCTGCCTATGGGCCTATTTTATGTAAGCAATAAGGCACTCCGGTGAAGTTGGTGGTGCTAGGTTCCCCCATGGTCAAGGGGCTGAAGGCACTCAGCTTCACCTCATGCCTCACTACACCCCTGACTGTAGGGGAAACCTAGTACCACCAATGCCCCGTTATGCCTCATTGCTTAATTCATGAGGTGAACTTTATGTCAGAAACTCATTTGAATATTTGGAATATCTCACTATTTGTTTGCATATTTCAAATGCCCCTGATGCCCTATTTGCATATTTTCATTTATTGCCTAATGTGCATGTTCCAAATTCATTCGATGTTTTTCCAACTTATTTACAGGGCATTACCACCTCACATTGCCCTGTAAATAAGCAAGACTGGCTAATATTTCTTTACTTATTTCACATAAAACTCTTTAGGCTGTGCCTATTTTCAAAGAGTTTAGGGTCAGATACAACAAAGGTTAGCAGATATATAATACATACATACATTCTCAGTTCAATCTGAGACAAGAACAGTGAGATATAAAGTTACAGTATGAACCAGTGATGTAATGCAGTGATACAATACACTTAATACAATACAGTCAGTAATACAGTACAACCATTTGGATACTGTAGGCTGGCAAGTTACAAGCTTTGGTAGAGGATAGTGCAATATAACATGTACAATACAGTACACTTAATGCAATACTGTCTGACATACAGTACAACCAGTGGGGAACTGTGGCTGCCAAGTTACAAGGTTTGGTAGAGGACAGTAGTGCAGCTACTAAACCATAGTTTAACTAATACAGGTGCTCGGGTTAGTGTGGCAGACAGGGGAAAACAAGCACACAGATCAGCAATAGCAATTGCAACAAATCTGAGGATATGAGTCACTCTAAATTGAAAGTCCTCGACTTCTGGAAAGCAGATTTCCCCAAAATGAAAAAATGTATTAAAGATATTCTTGGTTGCATTGGGGAAGGGGGATTAGAACAAAGCTGGAGGGAATTAAAGGAAGCGATAACCTTAGTCTTATCTCACTGTACCAAGCAGGTTAGCAAAACCAAAAGGAAAAGATCTCCACTCTGGTTCACCAAGGAAGTAGCATCCAAAATAAGAGAGAAGAAAATAGCCTTCAGGAGAAATAAGGAGTCCAAAAGCAATGGAAACAGGGAATTATACAAGGAAAAACTTAAAGAGGCTGGGAAAGCAGTTTGGATTGCGAAGGCACAGACTGAGGAAAGGATTGCAAAGGGGGTAATAAGGAGTGACAAGATCTTCTATAGGTATGTAAGGGAAAAGAGGATGAGCACGGGATGAATTGTCAGATTAACAAAAAAGGAAGGTCAGTATGTGGAGGATGATGGGGAGAAAGCAGAGATCCTGAACGATTATTTCTGCTCAGTTTTCACACAGGAAGAAAGCAGCAAGGGTCCTGCCTTGTGCAAGAAGGAGCACAATGTTGGGGGGGCAGATGCAAGTCCATTCTCAGAACAAAGAGTCCTTGAGGAACTCAATAAATTAAAGGTGGACAAAGCAATGGTGCTGGATGGAATTCACCCAAGAATTCTGAAGAAGCTTGGGGATGAGCTGGCCATCCCACTGGGGAAATTGTTCAACAAATCTTTGGAGAGTGGAAAGGTCCCTGAAGACTGCAAAAGAGCTACAGTGGTGCCCCTCCACAAGAGTGGTAGCAGAGAAGAAGTGGGAAACTACCATCCAGTCAGCCTTACCTCAATAGTAGGGAAACTAATGGAGTCCCTGTAAAAGGAGAGAATAGTGGCATTCTTAGAAGCCAGTGGGCAGCTAGACCCACAGCAGCATGGTTTCCCAATAGGGAGTTCCTGCCAGACTAATTTGATTGAATTGTTCGATTGGGTTACCCAAACGGTAGACCAAGGTGATGTGGTTGACGTGGTGTACCTGGACTTCAGCAAGGCCTTTGACATCATCCCTCACAGGAGACTGATCAACAAACTGGTGAGCATGGGCATTAGGCTTAAAATAGTGAAAAGACCTCAAATTGGCTAGATAGAAGGAAACAGAGGATAATGGTAAATGGCACTCTGTCAGAAGAGGGTAGGATAACTAGCGGTGTACCAAAGGGATTGGTTCTGGGACTGATTCTCTTTAATACATTCATCAGCAACATCTCTGATGGACTGGATGGGAAGGTGTGCCTGTTTGCAGGTGACACCAAACTCTGCAACAGGGTAGACACATCTGAAGGGGTTTAAAGGATTGAGTTTGACCTAAAGAAATTGGAAACATGGTCAAGAAACTGGCAGTTGAAGTTCAACACCAAAAAATGTAAAGCTATACACCTGGGAAGATGGAACCCAGCAGGGAAGTACTAACTTGGAGGTGAGCAGGTGACCATGACCAAACAGGAGCGTGATCTGGGGTGATCATCTCAGATGACTTGAGGGTTAACAAGCAATGTGAAAAAGTGACACTAAAGGCTAGTGGCATCCTGGGATGCATAGGGAGGGGCATCACTAGTAGGAAGCAAGAGTTGATTATGCCTCTGTACAGATCCCTGGTGAGGCCTCATCTACAGTACTGTTTCCAGTTCTGGAGACCACACCTCAGAAAAGATATAGACAGATAGGAGACTGTACAGAGAAGGGCAACAAAGATGATGCAGGGTATGCTCCACAAGCCATATGAGGCATGACTACAACAGCTCAACTTGTACTCCCTGGAACAGAGAAGAGACAGGGGAGACATGATAGAGACTCAAATATCTTAAGGGTATCAGTGTGATACAAACAAATAACCTCTTCCAGGTTGACATCTGCAACCAGACTAGAGGTCATGACATGCACCTGAAGGGTGGCTGGTTCAAGAGCAACATTAGGAAGTTCTTCTTCACTGAAAGGGTGGTAGAGCCATGAAATGGCTTTCCCCAAGGGGTGGTGGAAGTCAAGATGGTCAGGGCTTTCTTGGGACAGACAATGTAGTAGCCTCAGGAAAACAACATGCTATGGGAGGGGGTTTGTCTCAACAGGGCAGACTAGATGGATCTCGTGGTCCCAATCTGCTGTCAGAGTCTATGTTTCTATATTTCAAGGGGTTGGGGGGGAGTGAGCAAGGAAAGAAGTTGGGATTTAAATAAACAGATTTATAGAATCGGAGGATTTTAGGGAGGAGATAAGATGTCAATTGGATATAATACAAGCTAAAATCTGTATAAAAGTCTAGTTTTTCTAAGAATTATTTTGTGCCATAAGAAGCTCATTAAAGCCCTCTAGGATTGAAGCCTGCCTTATTCATCCCCTGAGTGATTACCAAATTCTTGAGTCAGCCTGAGAAATCCATGTCTCCAATAGTCTTCAGACTGTGAAACTGTACAACCAAACAACCCTCAGCGGGGGACCTCAGAGAGGGAGCTAGAATGTTTATTAATTACCAGGAGATGAAATTGAGATCTTATTTATTTATTTATGTCTTTGCTAACCAGGTGAGTGCACTGATCCAAAGGACCATTTTCAGGCACGACCCAAGCCACAGCATGGCATATTAAGCAATACAGGTGTGGAGAACAACAGTAAACACAAGCCTCAACATGAGGTGCAGGACATTATAGAACAAGGGGTCATTACATAAACTGCAATTATATAAGAATACAAGGTGTCAAAGAAGGCCAGCATACAGGTCAAAAATACATAGTTACAGGCCAGGCAACAGGCTGAAATAGAAGTCACAAAACACAGAGACCAAACATAAGTCTCAGATATGATACATAAAATGCAAAATGCATTCAGGTACACTAATAGTGCACAGGTCAACGAGCAGATTGGAACTCTGAAATCGAGTACAACACTTCCCCTTAACAAATGGTGATGGGACTTAGATTAGGAAGGAAACAGCAGAAACCCCGAAAAGTGGAGGAAGAGGACAGGAGCAGTAGTGGTGAGTGTAGCAAGGATGAGATACTGCTAATAGGTGGAGGGGAGAGAGAGACAGAGGGAGGGGATGCCAGAGATTACCCAGGAGAGCAGTAGCATTTTACTTTAGACAGTAGCCACTTTTTGAAATTGTTTTTGAAGGAGAGATGGGAGGTAGAAGAGCAGAGAGATGTAGGGAGTCTGTTCCATAGGGAGGGGGCAGAGATGGAGAAGGCTTTACTACCCATGATAGAGGAGATTCATGGAACTAGCTGGTGGGGGGGATGGATGATTTGTGGAGGCTCCTAGCTGCCACTCTGCCCATGAGGAGGGATGAGAATGGGGACAGATGTCTGCTTGTCAGAGTATTGTCAGCTAAGTAACCAAGGGCATAGTCAAACCATCCTTGCAGTGGGAGCCAATCAAGTGACTGGTACAATACACAATGATGGGTAGAAAGGGGGCATGGAGGACAAAGCGACAGATACTGTTGTAGACTGAGTTCAGTCTACAGCACAGAGCTGAGGATATGAGGGAATAGACAGGAGAGTAGTATTCAAGGAGCGGTAGAAGGTTTCCCTGTGCAATTGCTAGGTGCACCTCATAAGAAAGGAATTGATTTAGGCGGTAGGCGGCACCTAGTTTCTGATTAACTCTGCACACAGAATTATTGACATGGTCAGAAAACATAAAGGAGGGGTCCAGAGTGACACCTAAGTATTTGAAACTAGGGACACTTTCAAGGGGGGACCAGCAGGTATGGGTACAAGGAGGGAGGAGTTTGTCTTGGAGATCTTTGTGAGGAATGGTTTGTATCCAAATAGCATTACTTTTCTTTTCTTTTCTTTTCTTTTACCAAGAGTCTGTTGGAAAGAAACCAATCGTGGGCAGCACCATAGTTAAGTGTAAGAGCAGCAGAGATGTTTGCAAGGGACTTGTCGCTATGGTAAAGGACAGGATCATACTCATAGAGAAGAGCCTCACAGGTGAGGCTTTCAACCAGGAGTGTGTTAATAAAAGTGGAAAAAGTAGGGGGCCAAGGATGGAGCCTGGGGACCCCCTGTGGGTACTGGTAGGGCAGGGGAGGAGGTTGTACCATTCGTAACAGACTGGGAATTGCCTTTGAGGTAGCTTCTGAACCATGCTGTTGTCTCTGCAGAGCAGCCAAGGTGTAGGCGAGTGAAGTGGAGGAGGGAGTGGTTGACGAGATCAAACGCCTTCATCAGATCCACGAATACAGCACCAGTGGCCTTACCCGCCTCCATGTTTCTGTCCAGTGTATTCAGGTTTGCCTCCACCATGATGGCTTCTAAGTCTGGAATTTTATTTTTTAGACTTCTTGCATTTGCATACATGGCCTTCTACATTTTATTACCACTCTGCCTGCTACCCCTGTGTCTCCCTTCAGATTACAATCCTGTTTTCAATTATGTCCTGGGGCATGAAATACAAGATGGTCAATGATGTCTGATGGCCTCTTACCATTCAGGGCTTTATGGGTAATAAACACCTTAAAATTAATGTGGCTCATTGCTAGTAGCCAATGTAGTTCCCAAAAGAAAAATGCAATATGATAATAAATATGTGTGTTTTTTTTGTTACATACTGCATGCACTTTCAGAATGCTTCTAAAGCACAATGGCCCATATTCATGAATGTCAGCTCCAGCATTAACATCACTTTACTCTGCCCTTATTTGCCCAATTCAGCATAGCTAAATCAGGTAGAGAAAAGTTAGAAGTAATATTCAAGAAAATAGGCCATTATTTTTGATGTTGCCATAGTTCTTTAAGTAGCAGTTGGTAAAGTAAAGGAGTGAATATATATTTTCATTATATTACAAAAGCACAATCTGGTATAATGAAATGCAGAAAAGAACAAAAATCAATCATGCATTCTGAATCAATTTATACTCTATAGTGTCAGAGTTGAGCTTTTTCTCACATCTGCATAAAATGACATACTTGGAGATCCTTTTAAGGACATATTTTAAAAGGAAATTTCCATGAATTTATGAATAGGCAATATTATTTCTATACATAATGTATTTATTCACTTTTTATTTACTTTTGAGTAAATCATTATGCAGGAAACTTACAGCCACCAAGAACTGATTATAATTCTTATTCTAAATTTCAAGCGTAGCTTGTACCATGCTCTGTAGAACCTGCCTTCAAATTTCCACTGATGTATATGTGCATGAAATATTTGAAATAAGATATAATGGATGAAAAAGCAAACACTGAGTATTTATTTCCTCAATTGCATGCAGGTCAATGCATTCCAGATATATTTTATATATGATGATCTCGATACAAAGATTAGTAATGAATGCTATTCAACAAGCTCAACATTCTGTGTGACAGAACAAGAGTTTATACTGTAATCTCATTGTGCAAACTAGATAAACTCTCAAGATGACTATTCAATGTTGAGAAAGACAAATATGTCAGTAATACCTATTCTCTGCAGAGCTTGTGAGTAAGCTATGAGGAGGAATGTTTGTAAGGGGGGGTGTATGAGAGATAAGTGAGCAGTATGGAACTGGTCACCAGGTCTTGAAACTTCAGAATCACTGGTCACAACTGGGATAGTTGCTCTCAAGATATACATAAGCAACAAGTCATGTCAGGGTATGCATACATACCCCAGTGGAGTGAGGCATGAAATCAAAAGCCAAATTTCCTCATGCCCCTGGACAGAGCATTCAGATCCTTTAATGCACACCCTGGAGAGGCTTGTTGCTCTTATAAAGAAGTTAATTCCCCAGGGTGCAAAATAAAGGGAAAAAAAGGCAGAGTGGTTGAAATGAAAGGGGACAGGAATACAAGCTATAAAATGAAATGGGAAAATCAGGAAGGGGAAAAGGGAGACACGGGGTAGCAGACAGAGTGGTAATGAAATGTAGAAGACCATGTATGCAAATGCAAGAAGTCTAGAACATAAAATTCAAGACACAGAGGGCATCATGGTGGAGGCAAACCTAAATATAATGGACATTACTGAGTCATGGTGCACAAGAAAACATGACTGGGACATGGCCATATTAAGCTATGCTCTGTTTAGGAGAGATAGGGTGGGAAAGAAAGGAGTCAGGGTGGTGTGGTATGTAAGGCAGAGTATCAAAGTGACAGAGACACAGGGAACCCAGGAGGGGAATGGGAGGTTGAAGGTACTGTGAGTCACCCTGTAGGTGGGAAACAGAGCCTTTATTCACACTTGTGTGATCTACAGACCTGCAATACAGGAGGAAAATTTAGATAAGAGACTGGTAGAAGCCACTGGCACAATGGCAGGAAAAGGTGAGGTGCTGCTGGTGGGGGACTTCAGTCTGACAGATATAGATTGGGCCTCCATTCACAGTTTCAGCTAGAAGTAGGGATGTCCTGGACTCCCTGCAGGGTGGCATTTTTCTGGCAACTAATCAGGGAGCTCACTCATGAGGGAGCAGTCCTGTACCTGGTGCTCTCTAATAGGGATGGTGTTGCAGTAGTCAAGGTGGGAGGCTGCCTGGGACCAGTGACCACTGTACAGTATTTTTCAATATAAGGATGGCAGTGGAAACACACCACATAAGGACAAGGGTCCTGGACTTCAGGGGGCAGGTTTAAAAAAAAATGAGTGAATGCCTTAGAGATGACTTAGCGGGGGGGGGGATGATGTGGGAGAGGTGGACAGTCAGTGGATTAAGCTACAGGAATACATAGTGAAGGCAAGAAACCTCTTTGCAAAGGAAGTGAGCAAAATCAGGAGGAAAAAGAGACTGCTATGGTTCTTGAAGAAAGTGGCTGAAAAGGTTATGGTTAAAAGTGTAGCCTTCAGGAGGTATAAAGAGAAACAGAGGGATGAAGACAGGGAGGTGTATCAAGAGAAGAAGAGGGAGGCAGGAAAAGCAGAGAGGAGCACAATGGCATAAACTGAGGTGAAAGAGGAAGACTGGGGAGGGATTGAGAGGTTAAGAAGGGCAGGTAGGGTCTGTGCAGAGAAGGATCTGGAAAAAGCAGATATCCTGAACAAATACTTTTATTCAGTTCTCACAGAGGAAGGGGAAGGAAAGGACCACATAAAAGCAATGGACACACTGGGGGGAGGGGGTAGACAAGTCCCTTTACAGAGGAGAGAATCCTGAAGAGACTCAGAAATCTGAAAGTGGACAATGCTGTGGGGCCATATGGGGTACACCCAAGGATGTTAAGGGAGCTCAGAGATGTGCTTGCAGCACCTCTGACAGTCCTCTTTAACAACTCACTGGAAACAAGAGTGGCTCCAGAGGATTGGAGGAAGGCAGATGTAGTCCTGCTTCACAAAAGTGGTAGCAGGGAGGAGGCTGGCAACTATAGGCTAATCAGCCTGGCATCAGTGGTAGGGAAGCTAATGGAGCCACTGCTAAAAGAGGGATTGTGGAGTATCTTGAAATGAATGGTTTATAGGACCCGCATCAACATAGATTCGGGGGTGGGGGTCATGTCAGACAAATCTGATACATTTTTTTGACTTGGTGACTAGGGACATTGATCCAGGTGGGGTGGTGGATGTGGCCTACTTAGATTTCAGTAAAGCTTGCAACATTGTTCCACGTAGATGAACTATAAGGAAACTGGGCAGCTTAGGGGTGGGTCAATGGATGGTAAACTGGGTGATAAATTGGTTAAGGAACAGATGGTGGTAAAAATAGTTCACTACAGGGATGGGGAAAATTGACCAATGGGTTGCCACAGGGCTTAGTAATGGGACCAGTTCGCTTTAATGTCAGTAAGTCACATCACAGATGAGGTGTAAGTGAAGGTCTGCCTCTTCGTGGATGACACCAAAATCTGCAATAGGGTGGACACTCCAGAGGGAGTGGAAAGAATGTTCAGAGACCTGCTAAAACTTGAGGAGTGGCCAAGAGCATGACAGCTGGGTTTTAAGGCAGACTACACAATGGGAGAAGAGGTACTGATGGTCACCAAACAGGATAGAGACCCTGAGAGTAATCATATCTGAGTGGTGACATCAAGGTGGAGAAGCAGTGTGACAAGGAAGCTGGTAGGGCTAGTGGGGTGTTGGGGTGCATATGGAGGGGTACTATCAGCAAGAAGGAGGTGGAATTGCCACTGTATACATCACTGGTTAGACAACACCTGGAGTATTGTGTCCAATTCTGGAGACCATGGGCTCAATTTTCAAACAACCCTTAGATCGTCAGAATTTGCTGCGATCTAGGGCTACAGCTAACTCCAGGGACCCTGTGACCAATTTTTAGAAACATTAGGGTTCCAGCACCAAACTCCCTGGGCTTGCCACAAGCCAACAGCTGCACCAAAGAAATAGTGCACCAGAGGGGATTGCTGCATGCCTCAGATGGGCTTGCAGCAGCTGAGGGAAGGATGGCAAGCCACCAGCTGGATGCCCTATTGGCTGGCAGGTTCTGTAAAGTTGATTTCTGAGGGAGTCATTGCAAAATATATCAATGGAATAACATACAGTAATAAGCATGACTAATAATAACCATGTTAAAGTACACTAAACCTTGATGGGAACGGGTGGTGGTGGTGGTGGTAGAAATAATGGTTTGGTGTTAATATTTATATATTTATATGGGGAGATAAATGCTAGCTCACAGTTTGCAAGAGGACACCAATAAAATGTATAACTTTATAATTGGGTGACAACATTCTGCTATTGGATACTGTGTAGTCCAGAAGTTGTTCACAACATATGACTTACAATAGGGGAAGATGAGGGGTGGGGGCAGCATAGGAAGAAGCAAAATGATTGAACAAACAAACAACATAAAAAGATGATATCCCTGAAATTGTCACTTTGGCAACAAAAGCTGTGCTTGCTCCATCTCCATCATGCCCCCTAAGGCATCCCACCCACCCATGATCTGTAGGCAATCATCCCCCTCCTAGCAGGTCCCCCTCCCCCCAATGGCAGCATCACCAGCATTGAAACAGGGCTGGTTTAAGTGGAGCCACTTGCTACATCCATGGAGAGACTTGCAAAATTGGAAAAAAGGGGATGTTGCAGCCCTGCGGTGGTGAAAGCCCCCTCGTGACCTGGTACACCCCACTTTATGGTGCAAAGTTGGCACAGTGTCCCTTTGGCACAGTGGCTCCCCTATTTGATGCAAACCATATTTGAAAAATGGGAATGCTGCATGTTTTGAAGCAAGGTGCCACTTACATCATTTGTGTTTGATGCAGGCACCTTGTGTCATTCCCCAGGCTTTGACAATCAAGCCCCACATCTCTGGAAGGATATAGAGTCAAGGCAGTCTAGAGGAGGGAACTACAATTCTACAGGGTTTACATCAGAAGCCCTATGAGGAGAGACTAAAGGATCTTAATATGTAATCCCTGGAAGGGAGAAGGGAGACGGGTGTAACCCCCTTGTTACCCAGGGTTACTAGAATACCAGTAAGATCTAGTGGTAGGCAGGGAAGGCAGCTTGTGACACTCCAGTTAAATGGATTTCATACTGTCACACTCTGTTCTCAGTCTCAGCTGAGACTGAGGGATGACATCACCATAGAACTGTTGCAGCTGCATGAGCCACAATGGAATCTGCTGCACTGAGTTGGAGTAGAATGTTGGGAGGTTTGAACAGTCTGGAGGTCAGTTGGAGTTTGGAGCTTGTTATGAGAGCAGCACAGCAGCTCTGTGTTAGGCTCTTGGAGCCTGAGCCCTGACATAGGGCTACCAGTAGGGAAAAGGTGTGTGTTTCCACCTAAAGAGAGACACAGAGGCTAGTTTTAAAGTGGTGGAGACCGCTGAATCGGGTCTCAGTGCCCCATCCCTGGGGGGATGGGGCAGGAAAGTTTAGCCTGCATATTCCAGGGGCAACCCCCTGGCTACTGCTAGTGGAGAAGCTGCCTTATTTTGTCCAAGAGTGTGGGAAACAAGAAGATTTTGTGATTCACCTGTGGGCACCTGCAACCGGAGGGTGAGTTTCTGCTCTTTCTAAAGGGCCCATGTTTCACACTGGAACTTGTATGATAGTGGGGATTGGACTACTGAAGTAGTGGGAGGCCTAGAGTAATAGGCTCAGTCAAAAGTAAAAGTATGTTCAAGTCCAGCACATAGAGGAAGTCAAGACATGTAGAGGAGATGTGACATACTTCTACCCAGTCATCTACATTGCCAAGCTTTCAGAAAAAAGTTGTTTAATATCCAGAGAAATGGCCGGGTATGGATTGTGGGAGCTGGAGGTGGGAGACCCCCCATCTTTAGTGACCAGGTCCACCTCTATGGATTTGCTCTGTGGATTTCTACTTTGCCTCATGCACTTGGCCAGTGATGAGGGAAGTACCCAGATGTGGGATTGGAAGGAAAATTCCCTCTAGGAGCCGAAGGCTCTAAGGTGATTTGGGGAGCCACCAACAGGAAAACTGGTTCATTCCCATAATGGACCGCGGATCAAGTGGCCAGCGGGGGAGCCGGGATAGTGGCGAAAACCCAAGTATTGTACAAGTCGGGCTATGTACCCAAAGCTGCATGCAAGTCTGGGCTGTGTGCCTGGTGGGTTTAGAGCCTGAGGGCTGGAAATTTGAAGAAGTGTTCTGTTGTCTCTAATCTGCATTACCAGGGATGTAGCCCTGTGGGGGTCCATCTATGCTTTGTTTGTTCAGTTTGGATGTGAATAAAAGCCACACTGTAGAATCCCATTCCTGGTTCTGGACATTACAGTTATTGCTTCCTGTGTTCGGATTTACTTGGGTGCCCCTGTGTAGAGTAGCCAAACCTAGGCCCCCTGTGCTGAGTAACCTAATCCTCCCCGACCCCAGTCCCAACCAGGTACTGCTGTCAGCTTCAACAGCATGCCACCTGTCATTTTGCAAAAAGGCAGGGGTCCGGGGGTTACAAAAATGGAGGCACCACCTTGGATTTTAATTCTGGGAGGAAGGTGCTTGGGCAAGGGGGCTAGCGTTTTGGCTGTCTGGCAGTGGGTAGCCCAAAAAGCTGAAGCAATTTAACTAGTGTGTTGCTGTGTGCTGTGGATCTTATGCTGCTGTTTAAAATGCCAACAGTTTACTAAGGAGCAGTAAAGCTAAAAGAGTGTGCCCTTGTCCTGCATCAATTGTTTGCAGCGTTTTGCCTGCTTTTAAAAAAAGAACTGTGGTAAAGAAAAGTGTGGAAGACTAGGGGTAGCAACAGAAAAATTGTGCCCTGGACATTGGAAATGCTTTTTCAATGAACTGAGAGACTTGCAGGTGTGAATGGCTTTGTTAAATGGCTGAAATGGACTCCCGCTGTGGAGTCAGTTGAGAAAAAAAAAATGCATTCTGCAGTTTAAATTTGCCTGCTCGATGATCGTCATGAGGAGAAGACCACTTGCGAGGAAGAAGAGGCTCATTTGCATGGCGTCGTGTGATTGGTGAGGCTGCAATCAGTCCTGCCCCTCAGCCAGCTCTACAGTGACTGCCCCAGCATTCGAGAGGGAGTGTGAGTGTAGTGCGTGTACTGGCTTGTGGAGGAGTATCGCGGACATTAAAAAGTGCTGTAAACCATCTAAAAATAGACTGTTTTGTTCAAAATCAAGCTCAACCCACATATCGATCGTCTAAATTGCAAGTGTGGTGGTCGAGGAGACGATCGGCAGGACTGCCCACCCGTTTTCCTTCTGTGGCCTCCAAGACTGGCTGCAGGCCATTTTTCCCCATCGCAGCTAACAGCTACTGATAACAGTAAGTACCAACAGTGAAATTGCTCAAACAGTGATTTTCTGCCAAAAGCCATCTAAATATGTGTGCAGCAGTGTAGTCGCTTTGCAAGTAACGACTGTGTCAAGTCCTACCAGCAAGTGCAAGTCTGTTAAGCCATTGACTGTGTGCATAGTAATGAGTTCAGCATCAGTTTAAAGTGTAAAGACAGAGAGAGACTGTGAGTTGTAGCCAAATGTGCAGCACTAGTTTACAGGCAATCCTGTGCTTAAAAACTTGAAGCTTTAAGGGACTGTGAGTTAAAGAAATGTTTCCAGCAAGTGAAAAGTCCATGGAAAATCATGTAAATGTAATTAGAAAAAGAACAGTGCAAGTTTGTGCAGTTTGAGCAAAAGTTATCAGTAGTGTGTGTATATCTGATGGGCAGTGGCTTGACCCAATTTCTGAATGTTGATGCACAGGAGTGCTGCCACTGTCATTACAGGATGGGGTAGTAAAGTAAACACAGCAGCAGAGTAGCCATTTTAAAAGTAAAGAAGGTGTTCAGTAAAGTGGGACTTTCAGTTACAGTGATTTTTTTTTTTTTCTGCAGTTATGGCCTCAGGACCAGCTCGATACCCGGATCATGCCCGGGTTGCAGTAACAGCAGCAGTGAATAGACTAAGGGACATTGAAAAGTGGTGCTATGGAGGACAACTGCCTCCTCATGTGGCGATTCCTGGTTATCCAGTGCATGTGTGTTAAATATGCTTGAATGCTGGAAGGGACATCTTCATGATACCTCACTGTGTTGGATGCTTAGAAAAACATGGCCTGTATAAAGTGCCCCAGATTCGTTTGGCTCCCACATGGACAAAGGTTCAGGAATCTGCAGTTGGCAGCACACAGCACCAGGTGGAGCCTGTTGAAGAAGGCCCCTCGGGGGAGTGTGGCACAAAGCTAGAGGGTGCAGAGTTAGAGACGGAACCAGAAGTTGAAGTTTCAGATGCTGGATCCCAGAAGGAAAGTTCGGATAAAGCATCAGTAGACCCCTTGGGGGGGGCCTAGCCCAAGTCTCACAGGAGAAGATGAGATGCGGGAGGCCTTTGAATGGGAGGTGTCGACCTCCACGCCTAGTGATGAGTGGATAGTCTCAGGAGTGAGGATGACTGCTCACTCCTGAGCTCAGATCCTTAGTGAGGAAAAAGATGAGGGAGAACCTATGTGGCCTTGTGAAAAAGGAACAGGTACACAGCCTCAAGCTCTTGTCTCGGAGGAATGCATGGAAGAGAGTGGTGATGCCACTGCCCTGGCTATGCAAGAAGAAGAAGAAGTCAGGGTTCCGCTTTTAATCTCGTTAAGGATGCGTAGCTGGCAGAACCAGGACTGGCCACCCCCAATCCAGGCCAGCGGACTCAGGTTGACCAAAGCTAGTAAAGAGGAGAGACTAGTTCGTAGGAAGGCGAATGAGATCTATGGTATGACCTTTCCTACCTTTCCTCGGAAAGTCTGGGAGGAGATTGAGAACAGCAGGAAATCCTGGGTCTGGGCCAAAGCAATAAAAGGTGTGCATCCTGGGGCAAACAAGCATGTAAAGGACAGACTGTTTCATGAGAAATATACCCAGTGGAAGAGAGGCAGAACACTTTTTATGGACAGAGTGCGAATAGTGGACGGAGAGGGACGTGAAATCTCCCACTTAGTAAATTATGTGCACCCAGATGGGGTAATAATTCAAGCTCCTGACCCCCGGTACTATTGGCCTTGATGCAAGGACCTCCCAGCAAATGTGTCCGTGCCTACTAAATGGAAAGCTGAGCAGTGGTAGTCAATACTGCCACACCAGCCTGTGAAGTGCCTTTATTGATCCGCCAGTATGGACATCCAGGACTCAGGTGCCCCACATTCATAAGTTCTACAGTGTACTGGCCTTTCCAGAATCCATCGACTTGCCCACCAGATGACTTCAGATCCAGAGAGGACACCAGTCCAGCTATATCCTGTTTCATCGCCTGGTAATCGGATGACGTCAGACCAGCTGTTTTCCTTTTTGTTCCTGTTCTAAGGTTCCATCTTCAGAGGTGACATCAGCCCAGTAGTTCCCAGATGTGCCCTCCTGTAGTTCCCAGAAGAGGTCCGCCCAGCTGTATCGGGAGAAATGCTGCCAGGGAGAGTCTTCGGCTGAGGGTGCAGGTCGGTTCAGAATTTTTCGTTCTACAAGGGGCTGGTAAGTCCAAACGTTTCTATCTTTATGACATTGCAGTACACACCCTACACTAGCAGACTCCAAAATGTGTGAACTGTCCTCAAAGACTCTCCCCTTCAGGACTTTGGCCTGTTAGAACTGTGCTTCACCGGGCTCCGGCCCAGGAGAGACTCTTTAATGGACTAGCCTTGGGGCACTGTGATCACTAGTTGGGAATTTTAGAGCACTCCATCCCACCAAATGTGTATTGTAAATAATGTCATTGCTTTCTACTGTTTTCTAGTGTATATACTGTTTTTCTACCTTTTCTGAAAAAAAAAAAATCTTTTTGGGATTCTTCAGTGTTTTGATGGTAGGGGTTTAGGTAGACTGTGTATGCAGATTGGGAGTGTGTGTTGTCTTTCTTTTTCTTGCAGGTGTTCCTGGAGAAGATAGAAGAGAAGACAAGAAGAGGAGGAGGGGCTCATCGGAGTTCCTCACTAGTACTTTAGTGTGTAGTAATTTAAAGTACTGTGGTGTTGTTATTATTGTTATTACTGTATTAACCCTCTCCCTCCACAGGTGTGGTTGTGGGGGTAGGGAGGAGGCAGTAAAATGATGTAATAATGTGGTATTAGTTTTTTGGTGTGTGGCTGCAGGTTGCCCAAGGTCGGGGAGGTCCCCGACTTGTTTTTGTTTGTGGGTGTTAAGTTAGAGGCAGACAGATTTTCCCTAGAAGGCTAGGGAGGATAGACAGGCTGTGGTCCTGAAGGGTCCTAGAGACTGCAGTGCTGATCTATTAGGGCTATGCTCTGGACAGTTCTACCAGAGCCACTAGGCATCCATAGTAAGTGGATAGTGTAGAGGCTGATATGTCAGCTAAAGGCCTCTAGGCCCTTAGTGTTGCCTGCCTGTGCTCGCACATGGTAGGAGGGGGCCTGATCACCCCCCCCGCAGGTAGCACATAGGGTGCGATGGCCTAAAGCCGGGTAAACAATGACTGCGGACAGTCATTTTCCTGGTCAAGGGCGAATGTAACCCTCTTGTTACCCGGGGTTACTAGAATCCCAGTAAGACCTAGTGGTCGGCATGGAAGGCAGCTTGTGAAACTCCAGTTAAATGGATTTCACACTGTCTCACTCTGTTCTCAGTCTCAGCTGAGACTGAGGACTGACATCACCATAGAACTATCGCAGCTGCATGAGCCACAATGGAATCTGCAGCAGGGAGTTGGAGTAGAATGTTGAGAGGTTTGTACAGTAGTCTGGAGGTCAGTTGGAGTTTGGAGCTTGTTGTGAGAGCAGCACAGCAGCTCTGTGTTAGGCTCTTGGAGCCTGAGCCCTGATATAGGGCTACCAGTAGGGAAAAGGTGTGTGTTTCCACCTAAAGAGAGACACAGAGGCTAGTTTTAAAGTGGTGGAGACCGCTGAATCGGGTCTCAGTGCCCCATCCCTGGGGGGATGGGGCAGGAAAGTTTAGCCTGCATATTCCAGGGGCAACCCCCTGGCTACTGCTAGTGGAGAAGCTGCCTTATTTTGTCCAAGAGTGTGGGAAACAAGAAGATTTTGTGATTCACCTGTGGGACACCTGCAACCGGAGGGTGAGTTTCTGCTCTTTCTAAAGGGCCCATGTTTCACCCTGGGACTTGTGTGATAGTGGGGATTGGACTACTGAAGTAGTGGGAGGCCTATAATAATAGGCTTAGCCAAAAGTAAAAGTATGTTCAAGTCCAGCACATAGAGGAAGTCAAGACATGTAGAGGAGATGTGACATACGTCTACCCAGTAATCTACATTGCCAAGCTTTCAGAAAAGAGTTGTTTAGTATCCAGAGAAATGGCCAGGTATGGATTGTGGGAGCTGGAGGTGGGAGACCCCCCATCTTTAGTGACCAGGTCCACCTCTACGGATTTGCTCTGTGGATTTCTACTTACCTCATACACTTGGCCAGTGATGAGGGAAGTCGATGGAATTGGAAGGAAAATTCCCTCTAGAGTCGAAGGCTCTAAGGTGTTTGGGAGCCACCAACAGGAAAACTGGTTCATTCCCATAATGGATCATGGATCAAGTGGCCGGCAGGGGAGCCGGGCCAGTGGGGAAAAACCCAAGTAGTGTACAAGTCAGGCTGTTTACCCAAAGCTGCGTGCAAGTCTGGGCTGTGTGCCTGGTGGGTTTAGAACCTGAGGCTGGAAATGTGAAGAAGTGTTCTGTTGTCTCTAATCTGCATTACCAGGAATGTAGCCCCATGGGGGTCCATCTATGCTTTGTTTGTTCAGTTTGGATGTGAATAAAAGCCACACTGTAGAATCCCATTCCTGGTTCTGGACATTACAGTTATTGCTTCCTGTGTTTGGATTTACTTGGGTGCCCCTGTGAAGAGTAGCCAAACCTAGGCCCCTGTGCCGAGTAACCTAATCCTCCCCGAACCCAGTCCCCACCAGGTACTGCTGTCAGCTTCAACAGCATGCCACCTGTCATTTTGCAAAAAGGCAGGGGTCCGGGGGTTACAGGGGGATATTATAGAGACATATAACTTCTCAGAGGTGCTGCCTGTCAAAGGCATGGGGGAGGCGAGGGTAATTAGCACCATGCAGTTTAATGAATGGTTGAAAAAATGGTGCGGAGCACAGGGGTTTGGCTTCATTGGGGACTGGGGTTCCACCTGGAGGGACACCAGCCTATACTGGCAGGATGGTCTGCATCTGTCCAGGAAGGGAACAAGTCTTTTGAGCAATCGGTTTAAATGCTTCATTGGCAAGCTTTTAAACTAGTCAAAGGGGGAGGCACTGACAAGCAGCATAAAAATCCCAGCCTCTCCCTACAAAACAGGGTACTAAGTAAGAAAAAGACTGAGGTAGAACGGTCAGTGGGGGATGCCGCAACAGAAGGTAAAGCCATCAAAAAATGGAGAGCAATGAGTACCAATGCCTGTAGTCTGGGTAACAAGCTTTCTGAATTAGTGGCCTTGATGGAGGAGGAACATCTGGATATTGTGGCAGTCACAGAAACATGGTACACACAAAACCATGACTGGGACGTAAACATACCAGGATACACTATCTACAGGAGGGACAGGGAGGGTAAAAGAGGAGGAGAAGCTCTTACATAAGGGAAGGAATAAAAGCAACAGAACAAAAGAAGGTAAACAGGGAGGAGAAGAAGCACTGTGGGTAAATTTGGAGACAGACAATGGCACCACAATCCGCACAGGGGTTGTATACAGACCCCCTTCTCAGAGGGAGGAAATGGACAAGGAAATGATAGAAAGTATACTTAGAATGGCAGTAAAAGGGGAGATATTGCTGATGGGTGATTTGAATATGCCAGATGTTAACTGGAGTGCAGTTGCAGCTGCCACTTCGAAGAGTGGAGTTATTCTAGATGCCCTACAGGGGGCATGCCTTACACAACTAGTGCTGGAGCCCACTCAAGAGGGAGCAATATTAGACTTGATTCTCTCAAATGGAGATGGCGAGAGGATCACAGATGTAGAAGTGGGTAGCCATCTGGGAACTAGCGACCATTGAACAGTATGGTTCACAATAAACACAGCAATACAGTCAAGCCATACAAAGACAAAGGTATTGGACTTTAGGAGGGCTGACTTTGCCAAAATGGGTGAGTGCCTAAGGAATGCACTAGCAAATAGGCAGGAAGGAGGCGTGGAAGAACAATGGGGAATAATAAAAACTGCCATCACAGAGGTAACGAGCCTTTGTGTGAAGCAAATAAACAAAACAAAATGATGTAAGAAACCACTATGGTTCTCAAAGGAAGTGGCAGTGAAGGTTCAAGAGAAAAAGAAAGCATTCAGGAAGTACCAGGAATTGCAGAAGGAGCAGGACAGAGAACTGTATCAGTTAAAGCAAAAGGAGGCTGGGAAGGCAGTCAGAACAGCAAAGGCCCAAACCGAGGAAAAGATAGCCAACTCAGTTAAGAAGGGGGATAAAACCTTTTATAGGTACATCAGGGAGCAAAGGAAGACCAAGGGAGGGATAGTGAGGTTTAATAAAGGGGAAGAAGGGTGGGCAGAGGGAGTCTGTGAAAAGGCAGAGATACTAAACAAATATTTTTGCTCAGTATTTACAAATGAAGAGGGAGAGGTACATAAAACAAACAGTAGAAACACTCTGGATACAGAAGTTGATACCAGCCCATTTACAGAAGAAAGGGTTCTGAAAGAACTCTTAAAACTGAAGGTGAACAAAGCAATAGGGCCTGATGGGATTCATCCCAGAATTCTAAAGAACTAAGGGTAGAACTAGTGACACCACTGACTACCTTTTAACAAATCATGGGAGGATGGGGTGGTACCCGAGGACTGGAGGAGGGCAGATGTGATTCCTCTTCACAAAAGTGAGAGCAAGGCAGAAGTGAAACTACAGACCTGTTAGTTTAACCTCAGTGATAGGGAAAATGATGGATACTTCTGAAGAAAAGGTTTGTCGATTATCTAGAGGCCAGAGGGGCACAGAACCCTAGGAGCATGGATTCACAGTGGGAAGGTCATGCCAGATGAATCTGATAGATTTCTTTGACTGAGTGACCAAAGTAGTAGATCAGAGAGGGCTGTGGACATGGCCTACCTAGACTTTGTAGCAAGGCATTTGACACAGTCCCACACAAAAGATTAATATACAAGTTAGCCAGCCTGGGAGTGGGTCCCAAGATGACAGCCTGGGTAAAGAATTGGCTGGAGAATAGGACACAGAGTAATAGTAAATGGAGTCCACTCAGAAGAAGGAGGGTTACCAGTGGGGTACATGAGGTTCAGTATTAGGACGGTCCTCTTCAATGTCTTTATAGCGACATTGCAGAAGGACTGGAAGGAAAAATATGTCTCTTTGCAGTTGACACAAAGATCTGCAACAGAGTTGATGCACAGGGTGGGGTGGAAAGAATAGAAGGGACTTGCAAGGTTAGAGGAATGGTCAAATGTATGGCAGCTTAGATTCAATGCTAAGAAGTGCAAGGTAATGCACCTGGGAAACAAAAACCCAGGGGAAGAGTACACAATGGGGAGTGAGATACTAACAACAACAAAAATGGAAAGGGATGTGGGGGTAGTCATATCAGATGACCTAATGATGGGCAAGCAATGTGAGAGGGCAGCAAGGAGGGCTGGGGAGATACTGGGATGCATAGGGAGAGGCATCACCAGTAGAAAACAGGAAGTTATTATCCCTCTGTACAGACAGCTGGTGAGACCCCATCTGGAGTACTGTGTGCAGTTCTAGAGATCCAATCTCCGCAAAGACATAGACAGGATGGAAGCTGTCCAGAGGAGGGCAACTAAAATGGTGCAGGGTCTGCACCGGAAGACATATGAAGAGAGATGAAAGGAGCTTTATATGTATAGCCTCGAGGAAAGGAGGGAGAGGGGGGACATGATAGAAACGTTCAAGTACCTCAAGGGAATCAACAAAGTCCAAGAGGGTAGCATCTTTCAAAAAGAGGTGTGCAAGAACAAGAGGAACAATTTGAAGATAGAGGGCGTCTCAGAGGTAATTTAAGGAAGTATTTTTCACAGAGGGTTGTGGATGCATGGAACAGCCTTCCGGAGGAAGGTTATGGAGTCAAAATCAGTGGTGGAATTCAAGCATGCATGGGACAGTCATAAGGCAATTCTAGGAGGTGGGGGTAGGAAGAAGTAGGCTGCTGGTTAACTAGGATCTGCAGCCTATCCAGTAGGTAGGGAAATGGGCAGACTGGGTGGGCCAAGCGGTCCTTATCTGCCGTCAAATTCTATGTTTCTATGTTTCTATATGTTTTTATAAATACCATAACTCATTAAGGTAAACAAGGTACAGAAGGGGAGCATTTTTCAAAGGAAAAGATGCATGACAACAAGGGCACATGCAATGAGGCTGGGAAGGGGTAAATTCAAAAGAAATGTGTGGAAGTACTTCTTCACTGAGAGGTTGGTGGATGCCTGGAGCAGTCTTCCAGTGGAGGTGGTGGGGGTGAAAACACAGATGGTCTTCAAGCATTCGTGGAATAGACAAAAGGGAATCCTAGTGGGAAGCAAGGTGGGGCCAAAAATTAAGTAGGTTCTGTTATGTCAGTATAGGCAGGGAAAAAATGGGCAGACTAGGTGGGCCAAGTGGTCCTTATCTGCTGCCAAATTCTATGTTTTTATGTTACTATAAGATGGCTCTATGTTCTGAATGTAAGGCGAACAATTTTTGATGATTTTTTTACATAAATTATTTGTTTAAATACATTTTTAATAACAAAATATATACATGAAATAGTTCCGGATTTACATAAATTATTTGTTTAAATATATTTTAATAAGAATATATTTACATAAAATAGTTTCTGATTTTGTAGGTAGTGAGGCTTTTTTGCCTTTGTAATGAGATCTGGCAGCTGATTGTGTAGTTACAGAGCATTGGCCAACGAAGTTTCTAGATTTTTTTGACTATTTTATAAGGAAGAAACATAAAAGGAAATCACATTTCAAAACTCCTGCTTATGTACAGTAAATCACCATGCCTAATATTATAATATTCTCAAAATATGTCCTTAAAGAAAGTCAATACCAACAAGATGGATCACAACTACATAAGTGGTTCTCAATAAAGATTATGAAATGGCAAGGAAAAACCCACACTTGATTGGATAAGACACATCACCAGACCATGCATTAAAATCCTTGCAATGCATGGTCAGGCACCAGATCTCATTTCTACGCCAGCCTAGCCTTTCCATCTGACTCTTAAAAATAATCACCACACTGCTGTGTCCCCGATTTAAAAAAAAAAGTTGCCATGATGCAATTTCTATGCTTTATTGCCTCAAAATGAAAAGTACATTGTTTCTCATTTGCTGACCTTGTTAAAAATATATATATATATTTTCAGTCTCCTACCATGTTTGTCATTTTGTCACATTTTTTCATAACTATTTTTGCTCCTGGATCCTCTTTTACTGTATGCATCCTAACATCCCCCACACATGTACCAATGATCAGCACAGCAGAGGTCACACCCACAAAACAGATAGTGTGAGCTGGACACACATGCATCAAAAACAGTTTAACAATTTGTTTCTACAGACCTGCCAGCTTGCAAACATTCAAAACCTGGAGTACTGAAACAGGGTTGGAACACTGAACATGATCATGCATCATACCTAATGCTGTTTTGAATGCCAAATTCTGCCAGCGGAATTAGTGTCGAAAGACCATTGCACCAGTGAAATTTCCATGGAATTTTGCTAGTTCTTCTTCGGAATTCTGTCTGCTGTGATCTGCAGAATATTTTACTGCAGAACAGCATTTCTCCATGGAAAACTGTTTCTCAACCATTTCCACAGAAAATATTGAGATGCACAGAATAAAATTCTGCAGAACTCCATCATTCTGTTTTTGGTGAAATTCAGCGGAAATTCAGTGGCATTTTAAAAATTCTGCAAAATTCTGTTCTTCTGGAATGTGAAAATTCCACACAACACTGGTCATACCAACAGCAGGCAGAATCAATGGACCTTATGTCATATGAGCAACATGCAGAATGAAAAGCACTAAAACTGCAAACTAAACTGCAGCAGTCCATAAGCAGTAATGACTGTCCATACCATAAGCACTCAAACTGGGTGGCAGCAGAGGGAAAAGGCAGGAATGTGGAGCATAGCAAGGAGACACATTCAAGATAAAAGTATAGAAAACCCTGAAGCTAAAAAAAAACAGGGATCTGCATGTATCACCAAATACCAAGCACAGCCTATGAACATATACATTTTCTGGAGTACTTTGGCACTGTTATTCCAAATAAACAACTTCAAACAGCTTATTTTTTGTGTTTTATTTTAAATATCAAGTCATTTGATAAGCACAATAAGGCACCCTAGGGTGTGCATTACAGGATCTGAATGCACTTCCCAGGAATGTAAGATCACTCAGCCTTCAGCCTCATGGCTTATTATGTCCCTGGGGTGTGCAGTAAGTATAGAATAATGAACAGGCAGGTGTGTGTTATGTGTTTAGTTTTGCACACCTGTAGTGTTGGAAGACCCATAAGCTTTCAGAGTAAAGCTCGAGAGGTTTATGAGGTCATCACACACCAAGGGTGTGCAAAAAAACTCAGACGATAGACACATGCCTGCTTACACTTTATTTTTTATAATAACTGATGCAAGTATTTAGCATGAGACAACAAATAATGATCAGCTAAATCATCTTCGTTATAATGTCAGAAAAGTACATAGCACATCAAACAGCCACTACAGTCTTTGCTGTTCACAGACTTGCCAAGACCATGAAGTAGGGTCAATCCTGGTCCCCTCACAGGGAACACCAACTTTAACATACTGCCCCCAAGCCCCTCACATCCTGGAGCACCAAGACTGGAAGGGAGAGCCCAACCAAACCAGATTACTGTCTAGCCAGACAGTTATCCACCCAGTGCCCATTACCTTGCTGAGTGTGTTTGAAGGCTTAGAAACATAGAAACATAGACTTTGACGGCAGATAAGGACAGCTTGGCCCACCTAGTCTGCCCATTTCCCTACCTAGAGGATAAGCTGCAGATCCTATTTAACCAACAGCCTATTTCTTCCTATCCCCCACAAAAATTGCCTTATGTCTGTCCCATGCATTCTTGAATTCTCCCACAGTTTCAGACCCCACAACCTCCTCAGGAAGGCTGTTCATGCATCCACCACCCTCTATGTGAAAAAATACTTCCTCACATTGCCCCTGAGCCTTACCCCCTCTATCTTCAGATTGTGTCCCCTTGTTCTTGCACATCTCTTTTTCTGAAAGATGCTACCCTCTTGGACTTTGTTGATTCCACTGAGGTACTTAGATGTTTCTATCATGTCCCCCCTCTCCCTTCTTTCCTCAGGGTATACATATAAGCTCCTTAGTCTCTCCTCGTATGGCTTCTCTTGCAGATCCTGCACCATTTTAGTTGCCCTCCTCTGAACTGCCTCCATCCTGTCTATGTCCTTGCAGAGATGGGGTCTCTAGAACTGGATGCAGTACTTCAGATGGGGTCTCACCAACTGTCTGTACAGGGGGATAATAACTTCCTGTTTTCTGCTGGTGATACCTCTCCCTATACATCCCAGTATCCCCCCAGCCCTCCCTACTGCCTTCTCACATTGCTTGCTAACCTTAAGGTCATCTGTTATGATTACCCCCAGGTTCCTTTCCATTTTTGTCGTTGTTACTACCTCCCCCCATTGTGTAATTTTTCCCTGGGTTTTTGTTTCTCAGGTGCATTACTTTGCACTTCTTTGCATTGAATCCAAGCTGCCATACTTCTGACCATTTCTCCAACCTTGCCAAGTCCTTCTCATCCTTTCCACGCCTCCTGTGTATCAATCCTGTTGCAAATCTTTGTGTCATCTGCAAAGAGACATACTTTTCCTTCAGTCCCTCTGCAATGTCACTTATAAAGACATTAAAAGGACAGGACCCAGTACTGAATCCTCAATCTTACCCTAGCCCCCCTTTCTTCAGAGTGGACTCCATCTACAATTACCTTCTGTGTCCTGTTGTTCAGCCAATGTTTTACCCAGGCTACCACCCTGGGACCCACTCCCAGGCTGGTTAATTTGACTACTAATCTTTGTGTGGGACTGTGTCAAATGCTTGCTAAAGTCTAGGTAGACCATGTCCACAGCCCCTCCCTGGTCTACTATTTTGGTCACCCAGTCAAAGAAATCAATTAGATTCATCTGACATGACCTTCCTGCTGTGAACCCATGCTGCCTTGGGTCCTGTGCCCCACTGGCATCTAGGTACTCAACAATTCTTTCCTTCAGAAGTGATTCCATCACTTTCCCTACCACAGAGGTCAAACTGACAGGTCTGTAGTTTCCTGCCTCTGTCTTGGTCCCACGTTTGTGAAGGAGAATCACATCTGCCTTCTTCCAGTCCTCGGGTACCACACTATCCTCCCATGATTTGTTAAAAAGGGTAGTCAGTGGTGTCACTAGTTCTCTGCTTAATTCTTTTAGAATTCTGGGGTGAATTCCATCTGGCCCCATTGCTTTGTCCACCTTCAGTTTTAGGAGTTCTTTCAGAACCCTTTCTTCTGTGAAAGGACTGGGATCGACCCCCTCTCCAGAGTGCTTCTGTTAATTGGATTTGGCACCTCCCCCACTTCCTCTTTTGTGAATACTGAACAGAAGTATTCATTCAGTATCCCTGCTTTTTCACTGTCACTCTCTGCCCACCCACCATCCATTCTGTTCAGCCTCACTATCCTCCTTTGTCTTTCTACGTTCCCTGATATACCTATAAAAGGTTTTATCCCCCTTCTTAACTGAGTTAGCTATCTTTTCCTCAGTTTGTGCCTTTGCTATTCTGACTACCCTCCTTGCTTCCTTCTGCTTTAATTGGTACAGTTCTCTGTCCTGTTCCTTCTGTGTTTTCTTATACTTCCTAAATGCTATCTTTTTCTCCCGAACCTTCACCGCCACCTCTTTTGAGAACCATAGTGGCTTTTTCTTTCATTTTGATTTGTTTATTTGCTTCACACAAAGGCTTGTTGCCTCTGTGATGGCAGTTTTGATATTTCCCCATTGTTGCTCCATCCCTCCTTCTAGCCTGTTTGCTAGTGCTTTTCTAAGGCACTCTCCCATCTTGCCAAAGTCAGCCCTCCTGAAGTCCAGAACCCTCACTTTTGTATGGCTTGACTCTGTAGCTGAGTTTATCATGAAGAACACACTGTTTGGTGGTCATTTGTTCCCAAATGGCTACCCACTTCTAGATCTGAGATCCTCTCACTGTCCCCATTTGAGAGTACGAGGTCTAAGATTGCTCCCTCACGAGTAGGTTCCAAACCTAGCTGTCTGAGGCATGCCACCTGAAGGGCATTAAGAATGGCCCTGCTTTTGGATGTGGCTGCCGCAAAGGTGCTCCAGTTAACATCTGGCTTATTAAGGTCCCCCATCAACAGTATCTCCCCTTTCTCTGCCATCCTAAGTATGCCTTCTATCATATCTTTGTCCATTCCCTCCCCCTGACATGGGGGTCTATATACAGCCCCTGTGCGGATTGTGGTGCCATTTCCAGTCTCTAAGGTGACCCACAGTGCCTCCTTTCCTCCCTGTTTACTCTTTTGTTTGGTTGCTTTTATCCCTTCCCTTACATAGAGAGCTACTCCCCCTCTTCTGCTCTCCCTGTCTCTCCTGTACATTGTGTACCCTGGTATGTTAACATCCCAGACATGGTTCTCTGCGTACCATGTTTCTGTGACTGCTACAATATCCAGGCATCCCTCTTCCATCAAGGCCACCAGTTCAGGGAGCTTGTTGCCCAGACTACGGGCATTGGTACTCATTACTCTCCATTTCTTGATGGCCTTACCTCTTTTTGCCCCATCCCTGTCCTTACTGCATGTGTCACTTTCTCCATTTACCCCAGCGCTTCTCCCTATCGACATCTTTATGTTGGTGTCTACCTCACTTAGTACTCTGATATTTTGGGGGGGCTAGGATTTCCCTGCTCCTTTCCAGTGCCTCCCCCCCTTGGCTAGTTTAAATGCTTGTCAATGAAGTATTTAAACCTATCACCTAGGATCCTGGTTCCTCTCCTTGAAAGATGCAGACCATCATGCCAGTATAGGCCTGCATCCCTCCAGGTGGACCCCCAGTCCCCAATGAAGCCAAATCCCTGAGCTCTGCACCAGTTTTTCAACCACTGATTGAATCCCATGGTGTGGAGCACCCTAGCCTCACCCATGCCATAGACAGGCAGCACCTCTGAGAAGGTTACTGTGTGTGCTATTTGTCTAAGGCCCCTCCCCATCTCTACAAATGCTTCTTGCACTGCTCTGATCCCTTTCTTAGTCAGGTCATTTGTCCCTAGGTGGACAATTACATCCAGCTCCTTCCCCTGTGCAGCTGCTCCTGCAATCCTGAGGATTCGCTCCCTGTCCCTCAAAGCCATGGCATCAGGCAGGCACCTTACCTCCCTCTCCCCTTCCTCCCCCAGTTCTACCTTCCTAACAATGGAGTGCCCCACCAGGAGTTGTTTCCTTCCCCTGTGGGGTCCCATGCCACCCTCCTGTGGGTCTCCTTTGTGGAGGTTCCCAGCATCCTCCTTGGTCTCCACTGTGGGTGCCTCCATGGAGGAACCACACTTTTCCAGAATGGCATAGAAATTGTGGAGAGGTACAACTGGAGGATGCCCTCTGTTCCACCACCCTCAGCCTCCCTGAGCCCACTGTGGTCCAACCACTCCTCTTTCTTGGCAACCTCTGAGGTAATGGCAGTGACCCTGGTGGTCCCTGGGTGGGAGAGGAGGTCCCACAAATCCTGGCCAACTCAGCCTGGAGATGAGCAACCTCCTCCCTCAGCCCAGACAGGTGCCTGCAGATGGGACAACACTGCATCCTCCAGAATATCTCCCGGAAGACTGCTGCACCACTCCCAACATGTCTTTTTTCTGTCCCCCTAACTGTTATTTGGAATACTTACTCTTTCCTCTGTTTATTTAATTCTTTTTTTTTTCCTCCTCTTCTTCTCTCCCTACTTACTTACTGTCTCTGCACCCTTTTAGCTCCTGATCTTCCTGTTCTGAGACAAGAAGTTCCTATATTTCTCAGTAGTCTCCTTACTTGCTCAGAGTCAGACCTCCAGCAGCTAGGGGGCGACGGAGAGCTACTCTTGCCCTTCTAGGATGGTGAGTCTTTTGTGGCTTTGTGATCTCTCACTTCCTGCTCCAAAACAGGAAGTTCCTGTTGTCAGTTTTATCCTGTGCCTATAAAAGTAGAACTGGCTTAGGGTGGAGGGAAGGAGGGCAATATAGCCCCAGTAGAGAAGTTTTAGATATACCAGTAGCTCCTTCCTCCTGGTTTTCTGTCTGCTTTGTGGCAGAAGCTATCTAGGGCAGAGTTTAAATCTGGTCTTAACCTGGCTCCTTCTAGCTAAGCCACTCCCTCTACTTTGCAAATCTTTCTACACCTAGTTAATTTCACAGATAACAATTCCCTTCTGACACCTGTGACAAGCACCTAGATAAGTACACAGATAACAGATAACAATTTACTTCAACTGTCTCTTGACAAACACACTAACTCCTTTTTTTTTTTACCCTAAATTGAAGGTCCCAGTACAACAGAACTCAGCCCAGCAGCAGAGACTGAAATCGGGGATTGCCAGAGCCTGTAAGAGGTAAAGTGTCTTGCACTACAGCCTGACTGTTGTGAGGCACTTCCCACCTGCTGCCGACACCACTGCACTCAACAAAATTCACCTAACCCTGAATAAAGCGTGAAGATTGATTACTGGTGCCCCCAGGCTCACACACACCTGTCAGCTATATGTCAATGCTAACCTGCTTACCCTGGATGAATGGCTCCAATACCAGACCTGTCTCCTCACCAAAAAAACCCTACTCAGGCTCTCCCCCCCCCTGGGGTAACGGCATCCATCCACCAGAGCCCTCCCACCATTGCAACACGGTCTTCCTACAAGACCACTCTAAAGGTCCCCAGAACAAGAACCAGCCGTGACCAGAGGTTCTTCAGCTATAGAGCCCCAACCTGGTTTAACTCTCTCCCTGCCACCATCACCAATGCCATCACCATCTCCACATTCAAACCGCACTGAACCACATCTTCAGCACTGTGAATCTGCTCCTGTCTCTGAACATAGCCTCTCCACCTCTTTTTTCTCTTGACAATGCCCCCCGGGCAGCTCTCCACCCAACCATCCCCTCCACCACTTCCCTGTACACCATGCCTAGGTTTAACCTGGCCAGTGCCAGCTGTTTCAATGTTTATCTACCAGAATGCTCACTTGATACTGACTTGTGTAATACCTGTTATCAATTACATGTACCCTGTACCCAATTGTATTTGTCTGACCACAATGTGACGTGGCACCTCTGGTGAATGCCTATTGATTTTTGGCAAATCTTTGCTATGTAACCGAAAAGCAATGTATGTCTTTATGTGACGAAGTACCTTTGGAAACGAGCCTCTGGCTCAAAGGTTGTAAACTGATTCTTAAATAAATAAAATAAAGAGATCTAGTTCTTAGCCCCAGTAGAGAGGTTTTTGTTACACCAGTAGCTCCTTCCTCCTGGTTTTCTGTCTGCTTGCTATATTCATTTAATTGCTACAACAATTTGTAAGCAATAATGAGAAGTATTTAGGGTTGTGACTGGATCAGACTCTACCTTTTTCACCTACATTGATGCCATGCACAAGGATCTCTGCCCTATGATTGGTGTGTTGTACTGAAAAAAATCATGCCTTCCTTTCCTGGTCTGTAATGAGATTGTCTTTAAGATGAACTTGCTGGTGTTTGACTATGCAGATGTAGTCTACAGCACTGTCCCAAAGTTTACACTTGCCTGGCTGAACACCCTTTTTCATTTATTCTGCTGCTTTACCATTAGTGTTCCATCTCTCATCCATCACTGCCCTCTGTATGCCAATCACTCTTTCCCCTCCATTGAGACCCAGTGCCTATCTCAATGTTCCTTTGTTATAGTCAGATACTGGCTTGCCTGTTTCCACTTACCTCTCCTTAACCCTGCTATCTCATCTTCCTACTCCCTCCAGTCATCTGCAGCTCATTCCTTTCATTTCCCTCATAGTAAATCTCTAGCTGGTCAGTCTGCTTTCTCTATCTGACATCTTACACTTTTGAACAGCCTGCCTCTCTCCAGCCATTGCTCTTCCTCTCTGCACTCCCTCAAACCACCCTTACTGGCACCCTTCACAAAAGAATGCACCTGCAGCTAGGCTTCTTCCTCTTCTGCCCACACTACAACCCCCCATGTCCTTTCAATCCCACTCTGTTAGTTTACCTATTTTGCCCATATGCCTACTCATTTGTATAGCATACAAATCACTGTACTCTGTAATCAGCATTTTATGCCTCATTGGTTCTATACAAATGCCCTGCCCTACATTGGCAGCAGGTTCCCATAGGTTTTGATCTGGCTGCCCCAAACCACCATACATGTGCACTTTTTCTCTGAAATTCATTACTTGTACTGTGACTTTTTATTGTACATGTTTGTACAGCTATTGTTATAACTGTCATCGCTGCTTCACTCACTGTTGTAGCCCCTCCCCTGGGTTGCACCTGAAGACAAGCTCAAGCTCAGCGAGCCTATCCCAGTCAACACATTTTAGCTAACTAACTAATTAATAACTAACTACGTAAATAAATAAATATTTAGTGGGCGTCCTTGTCTTGTCAAAGCCCTGTGAGTTGAGTGTTGATTTCCACCATTGCCTTGGCTGACTCTTGTCATCTGCTTGTAGTGCTCCTGTTTCTGCCTCAAAGCTGTAAACTTGGAATGCTGTGAATGAGATGTTGACTACAATGTTTGCATGTCAATGCCCCATATCTATATATCTTTTTGTGGCTCTGCTGTGAAGGTTTGTTGACCCTCAGGGTGTTGTACCACTAACTTTGCTGGATACAATGTGTGGAACTTTGAGTTTCAGGTTAGTGCTTACTACTATATGAGATGGTACACCATCATACCATGGAGCCTTCCAGGATGCAACACAATACTGCAGCATCATGAAGCAGAGCTGCTACAGGAAACAATGCAATTACAATGAGTTAGAGCAGATATGTGGTTCTCAAAAAGTTGCAAAAAAAAAAATTAAAAAGTGAACTACAGGCTAGCACTAATTAATTATTAGGTTGCCTTAGCCAAGATAACAGTACCATGAAGAAATGGTGCTGGTGAATGCAAATACTGAAATACTGCAGCTAGTTTGATCACACACACACACACAAAAAAAAGAAAACCTGGTAAGAGCCGCAATGGCTGCTAATGAATTAATATGATAAAAGGTTTATTTATTTCAAAGATTTTACGAAGAAAGACATACTGAGCTAGTAACAGCTGTGTCCTGGGGGAAGGGGAAAAGATAACAGATACAAAAATACAGAATATAAAGTTCATAGAAATTTAATAAATGTAACAAAGATAAAGAGGACAATTATGTCTGAAGAATAAATTGACAAAAATAAGTTAACAAGCAAAAGTCGTGGGACTGACCAAGGAACAAAAATCATTAGCAACTTATCACAATAAAAACAAACAAGGGGAATGACTGATGCAGAAGAAGAGATATAGAATTAATTTGTTGACTTTGCTGTATTATTGTGATGTAAAATCCTTTGCTGGTCAGGCTGCCTTCTCTTTCCACTTTCCTAAAGTTTAGAACTCTGTCCACCTAACCATTCATTCTGCCTCTTCCAAATGCTGTCTCTCTCCTCTCTGCTTCATGACCACACCGCTACCTCCCTTGCCTGTCCTTGAGTCATAGTCCTTTCCCGTTCCTCAGTTTACCTTATTCCTTCATTGTCCATGACCACACTGCTTCCTCCTGTGGCTGTCCTTTAGTTATAGCTCTTCCATGCTCCTCAATTTACCATCTTCCTCTCTTTCTCCTCCTCCTTGCCCCTCCACACACCTCATCAACCTTTCTCCCTCTCTTCTTCCTCCCTCACTTGTCTGCACTTTTCCTTCTTCTCCCCTATCTGCACTCCTTCCTTCAGTGCGCTATCCCCTAATGCCCTCACCATTGAAAAGTACTATTGCTTGTGCCAATGGGACAGTTTCCCTTCTGTGTCCTTGTAAATTTCATATAATTTGATCTGCCTAATTAACTTTTTTCATGTTCATTTTGTACTGTTTATTTTATATCTCTGTATGATGTTTTATTGCTGAAGTTATTGTTCTATGTTGTTCTTGCACATCTCATCCCCCTTCCTGGCCCTCCCCCGGATGCATCGGGAAATAAGCTATTTTTCAGCTCAATATGTCTTTCCTGGTGAAACTTTTGAAATAAATAAATACTGTACATAAATAAATAATGTAAAACTCCCACATTTACACCACAATAGTAGAACAAAACAAGACCATAAACATCAAGGCAATGCAGTGAAAAGTGTTTTTGGTTCTGGGCATACACACTGCCTTAAAAATACACACAACACACACACACACACACACACACACACACACACACACACACGTACACACATACGCACGTACCTGTTACAACAGCTGTGCACACACATAGGGTGTGAATGTCATTAGTAGGATAGAGCAGCTACAATACTTTATTTTCGGTGGGGTCCTGCTTTTACACATTTTTTCACTGTACATAGTAGAGTTAGCATAGGTAAAATGCAGAATCTAAGTTTTACTGGGGTCCTGCTTTTATACATTTTTGCAATGTAGTTACCCAGAATAGGTCAGTTAACATGCAGGATCTCATTTTCAATGAGGTCCTGATTGTACCTATTGTAACACATTTCTGTTCCAGGATGACCGAAATGAGTGGACTTCATAACAGCCTGCATGTTTTCAGTGACCAGATACTGTATCTCTCTTTGGACAGCTGGAGGATGTGGATTGTGCTAAGTGCACATTTTAGTGCCTCATTTTTGCTTGGGGGGGGCTATATTAAAACATGCTTAGGGCAATCGCACTTTGCTCCAAACATGTTTGAGTATAGCAAATTTAGTGAACTGTGCTAACTTGCACTAATTGGCCAACAGGGAGATGTGAACTGTGTTGAAAGTGCATGTTTCAGTGCCTCATTTTTGCTTGGGGGGGCTCTATTCATGGGATGTGAGTATCATTAGTAGGATAGAGCAGCTAAAATATTTCATTTTCTGTTGGGTCCTGCTTTAACACATTTTTCCAGTGTATATAATAGAGTTAGCACAGGTAAAATGCAGCATCTAATTTTTACTGGGGTCCTGCTTTTACACATTTCTACAGTGTAGTTGCCTAGGAAACGCCAGTTAACATGCAGGATCTCATTTTCAGTGAGGTCGTGACTGCAACTATTGTAACACTAACAGGTCTGGGATGCCCTAAATGAGTTGGCTCCATCACAGCCTGAATATTTTCAGTGACCAGATACTGTACCTCTTTTTGTCCAGCAGGGGGATGTGAATTGTGCTGAGTGCACATTTTAGTGCCTCATTTGTGATTTGGAGGGCTACAGTCAAACACACTTAGGACACTCGCACTTTGCTCCATACATGTTTGAGTATAGCAAATTTAGTGAACTGTGCAAATTTGCACTAAGGAAATTGTTAGTGTTTCCACTTACCTCAAACTCTGGCATAGCGGCATTAAGACTAAAATTGGTGGCCTGGATGGGAAGCATTTAAAACTGTTACATAAGTTTTGGATGGTTAATCATTCATTTATGCAATCATTACTCATCTTATTGGGGGGAGAGGCATAGAGAGAAATCCTGTACCACATTCAGTCTATTCTGTTACAGAGTTACCATGTTTGAAGGCTACAAGGATTGTACATTTACAGTAAATATTAGGAGTCTGATTGCACATTTTGATGAGCTGAAGTTGTGGATAGAACAGGAAAAACTTGACAGAGTAACGTTAAGTGAAACCTGGTTAAAGAACTGAAATGCTTACGACAGTATAGGTCTTGAAGGTTATACAATATATAGGTCAGACAGGATCAAAGGGAGAGGGGGTGATGTTTTGATTTATATCAGAGTCATGTTTGTCTCTGAGTTGGTTACGGTGGGTCATTATAACTCTTCTGATTACTTAACAATGAAGTGGACCTTGGGAGATGGATGGGGACCACATGTCTTCCTTACATGCATTTATTTGCCACCTAAGGCTGCTAAAATAGATATTGAACTGTTACATGAAGTATTAATACTCACTAATAACAAAGAGCATAGCATATTGCGAGATTTTAATCTGAACTGATCACATTTGAAACAAACTGATAGTGTAAAAAATGTTTTGGCCTCTATGGGGTACATTCAAATAATAAACTCATTTACTAGGTGTAATCAGAATAAAGCAGGTGGGAGGTCAACATTTGATTGGATTTTGAGCAATAGACCAGAAAATACAAAAGCTTCAGGCACTTTGCAAGATGGTATCTTGGATCACTGCCCTATATTTCTGATTAGAAAAAAAAAAACAGCAAACACATATTAAGAAGTTCATATTAGGGAAACTCAGCCTTTTAAAAATTTGACTGAAGACATAATTCTAACAGAAGTCTGTAAAATTGATTGTTCCCCATTATATCTACTTAACAATATGAATGAAGCAACAGGTTACTTTACTGTGCAATTGTTACACATTGTCAATACATTTCCACCAAAAAAAAGCAAAGGGTAAAAACTAAACATGCTCCGTAGCTTACACAAAAACTGTTGGATTTATTTAAAACTGGACAAGTAGCATGGAAACAATATAAAAAAATGGGTCTCATTCTGATTTAAATTCTTATCGGTACATTAGAAATATTTGTAAATTAGAGAT
This sequence comes from Neoceratodus forsteri, assembly GCA_016271365.2. Lineage (NCBI taxonomy): Eukaryota > Metazoa > Chordata > Ceratodontiformes > Ceratodontidae > Neoceratodus > Neoceratodus forsteri. Next base: position 425,744,377 of record CM028132.1, on the reverse strand, counting down.
TAAAATGGCCAAACAAAATTTCTACAAAGAACAACAACTTGAACACCTGTTAAATCCATCAGAATGTTGGTACTCTTTTAAAGATTTGTATACACCTAGGAATGTTAGTAAGACTGATGAGGTTATTTTCGGAGATACAGTTTTGGATACTGATCAAAAAGTGGCAAACGTGTTAAATTAATTCTTTACAGATAAGAGTCAATTTAGGAGTCAAATAAATTCACATTTTCAGAACTTAGACATAAAGGAAAGTAAGTGTCATATAAGTCCATCATCTACTGTTGGAAATCAGCAAACATTTACATTTATGGAAATACTAGAAGATGAAGTATATGACTTGTTGGTTACATTAAATAAAAATAAGGGTTCGGAGACAGACGAGTTACCATTGAAACTATTAAAGACAGCTGCTAGACTATTGACTAAACCAGTGACTTATTTGTTTAAGTTATCACTGTGCACCAATCAAGTTCCAGACATTTGGAAGATAGCTATAATTTCCCCTATTTTTAAATCTGGGGATAAATAGCATGTCACAAACTATAGACTAATATCTGTTTTACCAGCTTTAGCAAAGTTGTTGGAGAAAATTGTCACAAAACAACTAACTGATTATCTAAAAATAATTGTTTGTTGAGTGACAATCAATATGGGTTCAGAAGGGGGTACAGCACATCGACGGCCTTGTTCAGGTTAACTCATGACATCTATAACAACATGGACAAGGGTCTACTAACAGGAGGGATCTTTATTGACCTGACCAAGGCCTTCGATCTGGTGGACCACCCTATTCTGATATCAAAACTGAAGCACTTTGGGGTAGGGGACTATCCATTCTCCTGGTTTGAGCATTATCTGTTTGGAAGAAGGCAGCAAGTAAAGATTCGTTCAACAGTATCTTCCTTGAGATACCTGTATGTCCAAACCTGTGTTCCCCATGGTTCAGTTCGGGGTCCACTCCTGTTCTCTGTCTTCGTAAATGACTTGCCAACTATCCTGAATAAGGCATTGGTTATTATGTATGCCAATGATACAGTGATTTATTGCGAGGCCAGAACAGGAGTGGACCTAGAAGAAAAATTGTAACCTATTTACTTGAACCTTCAAAGATGGTTTGTGGGAAATAAAGTTTTATTGAATGAAAAAAAGACAGTTACAATGCTGTTTGATCTTATGTGTAGACCTGAGGGTAATACCCTGAATATAGTGGGAAAGCATGGTGATGTGTTGGAGCAGGTTAGGACATTTAATTATTTAGGAGTTATGTTAGATAGTAGTCTAACTTTGAAAGAGCATGTATCTAAAGTTACACTAAAAGTCAATAAAAAACTGGGGTATTTATACAGGAACAAACATTGTTTAATTCCGCAGGTAAGAAAAATGGTAGCTAATCAGTTTCTATTGCCAGTTCTAGAATATAACAGTGTTCTTCTAATAAATGCTTCTGGGACTCTAATTCACAAATATACAGCAACTTTCAATAGTATTATGAGGTTTGCCCTAGATTGTTCAAATAAAAGAGAACATCACTGTAATTTGTATAATTCTTTTAGGACCTTACTACCGAAGCAGAGAATTCTTAAAACAGCATACATATTACTTCACAATTTGTATCACACCCAGACCCCTATAGTGTTAGTAAAACAATTTTGGTTCACAAATCCAATCAGACCATTGAAGGAGCCCTTGACCAAACTATATATTAAAAACAAAATAAATACAAAAATTGCAGAGCATTCAGTGGTAAACTGTGGTCCAAAAAATGATTAATGATTTAATTCACATGAACTTGGACATAAACAGCAATAGAGTTGTTTTTAAGAAAACACTTGTGAGCCATCTGACTTGAGTATCTAGTTGTAAGTGTGTGGGGGTGACATGATGTAACTGAATTGTGAAATTGACATTATTTATTGAACTGTATATGTTTTGTGATTTGTGAAGTGTGTTGTATAATAGTAAGATTGAGACATTGTTATTATTGTTAGTGGTTGTATGTTAATTGTCTTTTGTAATCATGTCCTGTATCCCTGTGTCCCTTTCCCCCAGGCATGGTTGAAAAAGGGTCCTTGGATCTAATCCACTTTCCTGGTGAAACAAATAAAATAAATAAAGAAATAAAATATGGGGCAGCCCGATACCTTTCAATATGGGGCCATTACTCAGCGTAGTTCTGATTTCCAGTTCTACTGTAGGTTTGTCTACCTATTCCTGTTTCAAGCTTTGAGCCACTGACTGACTTGCTTTTAGCCCCTGACTGCCATGCCAGCACCTCGGTTCAAGAATGGACCTGTTTTGCTTGGGGACTGGCTTGGGTGGGAGAATGCCCATCTGTAGGACAGGGAGAGGAATTTAGGTGGCAGCACCATGGGACAGCATGGGAAGTGACCAACACCTGGATGCCTAAGGTGCCTGTCTTGGCCCATTCAGGGAGAAAATAGGAGGAAAATTCCTCTGACCATAGAACAGTGACAGCCTGCCATGTAGCAGGCCCAACACTGATGACTATGCATCTCTGATCCAAGGTCCTGTGACAGGACCACCAGAAAAGGTAAGTCCCAGAGAAGGTGGGTTTGAGACTGGGAAGACTGGCCCAGATGGGGGAAGTCAGGGTGCTGAAGGAGATAAATAGCTTTGTCCCATGGACACAGTGGGGGGACATGCCACTCATCATGGTTGTGTATTGCATGCTGGTGAACTGTAAGGGACTGCCTGAATGGAGGAGTGATGCTAAGAAGCAATGCATGAACACAGTGGAGGTGAAATGGTACCCATCAAGGTGGTGTACTGTGTGGGGGTAAAATGTGAGGTACTGCCTGCAGTGTGGAGTGCTGCTCAGAAACACTGTATGAACAAAGTAAGAGACCGCTTGCATGAAGGAGCAATGTTCAGAAGCATTGCATGAACACAATGGAGAAACATGGCACTGCTTACAGTTGTATTCTGTATGCTGATGAATGGTGAGGGATTGCCTGCACTTTGCAATGATGCTCAGAAGCATTGTATGAAGACTGTGGTGTGACAAGGCACACATCATGGTGGTGTACTGCTTGCTGGGAAAATATGAGGGAATGCCTGAATAATGGAAAAATGTCAGAAGCCCTGCATGAACACAGTGGGGTGACATGGCACCCATCCAGGTGATGTATTGCATGCTAGTGAAAGGTGAGGGAGTGCCTGCTCTGTGAAGTGATGCTCAGAAGTACTGCATGAACACTGTGGAGCAACATGGCACTGATCACAGTGGTGTAATGTGGACTGGTGAATGGGTAGGGTTTGCCTGCACTGAGGAACTATGCTGAGCAGCTCTGCATAAACACTGTGGGGTGTCATGGTACCCATCCCTGTTGTGTAATGTGTGCTGGTGAAAGGTAAGGAACTGCCTGCACTAGGCAGTGATGCTCAGAAGCACTGCTTGAACACAGTTGGGTGATATGGCACCCAGTCAAAGATGGAGTGATTAGCCTGAGAGAGATGTTGTCCCACTGTTTTTTCAGTCTTCATCATTTTAATATCATGTCTGTGCTTCTGCTTCCTTGTTGTTTCAGATGCAACACATGGACAGATATTGTTCTTTCATGCTTCTAATATGCTTATCTGTAAGATGGTTATATCTAATTTCTTGAACAATATGTATAGAGGTTTGATTTTAACTGGTGGGTGATGGGTTCATAGACTTTAGTTTCATACAGCAGGCCTGCTGTTTCTAGTACAGACACACATGCACACACGTGTGCGCACACACACACATGCAACTATTACAACAGTTGTGCACACACATAGGATGTAAGTATCATTAGTAGGATAGAGCAGCTAAAATATTTTATTTTCAATGGGGTCCTGCTTTTACACATTTTTCCAGTGTATTTAGTAGAGATAGCACAGGTAAAATGCAGAATCTAATTTTTACTGGGGTCCTGCTTTTACACATTTCTACAGTGTAGTTGCCTAGGAAAGGTCAGTTAACATGCAGGATCTCATTTTCAGTGAGGTCCTGACTGCAACTATTGTACCACTAACAGGTCTGGGATGCCCTGAATGAGTTGTCTCCATCACAGCCTGAATATTTTCAGTGACCAGATACTGTACCTCTTTTTGTCCAGCAGGGGGATGTGAATTGTGCTGAGTGCACATTTTAGTGCCTCATTTGTGCTTTGGGGGGGTTATATTCAAACATGCTTGTGACACTCACACTTTGCTCCAAACATGTTTGGGTATAGCAAATTCAGTGAACTGTGCTAACTTGCACTAAGGAAAGGGACTTTGCAAGGGTCAGCCTGATATCTTTTAATATGGGACCATTACTCTGTGTAGTTCTGGCTTCCAGTTCTAGTTTAATCTGCCTATTTCTATTTCAAGCTTTTAACCACTGACTGAATTGCTTTTAGCCACTGACTGTCATGCCAGCAACCCAGGTTCAAGAACAGACCTGGGTCACTTGGGGACTGCTCTGGCAGGGAGAATGCACATCTGTAGGACAGGGAGAGGAATCTAGGTGGCAGTTCCATGGGACAGTATGGGAAGTGACCCCACACCTGGATGCCTAAGGTGTGTCCATGGAGGCCGAGTTACACACACACATGTCTGGGCCAAATAAAAGAGAAAATAGGAGGAAAAGCCCTCCGACTACATAACAGTGATGGCCTGCCCTCTATCAGGCCCCACACTGATGACTAGGTGCTTGTAATCCAAGGTCCTGCAACAGGACAACCAGAAAATGTAAGTCACAGAGAAGGTGGGTGACGGGGCTGGGAAGACTGGCTCAGATTGGGGAAGTCAGGGTGCTGAAGAAGATAAACAGCTTTGTCCCATGGACACAGTGGGGTGACATGCCGCTCATCATGGTTGTGTACTGTGTGCTCATGAATGGTAAAGGACTGCCTACATGAAGGAGCAATGCTTAGAAGCAATGCATGAACATAGTGGGGCAACATGATACCCATCAAGGTGGTGTAGTGTGTGGTTGTGCAATGTACCTTAAACAACAGTGCCATACTGCCTCTTTCTTCTTCAGAAACAAAACCTTCTTCTCCCAGACCTCTAGACTGAGATTAATCCAGGCCACCTTTCTGCCTTTCTTGGATTATGCAGATACCATATATAATAATTATGCAACCACCTACCTTCACAGATTGGACAATTTATACTGTCGAGCTATCCACATTATCACCAGTGCTCCAGCCAGATCCCATCACTGAACCCTGTACAAAGCAGTGAACTGGACCTCTTTGACTACTAGGAGACTAGTATATACCTACAGGTGGGTATATAAAGCTCTATTAAATAAACTACCACCTTAGATTACTATTCTGCTCCATCACTCACAGAGCTTGTGTGCGCTAAGGAAGAACGCATACATTTCCCTAGAGGTACCTAAAATTTGCTCATGATATGGCAAAGCAGCCAGTAGTTACATGCTCCCTACAGTCTGGAATAAACTTCAAACAACACTAATGCTACAAACCTTAATACCTTTAAAGTCATTCAAAACCCTTATCACCAAATCACTACTGACATCTGCCATTCCTACTAATCTTGTATCCTACACCCCCTATTTCCTTCCTCTGCCTTACTTTTCAACTCCGATGTTATGTTTCTGCAACTTTTATGTTTGTATAACTTTATTGCCTGTATTCCCTATTGATGCATTGACACTGATGCCATTATGGTACATATTGTAAATACCATATGTTTAGAAATTGCTATCCCTATTATCATGCTGAACTATGTATCCTTATTACCTCTATTTTTGTATTTTGTACTGTGTATTATCCTGTTGTCATTTCTTGTACAAGGGACCTCCTTGCAAATGAGCTTGCTCAATAGATATTATCCCTTCACAATAAACTTGAACTTGAACTTGATGTGTTGTCTGCACTGTGAAGTGATGCTCAGAAGCACTGCATGAACAAAGTAAGAGACTGCTTAAAGGAAGGAGCGATGCTGAGAAGCAATGAATGAACACAGTAGGGCAACATGGCACCCATCACAGTGGTGTAATGCAGACAGGCAAATGGGTAGGGTCTTCCTGCAGTAAAGAACAATGCTGAGAACCTATGCATGAACATAGTGGAGTTACATTTCACTAATTACGGTTGTGTTGTGTGCTGGTGAATTGTGAGGGATTGCCTGCACTGTGTAACAATACTCAGAAGCACTGTATGAACACTCTGGTGTGAGAAGGCACACATCATGGTGCTGTACCACTTGCTGATGAAAGATGAGGGAATGCCTGCAAAAGGGTGTAATGTCAGAAGCACTGCATGCACAGAGTGGGATGATATGGCACACATCACGTTGGTGTACTGTATGCTGGTGAAAGGTGAGTGATTGCCAGCACTGTGGAATGTTGCTCAGAAGCACAGCTTGAACACAGTAAGGCGACATGGCACCAATCATGGTAGTGTACTTTGTGCTGGTGAAAGGTGAGGGAGTGCCTGCTCCTTGGAGTGATGCTCTGAAGCACTGCATGAACACTGTGGAGTTATATGGCACCATCACAGTGGTGTAATGCAGACTAATGAATGGATAGGGATTGCCTGCACTGAGAAGCAATGCCGAGAAACACTGCATGAACACAGTGGGGCATCATGTCACTCATCCCTGTTGTGTACTGTGGGCTGGTGAAAGGAAGTGACTGCCTATACTGGGGAGCAATGCTCACAAGCAATGCACGAACACAAAGTGGTGTCATGGCAACCGTAAGAGCTGCATACTACATGCTGGTGAAAGGTGAAGGACTGCATGCACTGGGTATCAATACTCTGAAGCACTGCATGAACACGATGGCATGACCTGGCACCCATTATGGTGGTGTACTGTGTGCTGGTGAAAGGTGAGGGATTGCCTGCAAAGGGGAATGATACTCAGAAACACAGCTTGAACACAGTGGGGTGACATGCACCAATCACTGTGGCGTGCTGCATGCTGGTGAAAGGAGAGGGACTGCCTGCCCTGAGAAGTGATATTCAGAAGCACTGCATGGATACAGTGGTGTAACATGGCACCCAGCATGTTTGTGTACAGTGTGCTAGCAAAAGTTAAGAGACTGCCTGCTTTGGGGACTGATGCTCAGAAGCACTGCTTGAACACAGTTGGGTGACATGGCACCCAGTCAAAGATGGAGTGATCAGCCTGAGAGAAATGTTGCCCCACTGGTTTTTCAGTCCTCTTCATTTTTTTTAACTCATATAGTCATTTTTGGTTCAGTTGGATGACAGTCCCACTAATATATGCTATAATAGTGCAAAATTTGGAGGAACAGCTGTTAACTAATACAGTCATGTCACTAGAGTAATTTGGTCAGATGCGAAAAGGCATAGGAGTTCAATTAAGAAGACTATAAATAATATTTCTGAGTAAGCTCATTATAGAAGGAAGTCTTCTTCATTTAACATCATGTCTGTGCTCCTGCTTCCTTCTTGTTTCAGGTACAACACATGGACAGATATTGGTTTTATATGTTTTTAATATGCTTATATATAGAATGGTTCTAGCTAATTTATTGAACTATGTGTGTTAGAGGTTTGATTTTAACTGGTTGGTGATGAGTTTGTAGACTATAATTTCATACAGCAGACATGCTGTTTCTAGTACACACACACGCACTCCCCAGCTTACTTTCAGAAAGACATTTAAAGAGCAGGTGTTTACTTCTAAGAAATAGACAAATTATTATTGTATCTATTGTATTTTGATGTGGTTGTAATCATTTTCTACTTTTGTAACAAAATATGTGTTTGTACAGAGAAATAAGTAGGTTTTTGCCTTTTCTTTTCACACTGTTAGTAAAAAAGAATTTAATAGAATTCTGGTACTGTTATGTCAGAAACTGCCAGCTAGTTAGGAGCCTAATGTATATCAATGAGAAACTAAATATATGTAACCACCAAGTCCCCTGGGGTTACTAGAATCCCATCAGATTAGCCATAAGTAAGTAGTAGGCAGCTGGTAAAGGTGCTTATTAGGAGCTTTTTACAGATGACATCATTGTTTACTCAGCTAGGCAGAGCAGAGAATGGATTATGTCATTCAGAAGTCTTGCAGCCGCATAAGCCACTTTAGAATCAGCTGCTAGGGGTTGGTTTAGAATGTTCAGATGGGAATCAGTCAGCTCAGAGTCAACAGTGATATGAAGTGGCACTCTGAGTGAGCAGAAGTGCTCAGAGTGTGGAGGTGTCTGCCAGTCTCCTCTAAGACAGGGTGAAGGACCTCCAGCAGTTTCTCATCCTAGTGTGTGAGACCCAGCAGTACCAGAAGAAGTGGTGGAGACCGTTTGCCTGCAGGACCCCAGTGGGTCATTTCCACAGAGACGTGAGAGAGAGACTTCAATTTCTGTGGATCCAAGGGGCAACCCCCTGAAGATCCTGAAGAGTGTCAGTTGCTCAGAAAGAAAGGGTGTCTATTTTGAAGCTATGACAAGCTACCAGTAAAGGGAATAGATGTTTTCTTCTTCATGTTTCCATATCTGTATCAAAGGGAAAAACACAAGCGTGAGTACAGGTTCATGGGACTGTTCTTGGGGGGTGGTTTGAGGTGTATGTGCCCAGAGATAAGGCTAGAGTGCACCTGTCAGGGTCCCTGCTTCATCACAGAAATGTGCTGAATGTTCAAGCTTAAAGTTTGTGAGTCCTTTAGCATTTCGTGGGAAATGGAGGATCATGTTCAGCACTTACACTCTGCTACACCTCCCCTGCTTAGCCCCACCTATCCCTTTCCTCCCACGTTCTTCCCTCTCACCCACCTCCTTCCCCTTCCCTCGTCTACCTCCCCCTCCATTTTTGACCTGCTATACCTTCCTGCCCTTAGTAAGCTAGTTATTACCTGACTCAGACATACCTTGTACACTGCCTCTGTTGTTTAAATGAATGTACTGTCTGTTTGGAGTGTAATCGTTTAAAACCCCTTGTCTCTGCCCTTTACCTATTCCAATGTGTCTAGTCCCACCTCAGTTTTAATCTGTATTTTTTCAGCAAACCTATGGCTTTTGCTATATTCTACCTAGATGTATTCAGGCCTGGTGACACTTGGAGTGTACCTGTTATTGTAATTGTTATCATGATGATGTTTTTCTTTTGATGTAGAACCTATGTAAAGAGCTGTTGCTCAAAGGTATTAATCCAAGATTTCAATAAAAAAATAAATAAATAAATATTGGTGTAACACAGAAGAAAACGCAGAGGTGGGGCATGGGGATGGATTGGTCATAACCCCCATTTATTCCTCAGTCAGGGCTAACTGGTTCACGTATGGGTACCAGGGTAAAATGGGCATGTTAACATATGTCATCACACCTGGAGATTTGTGAAATGTTTTTAAAGTGTGTGGCAACTACCACATGATATACACTTTGTTGAAAAGTAGAAGTCCAGAGATGCCTAGTACTGAGGGATGGACCGTTTGAATGTTTGTGTGAGGAAAAACATGCTCTAAAATACCCAAACAGTTTGCTGTTCTGGAAAAGTGTTGTGCTCCTGTGTGTACAGTATCAAACCTGGGGGACAACCCCTTTCTGCATTTTTTACCAACTTGTGTGAATAAAGCCATATTATACAATCCCATCTTCAGTAGTGGACATTACACTTATGCTTCCTGTGTGTGAATTGTTATGGGGCCCCCTCAGAAGTTAGGCCTAGTGTAGCCCTGGCACCTCTGTCCCAGAACCTGGAGTAAATATAAATGTTATTTTGTACCCTAACCCCCAACCCCTTTAGACTGCTGAGCCAAGCATTTGGCCCAGCTCAAGGGGTGATGCCTATTGTAATGCCAACTTGTGGCCTGTTGTCTTGTCTGTCATACAAGTTAGGAGGGTCTCAGTTACCAGATGCTGCTCTTGGCTTGAGGAATTTGGGGTTGAAATACTGAAAATGTTTTTTTTTTATAGTTTTATGCCTAATTTTCAACATAGCCTTATTAAGACCCTGTGTCATGAGGAAGGACAGAGAAATTTTTCAACTCCTGGCCTAAATGTGATTTTGCACAGGGACTGTGAAATCAACTTTCAGGATGCAAAAACACATTTTGGGCCAGAGCTGAAAAGTGAAAGCTGTCACATTCATGAGGTGCTGTAAAGAAATGGCTGTATTGTAATTGTAGTGTAAAAATATTGAAAATTGCTGAAGTTATGAGCCTGCATTCACAAAATTTAATGTAGGCTCATAACTTTATTGTTTTTGTAATATTTTTAGACCAAATTTTCAACATAGCCTTCTTATTATCCCGCCTCATGAACAAGGGCAAAGAAAATGTTCAACTCCTGCTCAAAAGGTGATTTCATGCAGGGGCCATTAAATCACCTTTCAGGATGTAAAAAAAAAAAACATCTTGGCCAAGATTTGAAAACTGATAGCTGTAACATTCATGAGGTGCTGTAAGGATATGGCTATGTAAGCTGGCCTGCCGAGCTGCGGTAATGCTACCACTTGCGACACTGACTACCCAGGTTTGGGAATGAGCTCAGGTCACTGGAGGGCCAGCCAGGAGGAGGAGGCTTGAGCATCCATGGCACCGCTTGCCTCCTCCGTGGTGGGGTTATCTCAGCTCAGTACATGACCAACCTCTTGTGGAAGCTGGAGGTTTGGCATGTCTGGGTGCTTTGTGTGGGGGCTGAGCATGACTGATACTGGTGTTGGCTGTGGCATCATGTACACATCACACTCAAGGGGGGCTGTACATTCATAAAAACACCATCCAGCATGACACCGACAAGGGGGTCAATAGGCCCTCACCTTCGGTGGAGCAAGGCTCATGCAGGGACCCTGACAAGATTTGATGGTTCAGAATCTGGGGGAAGGGGGGGTGGTGGCTGAAAGGTGAAGCTATCCGCCTGTTCCAACTCCATCTCCATGATGAGGGGTCCCTCTGAGCCTGCCTTGCCAGGGGGTTAGTCAGGTGACAGTGCAAGGCCAAAGGGGGATAAATAGAAATAAAAAAAGATATGGCTCTGTTGTAAATTTGGGGTAAAAATATTGAATATTACCAAAGTTATGAGCCTGCATTCACAAAATTTAATGTAGACTCATAACTTTATTGTTTTTAAATAGTTTTACACCAAATTTTCAACATAGCCTTCTTATGACTGCATCTCATGAGCAAGGGCAGAGAAAATTTTCGAATCCTGCCTGAAAGGTGAGTTTGCACAGGGACTGTGAAATTACCTTTTGGGATGTGAAAAAAACATTTTGGCCAGGATTTGAAAAATGACAGCTGTTACACTCATGAGGTGCTGTAAAGATATGGCTATGTCATGAATTTGGGATAAAAATATTGAAAATGACCACAGTTACGAGCCTGCATTGGCAAAATTCAACATAGGCTCATAATTTTTTTGTTTTTAAATATTTTTACACCAAATTTTCAACATAGCCTTATTATAACCCCACCTCATAAACAAGGGTAGAAAACATTTTCAATTCCTGCCAAAAGATGATTTCACACAGAGACCACTAAATCACACTTCAGGAGACAGATATGTCAAATGACAGTTCAATTTTTCATGAGGTAGGGTCCCAAAGAAGGCATATTGAAAATTTAGGCCAGAAATATGCAAAAATGCCCAAGTTATGCCACTAAGTTTGAAATACATTGAACCACATACCTGTTTCTTCAGTTTGCAGTCCAGCTTTGAAGAGTGAAGTTGTGTCTGCAGTCCAGAGAGGATTTTGGCAGTGGACCCTTGATGGGTAAGCAAGGACTTGGAGGGCTCAGGTGTGGTGAGTGCTGAGTGGGAGAGTTGGTGGAGGGATGGTAACTGTGCAAAATACATCAATGGACAGTTTCCTTTTTACAGGTGTCAACAACAAAAAAAAAGACATAAAAATCAAGACCAAGGATTCTCATTGTGACACTGGGGGATTGGGCACCCCCCACTGTTATGTTTCTGGGGGGGTGCTGAGAGGGAGGGTTGGATGGGGGAAAAAATAATACAAGTGTTAAAAAAAGAAAATGTCACGGCGGAGCACGATCATGACACTGGGGGATTGGGCACCCCCAGTGTCATTCTGGGGGGTGGCAAGGTGATGGATACTGAGAGGGAGGGTCGGGTGGTGCGATGTCCATAATTAAAAAATAAAACAAAATTGGCAGTCACTGCAGAACACAGCACACCCCTCTGTGACCAAGATGGTTTCCTCTCTGTATTGTGCATTTGCTAGTGGTTGTGCATGTGCAAATAAGGTTTGGCAGCCATCTTGGACATTGCAGTGTGTGCTGTGACTGCTGACAGGCAAAATAGTGCAGTGCAACTGTTTACAGAGATAGTAGAGTGGAGTACTTCACATATGTGGAGGTGACTGTGTTGTAACTCCAACATGTTGTTCAGGCAGAAGGAATACGGCTGTCCTTTTCTCATAGCAAGAGGTCTGCAAGGCTATGCCCACTGCAGCCCTAAAATGTGGCATTCCATCTGGTGGCAACTTCTTGTTTCAGCTAATGAATTGGTCATTTATTCTGTTGCTGCAGATCCCACAAAATTTTGCAAGTTTTTGTATAGTAGCTGAAGTGGCCATATATCTTTCATGCATCACCCAGCATTTTCTGTACACCCCTGTCTTCAGTGAGGAGGTCCTGAACCTCTAGACTGAGTGTATGTTCAAAACATGGTATATGCTCAAACCCATCATACTTTAATGCTTTCATAATGTTAGCTTCCTTGTCTGAAACCACAAATCTTGGTGAAAGGCCACTAGGGGAATGCCATTCTGAAAACAGTTTCTTTTACTCCTGTAAGATGGTCACACCACTGTGATTTTCTTTGTTAAAGCTTGCAATACATAGGGTAGTCTGTTATTGAAGATTTTGTTGTTCCCTTGTGGTGGCGGAGGATGTTGCAGAGGAAAATGATACCCTGTGGGTGGTGGCAGTCATGTAGACTATTGTTTAACAACTTGTCCAGATATCTGTTGCTAAATATACTTCTTTAATAGCCAATGATTAGAAGGCACTTTTTACAGTTGTGGGAGGAGCCTACAGCCATTTTGGAATTGGTTGTAGCTTACAAGAATGTCAGATCGTGGAACCTTCCATTGGACTTTTGGTAGGATCTTTCTGAAAGTCCAACAGAGCTTGAAACACTCCACCACAATCAGTTGCTATGGAATAACAGCCACACCATTTCAGCTGTTACTTCCACATTCCAGGGCAAGAACTATGCATGCACAACTCATGCGCATGAATAGTTCTGCTGGCACCACCATGTTGTGAATGGCAAAATGCCATTCACTGCAATTGCGCATGCACTAGTGCCATGCATGCACAGTTGCATCACCACCACCAGCACCAGCAGGAAAGAAAACCCTCCCACTGCTGCTGTCCTCCCCACTCCCCATCCCTATGACAACACTGGGGTCCACAATCCCTGTATCAGCATTATGTAGCCCCCCCAACTCATGTGGCACACTGGGAGCCCACCCCAGTGTGCCCAAATGTCTGTTTTTTTTTTCCTGTAAATAAAGAAAATCTTCCCCTGACATGTTTTTTTAACCTGTAAAAAAGAAAATAGTCCCTCATTGTTGCCCCAGTCCTCCTTCCCCATCCCACCTCCCACTGAGCATCCAACTCCCTGCACCCCCTCTTACCCCATGCACCTCCGGAGGTTGGCGCTGTCATCTTCTCTGGACTGGGACATGTCTGCACTCTTCAAAGCCAAACCGCAAACTGAAGAATCAAGGTAAGCATGCTGTAATGGCATTCAATGGGGTTTTCAACTTAAATTGATAAATCAGCTATTTTTTGGAATTTTGACCCCGACTTTTCAACATGGGGTTCTTGGGACCCCACCTCATGAACAGTGACACTGTTATTTCACTACTCGGTCCTGAAAGGTGATTTTGCAGTCTCTGTGCGGAATCACCTTGCCAGGACAATAATGAAACAACAGTGCCACTGTTCGTAGTGGGCAAACAGTGAAAAATCCAGAAATGAACCAATATTACAAGCGTGCTTTGCACAGTTTCTATGCACACTCCTAATTTCGCCAGTTTTTAATATTTTCACTCCAGATTTTCAACAATGCCATTTTTGCACACCTCCTTTTTAACAGTACAGCTGTCATTTTTCTCTTCCTTCCTGAAATGTGTTTTCATACCTGTGGCACAGAATGGCACAGTCACTCTTTGAAATCACCTTTTGGGACAAGTGAACAAAATGACACTGGCACTCTTCATGAGGAAGGGTTCCAAAAAGGCCATATTGAAAATTTGATGTAACACCTCCAAAAATTGGCTGAGTTACACCTGAGTGCTCAATAATTTCTGTGCACACATGTAACTTTGGTCACGTGGCAGCTCATCACAGCTGTATCATCTCTAACTAGAACTTGTTATCTTCTGGAACAGTTCCCTATAAAGATCTGGCACAGCCTTTGTGGAGAAATATGTCTGTAATGGCAGCTGGTACCAAAGCAAAGCACATTTCTTCAGCTCCCAAAAGCCAATAGAGTCAGCAACAGAAAAGGGATGCATGTCCAGTGCATTCTATGCTTGAATGGGAAATGGTTAGTGATGCTACAGACAGAGGCTATTATTACAACTGTCGAGAGGAAACGCCCCCTCCCTCAAAAAAGGCTTCACATGTGACTCACGCCTTTACCAGCTCTGTATTTGCTACTTATTTTTTTACTGCACTACACAAAATAAAAATGGTCCTGTGCTTGCATGGGGAAAGGCTGGTGATGCTGCAGATAGGGGCTACCACGCAACTGACAAAGGCCTGTCCCCCTCAAAAAAGTCTTCATGTGTGACACATACCTTGACTGGCTCTGGTTTTGCAATTTATTTTTTCATTAGATTACACAAAAGCTTCCGGGGGGAAATGGCTGGTGACTCTGCAAACAGGGGCTACTATGCACTTGCCAAAGGGCTGGCTCCCTTCCAAAAAGGCTTCATCCATGATGTTAGCCTTTACAGGCTCTGCTTTAGCAATATTTTTTATTGGACAACACAAAACAGAAGTGTTCCTGCACTTGCTTGGGAAATGGTTGTTGATGGTCCAGATAGGAGCTACTTTTTAACTTCAAAAAGGCTGCCCCTCCCCCAAAAAAAAGGCTTCACACACCCCTCCCAACACCTGGTCACACACACACACACACACACACACACACACACACACACGCATGCACACACGCATGCACACACTTATACACACTCTGTCTGTGATGTAAAATAAAATGTACACTTTTTTCTTTCTTAGTTCTTTTTCTCTGTAAAATATATTTTCTTTTCTTGTTTAAAGCCTCTTCATAGTTATTTCCTAATTTTTTTTTGCATTTCTGTACTGCTGCTACTGACTGCACAACCTGTAGTCTGAGCAGTCAACCCCACAGTCTCTCCCTTACTTTCCTGTACTTTCTTTATTACTTTTTAATGTTCTTTAAATTATCTGCTGTTCTTCTCTTTTCTTCGCTCTACAAAGTAGGTGCTCCTCGACACACAATCTCACAGACTGTCTCTTAGGTGCTCCTCGACACACAATCTCACAGACTGTCTCTCTTTTTTGTTTTCTTTCTATTCTTCTTTAGTCGTCTTAATTTACTTTCATAATCATTATTTTTCTGAAGCTCTTTAATATTCTTCTGCAGATCTGTAGACTGCAAGCTGTCTGGCACCCCACCGACACACACATAGTGTCCTCTCAAGTCATTTTTTTCTCTATTTTAAAGTAAAATTTTTTGTTTCATTTTAGTTTTAAAAAAAAATTGTTTTCTCTTTCTGTCCTTGCTATTCCAACTCCCCACTCCTTTCCTTTGCTGCTTTGCCCAATTGAGTGCTGCTATAGATGAATGGCAGTGACCATGAAATTCCTTCCCCACTACCTGCTGAGCTGGAATTGTGCTGAGATCAGAGCCCCGTGGCTATACATACTCAAATTTGTGCATGTGCACACTGGCATATCTATGCTATGTGGACCCCCCTCAGGCACCCTTTGATCTCTCCTCACCCTCAGGCCTATTAAATGACTGGCATGCAAGCTGGAAAGCTGTGGGAGGTACAAAAACAAAACAACGGTGATCCGAGCTAAGCTGGCAAGGTTCAGCTTGGGTCTCATGAAAACTGAGCTGTATATGTTTAAGATGGCTTGGTTTTCATTAGAAAGGTTCTACACACCATTAATTGACCACACTTGGTCGTGCTTTGTGCCTCAAAACATACCTGAGGTATGATGTTATCCTAGCATAACATAGGCCCTGCTGTGCATTTTTTCTTAACTCATAAGAAGGATCAAGATGGTGTCCACAGTGGGCTTGTGTTGACTTGGGCTCTGAGTTCACAGTTCCATGTGCTTGGTAACCCTGTTTATCGTGTTATTTTACATTATTTTTACTCTATGTTCATTTATTCAGTTCATATTTGTGTTCTGTGTTAATCAGGCTGTGTGGATTTCACTGTCTTATTTTATTGTACCTCCAAATATTAAGCTTTTAAGCTCTGAAGTTCCATACAGGCATTTTACTTAGCCAAGCTCAATCTTCCATATGGGCATTTGTGTTCCACTATCTGCAGTTTGTAGTTGTACACATAGAGGACTGTCTATGAGTAATCATACATAGCAAGGCAGTTGTAAGGGTAAGAGGTTTCTGTGGTAACCTGTGACCTCAAGAGCACAGCTCGAGAGGTTCATTACCACAGAAACCTCAAGATCTTTCAGCTGCTTTGTTTGTGAATGATTACTCATACACAATCTTTTATAGTGTATGGGTAATCATATTATGTCTCCAGTACCCCATAAAAAGCAGAAAACTAACTTCCTAAAGTGCAGTTCCATAGGCACCGTTCACTTCCCAGACTGCTCTCCCAGTCACAGCCTTTCATAGCACATGCGCAACTATGTAAAATCTTGTTTCTCTGCACTAGTGACATATTCAGTGCAGCACAACAAGATTATGACATAGTCAGGACAGCACAACAGTACAAACTCATTCTAATAATGGATTTTGGTGGAGAACAATGTTCCAGCACACACTATAATCTACTACTCAATCAGTCAAGCACTTCTGTCCTGTCTGACACAGTGCTTCTTGGCCTACTATTTTTTTTTGGTTTGTTTTATTTCTGACTTGCAATACATCTTACAAATATGACACTGACATAGATGTGAATTTTAAATAATTTTTTTTTTGTTAAGTGTGGGAAAGTACTCCCATACTTTGGGGGGTGGGGCGGTGGACACAACAAACCATTTTTTAGCTCCGGTTGCATTGGTTAGTGAGAGTGAAAAAATGTCTACAGTTTGAAATGTCAAAGTTCTGAAGTAGCTCACTGATATTATAGATGCACTGTTCCCTGGCTGGTGGGATTCATTTTACCTTTGTGTTGTGCTCTCAGAACAGGCTCTCAGCCAATCAGGACACAGTATTTAGCCTACCCATTTCATAACTTATAATAACACACCCCTGTTCTGTGTGGTTGCTTAAGTAATTAATTCCACAAACACATTACAAAGGAATTACCATTATTCAGGTTTCTTGAAATAGCAAAAAGGACAATTTCTTATAGGGCTTCAGTCAACTCCATTTTGCAAGACTTTGACATCCTCAAGTAAGGTAAAACATATACACTACAGTCATTTTATACATTTCCTTCTTCTATATTTGGGGGTGGTGGTGGATGTCAAGAGGAACAACTCGGAGACTTGTAGGAGGGCAGCAGCCAAGACCAACAGGATGCTGGGATGCATCGCTAGGGGGATCACCTCCAGAAGGAGGAAAGTGATACTCCCTCTGTATAACTGCTTGGTGAGGCCACACCTCAAGTACTGCATGCAGTTTTGGAGGCCACACTTAAAGAGGGACATTAAACTCCTGGAGAGGGTGCAGAGGAGGGCAACCAAAATGATTTGGGGCTTGGGGGACAGGACCTATGGGGAGAGGCTCAAAGAGCTAAATATGTACACATTGGAAGAGAGAAGGGACCAGGGGAACATGATAGAGGTCTTCAGGTACATGAAGGGGGTAAATAGGGTGGGAGCAGTCAGGGTGCTTCAAAGGAAGGAGGAGGGGACAACTAGAGGGCATGGGTGGAAGCTGGAGGGGGAAGATTCAGGGGAGAAAGGAGGAGGTACTACTTCACTGAGAGGGTGGTGGAGCCATGGAATGAACTGCCCAGGGGGCTGGTGGAGGCAGAAATGGAGGAGGGGTTCAAGAGGGGGTGGGACAGGTACAGGGGAATGGTTCTGGAAGCAAAATCCAGTGCAGCGAGAATATCCGGAACTGGGAAGGGAGAAGCCAGAGAAGAAGGGGGGGCAGCAAGGTCAGCTCCCAGGGTGGGGGCTGACCAAATGGGCAGACACGAAAGACCGTTAGGCCTATTCTGCTGGCATTTTAGTATGTTAGTATGTTAGTAGTATGTATATCTGACTTTTTATGGCTGCAGTGGGTGTAGCCCTGCAGATGTTTTGCTTTGAGAAAAGGACTCCCTGCATAAATTACCTTCCAAACAACATGATAGAGTGTTAAAAATAGTGTCATCCACTGAAGCCTCATTACCATGCTGCCTGTGTGTATATGGGAGCTTGAGAGCACTATTTTTCCTCTGACTTAATAAGTTAATTGAGCCCTCCCCAGTACTACCTTTTTGTGCAAGTTGAAACCTCCTCCAAGAATTGAGACCTCCCCAGTACTGTGTTTTTTTGCAAACTGAACCCTCCTTCAAATTGTTTTATGGGCCTTTTCTTTGTTAAGTTTCAGTGCTTAATTTACTGCCTTTTGCAAACTGAGAAACTTCTGCTTTGCTGGTATTCCTTCCCCTACTCATTCAGAGGTGTGAATTGCTTTGTTAGCCATTTGATGACCACAGCTGCAAAATGATTACATTTGTCTACAAGCACAGTCTTCTACTCAAGACACAAGCAACTGAATCAACACACACACACACACACACACACACACACACACACACACACACACACATACTACCCTAAGCAGAACACTCCACACTGTGCTGGAAGGAAGTAAAGAATTAAAAAAAAAGTTATTAAAATACTCAATTTCTAGAGTGCAAAGGGGGTGAGGTATTGGGCTTACCTTTAGATGTCAGCTGTCCAGGCATATCCCTGTCTAAATCAGTCTTATCTTAAACCAAGGCAGTAGCCATTTCATAGAACCATGAGAATGAAACTGATTCTACAATTGATAAAGCTGAGCTAGGCAGTACATAGCTAGCTAAACTTTGGCATCAATTTCTGTCTCAAAGTTTTGTGAAATGTCTTCTGCCTTTCTTTATCTCTTTGTTGCAGAGATGTCAAAATTGATACTGCTGGTAGCTGACAGCTGGGTAGCCCTTCACACCTACATAGAAAAGAATTTATGAGACATTGCCTCCGGACTTATAGGGTTGTTATTCCTTTGCTTTTTCCAAAAACTTTGCTCCTCATCTTAACAAATATGAATTGAATAGACCAGAATCTTGGTCTAATTTAAAGCAATTATATGACACAGGTTTATTACTTATAAATCCTCAATGCAACACTAAATATAGAGAATACTGGATGGGCAACTATGCACAACCAGTGTCTTCTGCCACAGAGGGGTTGGGATTCCCTCAGACCAGGAGAGCAAAGCTCAAGATGTCCATGGAGATCAGAACCCTGAGGTGACAGAACGCATTGGTTATGCATAAAGTTGCTCATTCTATATATTTTTATAGTATATAGTAGTATTATGTGAAATTTGTCAATTGTGTTTTTTTCTCTCTCTTTCATAATGAAACTGACTTGTGAAGTCTCTAGAGGTTCCACCACCCTATTCTGTGAAGAAATACTTCCTTGTGGTACCCCTTAGTCTATCCCTTTCAACCTCAAGTCATGCCCCCTCATTCCTGGACATCTCCTTTTCTGAAAGATGCTACCCTCCAGCACCTTATTTATGCCTTTTTGATTTTTTAAGGTTTCTATCATATCACCCTGTCTCTTCTCTTCTCCAGGGTATATAAATATTGAGGTCTCCCAGTCTCTCCTCATCTGACTTTTAGTGCAGGCCCTGCACCATCTTTGTTGCCCTTCTCTACTGCCTCCACTCTGTCTGCATCCTTACAGATTTGAGGCTTCCACAACTGGACACCATTGTGATAGGACGCAGTACATGTGGGCAGTCAAAAGAAAAAAATGTCTCACCACTCCTTGCAATTTTTCCAATTTTAATTAGTTACTTTTTCAGACATCAATCACAACAGGATAATTCCAGCATGGCACAGTACTTTTTCCTTCTTACATTTCCATTCAGACAGCAGACATTACAACGAATGGCATAATCTTGGAATTTATAAATCTTCAATTTCAGAGCAGGAATTAACACAGTCTATCAAAACTCCTCAGAGCACTTTTCCACAGCATCCAGAGCATACCTCCAGGCTCACAGCAAAACAGAATCTGCCTCCCAAACCATATAGTCTAAATTTATACCCAGAAGGGGTCATGTGATTATTTAACTCCACCCCAGCATATAATTATATACTTTAAATCTTTATTTACTACGCATTTATTTTATTTAATGAAGTAATACCCCTTTAAATCCATAGAACAATATACATTCAAGTTTATAAGTGAATTACACCTTTTGTAAGCATTTTAACCTTTATTTCTGGAGTCAGGGAGTACCACCCCTTTTTACAACAGTATTTAAGAATGCAGAGAATGGCCGGCCCGCTCTAAAGAGCAGGCTACAGCCACCAAAGAAAGAACTCCAAGCTCTCAAAATACCTAAGAGATACCACAAACCCCTCGCTCCATGCCCAACACTAGACCAACTCCAAATCACAAGAACTCACCTCCGGAAGGTAAGAAGTGCTCAAACGGTGGTTATTTTGATATAAAAGTACAATTACAAGGGAGTTTAGAAAAGAAAATACCTTCTCGATAGTGCGCACACTCACACAGTAATTTCACCAGCGCTCGAATTGCCGTACAGGACCTCAGCGGCATTTCTATTTAAATAAGACATCCGCATCCTTTTAAAGCCTTTACCAAACTAAAAAGCCTAATCGGGGAGAAGCTAAAGAACCAAAAAGGTTTTTCCCATGTTTTAAAATCTACCCAAAATAGAGCAAGCCCATTTCCTGACAGCCGACATTCAAGCCCGACGGCACACCCATCAACTTGGCTCCTTCCAATCAAAAAGACCAACTCACTCTACAAACGTAGGTTAGAAAGAGGTAATAAAAAATGTACACCCAGCTTCCCCTCCAATAAAAAGAAATTTATTTTACCAAAAGCGCACAAAACATCTTAGGAGCGGCAGATCAACCTGGCCAAAACAAAGTTCAGTTGCCACCTCCCTGCCAACCCACTCCACATGAATACCTATTCTTCAAGCCCAATACCCTCAAATCCTATAATAATTCTCCCGATTTACCTACAGAATCGGTCGCAATAGCAGCACTGCTGAAGCAGTCCCAAATCCGCTCCACACCCCCAATGTCTCATTAACAACAGCACGACCCAAACGGACAGTGTGCACAGCCCTATAGACTTTTCTATCAATGGCAGTACGAGAACAACAATCTGCATTTGGACAATGATGCCCACTACAAAATCCACATGCACCCACACTAAAAAAAACTCCAAATGACTTTTGCTGTCTCGATTACTGCTGCCATTCCTCAAAGTTAGGAGCCCTATCTAAAACTACGGGGGGGGGATTCAAAATAACTAATACAACCAAACTCAATCAGAACAGCCTAACATGAACACCTTTAGAGAAATAAATACGAGGCTTTCAGATTCCTTCCTATTTTTATATATATTAACTTGGGGCCCTAAACACTTCACAGGGACACCCTGTGACATTCCTCCCCACTTAAGAGGGCAACCAATAGTTTGGTTGGCCTACACTGTCAATATCACCTGCTAGGAAAACGAAAATAATATTGACACCAGTGGAGCTCTAGCCCACCCACACTTAGAGCTCCACCCCAGGGTCCCTTTTTAGTACTTCCATTTCTTAACCTGTTTGAAACTTTAGACACATTCATACCCTGGGGTTTCGATTTACAGGGTCACTAACTCAGAATCTATGACTCACTATCCAAAGAACAACATAGAAATTTTACAGAAATAATTAGAAACAGTTAATATTCTCCCGTCTGTGACAGTCTATGTGGTCCCTACCTCATAAAAAAAATCCACTGCAGCAGGACTTATCCCATCCATAGGTCACCCACCAATTCTCCACCCCTTGTCCAGGTGTTGGCACTGCAGGGGCTGACCCAGCCACCTGCCCTGGCCAAATAAATACTGGGGAGCAATCAAAGTAAGCCACACCCCCTTTAGTCTTCCAAAAGGGAATCCTGGAAAACAACCCACACTATTCAAGCAAAAACACAGCAAAGCAAAGCCTGGATGGAACACAGAAAAAGGGGTAGTTGCTTTGCACCCTTTAATACATATTGTTCCCAAATCAATCCAAACAAGAAACCAAAGAGGCACCTGCACGCTCCTGAGGCCTGCCCAAATGTGCCCCCTCAAAATTACTTAACCCGAGTAGTAATACCTTGTCTCTTATAATTATCAGGGTTCTTCCACATGGCTATTCTCCATCCACCTCCCTTTAACTTCTTAATTCCCAACAAAACAAACATGTACTGCTCAGGCTAGAAAACACTAACCCAGTACAACCTTCTTTAGAGCTTTTAGAGATCTACCACCTACCCCTAACATCTTTATCCTTATAAGAATAATTCCCTTTTCTCCAGGGCAGCCACTTATTGTGCTTATCAGCCCTTCAGGATATATCCTTCCCATAGATTCCCACATGTCTACGTTCCCATAAAAACACTGCCACCTGTCGATACATACCAGGCCAGTGAAAATATGGTACCAGACATTTTAAAACATCCCCACAATCTAAATAGCCCTTCTTTTTACAAATTTCTTCAAGAACCCATATCCTATACTTACAAGGTATTACCACCCTTGAATCAACCTGATTGGTACGGGGGTTGGGTTTCATGTGAAATAACACCTTATTTTTCATCTCATTCCACCATAACTTCCCATTCCTCCCATCCACATTTACATCTTTATTTTGTGGTTTGGCATATTTCCTAAGATGTATAATTTCAGGATCCCCTGCCTGTAATACATCCCAGTTAATGGTACATAAATCATCTTTGGGTGCATGACAATATATATTAACAGTCTCTCCCTTAAACTGTATTTCCTCACTTGTAGTTATTAACTTCACCCCACAGTCCTGAACACTCTCATTTGGGGACTTACTTGGAAAACACTTTTCGGCTGTAACAGACGAATTAGTTTGTTCAAACCATGAAATACCATAATCTTCTATCTTCACCCCAATGTCCTGAACAGTCTCATTTGGGGACTTGCTTAGAAGATACTTTTCCACTGTAACAGGCAAGTCAGAATGTTCAAGACATGGAGTACCATAATCTTCTATCTTCACCCCAATGTCCTGAACAGTCTCACCAGGGGACTTGTGAAAAATGTGCCTTTCATCTTCTAACCAATATAATCCTTCAAATTCAGGTAAATCAGGAAGTCCATTACCTTCTTGAGTTAGTGGCTCCAACTCCTCTCCAACAGGTTCCAAAACAGTCCTCTCTTCAGTGGATACTATTAAACGTTCCAGCAAATTATAATACCGTGATTCAGCTCCTCTACAGCATTTTTCCGCTTCCATCCATTGGTCATACAACCATCTCAACACTTTCAGATGATTGCAGTTCTGCTTAGCTTGTTCAGACATGGTCACACCATCTGCATCCTGTTCCATGAACTCCATCGCTGAAACAGCTCTTCAAACCCGTTGTAATATCCCATTAAATGCAGTAAAACAGCTCCTTTCAATAGCAGCAAACAAATCTGCTGTAATCTTCCATCCTGACAGCAGACATTACAATGAATGGTATAATCTTGGAATTTATAAATCTTCAATTTCAGAGCAGGAATTAACACAGTCTATCAAAACTCCTCAGAGCACTTTTCCACAGCATCCAGAGCATACCTCCAGGCTCACAGCAAAACAGAATCTGCCTCCCAAACCATACAGTCTAAATTTATACCCAGAAGGGGTCATGTGATTATTAAACTCCACCCCAGCATATAATTATATACTTTAAATCTTTATTTACTACGCATTTATTTTATTTAATGAAGTAATACCCCTTTAAATCCATAGAACAATATACATTCAAGTTTATAAGTGAATTACACCTTTTGTAAGCATTTTAACCTTTATTTCTGGAGTCAGGGAGTACCACCCCTTTTTACAACAGTATTTAAGAATGCAGAGAATGGCCGGCCCACTCTAAGGAGCAGGCTACAGCCACCAAAGAAAGAACTCCAAGCTCCCAAAATACCTAAGAGATACTGCAAACCCCTCGCTCCATGCCTAAGACTAGACCAACTCCAAATCACAAGAACTCACCTCCGGAAGGTAAGAAGTGCTCAAACGGTGGTTATTTTGATATAAAAGAACAATTACAAGGGAGTTTAGAAAAGAAAATACCTTCTCAATAGTGAGCACACTCGCACAGTAATTTCACCAGCGCTCGAATTGCCGTACAGGACCTCAGCGGCATTTCTATTTAAATAAGACATCCGCATCCTTTTAAAGCCTTTACCAAACTAAAAAGCCTAATCGGGGAGAAGCTAAAGAACCAAAAAGGTTTTTCCCATGTTTTAAAATCTACCCAAAATAGAGCAAGCCCATTTCCTGACAGCCGACATTCAAGCCCGACGGCACACCCATCAACTCGGCTCCTTCCAATCAAAAAGACCAACTCACTCTACAAACGTAGGTTAGAAAGAGGCAACAAACAATGTACACCCAGCTTCCCCTCCGATAAAAAGAAATTAATTTAACCAAAAGCGCACAAAACAACTGAGGAGCGGCAGATCAACCTGGCCAAAAAAAGTTCAGTTGCCACCTCCCTGCCAACCCACTCCACATGAATACCTATTCTTCAAGCCCAATACCCTCAAATCCTATAATAATTCTCCCGATTTACCTACAGAATCGGTCGCAATAGTGGCACTGCTGAAGCAGTCCCAAATCCTCTCCACACCCCCAATGTCTCATTAACAACAGCACGACCCAAACAGACAGTGCGCACAGCCCTATAGTCTTTTCTATCAATGGCAGTACGAGAACAACAACCTGCATTTGGACAATGACGCCCACTCCAAAATCCACATGCACCCACACTAAAAAAAAACTCCAAATGACTTTTGCTGTCTCGATTACTGCTGCCATTCCTCAAAGTTAGGAGCCCTATCTAAAACTACGGGGGGGGGATTCAAAATAACTAATACAACCAAACTCAATCAGAACAGCCTAACATGAACACCTTTAGAGAAATAAATACGAGGCTTTCAGATTCCTTCCTATTTTTATATATATTAACTTGGGGCCCTAAACACTTCACAGGGACACCCTGTGACATTCCTCCCCACTTAAGAGGGCAACCAATAGTTTGGTTGGCCTACACTGTCAATATCACCTACTAGGAAAACGAAAATAATATTGACACCAGTGGAGCTCTAGCCCACCCACACTTAGAGCTCCACCCCAGGGTCCCTTTTTTAGTACTTCCATTTCTTAACCTGTTTGAAACTTTAGACACATTCATACCCTGGGGTTTCGATTTACAGGGTCACTAACTCAGAGTCTATGACTCACTATCCAAAGAACAACATAGAAATTATACAGAAATAATTAGAAACAGTTAATATTCTCCCGTCTGTGACAGTCTATGTGGACCCTACCTCATAAAAAAAATAATCCACTGCAGCAGGACTTGTCCCATCCATAGGTCACCCACCAATTCTCCACCCCTTGTCCAAGTGTTGGCACTGCAGGGGCTGACCCAGCCACCTGCCCTGGCCAAATAAATACTAGGGAGCAATCAAAGTAAGCCGCATCCCCTTTAGTCTTCCAAAAAGGGAATCCTGGAAAACAACCCACACTATTCAAGCAAAAACACAGCAAAGCAAAGCCTGGATGGAACACAGAAAAAGGGGTAGTTGCTTTGCACCCTTTAATACATATTGTTCCCAAATCAATCCAAACAAGAAACCAAAGAGGCACCTGCACGCTCCTGAGGCCCGCCCAAATGTGCCCCCACAAAATTACTTAACCCGAGTAGTAATACCTTGTCTCTTATAATTATCAGGGCTCTTCCACATGGCTATTCTCCATCCACCTCCCTTTAACTTCTTAATTCCCAACAAAACAAACATGTACTGCTCAGGCTAGAAAACACTAACCCAGTACAACCTTCTTTAGAGCTTTTAGAGATCTACCACCTACCCCTAACATCTTTATCCTTATAAGAATAATTCCCTTTTCTCCAGGGCAGCCACTTATTGTGCTTATCAGCCCTTCAGGATATATCCTTCCCATAGATTCCCACATGTCTACATTCCCATAAAAACACTGCCACCTGTCGATACATACCAGGCCAGTGAAAATATGGTACCAGACATTTTAAAACATCCCCACAATCTAAATAGTCCTTCTTTTTACAAATTTCTTCAAGAACCCATATCCTATACTTACAAGGTATTACCACCCTTGAATCAACCTGATTGGTACGGGGGTTGGGTTTCATGTGATATAACACCTTATTTTTCATCTCATACCACCATAACTTCCATTCCTCCCATCCACATTTACATCTTTATTTTGTGGTTTGGCATATTTCCTAAGATGTATAATTTCAGGATCCCTGCCTGTAATACATCCCAGTTAATGGTACATAAATCATCTTTGGGTGCATGACAATATATATTAACAGTCTCTCCCTTAAACTGTATTTCCTCACTTGTAGTTATTAACTTCACCCCACAGTCCTGAACACTCTCATTTGGGGACTTACTTGAAAATTTTCGGCTGTAACAGACGAATTAGTTTGTTCAAACCATGAAATACCATAATCTTCTATCTTCACCCCAATGTCCTGAACAGTCTCATTTGGGGACTTGCTTAGAAGATACTTTTCCACTGTAACAGGCAAGTCAGAATGTTCAAGACATGGAGTACCATAATCTTCTATCTTCACCCCAATGTCCTGAACAGTCTCACCAGGGGACTTGTGAAAAATGTGCCTTTCATCTTCTAACCAATATAATCCTTCAAATTCAGGTAAATCAAAGTCCATTACCTTCTTGGTTAATTGGCTCCAACTCCTCTCAACAGGTTCCAAAACAGTCCTCTCTTCAGTGGATACTATTAAACGTTCCAGCAAATTATAATACCATGATTCAGCTCCTCTACAGCGTTTTTCCGCCTCCATCCATTGGTCATATAACCATCTCAACACTTTCAGATGATTGCAGTTCTGCTTAGCTTGTTCAGACATGGTCACACCATCTGCATCCTGTTCCATGAACTCCATCGCTGAAACAACTCTTCAAACCTGTTGTAATATCCCATTAAATGCAGTAAAACAGCTCCTTTCAATAGCAACAAACAAATCTGCTGTAATCTTCCATCCTGACAGCAGACATTACAACGAATGGCATAATCTTGGAATTTATAAATCTTCAATTTCAGAGCAGGAATTAACACAGTCTATCAAAACTCCTCAGAGCACTTTTCCACAGCATCCAGAGCATACTTCCAGGCTCACAGCAAAACAGAATCTGCCTCCCAAACCATATAGTCTAAATTTATACCCAGAAGGGGTCATATTATTATTTAACTCCACCCCAGCATATAATTATATACTTTAAATCTTTATTTACTACGCATTTATTTTATTTAATGAAGTAATATCCCTTTAAATCCATAGAACAATATACATTCAAGTTTATAAGTGAATTACACCTTTTGTAAGCATTTTAACCTTTATTTCTGGAGTCAGGGAGTACCACCCCTTTTTACAACAGTATTTAAGAATGCAGAGAATGGCCGGCCTGCTCTAAAGAGCAGGCTACAGCCACCAAAGAGAGAACTCCAAGCTCCCAAAATACCTAAGAGACACCGCAAACCCCTCTCTCCATGCCTAAGACTAGACCAACTCCAAATCACAAGAACTCACCTCCGGAAGGTAAGAAGTGCTCAAACAGTGGGTATTTTGATATAAAAGTACAATTACAAGGGAGTTTAGAAAACAAAATACCTTCTCGATAGTGCACACACTCGCACAGTAATTTCATGAATACCGGAATTGTCAGACAGGACCTTAAGCGGCATTTCTATTTAAATAAGACATCCACATCCTTTTAAAGCCTTTACCAAACTAAAAGCCTAATTGGGGAGAAGCTAAAGAACCAAAAGGGTTTTTCCCATGTTTTAAAATCTACCCAAAATAGAGCAAGCCCATTTCCCGACAGCCGACATTCAAGCCCGATGGCACACCCATCAACTCGGCTCCTTCCAATCAAAAAGACCAACTCACTCTACAAACGTAGGTTAGAAAGAGGCAACAAACAATGTACACCCAGCTTCCCTTCCAATAAAAGGAAATTAATTTTACCAAAAGCGCACAAAATATCTTAGGAGCGGCAAATCAACCTGGCCAAAACAAAGTTCAGTTGCCACCTCCCTGCCAACCCACTCCACATGAATACCTATTCTTCAAGCCCAATACCCTCAAATCCTATAATAATTCTCCCAATTTACCTACAGAATCAGTCGCAATAGCGGCACTGCTGAAGCAGTCCCAAATCCTCTCCACACCCCCAATGTCTCATTAACAACAGCACGACCCAAACGGACAGTGCGCACAGCCCTATAGTCTTTTCTATCAATGGCAGTACGAGAACAACAATCTGCATTTGGACAATGACGCCCACTCCAAAATCCACGTGCACCCACACTAAAAAAAACTCCAAATGACTTTTGCTGTCTCGATTACTGCTGCCATTCCTCAAAGTTAGAAGCCCTATCTAAAACTACGGGGGGGAGGGGGGAATTCAAAATAACTAATACAACCAAACTCAATCAGAACAGCCTAACATGAACACCTTTAGAGAAATAAATACGAGGCTTTCAGATTCCTTCCTATTTTTATATATATTAACTTGGGGCCCTAAACCCTTCACAGGGACACCCTGTGACAACCATATTCCAAATGAGGCCTCACCAGTGATCTGCACAGTGGCATCACCACCTCCTTCCTATTGCTGGTGATACCTCTCCCTGTGCACCCCAGCATCCCACTGGCTCTCCCAATAGCCTTTGTACATTGTTTAGCCACCTTTAGATCATCTAGTATGATTACTTCCAAATCCCTTTCCTGTTTGGTGACCATCAGTTTCTTCCTCTCCCCGCACCCCGTAATCCTCCTTTGGGTTCATGCAACCCAAATGCATGATTTTGCACTTTTTTGCATTAAATCTCAACTACCACACTTCGGACCATTCCTCCAGTTTACCTAGGTCCCTCCTCATTTTTTACACCCTTCCCAGAGTGTTCACCCTATTGCAGATCTTAGAGTCATTCGCAAAGGGGCACACTTTCCTCTCCAGCCCCTCTGCAATTTCACTTATGAAGACATTAAACAGGACTGGGCCCAGGACTGATCCCTGTGACACCCTGCTGGTCATGTTCCTTTTCTTACATTGAGCACCATTTACTATAACTCTCTGTCTTCTATCATTCAAACAGTTCCTAACCAAGTTAACCACCTTGTGACCCACTCTCAGGCTGCCCAGCTTGTTCACAAGTCATATGTTGAACAGTATCATTGGCCTTACTAAATGCAATTCATGCTTATGTTTAT
Source organism: Neoceratodus forsteri (assembly GCA_016271365.2). Lineage (NCBI taxonomy): Eukaryota > Metazoa > Chordata > Ceratodontiformes > Ceratodontidae > Neoceratodus > Neoceratodus forsteri. Next base: position 425,714,699 of record CM028132.1, on the reverse strand, counting down.
GCTCATGAAACACCCTTAATGCATCTGCCAGAACTTGTTTATTTAGTTGAAATACAGTAGATAGGACACATATCTAGAAGGTCTGGGAATTTGGAAGGATACAAGACATGCCAAAGGAGAAACTTAGGTGGATGGGAGCAATGGTAGGGGTGGATAGCAAGTGGAATTTAACTAAAAATGGGGTACTGGAGGTTACAAGTCCCAATGTAAGGGTGGTATGCAGAAACAAGTGAGGGAAGAAACCATAGTGGTATATGGGAGAAATGGGGAGGCAGTAAAGGAGAAAAGAAAGGTTTCTTAAAATGCACAAAATCATTTAACTGGAGAAAGACAGATTAAAGTATCATTCTAAACAATGCAAAGAAAGCTAGCAAGAAGTTAGTGAGTAGGGTTAGTTAGTCACGGAGAGACTAAAGGAGCCTAATATGTATACCCTTGAGGAAAGAAGGGAGAGGGGGGACATGATTGAAACTTTTAAGTACCTCAGTGGAATCAACAAAGTCCAAGAGGGTAGCATCTTTCAGAAAAAGAGATGTGCAAGAACAAGGGGACACAATTTGAAGATGTGGGGGGGGGCAGTCCAGGGGCAATGTGAGGAAGTATTTTTTTTACAGAGAGTGTGGTGGATGCATGGAACAGCCTTCCTGAGAAGAATGTGGGGTCTAAAACTGTGGGAGAATTCAAGAATGCATGGGACAGACATAAGGCAATTTTTGTGGGGGGTAGGAAGAAATAGGCTATTGGTTAACTAGGATCTGCAGCTTATCCTGTAGGTAGGGAAATGAGCAGACTAGGTGGGTCAAGCGGTCCTCATCTGCCGTCAAAGTCTATGTTTCTCTGTTTCTAAGGCAAAGTCAAATACTGAGTTGAGGACAGAATGGGGAGGGGAGATGGAGGATAAATTGTTCTGATAGATATAGTAGAAAAAAATCCCAAGAGGCATAGTCAGACTATGGAACAGAAAGGGTTCAGAAGAGGGTGAAAATATCGAACCAGTATTTTTAATTGATATTCACAGTTAAGAAAAGGGTCCACTGTCTGAGTGTGACATCAATATTAGGGAGGAAAGGGTAAGGGTGTTAGTGGCAGCCATTTATGGAAGGATGGATATTAAAAGGACTAGACACACTAAAGTTAGATAAATCGATGGACTTGGATGGATTGTATCCACAGGAACTGAAATACTGTAAATGGTTCAATTTCTGGCTGTACCACTTGCAGATATCTTTAATTGATGCTTGGAAACAGGGATGTACCAGGGATTGGATATAGTAGATGTGATGCACCTGCACAAAACTGGAAGCAGGCATGAATCAGGAAACTACAGACCCGTCAGTCTGACATTCGTAGTTGGATAATTACTGGTGTCTGTATAAAGAGAAGAGGCAAATGATTATTAAGCATCATGTGTTCATGGAAAAGATGGTTGTGTCAGATGAACCTGATCAATTTCTGGTTGATGAAAGCAGTAGATATGGGCAGGCATTTGACGTACTGTGAAACAAAGTTAAATGCACACAGTGACTGGAAAGTCCAGGTGCTCACAAAAACCATACCAGACAGAAATCAAGCAAAAATAAGTAGCAGTCCACCACATAGCAGTGGAATTGAGGTCAGCTTTAATTAATCATGTCAAGGGTTCTTAAAAGGTACAAGATCATTTAAATGGAGCAAGATAAAGTATAATTCTTAACAATGCCAAGAAAGGTAGCAAGATAGCGAGTAGGGCAAAGTCAAATACTGAGTTGAGGACAGTATAGGAAGTGAAGTCAGAGGATAAAGTGTTCTGCTAGATATAGCAGAAAGACAATTCTCAAGAGGCATAGTCAGACTAAGGAACAGAAAGGGGTCCTAGGAAGGTGAAAATATTGAGCCAGTGTTTCTGCTTGATATTCACAGTGGGAGAAAAGGGTCCACTGTCTAAATGTGCCATCAATGTCAGGGAGGAAAGGATGAGGGAGTCAGTGGTAACCATTTATGGAGGGATGGATATTAAAAGGACCAAACACACTCAAGTTGGACAAATCCATGGACTTGGATGGATTGTATCCACAGGTACAGAAATAAATGACTCACGTTCTGTCTGTACCATTTGCAGATGCCTTTAATTGCTAGTTGGAAACAGGGATGTACCAAGGGACTGGCAATAGTAGATGTGGTGCACCTGCACAAAACTGGAAGCAGGCATGAATCAGGAAACTATAGACCTGTCAGTCTGACACCTGTAGTGGGAAAATTACTGCACCACATCTACTATCTCCATAATAAAAGAGAAGAGGCAAATAATTATTAAGCATCATGTGTTTATGGAAAGGAAGGTCATGCCAGATGTACCGGGTCAATTTCTGTTTGATGAAAGCAGTAGATATGGGTCAGTCATTTGACGTACTGTGAAACAAAATTAAATGCACACAGTGACAGGACAATCCAGGTGCTCACAAAAACCATACCGTAAAGAACTGAAGTAAAACAAGCATTTGTCAATACCGAATGTTTGCTTGCTGGCATTGGCAGTGGTAATGTAGAAGTTACAGAGCTGCGTAATAGGAATGGCAGTGAAGAATTGAACTGAAGCCAACCCCACCACCACCCTGCAGAGAGTGACAGGCATTGGAGTGTGCCTTTGGGTTGTCAGGCATAATGGCCACGCCATTTCACCACACCCCACCCTGCAGACACTGACAAGTGTCACGGTGTGCCTTGGTGTCTTTGGCCCTTATGCGCACCCCATTCCATCAGGAAATACGATGAGATAGGTGCGGTATAGGAGAATGGGGTGAACTTTGGGGCCGACGAGTCCAAGGCATACCTCGATGCCTCTCACTGGCTGCAGGTTATGGAATGGTATGAGCATCACAGGCAAGAATCCCAAGTCACACCCCCGATGCCTGTCATTCTCTACAGGGTTGGGCGTTATGGTTGAAACCCTAATACCTCAGGCATTCATTGGTATTTTCACTCCAAATTTTCAACATGGTTTTTTTGTGACCCCACCTCATGAACAGTGGCAATATCCGTTTGTTACCAAAAGCTGCTTATGCACTGTGACTACGGCATTTAGCACCACAGGTGCAAAAACATTCCGAACAGGATGTAAAAAATGACAACTGTACTGTTCATGGGGAGGTGTAAAAAATGGCAATGTTGCAAATCTGCAGTAAAAATAGTAAAAAAACTGGTGAAGTCACGAGCGTGCATAGAAACTGTGCAACGCACATCTGTAATGTAATTAGTTTGGGGATTTTTTTACAGCAGATTGTCAACACAGGCATTTTGGGACCTCTGATAATGAACAGTGTCACTGTGATTTTCTTTATCTGTCCCAAACAATGATTTCCCACAGCGACCACGCATCTCTGCGCTGAAAGTGTGAAAACACATTTCGGTCATGTTGTGAAAAATGACAGCTGTACTGTTCATAAGGAAGTGTGGAAAAATGCCACTGGTGAAAATCTGGGCTGAAAATATTACAAAGTCATGAACTTACGAGGGTGCGTGGAAACTGCGCAATGCTCACTCGAAACACAGTCATTTTATGGACTTTTGTCACCAAATTTTCAACATAGCCATTTTAAGACCTCTGCTCATGAACAGTGTAACTGTGATTTTCTTAATCTGTCCCAAACATTGCTTTCGCACACCGACTGCACCATTGTGCACTACATGTGCGAAACCACATTTTGGGAAACATGTGAAAAATGGCAGCTATACTGTTCATAAGGAAGTGTAATAAAATGACAATGTTGAAAATCTGGAGTGAAAATATTGAAAATTCGCAAACTTAATGACGCATTTAGGAATGGCGCAACACACCGTAAAAACAGTCATTTTAGGAATTTTTCACCAAATTTTCAACAAAGCCTTTTAAGACCTCTGCTCATGAACAGTGTCACTGTGATTTTCTTAATGTTTCCCATACATTGATTTCGCACACCGACTGCGCCATTGTGCTCTACATGGGCGGAAACACATTTTGGGTAAGATGTGACAAATGACAGCTGTACTGCTCATAAGTAAGTGTAATAAAATGGCAATGTTGAAAATATGGATTGAAAATATTGAAAATTTGCAAACTTACGAGCGTGCGTAGGAACTGGGCAACGCACCCTAGTAAAACAGTCATTTTTAGGGATTTTTTCACCAAATTTTCAACATAGCCATTTTAAGACCTCTGCTCATGAACAGTGTCACTGTGATTTTCTTAATGTGTCCCATACATTGATTTCGCACACCGACTGGGCCATTGTGCGCTACATGGGCTGAAACACATTTTGGGTAAGATGTGAAAAATGACAATTGGTAAAGTTGGAAAATAAAACAAGTAATGCATAATACAATGGACAAGGTACAACAATATGAAAGGAGAAAAGCTTGGCAGCACATATAAAATACATGTTATACAATAAAAGTGCTATCGTAACATTTTGAATACAACATTTCAGAGATCATCAGTATAAAGCATGTAGAGCAATAGTGACAAGGTGGGTAGTTAATGGCCATCAGGGAACTACAGAGGGTCCACAAGGGAGTAGGAGGGGAAGCATTTGAACAAGCAGATGAGGTAGAATGAGGGGGAGAATTAAGTAAGTGCAGGTAGAGGTAGGTGGCGAGAGTGTGATAGATCAGGAATGAGAAATAGGTGGAAGGGTTAATAGATGGGAAGGAGAGTCCTGAGGTGCAGGTAATGGAAAGACAAAATACTGAGGGGGGATTGAAACATTTGCATTGGGTACTGATGATGAGAAGAGAACAATGTTTCTTCTTAAACTGGGCATGGGAGGGTGCAAGCCACTGCTCAATGAGAAGTCCATTCCAGTATTTAGGGGCAGCATGCAAGAAGGCACAGGCACACTTGGCGGTTTTACACCTTGGTATAGGTAGCAAGGCTTGATCAACTGATCTAAGGTCTTATTAGGAGGACAAGGGGAGTAGTAAGGAGCAAGCAAGATGAAGGTATTGGATCCCATGATGCTGTCAGTAATGGAGCCAAGAGCAAGATACCTGTGAACCGAAGGGGGGCCACTTAAGGTAGGTGTAGAGTAGACAATGGTGTTTTAACCAAGGGGATTCAGAGGCATAGTGGCAGATATTATTGTATGTAGTATTCCACTTTTGGAGAGAAGCCTTAGATGCACTAACATAGGTTGCTGCATTATAGGTGACAGATGGCAGTAGGATGCCTCTGGCGATAGCCAATCTCACAGAAGAGGTCAGAGCATAGCTAGTTTTGTAAGCTAGCTAGTTTTGTAAGCTACCCCAATTTTGGAGTTAACAGATTTGCATGTGTCTAAAATGTGTGGATCAAAGTCAAGGGACCCATCTAGTAGTATCCCTAGATATTTAAAGGAGCTTATCTGGACACTTCGGGGCACATTTGCAAACCCCCTCCCTCAGACCCAGTGACAGCTCATCTGCAAAAGAGTCTCCTTCAGACACCACGGGGCATGTTTGCAAGCCCCCTCCCTCAGACTCAGTGGCAGCTCATCTGCAAAAGGGTTCCCTTCGGACACTTCAGGGCAGTTTGCAAGCCCCCTCCCTCAGACCCAGTGGCAGCTCATCTGCAAAAGGTAGCCAGCTGAAGCAACTCAGGCACATGGTGCCATTTTCAAAATCTCAACTGCGCAAAGGATTAATTTGATTCAGTGTTGCAGCTGTTCCACTTTCACTTAATTGGATCTGCTTCACATTTTAACTACCCTGCTTGTGCAAGCTCCTTCTCTGGCTTAGTTTTTCAGCCCAGCCTCCCTCTCCCACTCCAACACCTTATTAAATAGTCTTTAAGCCCAACTAGCACCACCCCACTTGACCTTCTGAGCCAATTACAATAATTAACCTTACCCTGCTTAAAAGGCCAGTTGCATCTCATCTCGCTGAACCACACAAGCACAATTTCTGCTACTGTGTCCAGGAGACCTATCCATCTGGCTTATCATCAAGTATACTAGTAACTGCATTTCCCTTAGATCCTGTCATCCACTCTAATCTCTTACTTTATAGCTCTCCTGTTCTCATATTCATCTTGCTTCCTATTCTTTCTCTCCACCCTAGACACTCACCCCTCGCCTTTCACCACCGGCTCTCCTCAAATCTTTTATCCTTTAACAATTACCTCAACTGTCCTCTCGAACATCCTTCCTTCATCCCTTCTACTCGGCATCAACTATGTTTTCCCACCTGGCACTAGTCTTTATTTTCTTCTAATATACGGCTAAGAATTCCACCCCTTTGGCTATACCATGGACTGATCTCACATCTGTTACCAGCCCTACCCATCATTCCACCCTGTGCAGTGGGTTACAGTAGCTCTCACTCATGGTTACATTACAGGTTATTCTCCCAGGGCTACCCAGGCCTCCCTGGGTATTTTAACATCCCCTCTTTCAATCAGAACACTCTCACTTGTAGCTATGGTCAGTCCCCTGTATCACATGCCCCCTCTGGCTACCCCTTTCCATCAGTTCTCCAGGAGCAAGCACCACAGTAAGAAACAGATTACTGCAGCAAGAAACCATTTGAAAAAATGTATCCTGCTATTACTCATATGCTCTGGTAATGTTGAAGTGAATCCTGGTCCTCAAATCCCCCTTGCAACCCCTTCAGACTTTGCCAGTACCTCAGGCTTAAAGTTTATGCTGATTAACATGTGGTGCCTGATTAACAAACTGGGCTAGTTAAGAATATGGGCTGCCCACGCTAACCAAGATCTGATCATTATTACTGAACCCTGGCTTAAAAGTACTATCTCTGACCAGCAGATCTCACTCCCCCTCCTACACCCTGTTCAGAGCAGACAGGCCCACGAGGGTTGGGGGGGTGGTCATGTACAAGAAAGACCACTTAAACATCTCCATCACCAACGCCATGTCCAAACCAAAAGAATCTGAGTGTGTGGCCATCAAAATCCAAATATACACAGTTGAAGCTCTCAACATCATAGGTTGCTACAGGCCCCCCCCTCAGTGGGTCTTGATCTAATCTCAACCCTCAAAAGCTTGATCGCACCCATCAACAATGAGATCATCATTCTAGGTGACCTCAGCCTCGACTGGCTCTTGCCTAAGGCATGTGTCCTAAAAGAACTCTGTGATGAGCTTGGACTGTCCCAAATCATTATGGAGCCAACAAGGCTCAATGCCAAAAATCATGTTAATAGCTCCATCCTGGATGTTATTATCACAAACCATTCCCACAAAATTTGGCATACAGCCACATTCCATAATGATCTTAGTGATCACAATATCATAGCATGCACCAGAAACCAAGATAAGTGCCCCTCTTCCTCTACATTTGTCACCAAGTGCAGCTTCTGCAAATTCAACATTGAAAACTACATTTTGGATCTAAAATATGTAAACTGGCAAGATTTCTATCTCGCCAAATCAGTGGATGAGGCGATCATCTTTCTTAACACTACCTTGACTCACCTCACCAATAAATATGCCCCATTCATTAGATCCAGGGTCCACAAACATTCTCATCACTGGTTCACTCCAGACCTAAAAGTTGTGCTGCATAATCGTGATAAGTTTGGGCTCGTGCAAGGTACACAAAGAATGCAGCCGACTGGCAGGCATTTAGAACTGCCAGGAATGCTTGTGTTAAACTTGTATGATTTGCCAAAGCTAACTTCTATGTAGAATCCCTTGAAAATGCCAAAGGCAACTCAGCCAAGATCTGGCAAACAATCAATACAATAGAGGGCCACAAAGCAGCCCTGTCCATCCCCACCAAGTTACTCATTAACAGAGTCAAATATGTCGAGTGTGACCACATCCTAGAAAAACTGAATACCTATTTTGCCACTGCTGGACTCACGTTTGATTCCTCCCCATATGCAGGGCTACCACGCCTCCAACCCCACCCCACCACCCATGAGCCCCCACCTCCTCATACCTTTCAGCTTCACCCTGTGACCTACAAACAAGTAGAGGACCACCTTTGTAAACTCAACATCAATAAAGGTAGTGGAGCAGATGGCATCAATCCCATCTTCATCAAGCTAGGCTACTATTATCTAGCTGCACCAATCCTTCATATCTTTAATCTCTCCATCTTCTCAGCTACAGTTCCCTCTTGTTGGAAATCAGCTCATATCTTGCCCTTGTTCAAATCAGGTGACCCCTGCAATCTAAACAACTATAGACCCATCTCCATCTCCCTGTCCTATCCAAACTGCTAGAGAAACTCATCCATCACCAGCTTAAAGAGGACAGGAAGTGATTTCTAATCTGCAACTGTTTATGATGTTTCCATTTGTAGAAATTATATCCATAAGCCTAAATGATCCATATGTAACTGTACCTGCATAAAAAGTGATGTGAAAAACTGCATTTTGCATTGTTTGGTTTTTATGGGCAACATTCTGTTACAGTTCTCTTCACAGAACCAGTGATCTGGAATTTTAGCTATGTCATGGTTTAAGCACAGAACTCTAAACATGGTTCTGATAGGACAATAGCTAATGTTTAGCATTCTGTACTCAAACCATGACATAGTAAAAACTCCAAATTACTGGTTCCGTGAATGGAACTGTGCAGAATGTCATTCATAAAAAGGAAGCAACTGAAAACACAATTTTTCACATCAGTGGTTATTCAGATACAGTTCAGTATGGCTCATTTGGAGGCAAGTGTTTCATTTCTGTTAGTAGTAACATTACTAACAGCTGCTAATTAGCACAGATTCCCTGTCCACTTTGAAGACCATGTTGAAAAGTTATCACTCCTCAACACTGCCAAGTCTGGCATAAAAACACAGTACCACCTCCACTTTAGCTAAAATCACCAATGACTGGCTGACCGTGCAAGATTCCAAACATGTCACAGGTGCCATATTCCTTGTTCTCAGCAAGGCATTTGATACTGTCGACCATAACTTCATCCTCAGTGGTCTCAGTAAACTAGGCACAGCTGACACCACACTTCAATGGTTCTCGAGCTACCTTACAGGTAGAGTTCAGAAAACCAAAGTGAGCGGTCAGATCTCCGACTCCCTCCCCATAAAATGAGGTGTCCCACAAGGCTACATTTTAGGCCCTATACTATTTTCAATTTACATTAACTCACTAGATTCCAGTATCAGCAACTCCAAAGTACATCTCTTTGTGGACGATACTGTTATATATACTTCTAAGTGATCCTTATCTGAAGTACGTGATGTTCTCCAAGCTAACTTTACACAGCTAGAATGCAACCTAATCAACTCCAAGCTACTACTCAACATGAAAAAAACCAAGGTCCTTTATTTCACACCTAGTAGCAATAGGACCTCCTCTCGGCACAGTGCACCACCTGTACCCATCATGACTATCCTAGGTGAATCAGTAGACACGGTTGATCAATTCAGATATCTGGGCTTTTGGCTAGACAGCAAGAGCAAACTTTCTTTAAGTGCACACATTGACTACCTTTCTAGTAAATTGAAAGCAAGGCTCAACTTTTTCTTCATGAACAGAGCACTCTTTCACCCCTGACATTAGACGTAGACTAGTACAGGCCACATTCCTGCCACTCCTAGACTACGGTGACATCATCTGCAACTGTGCCGCTGCTTCCAACCTTCACAAGCTCAATATACTGTTCCATCGGGCTCTGCACTTCATTACTAAAGCACCTTTCAGGACACACCACTGCAACATATATAAAGAAGTCAACTGGCAACCCGTTGCCACCCTTCAGCTACTCCATTTAGGTACCTGGACCCTAAAAGGTCTACTAAAAAAATTACTGACCTATATCTCCTCACTTGTTAATATTTCCCATTGCTCCTACTCCCTTAGGAAATCTGCCTCTATCCTCCTTGTTGTACCCTGGACTGGTACCTCCCTCAGCAAGTGTGCCACCAGCTACGCCATCCCATCGGCATGGAATCTCATCCAGACATCACTCAGACTCACCAGCATTTTATCATTCAATTTCTTCAGAGCCATGACCTACAAATTCTTCCCAGTGGTCTATCACAGCCATAGGACCTAGCATATCATGCCAGTCTCTTGCCACTGCTATCAAGTGAGTACCCTCTGACATCTTGTATCCTTCTCCCTAGTCTCCCTATCCAGCCTGGCCCCTGTCCTCTCTAGTCCATCCCCACCCTTATGCTCAGAATACTTCTATACCCTCCATCTCTGATCTCTGCCCAATTCTCTCCCTTGTTCTTTCATCCTCTTGCAACTTCTTGCACCTATCCCTTGCCCCTTCAGTCGGACTCCTTCCTCATCAGAAGTAGTTATGTTTTGTTCCTTACCCCTTCCATCCTGCACTCTCAGCCATCTTAGGAAGCTGACAGCAATCGTATAAGTTCTTACTGATATTATTGTTTGTTCTCCCCTTAATATGAATTGGTTCCTGTATGCTTCACTGTTGTTTTTCTTTGCATTGACCCTGTATGTATTTCCTACCAATTACTGTTACCTTATGGTATGTCACCACTGCTTACCCGAGCACCAGATTCAGATCTGTTTTATTATTGTTTTTACTGACCATATATGCACTTTTTTCCTACCAATTATTGTACCTGTATGCTATGTTATCTCTTTCATTGTACACTGTTGTTTAATGTTGTCATTACAGGACCTCCTTGAAAATGAGCATGCTCAATGGAGTCTTCCTGCCAATAGACTTAACTTAACTTATTGTTTCCAGCATGGAGTCATCCAGACAGGAGATTCTCAGATGATTCTGATTGGTCTTAAGTCTGGCTGTAGAGCCAAATAGCATAGCTTTAGTTTTATCTACATTAAGGAAAAGCTTCTTCCTCTGGAGCCAGGTTTGAATATTGTGAAAGGTTGCAGAGAGATTGAGATTGATCTTGGATACGTATTTTGAGCTAGAGTACAGGACCAGATCATCTGCATAAAGCAGGGATGAACAAGAAGTGGTGTCATGTCATGTCAATTAATACAGTTTTTTATAAATTTTAATGAAAACTGCAACCCTGGCAGTCTACTCTTATTCAGGGCCACCTGATGCTAAAGCATGATCACATCTGCAAATGGTGCTGAAGCACTGGTAGGCTTGTGATATGAGGAAATATTTCTTCACTGAAACAGAAGTGGATGCTTGGAATAGATTGCCAGCAGAGGTGGTGGAGGCTAGAAGAGTATGAAGGGTTTCAAGCATACATGGGAAAAACAAAGGGGTATATTAGATAACAGGAAGTAAGCTGGGAGGGTCTACAGAGACCAGACAGAGTCTGCAGAGACAGAATAGGTGGGAAACATCTGGGCAGAGTAGGTGGTCCAAGTAGTCCTTTTTAGCAATCAGCTTTAAGTTTTAATGTACTGCACATAGACAAAAAAGAACTCATGAACAGAATGCAAAGTGGAAGGAACAGAGGTTGAGAGAATTATAGAGGAAAGGGACATCAGAGTGCCAACTGTGGACAACTTAAAAACATTGGCCTAGTGCAATAGGGCAGTGGGGAGGGCAACTAGAATGCTGGGATGCATAGGATGGTGGATCAACAGTAGGAGGAGAAAGGAGGTGATCCTGTCCCTGTACAGATCCCTGTTTTAACCACACTTGGCATACTGCATGCAGTTCTGCAGCCCACACAAGAAGAAAGACAGGGACAGGGAGAAGGAGTACAGAACAGGGGATTCAGAAAGGATTCCAGGGAGAAAAGGGAAGTCTCACTTTGAGAGCTTGGAAGACCTCAACATGTAAACTCTGGAGGCAAAAAAAAGGGGGGGGTGGGGAGAATATTATAGAGATGTGTGAATACCTTCATGGAATAAAGAAGGTATAAAACAGACAGCTGTTCAAAATGAGTGGAAACAGGTACTGCAGCAACTTAATAAAGCTGTCAGAGAGAGATATAACAAGGATGGCTGGAAATAATATTCATCAGAAGGGTGGTAGATAGGTTGAGCAAAGTGCCAAGGGAAGTTGTTTGTGCTAAATCAGTGAAGGAATTTAAACATAGTGGGACAGATATATGGGACATGTAAAGGTAGTAGGAGGAGTGGAAAGAATAAGAAAAACTAGGGGGAAACTCAGTGAGGTAGGGGCAACTCAATGAAGCTGGCAGGAGAAGATATAAGAAGGATCAAGACATATTTCTCATTGAAAGTATGGTAGATACATTGAAAAGTACCAAGGGAAGTTGCCTGTGCTAAATCAGTGGAAGGATTTAAGTAGGGGTGGGACAGATATGTGAGATATCTGATTTCAGGGTTTAGGATTTTAGAAACTTCCAAATCCTAATCCAATTCTGTTTTCAAATCATAAAAGGACCTAACAATTGGATTTAGGATTTGGATTTGAAACCCTACCCTAGATGTTTATGTAAAATATTGTGGTCTGGATTTTCAAGGCATAGTGTAGGTGTTGAGTCAAGCCCTGCACCATGACACTTAGGTTCCAGCAGTGCGCCAAACCCCTTTGCTGCAACTGTGCCTGATTTTACAATCTTGGTTGCAGTTGTGATAGTTTACACACTTTACGGCAGCTTGCACCAAATATTTGGTGCAAGCCCAGTAAAAAAGGTCCCCAGAATTGCCACGAGCTAGACCATGAAAATCTGGTCTAACTTGTGGCGCTCAGCGCATGGGAGAGAAAATCCCGACTGCTGGCTGGGAGAATGCTGCAAGCTCCGTGCACCATATGGTCGATGCACCCTGGACTTGCGGCATTCAGCCATGTTTGAAAATCTGGCCCTGTTGGTTTTAAGACTAAGTTTAGGATTTAGGATTTTAAATCCTAACTCTAAAAATTGATTAGAATCCAATGAATCCAATTTTCTTTAGTGTATTCTGTGCAATCCTAATGTAGAGGTAGTAGGGGGAGTGGAAAGGATAGCCTGCAGAATGTTACCACCACCTGTCTGAAACAAGTAGTACAGTGGAAAATGTAGAGAAGACCAACATGATTTAAGGGGAGATAAAGTAGTCAGAGAGCAAAAGGCAGCTTTCATAAAATGCAAAGGGAGTCAGAAAGAGGAGGATGGGGAGGACTACCTTGAAAACTGAAAACAGCCAGCAAGGTGGTAAGAAGAGATAAGGCTACAGTGGAGCTAGTGTAACCCCAGGGGTTGCGTTGATGGTATTTTTTGTGTTATTAGCACTGTGCGGTGACTCCATATGTACCCCCCTACCTGGGACCTGGGTTTGGGGAGAAAACTGTTGCTCGGTATTTCGGCTAGGTTTGACTTCTAGTCAGGGGCACCCAAGTAACTCCAGACACAGGAAGCAATAACTGTAATGTCCAAACCAGGAGTGGGATTCTAGAGTGTGGCTTTTATTCACAACACAACTGAACAATAAAGCATAGATGGACCCCCATGGGGCTACACTCCTGGTAATGCAGATATACGGAGAACAGAACACATCTTCTACACACTGTAACCCTCAGGTTTAGAAACACACTGGGCACTCAGCCCAAACTTGTACACTTCTCTGGATTTCCCTGGCCTGGCACATCCGACCAGCCTTGGACTACTTCCCTGCATGACACATCTGGCCAGCAACTGGACTACTTTCTATATGGCATGGAACACTACTTGGTGGCTCCCTAAACCACCCATGAGCACATACAGGCTCCATAAGGGAAAATCTTCCATCTAATCCCACGTCTGGGTACTTTCTTCGAGCACTAGCCAAGTACCCGAGAGAAAGCAACAGGTGTCTCAAAGCGAACCCGTAGAGGTGAATCTGGTTACTGCTGGTGGGGGGTTTCCCACCTTTTGCTCCCATAATTCATACCCGGCCATTCTTTTGAACTCTAACACCTCTTCTCTGAAAAACTCTACTGTTGTAGATTATCACTTTAAATGTATCTCACATTCAATCTACAGTCTCTGAAACTCCTGTGTCCTGACTTGTGACATACTTTTTTAAATGGCATAATCCATCCCTGTAGACCCCCACATATTAAAGGCGTTCAGGTCACACACTCTTTAAGCACTGTACTTGGCTGTCCCTTCCTTGATCCACAGTAACAGATACTTAATACACAAAGTCTCTGGTGAAATATGGGCCCTATTTAAGAGCAGACTCACCCCTGATTGCAGGTGCCCCAAAGGCTTCTCTCACATGAAAACCAAAACAAATTATTGGTCCCTCAGTACAAATCTTCAAGGAAGCTTCTCTCTCTCTCTCTCTCTAGCCGGGCCAGGGGATTTCCCCTGGAAGCTGGCTGTTGGCTCCCCCATGCCCGCAGGGATGGGGTCCTGAACCAACTGGGGAGCAATCTCCACCACTTCAGCTGAAGTACTTCTGTGTTCCTCTTATGGTGAGAACACACACCACACTGAAATTAGCTCTATATCAGAGCTGAGGGCTCTGAGGGTCTGCCTGCAGCAGAACACCTCCTTCCTCTAGTGAGCCCACTTCAAGACTAACTCAGACTGAATTTAAAACCTCCCAATGTTCTATCCTAACTCCCAGCTGCAGCATTCCAATGTGGATCATGCTGCTGCAAGAATTTTAAATGATGTAATTCTCCAGTTCAGCAGAGACTGAGCACAGAGCAAGACAGAGCGAAACCCATCTAACGGAGGTCTCACTAGCTGCCTGTCGCTGCCTGTCCCTGTTGCCACTAGGTCTAACTGGGATTTTTGTAACCCCGGGTAACCGGGGGGGGGTTACACTAGGATAGTCAAGGGCATCAAGGAATGGGGACATAGCCTTCTTACATAATATCAGAGAGAAAAGGAAACTCAACTTGACTTCTGTTGTTTGCAAACTGATGGAACCCATTTTGAAGGAAAAGGCTGGTAGACTTTCTCAAGGCACATGCGGTGCAGAACAACAGACAACATGGGTCTGTGTTAGGAAGGTCATGCCAAAGTAACATGATGCACTTCTTTGACTGGATCACAAAGGCTGTGGATAGGAGACACTTAGTAAAACTACTATACCTGGACATTATCAAGGCCTTTGGCTCTGTTTCCCACAGGAAACTAATAAAGAATCTCAGAGACATTGGGGTAGAAGAAAATGACCAAATGGGTGGGAAATTGGCTGGAGTGGGGGAGAACACAGACAGTGGTGGCTAATGGGGGAAATATTGATGAACACGGAGTGATGCTAATGGTGTTCTACAAAGCTTGATGTTCTTGCTGGTGGTGTTCAATGTATTTATCAAAGTTAACACAGATGATGTTAAGAGCAAAATCATCCTCTTTATAGACAACACAAAGCTATGTTGCAGGGATAATAGTGAGGAGGGAGTTACAGATAAAAGGGAGGACGTGGGGAAGCTAAGGAGGTGATCTCAAATCTGGCAACTAGGCTTCAGTCCTAAGAATTGCAAGGTTATGTACACTAAGAGGAAGAACCTGAGGGCTGAATACAGGTTGGGAGAAGTGATGGTCATCATGGTGTCAGAAGAAAATGATTTTGGGGTAGCAATAATGCACACTCTCAATTCATCTGCACAATGCAGTAAGACAGTGGCAACAGCCAACAGAATGGTGGGCTACATAAGCAGAGGGATCAGTAGCAAGAGTAAGAAAGTCATCCTTCCCTTGAACAGATCCCTAGTGCAAACACAACTGGAGTACTGTGTCCAGTTCTGAAATCACCATCTGAGGAAGTACTGTAAGTAAACAAGCCGGAGGCAGTGCAGAGAAGGACCACAAATATGATACTGGGGTATGATGTATTCAGGAGAAACATGGTGGCAATTTATGTTAGGGAGGAAATTAGAGCTACTGAGGTTTAGGGAATGTAGGAGAGGGAATGCAGGAGGAGCAGAGGCACTGTGGGTCAATGTGGAGACAGGAAATGGCACCAACAGTCACACTGGCATGATTTATTTTATTTATTTATTTTATTTTATTTTCACTTTGGTAACCGGGTAAGTGTACTGACACCAAATGCCTTTTTCAGTCAGGACCCGGGTGCAATTGCATAGACATTTAAGGACATACATACAAATGTTTGGTTGCTTGTTACAGAAATGAAACATACACACATCAATTGAAAATTACATACTTGATTACATACTGGTGGCACATAGAAAGTGTAGCTGATTAGTGCAGATACTACACTGAGTGCAGATGCATAGGGGTATGAAAAAGGGGTATTTACATAAAGCAGTCACAGACACTGAGTGATAGATAAAATTCTTTCAGATTGCTTGAGAAAGCAGAAACAGTTGGTGATTCACTAATGGGGAGGGGGATTGTATTCCATAGTGAGGAGGCGCGGTAGCTGAAGGAGCATTGTCCAGTGTTTGTTCGAAAAAAGGGAACTTTTAAGTTATTTTTCGAGGTGGATTGAGAGGGGGGCAAGTTGACAAACTTAAGTTGTTCAGCTAAATAGATGGGGGAGTTTTTAACCATAGTTCTTTTAATAAATCCGATGAGTGTTAGGTTGGATTTTACGTCTGGTGAGAGCCAGTTTAAAGTGTTCAGAGAAAGGCAGTGATGCATATTGATATCACTATCTATTGCAAATCTGGCAATCTTGTCATACAGAGTGTGCTTCTTCTGAAGCATAGTTTTGTTAACAGCATTGGTGAACAAGGAGCCGTAGTCCAGTATAGGGAGCAGATTTGAAGTGGCTGGGAAGGTAAGAAGAGAGAAAAGGCTGTCATTCAGGAGGTACAAAGAAACACAGGGGGAGGCAGACAGGGGACTGTATATGGAACAATAGTGGGAGATGGGGAAAGCAGTCAGGAGCACGAAGGTGCAAACAGAGGAAAATATATCCCAGGCAGTAAAGATAGGGGACAAGACCTTTTTCAGGTATGTTAGTGAAAGAAAAATAACAAGGAGCAGGACTGTGAGGCTAAAAAGAGAAGAAGAACGTGTGCAGAAGGAGACCTAGAAAAGGCAGCAATTCTGAACAAATATTTTTGTTCAGTATTCACAGAAAAAGGGGAAGGTGAGGGACCAAAGTTAGGCTATAGAAGCACCAATGGATGAGAGATGGACACCGGTCCTTTCACAGAGGAGAGAGTCCTAAAGGAACTCACAAATCAAAAAGTAGACAAGACAATGGGGCCAGATGGAATACATCCCAGAATATTAAAAGCACTTAGAATGGTGCTGGCAGCACCACCGATGGCTCTGTTCAACAAATCACTAGAAACAGGGGTGGTTTCAGAGGACTGGAGAAGGGCAAATGTAGTCCTTCTCCACAAAACTGGGAGCAGAGAGGAGGCTGAAAATTATAGGCCAGTCAGCCTGACCTTTAGTGGTGGGGAAATTAATAGAATCACTGCTAAAGGAGATGATTGTGATGTATCTTGTATCCAGCAGTGCACAGAATCCAAGGCAGCATGGAGTCACAGCAAGGAAGTATTGCCAAACAAAACTGATAGATTTCTTTGACTGGGTGACCTGGGAAGTAGATTAGAGAGGGTTGATGGATGTGGCCTACCTGGATTTCAGCAAGGCCTTTGACACTGTCCCACATAGGAGGCTCATAAGCAAGTTGGGCAGCTTAGGAGCGGGTCACAGGGTGGTAAACTGGGTAAGAAACTGGTTGAGCGATATGACACAGAGGGTGGTGGTAAAAATAGTTCAATCCAGAGAAAGGGGGGTGACCAGTGGGATACTGCAGGGATCAGTGCTGCAGTTCTTTTGCATCACCAGGTAAGAAAAAAGGTCCAGCTCCCTATACGATGCACAGGGGAAATGTGAGACCGTACCCAACAAGTAACACACAGAAATCTGGCCAATGGAAAATCATGTACATAAATGCTCGCAGTCTGGAAAACAAGATCCAAGACCTGCAGGCAATAATGACAGAGGCTAAACTGGACATAGTAGCAATTAATGAGATGTGGTTTACCAGTAACCACACTTGGGAGACTCCAGTACCTGGCTATGTACTGTTCAGAAGAGACCGAGGTGCAAAAATGGGGGTGTGGAGTGGCCTTGTATGTCAATGAAAATATCAAAGCTACAGAAATTCAGAATACACATAAGGAGCCAGAAGAACTGTGGGTCACCCTGGAAACAGGAAATGGGACAGCCATAAGAACTGGGGTTGTATTCAGGCCCCCAGACCAGAGGGAGGACATACACATTACTGTTAGAAGATATACAAAACATAACAGCTGAAGGAGAGGTTCTGATAATGGGAGACTTCAACATGCCAGATACAGATTGGTCAATACCCGCAGGAACATCTGCCAAAACTAGACACATGGTGGATTCCCTGCAGGGGGAAGGCCTCAAACAACTGGTACAACAACTCACAAGAGACAGGGCTATCCTAGATCTAGTGCTGACTAACAGGGAAAGGATCACAGATCTCCAGGTAGCAGGTCTCCTGGGGGCCAGTGACCATCACATGGTATGGTTCAATTTGGCCACTACAACTAAATCATCCCATTCCAAGGCAAAAATATGGGACTTCAGAGGAGCTGACCTTGATAAGATGGCCAAAAGATTTAAGCTGGCCCTGGCAAAAAGAAATAAAGGTGAGGGGGGTACAGGTAAATTGGCCAAGCATTAAGGATGCAACACTTGAACCAACATCCCATTGTGTTAGAGAGAAAAGGAAGTGCAAAAGAAGAAGGAAACCACTTTGGTTCTCAAAAACAGTAGCATAAAAAGTCAGAGCCAAAATGCTGGCCTTCAGGAAATATAAGGGAACACAGCGGACTGAAGATAGGGAGGCACACCAAACTTCCTTAAGGGAAGCAGGGAAGGCAGTAAGGCAGGCAAAGGCCAAAACCAAGGAAACACTAGCACAGACAGTAAAAGAAGGTAACAAGACTTTCTATAGATACATTAGTGAAAGGAGAAAGTCCAGAGGGGGTATTGCTAAGATCAAAGGAGATACGGGACATGTGAGGAGGAGGAGGACCATGTAAAAGCATCTATCCTAACTAGATACTTCTGCTCAGTATTTACTGAAGAGAAGGTAGGGCAGGGCCCACAGCTCATGGACACAGGGGGGAGGGAGGTGAGCACTAGTCCCTTCACAAAAGAAAGGGTCCTACAAGAACTCAATAAGCTCAGGGTGGACAAGGCAATGAGACCTGATGGCATACATCCCATGGTACTAAAGGATCTAAGGGTGGAACTAGCAGATCCATTAGCAGAACTGTTTAGCGAGTCTCTGAGCACAGGAGAGGTCCCAGAAGACTGGAGAAGGGCTCATGTGATCCCGCTCTACAAGAGTGGTAGCAGGGAGGAGGCAGTGAACTACAGACCAGTCAGTCTTACCTCAGTAGTGGGCAAGATTATAGAGGCACTCCTTAAAGAAAGGATAGTGCAACACCTGGATTCCATAGGAGCATAGGATCCAAGACAGCATGGGTTTACAAAAGGAAGGTCCTGTCAAACTAATTTCATAGATTTCTTTGACTGGGTAACCAGAGTGGTGGACTAAGAGGGAGCAGTTGATGTCGCCTACCTTGACTTCAGCAAAGCTTTCGATACTGTTCCACATAGAAGATTGATATATAAGCTGGGTAGGCTCAGGTGGGTCAGAGTTGGTCAACTGGTGGCAAACTGGTTGACAGGCAGAAAACAGAGAGTGGTGGTAAATGGTATACAGTCAGAAGAGATGCAAGTCACAAGTGGGGTACCTCAGGGATCAGTCCTGGGGCCAGTCCTCTTGAATATCTTCATCAGTGACATTGCAGATGGACTGGAGGGTAAGGTTTGTCTGTTTGCAGATGACACCAAGATCTGCAACAGAGTAGATGATCCAGATGGGGTGGGCAGAATGAGAAGAGATCTGGATAAACTAGCAAAATGGTCGGAAGAGTGGCAACTGGGGTTTAATGCAAAGAAGTGCAAGATCATGCACATAGGGAAGAGAAACCCTGAAGCCACCTATAGGCTGGGAGGGGAGTTGCTGGCAGTCAAAAGGGAAGAAAGAGATGTGGGCATCATCAGCACCAATGATCTGAAATCATCCAAGCAGACCACTAAAGCAATAGGTAAGGCTAGGGGGATGTTAGGGTGCATTAGTAAGGGTATCACAAGTCAGAAAAGTGAGGTAATAATCCCTCTTTACAAGACACTGAATAGGCCCCATCTGGAGTACTGCATGTAGTACTGGAGGCCACATCTTCACAAGGACATTAACCAAATTGAGGCAGTCCAGAGAAGGGCAACCAAAATGGTGCAGGAACTGCATCAAAAAACTTATGAGGACAGATTAATGGAGCTCAATATGTATACCTTACAGCAAAGGAGGGAAAGAGGTGATATGATTGAAACATTCAAACACCTTAAGGGCATTAACAAGGTGAAAGAGTCTAACATGTTTCAATATAAAAGCATGAGATTAGAGGGAGGCCAATTAAGAGGTAATGTGAGGAATTTATTTTTCACAGAAAGGATGGTGGATGCATGGAACGGCCTACCTCAGGAAGTGGTGGACATGAATACAGTACAGGGCTTCAAACAGGCATGGGATAGGCATAAGGGAGCAACACAGATGAGTATGACTAGATAGGCCATTGACAGAGCAAAGGCCGATGGCACATTTATAAGGTAGGAAAAGAAATGGTCAGACTGGATGGGCCTTGCGGTCCTTATCTGCTGTCAACTTCTATGTTTCTATGCTTCTATAAGTCAGTCCTCTTTAATGTCTTCATAAGTGACATCGCAGAGGGGCTGGAAGGGAAAGTATGCTTCTTTGCTGAACACACCAAGATCTGCAACAGGGCTGACACTCTGGAAAGAGGTGGAGAAAATGAGAAGGGACCTATGTAAGCTGGAGGAGTGGTCAAGAGTGTGGCAGCTTAGATTCAATGCCAAAAAAAGAAAAATCAAGCATTTGGACACAGAAATCCAGGGATAGAGTACATCATGGGTGGAGGGGGGGTACTCACATCCACCAAACAAGAAAGGGACCTGGGCATAATCGTATCTGATGACCTGAAGGTGACCAAGCAATGTATGAAGGCTGTGGGGAGAGCCAGTGGAATGCTGGGGTGCATAGGGAAGGAGATCACCAGTAGGAAAAGGAGGTAGTGATGCCACTGTACAGATCATTATTGAGATCTCATCTGGAGTACTGTGTCCAGTTCTGGAGGCTGCATCTATGGAAGAACAGACAGAGTAGCGGCAGTTCAGAGAAGGGCAACAAAAATGGTGCAAGGGCTCAACAAGAAGTCATATGAGGAGAGACTAGAGGACCTCAATATGTATTTGCTAGAGGTGAGAAGGGAGAGCAGGGATATGACAGAGACTTTCAAATACTTCAAGGGTATAAATAAGGTACAGGAGAGCAGTATCTTCCAGAAAAGATGTTCTAGAACATGGGTCATGATATGAGGCTGGGAGGGGGGGGGCAGACTCCGGGGTAATGTCCGTAAGTATCTCTTCACAGAAAGTGTGATGGAATCATAGAATGACCTCCCTCTGGAGGTGGTAGGGACCAAAACGGTGGGAGAATTTCAGAAATCATGGGATAAACATAAGGGGACCCTAGTGTTAGGGAAGAAAGGGTAAGCCACAGATCAACTAGGGTCTACAATGTATGCAGTAGATAGGGAAATGGGAAGACTAGGTAGGCCAAGTGGTCCTTATCTGCTGAAAAATGCTATGTTTCTATCATTTAGAGCAGAATGGCAATACATACAGTACGAACAGAGGTGGGAGAGTCTAAACATGTACTCACTGGCATCCCGTAAGAAGCTAGGAGACATACTATAATAAAGACCTTTAAATATATGAAGGGTATTAACAAGGTGGACCTAGTGATTTTTTTTTGGCACAGTGAGATTCTATGCATCAGACAGAAAGACTGCAAGCTGATAGGGGATAGCTTCAGGAGTGATGCCAGTATGTACAATTTTATGGAAGTGGGGGGGAAGGGACAGAAAAGGCTACCAGAGGTAGTGGTAATGCTCAAACCATGGAGGTTTTCTAGAGGGGTGGGGCACAATTCCAAGGGTTAGACTGGGGGCAGGGTGGGTAAAAGGGACATGGACCTGTAAGCAGTAAGTATCTCCACATTGGACAAACTCAGCAGAATGATAGGCCTTCTTATGCTGGCAAATGTTTATGTTTCTAAGGTGGGATATGAAGAAGTGAACAACCACTAGGGCCATCACATCCAGTCTTAAGTAGGTCTGGCAGGCTTGATGGGTTATAGAACCTTTTTTTGCCATCAGTCACTATGTTTCCATGAAATCATCCCCTTGTTTAATATACTTTTGCATAAACTTCTGAATGACTATTTATTGGGTGATGGGTAACAATTATGGAAATGTAAGCTTCCTAAACTTTTTTCCTTTTTTATTAGCTTATTCTACTTCAAAAACCTTTATAACTGCATTGGGGTAATATTATCTAGAAAACCACAGTTCTTATAAAATGTGCATTTCAACGGCCTTGTTTTCTAGTTTATTATCATCACTGCCAATATGCAGCAAAGACACAGAAGAATACAGGACATAAGTGCAGTAAATCTGAGGGTTGAAGAAACATGTCTGAGATAAGAACATTTCATTTTATTTTTTACCAGAAGGTGAACTGAATAAATCCCTTACTCAATGACAACTAACACAAGAAGAACAAATACATTACAATGCAACCATTGAAATGATATACACTGTTACACAGTGTGGTGAAAGGCAATATAATGACAGATATTAACTTACACCAAAATATGAACATACTACAGCAGCACAATAACTTCACTTTACAGCCGCTTTCAAATAAGATGGACTTCTAGCTCCTAAAATATGGGTTGATAAATTGCTTAAAATATGGTGGTCAGACCAGAACCAGCATCTGTATCTTTATTGTGAATTGTAGTTTTTATTCTTGAACCAAAGAACATAATTATAATATTCAGGAAAAGTATTCTTCTCTGTGAAATATTTCAAGTGTATTATAAAGCAGGATGGAAATGCATTAAACTAGATGAAATGTTTCAACTCTTCAGACGTATTGCCAAGAATGCTAAAAATTATCATCGATTTATTTCAGCTGCAGTTCATATTTATTCCCAGGGTATCATTCAGAAATACTAACTTCTGCCCATCCGTCATGAAGATTGCTAACATGTAAAACATCTAAAGATGCTTTCACTTGCAACAAAATACACTGTAATATCTGCAAGCACACATCTATCCAGTCTGAGTTTGTTGAAGCAATATCTACATTTGTTACTAAATCTGTCTGCACTTCATGTACATCTTGAAAGGAATTGTGTGCAATATCATCTGCCAGATGTGTGGCAGACAGTGCATAGATGCCTATTTTCTTGCTGAGAATTCATGAGATGCTGGAAGAAAAAACACTTTCTTACAGACCCAACATTGGGGGAAGACACAAATCTAAATCCTGAATGTGGAATGCCCTACATATCAGGGGTGTTCATCTTTTAGAACTGGACCTGAATATCTGAAACATTCAATAGCCTTCTTCATATCCATAACGAGTTGTCTGTTGCTTTGCCAGATACCATAAATGATTAATTATAAAAATAGTTACTCAATGTATGTGGGGCAACCACCATGTGGGCCCCCATCCTCCATCAACATCACAATCCTTAGCTGCTCCCCCAATCCGTTTAATATATGGATGCACCTGGAGCCATCTAGACAGTTCACGGGTAAAGCCTCACCAGTGATGTGGTTTGTGGTGGACCTTACATAAGGGTATCATTTGCAATTGGGTGCGTTTTGGTAAGGCCTGCCCCCAGCCTACATAATCAATGAGACTCTATCCCAGCAAACTGCCTAGCTGACTGCCACAGCTCTTAGGATACTGGGTGCTGCTCTAACCTTCACACATAAGATTAGGATAAAGGTAATTGTATAGTACAAAAAGAAAGTTAGAAGCAGTGTTTCAACCATAGGTCTTAGTTATTTTTTTTCTTTATTTTATATAGAATAATGCATGGGTTGGTGTGCATTATGAGAATTTATCTCACACTTGAGGTGTGTGACGCCACATAAATCCCAAAAGTGAAGCCTGAGGGGTTTATTCAAGCATCACACTCCAAGAGTGTATATTAAATTTGTGTAACCACCTCATGCCATTTCTGATTTTATATAATTTCTGGCCATCATTTTTTTTCTTCAAACCTCCCACCACAAGAACTGTAATGTTAGTCAGTTGGAGGCCCCCAGGTGTTTAGTTCTGGGTACTTCAATGTTTGTGCCGACAATGAATCATCTAGGCTGGGTTATCATCTCCTCCAGAAGATGTCATCTCTGGGCCTGTCACAAGAAGTTTCTACCATGATCCACCAGGGCGGTCACATGTTGAACTTGGTCTTCTCGCTGGGGCTTGAGATTGATAATCTTAAGACTGATCGAGTGATTTGGTCCGATCATTGCACGGTGGAGTTCTTGCTCAGGTTCCCCCACGTGAGCCCTCTCCCTGCAGAGATGGTAAGTTACCACCTTTTGAGGGGTTTGACCCTGGAGGGTTTTCTGGCGGTAGTTGACCTATCTAGTGTGGGCAGTGCATGCATAGGGGGTGCGGGTGAAGCAGTTGCCGCCTATAACAAGGCAATGTCTGAGGCACTCAGCTCCCTTGCACTGGCCCGTGTATAACCCAGATCCTCTCACTTGAGGTCCCCTTGGTTTGATGGGGCGCTCAAGGCGATGAAGATCAAGGGTCGGAGGTTAGAGCACTGCTGGTGGAGGACCAGGCTGGAGGCGGACAGACTGGCCCTGAGTGCACACTATGTTGTATACCAGGGGGCAATCAACCATAAGAAGGCAGTGTTCCTGTCCATGGAGATTGCTGCCAGGAAGAACTGACCAGCTATGCTTTTTCGGACTGTGGTCAGGTTGTTACATCCAGCTTGTCACAGCCAAAAAAAGCTTTTTCATATACTTTATGCAATGAGTTTACTCGGTTCTTCTCAGACAGAGTGTCTGCTATTAGGCAGGGAATTCTGCCAGTGAGCCACAGTGTGGCCGACAGTGGTTGCCTTGACTGTCCGAGGAGCACTTCGCCTGGTTGGGGGGAGTTTAAACCAGTGGAGGTGGCCAAGGTCGTTGAGGTTGTTTCCAGGCTGAAGCACACATATTGCGAACTGGACCCAGTGCCAACTCATTTCTTAATGGGATGTGTTGACTCTGTAGGCCCGGTGTTCACCTTGATTGTCCAGTGCTGTTTGTCAGAGGGGATCTTCCCTGATGCTTTGAAGGAGGCACTGGTGAGACCCCTTCTAAAGAAACCATCTTTAGACCCTGACATCAAGGTGAATTACCATCCTGTCTCCAACCTTCCCTTTTTGGGAAAGGTTGTAGAGAAGATAGTGGCACAGCAGCTCGAGGAACACCTCGTGGCCTTTGATATCTATGAGCCTCTCCAATCTAGGTTTCATGCTGGGCACTGTATGGAACCACATTAGTTTGGGTGCATAATGATCCCCTCAGGGTGAGAGATTGAGGAGAGGGGACAATTCTCATTATCCTTGATCTCTCCTCAACTTTTGACACGGTGGACTATTGTGTGTTGCTCGACAGCCTGAGGGAATTTTGTGGACTCGCTGGCACTGTCATCTGCTGGTTTGAGTCCTATCTGACAAAAAGGAGGCATAAGGTTGTGATGGGGAATTTATCTTCCTCTCCTAGGCTTCTGTCTTGTGGAGCACCTCAGGGTTCTGTCTTGTCACCAGTGTTGTTTGCCATGTATATGCTGCCCCTGGGTGAGATCATTAGGAAATACAGTCTGGATTTTCATAGCTATGCCTATGATACCCAGCTGTATCTATCCTTGGCCCCTGGGACATCCAATGCAGTGGATGTATTGAACAACTGCCTGGCAGAGACTAATGGCTGGATGGCCTCTAGCTGGTTGTGACTAAACCCCGATAAGATTGAGGTACTGGTGGTGGAGTCGAACAGAAGGCATGATAGGATGGCCTCTGGAGCAGAGACTGGACTGTTTCTGAGGTCTGTGCCATTGAAGGCCTCCTCTAGGGTATGCAGTCTTGGTGTTATTCTCAACAGCGGACTGACACTTGAATTTCAGGTGTTGTCTGTTGTCCAGACCAGCTTTTACCATCTGAGGAATATTGCTAGGCTCAAACACCTAGTTCCGCCCATGGACCTCCACATTGATACATGCCTTTGGGACATCAAGACTTGACTACTGTAATGCACTCTACCTCGGGGTCTCTGGAAGTACCCTCTGCCGACTGCAGCTAGTGCAGAATGCAGCTGCCAAGCTGTTGATTGGACAGCCAAAATACTGTAACATCACCCCAGTTCTGCATGAACTGCACTGGCTGCCAGTTTGGTGGAGGGTTCTCTTTAAGGTGGGCTTGCTCACCTTTAAAGCCCTACATGGACTAGGCCCTAGCTACCTATTGGACCTTCTAACACCTGCTGCCTTGGTCCACTCCCTCAGGTCCTCCTCTAGGGGTCTCCTTGCGATTCCCATGACGAGGTTAAAAACTGCCGGCGACAGAGCTTTTAGTGTTGCCGACCCCATCCTGTGGAATTTGCTCTCTCCATCAGTAAGGGAGACCCCTTTAATTGAGGCATTTAAAGCCACCTCAAGACCTTTTTATTCAGCCAGGCATTCCCAGACACTATCTTTTAGATACTGATCTTGAGACATTCTGGAAGAATGGCCCCTTCAGAAATCTTCTGCTAGGTCAGGCCTCCCATTTTGGATGGTCTGCTTTTAGGTATTCTTAATTGATAAGTTTTATATTTTAATTGTTATGTTTTAACTGTTTTTTTAATGTATTCTGATTGTATGGTACCCAGAGCCTCTGAGATTGGGGCCTAAAAAATAAAATGTGCCTGACTTGCCTTGCCTCTTTCTTTTTCCACTATTTAGTTTTCTAAAATGGTTTATAAAAAATACATTGTGGCTGTCATGTAAAATTACCTTTCTTTAATGGCTGCAAAGGACAGGGCAGTGACCAGGGGGATGCAAGAGATGCAGTTGCAGTAGGGCCCACAGTATCAGAGGGCCCACTGCCTCAGAGGTCAGCATTACAAAAAACACCTTTTATTGTCACAGACAAATTTGAAACTTTCTTTTTATATACCGCTAATCCATTTGAAATTGGATCTGTCAGAAGTGGGAACTGTGCCTCAGATTCCATCTCCAGTATCATGGGATGGGGCCACAGAGTAAAGAAGCAATAGGGCCCATTACTCAAAACTTCTGATCTTGGTGCTGGAGTCACCAAGAGGAACAGGTGAAAATGATGTAGTTTATTTCATTGATCATGGTGCCAGCAAAGGGGGGGGGGACATCATGGACAAACTGTTGATGCTTAGCAGGACTACAACAGAAGATCCTGTGATATAAAAATTTTATATGTGCTAATGGGTATTTTGACTTATTGGTGAGGAGGTAGGGCAATGTGGTAAGAGAAGTGAGGTAGTCAGTGAGTATTTTTTCCCCAATTTTGAAAATCTGCAGGGTACCCTGTATAAGCCGTTGTACCTCCAGAGAAGGTCATCCCACACTGGAATGCTTCTTGCAGTGCTGCATGTGTGTGTTTGGGGGGGATTGCTGAGAAATGACAGAATGGTTGATAAAGTGTGATCAGACTGGTTAGAGAAGACTTGGATGCTGCTCCACAAACAATGTCCCCATAGTCTAAAAAGAGGATGAATACTTTTGTGAACTATCTCCCATCTGGTTGCAGTAGTGAGTCGTGATTTACTACTATGGTAGAAGGCACTGAACTTAGGGAGATGTTTGGTATAGATGAAGTTGATGTGCATAAAGAAGTTCAGCAGCTGGTCTAAACAGACTCCAAGGTATTTAAATGATGTGACATGTACCAGAAGTGAGTCATCACGAGTTTTAAAGATGGAGGGTAGGTTAGTTTATCCAGCTGTGGTTTTGGAGACAAATGCAATGCAACTGTCTTCTTTTCATTTAGGGTCAGTTGTTTAGAATGGAGTCAACACTAAACGGTCCTGAAATGAGGCTGTAGTTTGATTTTAGTGCACCAATATCTTGGCCACTGGCAAAGAACACTTGATCATCCATGTACATGTCAGTGGAGGGGGGCAGATACAGCAAATGGGAAGGCCCTTTAGAAAACTGGAGAACAGTATGGGGCCACAGATTGAGCCTTGCAAGCTTCCATGTCTATTTGGAGAAGGAGGAGGAGTGGACCCACCTATGTGAACATATTGAACATGATCACCATAGGAAGGCACTGAAACAGGAGGTTACTATCCTGACATTTAGGACTGGAATTCTGCCATCCGAATTGGTGCAGATTGGGAATTACACTTCCAAAACACTTTTTCAAATTTTATTTTAAATTGTGTTGAATTCTGAAAAGCATTTTTGTATAAATTTATGGCATAACATGTAAATCGCTGAATATTATTCTGCTGATTGTGGAAAAATAATGCAGTTTTACATAAACTGTGGATTACTGATCTGTGAAAACCATTTTGCTTGTAAAATGTCAGAATTCTGCTACCAACGGAATTCTGCAGAATGTTCCAAAATTCCACAGAATTCTGTGTTGTTTGTATTTCAATATTTCACACAGTCATACTGATAGCCTATCTCTAACTAGCTTTCTAAGGGGATGTGGAGAGAGATCATGTTGGAAGCTTTGGAGAGTTCGATAAACACTGCCAGTGTAAAAAGTCCCTGATCCATCTTAGTAAGGATGGAGTCATTGAGCCCTAATGAGGGAGGTGATAGAGGAGTGACTGAGCCAGAAACCATGCTACAAAGGGCTGAGGAAATGTGAGTTGGATAGGAAAGTAGTGCACTGGAGCGGACAAGGTATCCATGAATCTTAGAAAAGGTGGCTTGGAGGGAAATGGACTGGTAATTTGATGGGGTTGGTGAATCAACACTCTTGTCAGAGGGATGGCTTTAGCTATCTTCCTGACCTGGAGACTGTTAGGAGAGAAAAGAAAGGTTTAGGAGAGCAGAGAACGATCCGGCATTGGCACTGTAGGGAGCAAAGTATAACAAGCTACTTCGGGAATTATCTATAAAATAAAAGTAAGACTAGTTAGGCTATGTTTTGTCCTTATATAGAATTCCTGAATGTAACATCAATGTTTACATTACTTTCAGTTTTCAGTGTGCAGGTACTCTAACCCCTTTGTTTTAGCAGTGTCAGTGGCTCAGTAGGTAGCACACTCGCCTCTGAGGCCGGGAGATCAGAGGGCTGTGGGTTCAGTTCCCACATCTGGCACTTGGGTTAGTATCCCAGTACTGACACTGTAGTGCAGCATGAGAGGGGTGCTGCACTTCTGAGGTGCCGTCTTTCGGATGGGGCGTTAAACGAGGTCCCATCTGCCTGGATTGGTGGTAGTTCAGGTGGATGTTAAAGATCCCATGGCACTTATCGAAAAGAGTAGGGGAATTTCCCTGGTGTCCTGGCCAAATTTCCCTCATTCACTAAAAATACCACCAACAGCTTAATCTGGTTCAAGGTCAGTTGGCATTCATCTGTATCCCCCTCCCCCGGGTCGTGCCTGAAAATAGGCAGGATTTGTCTAGTGCACTTACCCGGTCAACAAAAGATAAATAAATAAATCTGAAGACCACATGATTATGCAGCACTCCAATTTTTGTTTTCACAATTTATTAGGATGAGGTGGTGCACGTAAGGATATGGTGATCCATGACCTCCTTAAAGATTTGGCCACTATTATAATTACTGCATTAAAAACACAAAACAACAACCATTTAAATTATACTACATTAAAAAAAACTAAATTCAGAAAATTGGAAGTATTTTAGCAACTTCAGGGAGAGGAACAGTACATCAAAGCATTAAAGATGGCAGGAACAAATACATCGAAGGATTTTTGCAAGCTGACTTCAAGGTCAAGACAGGCTGACATAATGGCAATAAAAAAACAAAACTATTTACATTTTGAATTCCACTGATAGGCCAATCCTGGGGTGTAGCCACATGTAAATCCTAGTATCTCACACCGAGGCTGGCTGGGGCTGAATGCATCATGTAGGGGAGGGACTTATCTCCCAGGAAGGGAGAGACAGCACAGGCTGCTCACTGTTTGTACACCCCCTGCACCAGCTGACCATGGAGCAGTGTTGGTGTCAGCTGTGATGGCAACTGCCAACCCATTCTCCCTTCCAGAAAAAGGGTGCAGTTACAGTAACCTTGATTGTTGAGGGTGGGGCAGTGTGAAGAAATGCAGGAAAATGAAACAAAAACAAACAAGACGTTCCACTCATAGTATTTTAATTCATAATACTGTTGGCATGACACCACTTTAGTGGTATCACAGCTAGTTAATATAAGAGCAGTAGTATGGCAAGATTTTTGACTGGCAAGATATGTAAGGAAAACCATGTCATCCATGCACTATATTCCACGTGTCTGTGATTAACAGTGATGTCAACTAGTTAACTGAACAGGGGGTTATATTTTTTTGTATGACATCAATATGATCAGTTGTGCAGGTGATATGTTCATGCTTAGTGAGCAGTGGCAATATGTAAGTGCATGTCACTACATTACATCCCCAGTACTGATTACTGAGTAGTTTATTTGTGGCTGAGGCAAGATGCAGTAGGTCTGCAACAGAGAGGGGACAAGTGATCCAGAAAGGAGACCTAAACTGTGTGTCAGAGTGGATTTAGTTAATTTTACCATTACATTGTTTTAATTGTAATCTGTTTGCTGCTGTAATTGTGTTTTCTCAGAAATAAGATATTACAGTTTGATAAGGTAATTTCAGTGCAAGGGTTCTCAATGAAAAGTCAGTCTATTTTGCAGACATCCATACTCAAAGGGCTTCTGTGAAAAGAGAAAATAGCTGCTGTGGATTAATTTCTATTGAATGACAAACAGATCCAAGTCCTCAGGGTCTAACCATTGCAGGAATCATTAGTCCAGGATCAGTGTGGGAGTTGGACTCTGCAACAACATTTTCAGTTCTATTCTTTATAATAGCAAGCCCTGATCTTGAAGATTCCAGTTTACTCCATTTATATAATTAAAAGTGGTCCATAAGACACATTAATCACAATGGCCTCCCCAAAGTGAAAACGTGAAACCCAATTTATTTTGATTAGCCTGGTCAATGTAATTGCTATAACTCCTACCTTTAGATAAGTGTTAAAAGTTAATCTAAATAGACTTCATCTCAATCAGTGAAAAGACAAAAGAACGACAGACTGCAAAACCATTAATTTTCATTTGTCGATCAATAGGTCCAGATAAATAGTACCTTAGCTTTTCTAATTGTTTGCAGTTAACTGAAATGAATCTCTAAGGGTATCCCCTGCATCACAGCCTGATGTGTCCCATGCAGCTAGAACTACAAGATACTGTACCAGCAATACAGAAGAATCATTATAAACAAATATTCTATTGAAGTGGTGTTGAGATTTACGGAATATAAATGAAAAACAGCATTGCTAAAACACATGGAATTTTAATCCCTAAATATACAAAGATACTGACAATTTGCAATCTGGGAAAGAGTGTGCAATCTCCCCTTGTGTTTCCAGGCATCAAGGTTTTTTGATCTTACATCCTAAAATCATACCATATCATTTTGCAATATCACTAGAAGTAGTTTCCATATAAAGGAAAAACAAATGAGAGAATAAACTGCATATCAGCCCCTTTTACTTATCAGACTTTGTAGAAGATAAAACTGAATTCCAGGTGCTGTACTTAATATTTCTCAGTTGGTTGTTGAGTTTTAACAAGAGATATCTGTATAGATCACTGGTGAGGCCTCATCTGGAATACTGTGTCCAATTCTGGAGACCGCATCTCAGGAAGATCATGGACAGAATGGAAGCAGTCCAGAGAAGAGCAACAAAAATAATACATGCACTGCACTACAAGCCTTATGAGGAAAGACTCAAGGAACTTAACATCTATTCACTGGAAGAGAAAAGGGAGAGAGGGTATATGATAGAGACTCTCAAATACCTTAGAGGAATAAACAGGGTACAGGAGGGGGGCATATTTCAGAGAAGAAAGTGCCCAAGGACAAGGGGACATAACATGAGGCTGGAGGGAGGGAGGGAGGCTTAGGGGGAATGCTAGGAAGTATTTTTCACAGAGAGGGTGGTGGATTCATGGAACAGCCTACCAGCAGAGGAGGTGGTAGAATCAAAAACAGTACGGGGATTCAAAAGTGCATGGGATAAGCATAAAGGCACCCTGCTGTACAGCAGAGTGGGGAACAGGCAGTTCAGATAAGAGTAGGGATTGCCAAACCAAGTAGGGAAATGGGCAGACTAGGTGGGCTGTATGGTCTTTATCTGCCGACAGATTCTATGTTTCTATGTTTCTAAATCAATACAAATATTACATAGATTAAGGCAGTACAAATAATAAATATAAAAATGATTATGTACGCAGACAACACACTCTTGTACTATGTTTGTCTACTTTTTGTGAACTATAACTGCAACTGTAAAAAATGTATAATTCATGTCAAAAATGCATTTTTCTTTAATTCCTTTTTATTCATTTGCAAAATTACATTACAATGCATGTAGAATATACACCTGGTTCCAAGGCATAGCGAATGAAAAATAAATTGTCATTTGGACTGCCTGAAAGCAGTCACATCGCAACTTCTTGGTTCAAAATTACCTAAAATTTGAGCGGATTTTCTTTGATACTTCTTATAATCATATTCATCCAATTCCACATTTTCAAACCATCATCACTTTACACCTTTTACATATTTAGTTCACACCATTTTACTTGGGGTTGCCCCTTTATTTACAGTTTTCACCATTCAGTTATTATTTACATTTTGTTGTCTTCTTCTTGGCTCGGGTGTATGCCTCAGCACCTCTCCAAACTCCTGGTTCTCTTCCGTGGGATCAGGTGTCCCACCTGATCTACAGCCCTGCTCCCCCTGTGGTGACTACCCCATGAAGGGTCCTCCCCCTGCTCACTGGATATTTTCCGGCTGGAATCCATTTTTCCCACTAGCCAATATCAAAGGCCCAGAGGTGGACTGTGGGCTTCGACCACTGAAAAACTAGCTAACCCCCCAGGTCCCACTATTTCTCTATGGTCTCTTGAATGTCCCAATTGAGTGCTGTACTGCCTACCCTGGACATATGCACCCCGTCCTTTCTGTACATCCCCTGCTTGTCATGTGTGATGACCCTGTGCCCTATGTATAAGGCCCTCAACCGTCTCGGTCCATGCTGCCATTTTCCTGTTGATTCACTTGCAAGCTTTTCAACTACGTTTACATCCCTGGCCTGCTGCCACACCCTTCTGGGTACTATCTCTGACCATGATATGGTTGTCTGTGGCCACCAAGCTTTTATAATCTCCAGGTCAACCTGTATTTTGTGGACCAGTACCACCCATGGGGTATCCCCCAGGTCATTCCCCCCGGCATGAATGATTAATAAGTCAGGTCACGGCCATGCCCTGCTTTTCTCTTCCAGTAGAGGTAACATCTGGGCCCAGATCAGCCCCCTCACCCCTTTCCACTTGATCCTGTTTTTTTCTGGGTTTTTCCTCAATAACCTTCCTCCTGGGGTTAATACTGCCCACTTCTCGGCCCAATGAATAAAGGAATGTCTGACTATCCATACCAACAAATGTCGTTCATCATCTGCAAAATATGAAACACATGTTAGGATCTACTTCCTGATGTACCTTCTATAAGCCTGTGATGTCTATATACTTGGCTTTTTGATGTCCCCGGTGCTCCCACCCTGTGCTGCAATCTCTGATGTAGTCCCAATCCTGAACAAATGTAATGCGCAGAATCTAGGATCGTCCCCTATGAATCCCATCCCTTTCTTAATTACCACTGTAACCTGACATGCGGTAGTGGTTGCCCCATTCCCATGCTGGAATAAACAACCCTTCCCATTTGTCCTCACTTCCCTATATTCCTTGAAGCTGGAGACTGCACAAGGCCCTTCACCCCATCATTTCTGATCTCTACCATGGTGCCTTTCCCTCCTTGGTCCATTTTGGACCATTGCAGCCAGATGTATACCTTGTCATCTGCCCAGGTGATGTCCTGCCACTGCAACCCCCCCACCATGATCCGTCTTGTTCCATGCGACCACCTCGCTAACCTGGAGGCACCCTTATGCATTACTAAAAGGATTGCCGCAAATAGTCTTGCCTTGTATGCCAAAGTGCAGACCAGCTTGAGGCTGCCCAAAAGTCTGTTGAACACACCCCTCAGTGGCCTTCTTCTGTCTAACTGCTGTCCATGTAGATGAATCCAGCACTGCTGCATTCTATATACAACTGGTGTCCTGGTGGAGTTTTCCCAACCCTGTAATTGACACACCATGTCAGTTCCTGCAAGCTGTAACCCCATCATGGATTCTGCCATCCCACTTCCCACTTGTCTACCATATACCTCATAACCTGGGCTTCAGATATAGGGCCCCTTACCTCCAACCCAGCCCTTTTTCAGAACTCCTGAAACACCTGCCATGCGTTCTTGTAGGCCTTTAGCATGTTGAGTGCCCAGGCACTCTGAAAAAGGAGCTGGGCTTGGTCCATCCAATCCCATAGGTGTGGTGATACCTGTGTTTTCTGGGTGGCCACCCCAGGGGCTAACAACTGGAATGTGTACAATTGTAAACATGAAACGCTGTCAACTATTGTATTCCTAGCACCCTCTATGTGCCTTGCCCTGAAAGACATGTTCAATCTGAGCCCTTTCAGCACTAATTGCCATGCCACCCTCAAAACTGCCTCTCTAGAGCCATACTATCTATTCATAACCATGACCACTGCCATGTTTTCACATCTGAAAATCACTGTCCTGTTCCAGAGGCACTCTCCCCAGGCCACCATAGACACCCATATGGGAAATGCCTTCAAAGACATGATGTCCATCATCAGCCACAGCTCCATCCATTTTTGGGACCACCTCTTAGAAATCCAATCGCCTTGGAAAAATACTCCCATCCCGTGCCCCTGTGCTGCATCTGTGTACAGTTCCAGCTCACTGTCCAGGAGCCACTTGTACAGCCAAAAGGTGATGCCATTGTAGTGAGTCAAAAGCTCATCCCACACCCCTAAATCCTCTTTCACCCCTTAGTTGATATCAACCCAGTGGTGGGGCAGTTTTGCTCTTGTGGTGGCCCCTGCCAAACAACGTGTGAAGACCCTGCCTGGGGCCACTGCCCTGCAGGTGAAGTTCAAATGTCTTAACAGCTGCTGCACCAGTTTTAAAGGTACCCATCTTTTCCCTAGGACCGCCCCAATGAGCTCCCTCAACCTACCTGCCTTGCTGGTGGGTAGCCGGAACACTTCTGCTCCACGTCCAACTCAATGCCCAGAAATTCCAATCTTCTGCCCATCCCTTCTGTCTTATCCCCCACTAACGGTACTCCCAGCTTTCTGCATATAACTTTGAAATCTCTCAGCATCTGTAGGGTCTCCTCCTTCCCCTTGCCTTTCAACAAAACATCATCCAGGTAATGCACCACTGCCCTGTGCCCGTACCTGACCATGAAAACTCACTGTAGCCACATATTGAAAGTTTCAAATGTGACGCACACTACTGAACACCCCATGGTCATGATCTTATCAGTATAAAATTTTCCTTGAAACTGGAAACCCAACAAATCTCAATCCTCCTCCTGAACCGGTAACAACTAAACAGTGGCCTCAATGTCGGTTTTTGCCAGCCAGACTCCCTCCCTCACCCTGATCAGTTCTACTGCACTGTACAATGTGGCATGTGAAACCATATTTTTGTCTTCAGCAATGGAGTCATTCACCAAATCCCTGTCTGGGTATGAGAGGTGGTGAATAAGCCAGAACTCCCCCGGTTGTTTTTTTGGTACTAAACCCAGCAGTGAAACTCTCAGCAGCGGGAAGGGTGGAGATGCAAAAGGGCCTTCTACCCTGCCCGCTGCCATTTCCTTTTAAATCTTTTTTTGCACTACACTCTCTTTTCCCTTTATGGACCCCAGGTTCTTTGCCCTCATGCTTTTCTTTACCCCGTTGTAGTGGAGACTGAAACCTGTCATGAAACCCAGAATCTACATCTCTTTTGCTTCTAAATTCGGGTATCCCTTAGCCCATAAAAATGTCAACTTTTATGGGAGAGAAAGACATCCAGAAACCTTCTTTAGCTGGCCTGCCCATTGGTGTGGCCTCATCTCCCCTCAAACCCCCCACACCTATACTATCCCCTGTGGCTGCTGCCTGCCCCATGTAACCTCCCCTTCCCCCAGTTACCACCCCAAGAGGACTGCCCCTGCACCTGGTACCCCAATTTGTCTGCCTGTGCATGGCATCGTATCACTGGGTGGAAACCTCCACACCCTGAGCATACATGTTTGAATTTATAGCTAGCCCATGTGCAAGACACCTTATTGTAGGCCCAACACATTTTTGTGGGTGTAGCTCTGTTCCCTTTTCATCCTTTGTTGCCCTTGCCCCTCCCCGAGTCAATAGGGTTCTTATCCACAGCTCAGTTAGAGTGGCATCCCACCAGATGTCCCCATGGGATACCATCCTTTGGTGAAACTTTTCATTGTGCACCAGCCACCTGTACCCGTTCTTCACCCTGTAGGTGTCCCTGATTATGGCACAGTATGTCAGCAATGGTATTGCTAGTTTGGGTTTCTTTTGCAACAGAATGGTGCAGAAATGTGTAAAGCCTTCCATCCAGGCCCCAAAAGTCTTTTCCTTATTGCCCATGTCCTCCCTGGTTTTTCCCACTATGGTCAGTGTCACCGCCATTTCCAAATTTCCCACTATCTCCCTTTGCTCATATTTTTTGGCTGCATCCTTGTTGACCAAAGAAAACATCTCTACAAACTTGCCCTTCCATATTTTGTCTTTTATAAATTGTGGAACATGATCGCCTAGTGTTAGACTGGGAGGCTCCCCATTCCCTCCTTGGCTACCCCTCCCCCCATTTCCTGCTCCCCTTTCTTCTCCCCTTTTAATTCCTGCCAGGCTTTATCCATCTCCTCCCAACCTTTATCCCCTTTTTCCTCCATAATGCCTGCCAGGTAGTCCTTTAGGCTACCGTCCACCGCCAGATCTATGGACAGCTCCTTATCAGGGTTAGCTTTGGCTCTTCGTCCTCTCCAGGGTTGCTCCTCATTGCCCTCTTCTTTTGGGGCTCCTTTTGTGGTGGAAATTTCTTTCTTTTTGCCTCCTGACTCTTCTTGTCCTCCACTTCTCTTGACTCTTTGAGGAGAGACTGTACCTACTCCATCAGCTCGGCCACCTTCAATGCTAGCTGCTCACTGGTCTTCCCTTTCTACAGCAGAGCCTTCCTGAGTGCCATCCTGTAACTACACAACAAAAACCCATCCACCCCCTCCACTAGTATCATTCCTTCTAATATATTGTTTTTTTTCCCAAACATCTTGATTATTTTTCTTTTTTTTTTTTTTGGTTTGTTTGTTTTTGTATTACCCTCTATGTGTGTACAGGGCTATCCCCTTGTTACTTACGTTCGTCCTGTGTCCCCCTTTTTTATGACTGCAGGTGGAGCCTACAGGAGTATTGCATGTACAAAAGGAGTGATGTCATGTTTTCTGTCCGTGCAACTGACTGAAGGTGTAAATAGTCTCCTCCGCCTTACCATCCTCCAAGCAATGTTTTCCACCCTCAAATAAATATGCTTTCATGTTAGTCAATGGTTGCAGGGTACTATTTTCTTTCTTAAATGGGTGGTACAAGTATTGGAACCTGAGTAGTGGGAGGCAGCATTAGGTTTTTTTTTGGAGTAAGATCCACCTCCGCCTCCACCCCAAACTTTTTCTGATTCATGTGGGAGGGGCATGAGATAGCTCTAGCATGCTGTAACAAGATACAGATATACTTTGGGACACAGATATGCCTGTGCAGTGGAGTACAGAACAGAACAGAAGATATTTAAGTCCTTCAAACTGACTTAAAAATCCTTTGGAACAAATGATTATCAGAGCCACCTGGGGCCTCAGAAGGAACGTAGACACACATTCTAATTTACAGTAAGAGCCACATGTTTTTCTTAAACATTATATATATGTATAGTTTATATATAATTTGTCTTTAGCAGTTTCAAAACTTTGAAAGCATTCACACACACACACACCAAGCAGAACACAGCTGGATAAGGTACCAGTATTTAGGAAATTTGTCATACTTACCCAGAGTCTAGCAATGTGAATCCTGGCTGTGACTATAGGTGTTTGCAACTGAATGATAATGACCACATTTGCTTCACTTGCAAATAGGTAGGCATTTGTGTCTAATTTCTGTTTGACTTACTGTGGGTTACACATAGACTCTTTGATTTTAAGTATTTGCTAAATTGTAAATGTAGGTATCAGCATTCTGTTAGTAGTTAGTGCTGATTGTGGTCTGTGACAAGATCATTTTTTTTAACAAATGAAGTGCATGGTAGGAAGTTGAAAACAGACTTTGATGATAAAGTGTGTTTTTTCTTTTAAGTTTGAAATGTATTAGAAAACATTGAACAAGAAAATAATTGGTGATTTTAAAAGCTATTCTGATTAGAACTGACATAAAAAAATCTTAACTATTTTTTATTTTCTCATGGACAATAGAAATAGGATGTCAGCATTCACTCCATTAAACCTGTTTTTCAGGTTTTTTATAGCATCTTGAAAAAGGCAATCTTTCCAGAATACAATCTGTCACGGGGGTGAAATTGTTTTAATCATGAAGCATTGGTGTTCCTAATGCATTTAGAAATACAATTTCTAATTGTCTTTACATTTAAACATGCAGTTTCATGTCAGGGCACATTTTGTTGGGTGGTTCAAATTATTTTAAACATGGGCACAGTACTTGGTAAATACAAACCTTGATGATAAAGTGTATTTTTTTCTTTCAAATTTGAGAAGTATGTATTATATATAAGTGTAACTGTGTTGTAAAGGGTTAAGTAGGCAGTGGTTTAAGGCTCTGAGCTACAAACCTGGAGACCTGGGTTTGACTCCCACAGCCCCCACTTGCATACTGTGTGACCCTACGCAAATCACTTAACTTTCTTGTGCTCCCAGGTCACACCTGTAAACAAGCATTCAGTTTAGTGTGTCTCTCCTGGTAAAAAAAAAATGATTAGAATTATTTTTTTAATGTAGTTGAATTTATATGTAGTAAGTATGTAGGGTATGGTGTTTTGAATGTGGCAGTAGGATTTAGCATGTGCACTGCGTTAAAATCATTTCACAGTATTTTATACTTTCTTAAAAAGATACTCCACATTTGTGTGGGGCTGTGGGATTCAAACCTAGATCTCCAGATTTGCAGAGAAAAGCCTTAAAGCACTGTGCTATACTGCCTCCCTAGTTATGGCAGTCATCTGTTTTATGGTTCATGGTGTTGGTGTAGTAAGCATACTAACATACAAACATGCCAGCAGAATAGGCCTAGCGAGCTTTCGTATCTTCTCCATTGGTCAGTCCCCACCCTGGGAGCTGACATTGCTGCTCCCCCTCCCCGCCCTCTTGGGCTTCTCCCTTCCCTGTCCAGGGGAGAGCTAGCTAACTGGAGTTTCTGTAAGACAACAGCTACTAAATAGCTCTAATTCTCTATTTTTACTCTCTGCGCAAATTCATTTTTCCTGATCATGGATATACTAAAACAAAAATTTCTCAACAAAATGTTTTTAAATAAAGAGTTTAACTCACAGCAGCAGAAGAAGCATGTTGGCATTAAAAGCTTAGTGGCATGGATGTAGAGGCACCAGTATTTAAGCATGACTTTGGTAGAGGATTAATTGTGACTGAAACGTCAGCCTTCAATGGGTTAGACTCTACAGCCATCTTTACAGAATATCACTAAGCCATATGCAGTGTGGTATGGGTAAAACCCAGATCACCAGACCAGGACCAGTGCTGTAAAATCTGCACTGGGCACAGCTAGTGCAAATATTGCTGATCCAGTGGATCAAATAAATACGTGCAAATAAATAAATAAATAAATACTCAGCTTCACCTCGTGCTTCAACCCACCCCAGGAGTGACATTATTAGATGATGACACACACCCTGTCATGCCTTATTGCTTAAATATGCCCTTTCTCAATGTACTATACTTAGATTCAGTTAGTGTATGCAACAGCCTTCATGTGAACACTCTGGGCTTCTATTTGCTTTAGCTATTGTATTTTGTTTGAACTGCTTTGGTCTTCTTGATGTGGTGCCTGTGTGCCTAAACTATATAATCTGTTTATCTACTGCTACCCATGTATCTCCAGTAAATGATTATTGTAACTGTCTGCTCTTTGAGCCATTGTTTTTGGACTTGCTAACTGTGCTGTCTTTGTATTAGTTTCAACGAGGTGTCTTTGTAAATGAGTCTCTGACTCAAAGATTTGTAAATCTAATATTTTTTAAATAAATAAATAAATGTTTATGTTTAAGCACATGAAACACCCTTATCTAGTTAATGCATTCACAGTCGTAGTGGCTCTGCCAGATCTTGTTTTGCCTAGGTAAACAACTGGTTGCCATCAATTACCATCACCCACCCTGTTCCTATCATGCAAGTGTGTGATGGCCTCACTGTCACCCCTCTTTACCCCCACTGTGTCAGATCACTAATATCTATATAAAACAATAAGATTTAGAATACGTTATGATTTAAAAACTTTCATAAAACTTTACCACTGGAAATTAAAAAGGGATAGACTGCTCTCTTGGTCATTAAATTATTTACACATTAGGTATCTTAAACAAATGTAAGGAACTAAACAAAATTTGGAAAAGGACATTTCCAAAATGGACCCATTTGAAATGGTTAGGTATATTTGCAATCACCAACCAGAAATAAATCAACACAATCCTGTTTTTTTTTTGTTCTCTTATCCGTTCCCAAACCTATGCCTTCTTTGTGCCTTTCTTCCAATTTCTGGCTGGCCCTTGTCCTGTAATCCAACCCAGTGTGGGGTGGCTGCCACATGAGTGCTGAAGACTAGGCTTAGTGCCCTGCTCCCTTGCTTGTTGAGGCCCACCCGCCTGTGCATCCACGTGTCCCTCCACCCCCCCTTTTGTATGCTGTTAAATTAATTTAAACTCACTTTCTTTTTTTTTTTAATCCCCCTCCATAAAGGCACCCTCTGGCTGAAATGTTCCAGAGCCTTCCAGTTGGAGCTGACCTTACTGGGCTGGGGAAAGCTGCTGCGGTTATCAGTCACCTTCACTGGGCCTCACCCCCAGTCTGTTGCTCGGCCTGCCCTGAATGTATCCATGCAATTAAATATTGTTATTCAGTTTTACTTTTTTTCAATCACTGCGGTATTCCTTTCTGTCCTCCCCAGTTACCATCCTGGGCATGGGAGTCCAGCACTACGGCTATCCACCCCTGTTACGTAGCTTCGGAAAATCGGCCACCCGGCTCACCTCTCAAGTGAGCTGTATCCATCCTCATGGCTGTCTGCTGCCTGCCACATAGTCCCCTGCTGGTCCATTTCCAGCCTGTGCTCCATGCTGAAAAGCCCCCCGCTCCAGCACTACCAGTCATCGCTGTTGCTTCTTAGGCCTGGCCATGTGGAGTCGCATATTGGGCGAGTGCCTGAAGTGCTCACTAACTCTGGATAAACCAGATCCTGTGCTCCATGTTGAAAAGCCCCACACTCCTGCAACACAGGTCGTCCTGGTTGCTTTAGGCCCAGTCATGTGGAGTCCCATTCCAGGCAAGCACCTGGAACGCTCACTAACACCTTAAAAACACCAAGACGGGAAGAAATGCCAGCTCTTTTTAGGAGGTCTGTCTTGCTTTCCCACGTGTCCTGTCACAGCAGGTGCCTCCAGCTAAAGCCACTCACTATGAGGAGCACATTACCAGGGCCCGAATGCAGCCTGTGGCCTACACTTTTCTGGCCTAATGAATGATGAACTCGGGCACCCTTTCTCATCTGGCAACAAAATAAACAAGCCCAGCAAATACATCGCTTACCCCTGTAACCTCATGTCATGTACGGTAGCTACATAAAGAGCCTGAAATAATCACACCACTTAACTAAACAAATTCAATTCGCACAGTGTGCCTCATGAACTACCTTTCTAATGCATAAACTTAACAATGAAACAATGCTGCCTCTTACCCGGGCTTACCATGCTCATTTTGTTGCTTTAAAGTCTTACCATAAATATTCTCCCACAGCAGGAAAACAGGATTAACCCACAGCTCATACATATTGTCCTGCATTTATACTCGTATGACCTGTGGCATAATCAATTCTGCAGGAAAATAGCAATTAACATCAGAAATGAACACACATAACACTTTTTTTTTAGCATAGGCGAAAGCATCCCTACATCACAGTATCTAACTTACTCCTTAGGATAGGCCCCAAGGCCTACCACACCTTACTGTTAGGAAATCTACTCAAGCCTTAACAAAAGGCCCTTTGGTGTAGGTCAGGAACAAATTTCAGCTGAACTACAGAGAAGAGAGGGTCTCCTGCTCTCTGCAGTCCCTTATCTAGCCCCTGTTATCCCTTCCCCTGCCCCTCTCTTAACCATTCAACTTGCCTGTCACTCACTTGCCTAGACCCTGCTCCTTCTGACCTCACCACACTTACCCCTCCCCTTCCCCTTCTACTATTCCCTTCCTGGCTCTTACGTAATCCCCACCCCCTGCCATCCTTTCCTTTCAGGGATCCCATACCAACTTAGGTTGTCCTTTAAATGCCAACCTCTACTATTACAATCAAGGTCAATACTTGTCATTCTTTGACACACATAGAGAAGAGTAAATCTAAAAATATATATGAGGTGAAATATAAATTAGTGGTGCTTGGATTCTCTCGAAGCCATTCCGCTTGAAAAAATCAGATTTCCAGATATTCTGATTCTGAGTCGGATTCTGTTTCAGTGCAGGAACAGAATTGGAAATGGAAGCAGAAGTTCCAAATCTGTCTCCATCTCTGAACATACTGTACCTGCTTGGCTGACAATTTGTCCTGGACTCCTTGCACCTAGCTGTCTCCCTTCCTCCCCAGCTCCTACCCCTTGCCTTATGCAGTGTGTTCCACTGGCAGGATCCTGG
This sequence comes from Neoceratodus forsteri, assembly GCA_016271365.2. Lineage (NCBI taxonomy): Eukaryota > Metazoa > Chordata > Ceratodontiformes > Ceratodontidae > Neoceratodus > Neoceratodus forsteri. Next base: position 425,671,889 of record CM028132.1, on the reverse strand, counting down.
CTCTGGCACCTTTAGCCCCCACTCCCAGGTCTTCAGGGCACACATCCTGTAAAAGGCAGTAACTGACCATCTCCACAGGAGCAGACCTATGAAGAGGGGCACAAAAGTTGAACTTCACAGTGTAATGATCGGACCCACTGACAGGTTCCCCCCCTAAGTCATAGGCCTCAATCCCAAGGATGAAAACCAAATCCACAGAGTGACCATGATTATGGGTAGCTATAGAAACAATCTGTGTGAAGTCCAGTGATGTCATCAGCTGGAGGAAGTGCTGACCAAAAGGCGAGAGTTCATCATCGACCCAGGCATTGAAGTCGCCCAGAACCATCAGTCTGGGTGACTCCAATGCCATGTCAGCAGAGAAATCTGCCACTTCCTGCAGGAATCGCTTTTCGTCCCCAGGTGGACGATAGATGAGAGCTATCCTGTAGCCCACACTAGCTACCACAGTACATTTCAAAGGATTTAGCTTCCTCTACTGGTACACCGGTGAGGCCCAACTCGGTCTTGAAAAAGACCGCTACCCCCCGGGTCCAATCTCGGGCTGTGTATCACCAAGTACCCAACTGGAATTGCTGCCTCCAAAATGAGGCCAGCATTTTCATTCAGCCAGGTCTTGGTGATGCAAGCCAGATCAGCTGTTCCAACAAAATCTGCAATAATAGCAGTTTTGTTCTTAATAGATCTGGCATTGCATAGCACCGTCTGAGTTGGACAGGGTTTGTGAGCCGTCCCAGTTACTTAACTATCAAAAGAGATGGTGCCCTTCAGTATGCGGACTAAACATGGATTACCATGTTCCAGGCTTCATTTTGCCCCAGGGCATCTTCTGGACCTAATCAACCCTATGAGAGAGGGCCACTCCTTCGACCTCCAATGTCCGTGCCCCCCACCACGCCCACCCCCATCCCTCCTACATACAATACCCAGTGCCCGACAGTGCTGGTAGATAGAAAAGGGTGGGGGGGAGAAATGGGTGGAAGGCACGGAAAGAGGAGGATGAATAACATAAGACTGGGGGGGCAAATAGGCACATTCCACAAGCTAATAACTACAACTAGAGCCAGACACCACAACAACATCCTAGTTTTCTTATAAATGACTACCTTAAAAATAGTTACAATATACCCAATAAAACTTCAAACTAAAACCCACCCAAATCACACCCTTCTCCCTTACACAGATAATCTAAAATCATAACCCCACAATACATCAAATAATAATTACAACATCAAGCACAAATAGCAAACTTCCCCACCCCAAAACCCTCTCAGAGGAGGAAAAAAATTATACTAAACAAACATAAGCACAACATCAATAAATATAAAACAAAATAATAATAATAAAGTCATAAAGATGTATGAGGAAAGAACCAAATAGTCCAAGTCCCGATGGTCCTCTCACTACCAGCAGGACTATTGAAAAATCCTTAGGAGCTCACACCCCTGGGCAAATGATATAAACAGTCTTTCATCCAATGATAATGGCAAATAATCCTCAGGCCACTGATGCTCTCACTATCAGGGCCTAGGGATATACTGTTTATGGCACTCTTACTGCCACCAGGTGATAAAACTAAGGTTAAACATCTTCCAGACAACAAGCAAAAGACAAAAATGTTAAGGCACTCTCACTGCCCGAAAGGAATAAAATAAAAATCTGACCGTGACCAGGAGTATGAAGAGAATCCAAAATCCAAAGTACTTCAATCCACCACTCTCTCTCACGGAGTGGGGGGTAAAGAAATCCAGAAAAAATCAGTTGTTTCTCCAAAAATCCAAAACACTGTAGCTGCTCCATTGTAGTCCAAAAAAACATAAATTCATAGGTCAGTACGTACAATCCCAAGGACAGATTTGTAACAAAAGAGTGAGGGGACCATAAGCAAAGTCCAGGAGTGTGCATATGTCTAAACAGAAGAGGGGTATCCCCCCACCAGCAACGATCCTAACCAGGCCCTGCACACACCACCCAAGACCCAGAGCTACAGGCACCCAAGGCCAGACCACCAGGACCAACCCTGGGGTAACTTAGGAGCACCCCAAAAAGTGTCTCCAGTTCCCCAGAGCCACATGAGACAGTTCCCACTTGGTCCCGAGCAGCACGATCAGGAATCTCCCTAGGCGCAGGGAGGGATAAGGGCCTCCCTCACCCAATACAACACACTGGCCTTGCTACCCCCAAGTTCTATGCAGCTAATCAAGTTTGACCACCCGGTGATGGTACTGCAGCATCAAATCAAGTCAAATCCAAGTAAAAAGCAGGATAGCAGTTTTACAAAACAAGTTCCCCACTCACGGCACTCCACAATAGCGTTGTTCAAATCTTCAGCAGTGCACCTCCTTCCTACAAGTCCAGCACATCAGGGAAAACCCAGGGTGTTGGTAGAAGCACCAAACCAAGATGTCAGGGGAGGCACCAAACCAGGCAGTGGGATGAGAATCCTCCTCGCAACCACTACTCACACAAAGAAATGCAAATGCAAACACGCGAGTCCTGTCCAGGTCCAGAACAAAACTCAAACGGACACCAGCAAAATGACTGACAAACAAACGATAAAAAATGATAAGAGTTCAGTCCTGTAAAAGATAAAACAGAGCAAAATAAACACAATTAAAACACAAAAATAAATAAAAAACAGCAAATCAGGGTAGGTTCATAATGGCTGGCCCAGCGTGGCCGCCACCTTTCAGATCTGTAGATGAAAGATGAAGAGATTAATGTAGATGAAATTATTAAAAAAAGCTTTACATATAGACCACAATATCAGTAAACATAAATTTATATCGAAGTCCATTTTGAACATGTTGGGGTGAAGTACTGAGGATATAAAATGTTTAGGTGTTCATCCATATATATTCCTTCTCCTGAGAGACATTTTCTCTGGCACTGTGGATCCAATGAGCTATGCAATACAAAATACAAATGTCAGGCATGTATTCTAAAAAGCAATAGAATGCAGGACATTATTATATCAGATGCTCATTTAGTCGGAATCATACAGTGGTAGCAGTAGAAAAATTTCTCAGTACTGAGGCATACCTAGAAATTTCTCAGTACTGAGGTATATCTAGGTATACTGAGGCAGAATGAGGCAGAATCACATCACAATCAATGCAAATTGTAACTTGAGTGCCTCAGTGGTACCTCGAGGTAGGCAACTTTTAGATAACTGTCACTGTAATACAATAAAAAAAACTTCTGTTGCAAAGTATACCTGCCATCTTTATATACAGGAAATAAAGATTGTCTATAGAAATCTTGCAGAAAGTGTACAAGTTCAAAACAATCATTCACACCTGGGCTATAGTGAGCCTCCAAGGTATAGATCCATTATGGCTGAGCATATGATATAATAATACCCTACTTTTTATCTAACGTTTTAGAATAGATTCCTGATATTTGGAATCATTGTACTGCAGAGTTCATTGGTTCTACAATCCTAAAGAAAATGTCTCTCAAGAGAAGTGATATATACAGTAAATGAATTCCTGTCCATTTTATATCCTCATTGCTTCACTCCAACATCCACAACATGGATTTCTATACAGTTTATATTTCCTGATATTGTAGTTTATATGTAAAGCTTTTTTATAATTACATGCACTAATCAACTGTGAAACTATGCCTGTTGGGTAGTTTATATGAGGTTTGATATTATACTTTTCATTACCTTAATTGCCAGTTGTAATTTTATAAGTGCCTCCTCGTATCCTGAGGATGCATCATAGTCATTGTTTAAATTTTTTTATTTGTACACATCACTGGTGGTGGATAATATAATAACCAGTTACAAAAGTGCTACAAATATAGCAGAAGGAAAAAAATGTGATGTCTGAATGGCATACCACAGACAGCAACAGGGATTTAACAGCGCTGTGCAGTAAGCGCTACCCAGGTCACTGTCCATAGTACTAGGGAGAAGACAAGGGCTGGAAAATTAAAAATGACAGATGAGCTGCTCCCATGGTGGAGAGGACTGAGACATGTAGCTGCTTGGCCACAATGGTGGTGGAGATCAGGGTTCTAATCCTGGCATTCAAAATTTTGTTTTTCTCCCTTATTCCAACTCCAACTCGGAGTTGATTATTTTAGTTAAGGGGGTGTGGGGGGGGCAGAGCCCCACTAAAATAAGTGTTTCCACTGATAGCAGTCGTTAGTGTGCTACGTGACCACTACCAGTGGCATTGCCTTTACTTGCCGCATTTGTTCCTGCCACTGTTATGCATAGTGCTGTATGGAAGGTGCTGTTATTGACAGCACTGTTCATACATGTGCTATTCAGACCTAGTGCCAGCTAATATAAGGGCATTTCTGCATTAAGTTACTAACTCTGATAAAACTCTGCTTCTGGTGTGAAACGTTAGTTGCTTTTGCCCCAATCTGGAATAACATTGCTCCCTGATATTCAGTGCACTACTGCACTTTTGTTGTTTTTAGTACTCAGCCTATGAATTCCCATATGCGTTTCTATTAAGCGGGTTTACGCTTTACTGCTGACTATGGAATAACACTGCTTTTTATTTGATGTACAAGTGGCAAGTACACAAATGTGCAATAGCACAATGAATAGCAGGGAGCAATGCTACAATAGATTAATGCAGACAACAACTAACATTTCTTTCTAAAACATCACTGGAGATGGGCACATATAGTCTGCTTACTTTGTTTCATTGACTGTTGGACTGGGGGGGCTGGGCACCCAGTGTTAGAATGGAGGGTTGGCAGCACCTGGGTTTGGCTGTCATTGTTTGCTTATTTTTTTTCATTTACTGTCTGACTCTAGGTTTACGCACTTGGTGTCAGAACTGTGGGAAGTTTGGTGGCAACAGGGTTGAGCAGCAAGTGGCTATTTGCTTTCATTTTACTTTACCATCCAACCCTATAATTGGGCACCCAGTGTTGTGGGCAGGGAGTGGCACTGTGGTTTGGCTCCTGGTGACTGCCTAGCTGCCTGAATCAGGAGTCACCCAGTCAATTGAGCCCACTGAACCAGAACTGCATTGCCATTGCTTGCAAGCTGCAGCATAGAAGCCCCCTCCCCAACCCAGCAATATAGCTAACCTTAAAACAGCTGTACTATGTTGCACTTTTTCATAAAATACTAGTGCACATTCTGGTCAGTGATGGGAGAGATCAGCACCAGCTAGCCACCCTGCTCAGCCAGTAGCTGCAGCACTCTCAGACCCTCAAGTAAAAGTCTTGCCAGCAGTAAAAGTAGTCAAGTAAGAAACTGCCTGCAGAAACAGAGAAACAGGGTTCTGACTGCTTGTGCCTTTTTGTTAAGGTAAGTAGCTGGACTTATTTGAAAATGTGTCAGTACTGTGGGGAGGGAAGGGGATAGACTCAAAAGAGAGATTGCATGGCCCTCTATCTCCTAGCCTGCCACTCCTGGTGGTCAATCCATTGAGGACCATTTTGGCAGGTGAATACTTACTGGAAAGGGTTGGGTTGGCCATTTCTTCTTGTTTGGGTGATGGGGATGGCATTACTTCTCCTGCCCCTAGGGGGAATAGCTTTGCTTGTCCTGGTGGGGGGGAGGCCCTGCTTCTCCTGGTTTAGGGGGGTGATGATGGACCTGCTTCTTTTGGCTTGGGGGAAGGGTACCTCCCTGTTTCTTCTGGCTTGGGGTGGTTGCCCTGCTTTTTCTGGCTTGGGGGGGTGGCCCTATCTTCTGGGACATGTGGTCCTTCTTCTCCTGCTAGAGAAAGCAGGGGGCAGGACCATCTCCTCCTCCCCAAGCCAGGAGAAGCAAAGTCATCCATCCCAAGCCAAGAGAAGCAGGGCCATCAATACCCCCACCCCCAAGACAGGAGAAGCAGAGCCATCCCCTGTAAAAAATAAAATGGAATTTGCATTTTTATTTTTAGAAACATAACATTCATCATTAGTTCAAATACTCCAAGAAGCAGGCACACATGAATATACTAACATACTAACATACCAAAATGCCAGCAGAATAGGCCTAACAGTCTTTCGTGTCTGCTCGTTTGGTCAGTCCCCAACCTGGGTGCTGACCTTGCTGTCCCCCTCGCCTTCTCTGGCTTCTCCCTTCCCAGTTCCGGATATTCTTGCTGCATTGGATTTTGCTTCCAGAACCCTTCCCCTGTACCTGTCCCACCCCCTCTTGAACCCCTCCACTGTCTCTGCCTCCACCAGCCCCCTAGGCAGTGCATTCCATGGCTCCACCACCCTCTCAGTGAAGTAGCACCTCCTCCTTTCTCCCCTGAATCTTCCCCCCTCCAGCTTCCAGCCATGCCCTCTAGTGGCCCCTTCCTCCTTCCTTTGAAGCACCCTGACTGTTCCTCCCCTATTTATCCTCTTCATATACCTAAAGACCTCTATCATGTCCCCCCGGTCCCTTCTCTCTTCCAATGTGTACATATTTAGCTCTTTGAGCCTCTCCTCATAGGTCCTGTCCTCCAAGCCCCAAATCATTTTGGTTGCCCTCCTCTGGACCCTCTCCAGGAGGTTAATGTCCCGCTTTAAGTGTGGCCTCCAAAACTGCACGCAGTACTCAAGGTGCGGCCTCACCAAGCAGTTATACAGAGGGAGTATCACTTCCCTCCTTCTGGAGGTGATCCCCCTAGCGATGCATCCCAGCATCCTGTTGGCCTTGGCTGCTTCCCTCCTACAAGTCTCAGAGTTGTTCATCTTGACATCCACCACCACCCCCAGGTCCCTCTCAGCCATCGAGACTTGTAGCATTTCCCCCCCCAGGGTGTACACTTGACCTGGGTTTCTGGCCCCCAGGTGGAGTACCTTGCATTTCCCTGCATTGAACCTCAGCTTCCACTTTCTAGACCATCTTTCCAGAGCCTCCAGGTCCCCCTGTAGGGCCACCCTCCCCTCCTCCCCATCCACCACCGCCCCCAGTTTCGAGTCATCTGCAAAGAGACTCATCTCACTCCTGATTCCTGTCCTTATGTCCGATACGTAGGCATTGAACAGAAGGGGCCCAAGGACTGATCCCTGTAGAACCCCACTAATGACCCTCCTTGGGGATGAGACTATCCCCCCAACTACAACCCTCTGGATCCGGTCCTGGAGCCAATTACCTATCCATCTGATCATCTGGTTCCCCACCCCCATTTCTCCCAGCTTATCCAACAGGGCCATGTGAGGAACAGAGTCAAATGCCTTGCTGAAGTCTAGAAAGAGGACATCCACTGGTCTACCCAGGTCCAAGGCACTTGACACCCAGTCATAGAACTCCACCAGGTTTGTCTGACACGATTTCACCGGGATGAATCCATGCTGTCTATCGTCCAGGCACCCTGACTTATCCAGGTCCCCCCCTAGCCTCTCCTTGACAATTCCCTCCATCACCTTGCCCACCACTGAGGTCAGGCTGACAGGCCTGTAGTTCCCTGCCACCTCCTTGATCCCCCCTTGTGGATAGGCACTATATGCGCCACCTTCCAGTCTTGGGGCACCACCCTGTCCTCAGAGAGATGGTGAAAAGCTCTGCCAGGGGTTTTGCCAGGACATCTGCAAGTTCCTTCAGCACTCTGGGATGTAATTTATCCGGCCCCGGTGCTTTCTCTGTCTTAAGGGGCTGAGGGCTTCCCTCACTCTCTCTGCTGTGATTTCCACTTCAGTCCCTTCTCCCTGCTTAGCCCTCCCCCCACCTGCCAGTGATGCCTCCCCCTCTCCCCAGACCTGCCGATCGGTAAGGGTCCCCCTCCTCAGTATCTCTGTCTCCTCCCATGTATGATGCAGCACCCCCAGTTTCCCTGGTGAAAACTGAGGTGAAGTACTCATTTAGTACCTCAGCCTGCTCCCCCGGGTCCTGTGCCCATCTCTCCCCTGATTTAATCCTGCTAATCTGCCCCTTCACCCTTCGTTTTTCCCCAATGTATCTAAAGAACCCTTTGTTCCCTCTCTTAATTTCCCTGGCCAGGTTCTGCTCCTTCCTTGACTTAGCCGCCCTCACCACTCTAGTGGCCCTTCTAGCCATCAGCTCGTACTCCCCTCAATCCCTTTCACTCCTTGAGCACTTGAATTGCTTATAGGCTGCTTTCTTTCCCCACACCATCTCCTGGACCTCCCTGGTCCACCAACTGGGTTTTTGGGCCCTACCGCATTTTCGTCTTACTCTTGCACAGGTGCTGGTAGCATCCTGCACCCCTCTCCTGATGATTTCCCACCTACTATCAGCATCCATGTCTGACCCAATCCCATCCAAATGCTCCTAAGGATCCTTCCCATTTCCTTAAAATCCCCCAAGTCAGTTACTTCCGTCTTTGTGCAGCCTTCTACCCTCCTAGGTCCAGGCAGAACCAGACCATGGCATGGTCACTCCCGCCAATGGGTCCCTTACCTCCAGGCCCCCAATCTGGTCACTGTCTGCCAGGACCACATCCAGTACCCATGCCTCCCTGTCGGTTCCCTCACCTGCTGAGTTAGGAACGCGTCTTGAAAGACATCCAACAACCTCTGTTCCCTGGTCACAGAGGATGTCATAGTCTCCCAGTCTGTTCCTGGCATGTTTAAGTCCCCCAACACCACCACTGTTCCTCTGCCCAGTCTGCAGTGTCTCCTAACATCTGCCACCAGACTGTCTTCCAGCTCCTCCACCAGGTCAGGGGGTCTATACACCACTCCTATGCACATATGCTTTCCATTCCAGTTTCAATAGGTGCACTGGCTTCCAACTGTAGTGCCCAGCCAGTACCCTGGTAACCAACAGAAGCTGGAGATGCCACTGTTGCTAGCCTTACATGCTGTGAAGCATGATCAAATAGGAATAAAAATGTAAATGTGGAGGTGGACATTGGACAGCAAAATTAAATGAAAGAGGTGAGGAATTTATGAAAAAACCCTTCAAAAACACACAATGCCTTAATGGGACTGAACAAAAAAATAAAATGTCAACTTCTACATATTTAAAAGCACACAAGAAGGCTGAACATTAACGACCAGGATAATCAAAGGTTAAGACTCAAATGTGTTGCAAGGTAATTTGAGAACAGGGGGAGTTGAAACCAATAAAACACCAGAAAAGTCACACAACTTCATTAACTATATAATTATTATAAATATATTTATTTTAAAGACACATTTTGCAGGAAATCAACACATATACCACAGAATCAGGTAAATATGCAGCAATAAAAAAATATAAGCACATAATAGGAGCAAATTCTTTAAAGGCAAAATCTTATAATGGTAAGTCAAGCTGAAGCAAAGACTGGAATTTTACTATGCAATGGAATGCAGTACTAGAGTGCAGGAAAAGAAGTGCCATTGAAAATAAATAATCTTTCCTTTGTTTATGGAAGTTATCTGTTCCATAGCTATTTATCTTACATGCCCTTAAAATGATGAATGTGTTTCAATAGAAATTACAACCATTACTGCCTTAAGCTCTTTTAACAGGGACAATTATTTAAGGGACTCTAGAAATAGTGCTATATACTGCAGGCATGGTTGCAGACACACGCACACACACACACACACACACACACACACACACATACCACTGTAGTAAATGGAGAGAACAGCAGAGGAATAATCATGCAGCCATCTAAATTATTAAATGGAAGACCACACTCTCATTGTCCTGTTAAACAGTTTTCAGTCCCCTACTCACAGCAATATGTCAGCATGATGACATCACCATGCTGCCATAAAAAGTAGGGCTGTGTGGAATGTTGAATTTCCAATGGAATAGAATGTCACAGAATTTTAGAAAATTTTACTGATTTCCATCATTTACAGAATTTTGACATTCTGTATGCAAATGTTTTTCTTTTTTGTGGAATAATAATCCGCAGTTCAGGTAAACCGCAAATTCTTTGTCCGCAGTCTGCGGAAAATTATTCTGCAGTTGCACAGAAATGCTTTTCTAAGTTCTGCAGAATTTAAAAAGAAATTCCACCAAACATTTCAGAAACAGAATTGCCATTCTGCAGTAATTCCATCTGCACAACCCTAAAAAAGAGTAAGAAAAATAGGCAGTAGAATCACTAATTTGTTCCACAAACACCACCTCAAATAGTAGCTTTATTGTCAGACATGACTCCAATAGTGGCATTTTACCCATGTGGATCCTGACAGAATTGTCATAATACAAGAAGGATGAAAAGAGTGTTTAACCAATGTAAGAATGAGGAAATTCTAATAAAAATATTTATGATATGCCCGACAGAACAAGTGATTTATATTATCAAATGCTCTTGTGATATGGCCTATATTGGTAAAATATTACGATCTATGAGACAGAGAATAAATAAGTATATAGAAGATAAATGAGCATAAAGGCTTGCTCAGGAGGGAGGATAAAAACATTCTGCTATTGCTAGATATTTTAAAACAGCAAAACATAGATTTGGTAGTCTATGTTTTGTGGGATTTGAATGGGTAGATTGCCCACCAAGAGGTGGAGATGTGAACAGAATGCGGTTTGAGAAAGGCAAATTGAATTACTAGATTTTGGATGCTAGACCCCATATACAGATCAAATGAAAAGATGGATTATGTAGATTTTATATAGGTTGGCTTATACCATTTATGAAGGGACTAGAGGCTCAATTTTCAAAGCTCTGAGTATGATGCAAGGTGCCTGCGTCAAAGATATTTGACACAAGTGGCACCTTGCGCCAAAAGATGCGGCAATCTGATTTTTGAATGCAGCCTGTATTGACAAAGGGAGCTGTTGTGCCAAAGTGGCATTGCACCAGCCTGGTGACTGAAACTGTGGTGTGCCAGGTCACAAGGGGGGTTGCACCATGACAGAGCTGCACCATCCCCTTTTTTGGAATTTTGCAAGTCCAGCCATGGACACAACAGAGGGCTCTGCTTAGACCAGCCAGGAGGTGGTCTAAGGGCCCTGTGCTGCTATGATTGTGGGGAACCTACCGGCAGGGGGCCAAGACAAAACGGAGCACAGAGGGTGCCCTAGGGGGCATGGGGAGATGACAGAAGAACAGGGTGATGCTTTGGCACCTGGCTGGGGTGCATGTTCCAAGGACAGGCAATCAGCTGGTGGTCCTGAGAGGGCTGGGAGGGATGAAGGGAAGCTGACTTGCCCCAAGTGGGCACAGCTGTGGCACATGCCCCAGAGGTGCCATGAGCCACAAGTCTATATATAGGAAGCACTGTCTGAAGGTGAAAGCTGCCAGTGGTGGAGGGGAACCTTCTTCAGGCATTGCAGCAGTGACCTGAAATGCAGCCCCCCTGCACTGTGGCAGGCTGCCTCCCACATACAAGCTTGTTGTTTATGGCACCTCTGGGGCAGGTGCCATGGCTGTGCCCACCTAGGGACAGGCCAGTTTCCTTCCCTGCCAACCCTCCCCAGACAGCCAGCTGATTGACTGCCTACCCCAGCAACATACACTTCGGTCAGGTGGCACATCACCACACTGGACTACAGCCATCTACCCCATGCCCCTAGGGAACCCCCATGCTCATTCTTGCCCCAGCCCCCTCCTGCCATGCACAGTCACACACACACCCTTTGTGGACTTCTAGTGTTGTGCCAGGTGGGGGGGGCAGATCCCTGTGGCATTCCACAGGTGCACCAAATGTTTGGTGCTAGCCTGCAAATGCGACTACTCCTGGGTTTTTGGTGCAGGGACCCCTCTTTTATAAAACTGGGCACAGGGTCCCTGATGCACCCAGAATTCGCTGCAGCCCTAAAGCAACACAAATTGTGTCGCTCTAAAGTCTCTTTGTAAATTTAGCCCTTGGTGTCCAGATATCAGGAACATTGGTGTTAGCTACTGAAACAGTGCTGTAAAAATAGAGGGAAAATGGCAATATGAATCTATTAGTGTAGGTTGCATATGGGGAAGGTAAGGATGAGTTCCTACAGTGTCCTAGCTGACTACCATGTAATATTCACTGCATAGTGGCTACATTTTAAGGTTCCATTCCCCAGAACCACTTAGTGGGTTGAGAAAAAGGATTGGTCATTCACATGGTTAACTCTGGTCTCCCAATTTGGCAGTCTTATTGCCTTGTTTTAAGTATCTACAGAAGTAATTGCTACAGTATAACACAATGGAGAGATTCCAAAATAGTGTTTCTCATTAACATAAGGGACCCTAGTTTAAAAGATGGTAAACAAGGAATCCTTAGATATGGAAGACAGTAGCACTATTCCTAGCACTTGGCCTTTAAAAAGTTTTTAGTTGGGGAAAAAGCTCACAGGGGATACAAGAGCAGTCTACAAAGAAAAACTTTCACTGCAGATGCATAGCAGTCACTGGAAGGTTTAACACCATAGTGTCATAACATACAGCAGGACAAAGTGCAGGGAGTCCCACAAAAGCAGACCAGGGGAATGGGGCTTGGACCACTAGGGTTGGTAGGGAAAGGGTTAACCCCCACCCACCCACCTAAGCCAGGCCTATGCAGCCAATCCGTTTGCTGGTGATTTCTTTTCTTTCTCCCTCTCCGCTTGCTCCCCCCACTTTGCTGGAGTTTTCCCACTCCTTTCTTTGTTCTGTCCCTTCCATTCCCCTTCCACCAGCCAAAGGCCAATGCCTAGGAGGGCTCCCAGCCATCCCACCAGGCTGGTGAAAGGCCTATAAATCTGCCCAGGAGGGCAGCCCCAGGCCCTGGACCCAATCACCTGGCCAGCAGCCAAGACCACCCTGCCCTAAAAAAAGTCAACCCAGCCAGCAGGCAGTGTTGTAGATCAGTGTGGCTGACAGAGTGGAGACACAGCGGCACAGATGCCTGTAAGCTTACCTGAAGCTTGGGTCCATCGCTCCTCGGTCATTGCTCCTCTTCATACAATGGTCCTGCAGACTTCTGGTAGCAGCTCCCCAGCTTGGGCCCCCTTGCCTCGGGTCAGGCTTTCTTTCTTTTGTGGGGTCTCTCTTTATTCAAGGGTCCTTGTTCTTCCCCTAGGGTTCCTTCCATTTGGGTATTGCCATGTGAGGGCTGCCATTACGGTTTCCCTTCCTTTTCCTTTAATTGGTGGTTTGGGCATCCACCATGTGGTTGTAGGCTTCTTTGTCCCATTCCTTCAGGTGCCTCATTTTGGTTTGCTGTTTTTTTCCCCAGTTTCCTTTTTTTAATCCCCTGTCTGTTTTGTATGAGCCTGGCCGCCTCTCGGCCATTGCACAGCAAATCCCTCAACCAAGACAGAGTCTTCCATCCATGTTCAGTGGTGGTGCAGTGGAATATTATCCATTCCTTGTACTTCCTCCCTCCCACAAGCCACCCGATGCAGCAGCAGTCCCTGAAGGGAGCTACCAACCCATGCTGCATCCAGGGGAAAGGTTTGTGTGCATGGACCAGGGTGTGCTGTGGTGAATTGGGTCCAGGCAGAAACAAGTGCCTGGATCACAGAGTACCACCCAGCAGTCACGAGCAGCAGCCAAAGACACTGGGTGGGAGTGTGGCCCTCCAAGCACCATGAGAACAGCACCAACAATCTGACCAATGACCGGAGACCTGGACCAAGCAGTGAGTGGGCTGTGAACCCCAAATTATCACAGTTAGTGCTCAAGGCACCACAGAAGGGAGAAAGAGTGCTGAAGTAGGCAGGGCACCTACCAAAGATTAATAAAGTGGCAACATGAGTTCTAAGCCCCAGAGAAAGTAGATCTTGTGGCAAACTGGCACCCCAGCAGCAGGGAAAAGAGAGGGGGGTTAGAGGGGGCTAATGGGGGGGAGAAGGGCTAAATTCATGCCCACAATGCAGAGAGTGGGGCTGAAGACAGAGGCTCTCATATTTATTCGTAGGTGGGTGGAACTAAACCCAAGCCCATTACACAGTAAGGCTGTAGCCCCAGCATTACTAGTCATAAGGGGTGGGGCAAGAAACAATGGCCTTTATCTTGATGTATCACAGGGATGGAGCTAAGCCTGGGCCCATCATGTAGCCAGGCCGCAGCCCCTCATGCATATTCAGGAGGGGTGGGCCAGCTCCAGGCAGATCCCCATTTTTCAGGCCTGTTGCAAAGGATCCCTTAGGAATTTAAAAGAACAGTGCCCCAGTGGGAAATGTCCCTCCATAGGCCCTTGTACCATCTCTGGGAAACTCAATCACCTCCTTTTGGCCACCCTATCCCCTGGACTGCTTGCCAGCAGCTGGTGTGCCTGTGTACTAGAGACTGGACCAAGACTATGCTCCATATCACCTGCCACCTGAACCCTGGCTTTAGGTGGGCACAGCACCCTGTATTAAAATTGTGATTGCTTGCCTCAGGTTCTGTCCCTGGGGTGCATCTTGTGATGCCATTGGCCAATGGATGCTGACCTCCTGAGCAACGTGGCCTGGACTGTACCTCATCAGGGCCTGTACTGCCTGCCCTGCAACCACCTGTACCTTTAGCATTGCCTTGCATCAGGGCTTGTACTGCTTGCCCCACACCTTGGCTGTTTGGGCACCTGAATTCCTCCACACTGGGGCTTGAACTGTCTGCCTTGCAATACACTGTGGCTACCTGCACCAGTCTCCCTCCCCCAGGTTGAACTGTTGCATTTGGGAAGCAGACAGCTGACTAGCTATGGTTGCCCTATAACCTGAACTGTTTGCCTTATAATGGACTGCAACTGCCTGAATCCCCTTAATGTAGACTGTCATGCTTGGGAAAGGGACAGGCTGCCCATACCTATTTTTCCCCATGTCCTAAACTGTGCATTCAGTGGGCACCCTAACTAAGACCACACCTCAGATGATTCCATTTTTCTATGTTCAGTGCCCATCACCCAATGTGTTGGCCGACTTTGGTCCACTTCCAACCCAGCTAGCTGATGGAAAGTGCAGTACAGGACATTGAAACCTGCAAAAGCAAGAGTAGTGATAGCTAATACTGCTGTGTAGTAAGCTTAGGAGCAACCCTGGCTCAGGGTAGTGAGGTCTCCTTCACAGTACAGTGGTTAGTGAATTGCCACGTTATTGCTTTGCTCTTTCCTAGGTGGCCATAGTGTGTCATTGGATCACCACCATCTAGCACCTGAGAGCATAGCCAAAGATATTGAAGCCTTCAGTAGCTAGAGCAGCAATAAATAGTACCACTGTGCAGTTACCTTAGGAGCAACCTTGGTTCAGGGTAGTGAGGTTCCCTCCATAATATGGTGGTTAGGGAATTGCCCTTTTATTGTTTCTCTTCTTTCCATGTGGCTATATCGATCCTGTCTTCAGCTGGCAGGACCCCATCAGTGACCATTCCAAGGACTTTTGCCAGCAATGGACAGCTATCCCCAGGACTGGCTTCCTTCCTGTTCTTCACCAACTGCACCAATGAAAGCTTCCCTGGATCTCCAGCCTACCACCATGACCAGCTTTACCTTCTTCATCCTCTACCTCTTCAGCCCCATGGAATAGCCATCCTCCTCCTCTAGCTTCTTCTGCCAGTCAGCAAGACTGATTGGTCGAACAGGTTCCTAACTGCATCCAAGCTCAAGCCAAGTAGGCAAATTTATTCCTTCCTAAAATGACTGTTACAGTGGTGATCATACAAAAGTTTATCAGTCCTGTAGTATACCCGAGGTATACCTCAGTGGTACTGAGGCAGGATCACACTACAGTAAATGCATATTGAACTTGAGTGCCTCAGTGGTACCTCAAGGTAAATTGAGGTATACCTTAGTACTGATAAACTTTTGTATGATCACCACTGTACTTATTACAGACTGCTGAGCAATATACTGCTCAACAGAGACTTGAGACTGTAGATCTGCTACTTGCCCCTGGCCAGGGCATCTAGTTATTAAGGAGGGTGGAAAGGGTAGTACCTAGCTTCAGCATCTGCAGACATAGGGCTCTAGGTAGCCCTCTTAGACTGATTCTAGGAACATATTTGTTTTATGCTGGAATTGTGTTATACTTGTCCTTTTATGCTCTAATTGTTGTTATAAGTGTGTTCATGCTATGACTGTTGCTGGTTGTCTTCTGGCGTGACACAAGTGGCTGCCATGATAAAGCTGTTTGATTACATCTGGAAAGTCATGCCTGCCCCTCCTTGGAAGAAGAGACAAACCCCACTCCTGACCCAATCCTAACAATACCTTTTATTCGATCAATATATATCTTGTACAAAGATGATAAAGTACACAAGACAGATGATGCCGAAATTCTCAGAGGAGGAGCGACTGCACTCTGTGCTATGAGACAGCAGAAGCAGGGAGTTTGAAAAGCCTTTTCTTGCCTTAAGTAAGGTATGCCACGGTTGCCTAAACAATTATAGATTGCAGTTTTGCAATTTTGTCTATTTGCGAGAACTTCAAACTCCTTACCAGATTTTTTTGTGTTGCTGGAAGATGGAGTTTTCCCCTCTCTGCCGTGTTTGTGTTTTTTATACAGTGCTAGGAGTTTGGATGGTGGAGGATCCTGCACCACAGGAAAGGTGAACAGTAAGCCTCACAGGGGATGAATGCAAGGAGGAGAATCTCCATAGAGGGCTGAAAAACCAATGGACCAAAGAGTAAGGAACGAGGAGCAAGGACTGTGGACCAGAAATGGTGGCCTTGGATGAAGGAGCATGGATGGAGGAACAATGGAGGATGAAAGGAAGAAGAGGAAGGAAGATAAAGCAGAGTCAAGTGAACTGAGCTGACTCAGAACTAAAATAAAGAGAGGTGAAGGAGTTGGAAAAAAGCCAAAAAAGGGCAGATGAGGAATCTATTAGAACTATTAGTAGCAAAAACCTTCCTAAACATTCCTAAGATTTTCCTGAAAGAATGCACTTGACCATAGGAGTTTGAAAAGCTATGGTGTATTGGTACAGGGGTTACAGAGTATTGTGTACTTGTATGGTCTGTTTAACATAGGAATTTGGTTTAATCCTCCTCAAATTAAATTTAAATTCAAAATACAGAGAGAGTGGCATGAAGGACAATTCATCTGCTTTGCATGTCATATTTTAAAAATTATTTAAAAAATGTTAAAATGATTTATGTATATAGTGACTGGGTAGATTATATATAACTGCAATTTAATATAGTAATATTTTATGATATAATTTAACTATTTAAGAATTTATTGATAAAAGCGTAGTTCAAATTTTTTAAAGCAGAGCATCCTTACGTTGAAGTAACAATGTAGCCAGATAGTTTAAAATGCATGCACTGCCATTCTGTCTTCAGAATCTCCATTTTTGCAGAGCAAAGGCAGAAGGCATTAGCTCTGCACATAGCACACAGATGATAGCATGGAGGGAAGAACAATTTCTACTAACAAAGTGCAAGTTTTTACGCCATGGCTAATGGAAAATTTTGTTAGCAGAAATGAGTAGGTCTGCTGGTGTGACACATCGGATGAGACCTGTTTAAAGAACTTTAGCCTGCCAGAAACAGTAAGTAAAAAAATTAAATGCAGTTCATTTATGGGGCTATTAAAAAAGAATGAATAAGAAAGATAATAGTATCATAGGACTAGAAAGAGTTGAAGGTAAAAGAGCATTAGGGTATAATTAACAGGGGAATATTAAGCTGTAAGTTAGCCTGGTAATTAAAGGTGAGTGTTTTATGAAAAAGTGCTGTCAGTTTGTATTTTAAAGTCTGTGTATTGTATTTTTGTTTTTTAGTGTGGCTACAAATAATCCCACAGACGAAACCTGTGACCTTCTATAAACTGATTATCTTCAGTGTATTTTATTCTCCTTTTTGTTTGTTTGCACATCAGAAATCAGTTCCAATATCAGGAATAAGTCTAATGCTGTTGTATCGAATTTACAGAAGTTAAAGAGAAGGATAGTTTGGACTGGTAGATCTGGGTAAAAAAATGTTTCCTCTTTCCTTGAACTCTTTTGAAAACTCCTTGATCATAATTATATAAATGGAGGAGAAAAACAAGGAAAAAAATGAAAGTTCTGAGAACTGAACTAATATAAAGGGGAGCTAGCAGTGTAATTTTGAAAGAAGAGGGCTGAACCAAAAGATTATTTTGCCATTTAGTTTCTGGCTTAGCAAGAGCCAAGTTTCATCTACAGTTGCTGGACACAAAATAGAATTACATGCGCAGAAGTACTAAATATTTCTAAAGACTGAATTTTGAAGCCTTGTCTGCTGTAATTGCAAATAAGTTTGGTTAAATTTATTCATATTAAAATTACAGATATCTATGGGGCCTAAAAAGAAAACTAGCTCTAAAGAATACAAAAAGAAAGGGGCAACAAATGTGCCTAAACCAGTGGCTTTAAAAGTCACAAAAAAGATAACAAATTATTTTATGACTCCAGGGTCCCAAATGGATATTTTTGGGCCTGAAAATATTGTAAGAGTGAAAGGGTCCTTACTGCCTAGAAAGACATCCTCACCTATTAGGGAGGAGCATTCTCTACCTCTGTCCATCGAACACCTGCTCTTGCTAGAGATTCAAAGTCTGGAAGAGGGTGAAGTCGCTAAAATAGCTATAGAAGGAAAGGCGGGAGTTACAGGGACAGTTGAGAAACCTAATACTGAAATCCCTATAGTGCCTCAAATAATTAATAAAGATCCTAAAAATATAGATATAGATATACAGAATGAAACAAATAACACTACTGTTAGAAAAGCATTTTTCACAGAATCTGAGAATTGTATATCACCATACATTGAGAAAATGAATCTGGACCCTCCTACTACCTTCCCCCCCCCCAGACATTCCACATATGTTGAAAGATGGGAGTTTATTTGTGGGGAATTGGAAGGGGACAGAAGAAAGGGGGTAATGGGTGATTTGATACAAAATATGGTACAAACTGATAAAGATTGTGAACCCAGGACACTTGGGGCACATCATATACAGCTAATTTCCAAAGAAATGGCAGAAATAAGAACAGTTGTAACAAAGAAAAATTGCTTATTGGAACAAATACTAGGCACAATAAGGGATAGATTGGATATAAGAATGTTACAAACAGAGGACACTTAAACTAATCCATTAGAAAAAAGGAATAATTTGATAGTTAAAGATAAAGAACAAATTAAAGTGCTGACTGAAAAAATAGCTGAACAGGAGGAGAAGCAGTTACACAATTAATCAATGAATTAAGAAACCAAAAGGAAAAAAGCAAACAGAAAGAAAGGGCACAGACCGTGAATATTACTGTAGGGACTCAAATTAATTTTGACTTGAGAAAAGAGAAAGTTTGGAATGAAAGGGAACTAGAAGGTGGAAACTGGAAGAAAAGGGGAGGGCATACCAGTTAAAAAGATTTGACAAAGGAGCAGAAGAAAAAAAAATCAAAGACCCTTGAATAATACAGAGGAGTTAAATTATGGGAAAAATAAGCAAAGATAAGAATCTGAGAGGGAAGACGAATATTGTAATGGATTAAGCCAAAATAAAGAGGAAGAAATCAATCAAGGGACAAGATTACCCACAGTCGTTATGGAAAGTATACCAAAAAACAGGAATGAAAATCCAATAACCTTGAAACTTCTCATTTATAATTTGTGCAAAGGGGTTCTAGGTGCAAAATTTAGCTGGAATGATATAAGTTCTACCTATAGATATACAACAGGAATAATGAAGGGCAATTAACTCTTAGAAGTCTGCTATATTAACATTTGGCAAAAAGAAATCCCAAAAAAAGAATAATATGAGCTGGATTATTGGAAACATACAAACTGAGGACAAAAAAGGAGTATACCTATTTTGGGATGGTCTTTGAAACAAACCTATTATCGAAACCCCAGATTACTAAGGTGAAGAGACAAGGCTTAAGTGGCTCTAGGGCTGTTATTAGATTTGGCAAGTTATTTGTCATTAATCAGTATGTTGCACTAAAAAGAGCCTTTGATGCTAAAGTAATAAGTATATCGTTATATGGGTCAGAACTATGGGCCTTTCACAGAGGTGCAAAAGAGTTAGAGACAGTCCAAAATATGTTTTACAAACAGATATTTGGGCTGCATCAGAGAATGCCAATGGTCTTGCTTAGAAGTGAATTCAATTTAAAATCAATTGTACTCATGTCACAAATAAGGGTATTACATCTATGGAAAAAATGGTGTTGTGGCCTAGAGAAAGAATGATCGCAAAGTGTTGGCTCGAAAGTAAAGTGAAAGGAAAATCAGATGGCTGGTTCTACCGACTAAACAAATATATGGTAGAAAAAGGCCTAGAGGGAATTTGGGATGTATATGCTATAGATAATATAGAACTATATGTTAAAGTGACAAAACAAAGATTAGTGGATGTCTTTGTTCAAATAGAATTATGCCAAGTACGGGAATTGGACTTCTGTAATGTTTATTCTAAGTGAAAACAAATACAAGAGGAAGAAAAGTTTTCACTTATTGTGAAAGCACTGCACAAAGAAGAGCATTTTGAAAATTCAGAATGGGACTATTAAACCTAGGGTATGATACAGGAAGTATTTTTAACCTAATGGACCACCATTGTGTTTGTAATACAAATATTAGAATTACGACCCGCCACCTGATTTTTGAATGCCCACACCTGGTGAATCTAAGGGAAAATGGTTATTACCGATCTGGGGGGATCAGATGCATTATGCAAATTAAGAAAATATCATAAAATACACGCTATTCTGTGATGTAGCAAGCCACATTTTTGCATTGGTGAAATTTTGCAAGGATAGCACTTTACCAGGTTAATAAATTGCACTGTTAGATATTAAGACATTAAGGGTCAGATATTCAAAGATTAGCCCCTGGCAGCGATTAGCACTGCCCGGCATGCAAACTTAGCCTGGAGCAAAATGCCAGCCATATTCAAAATGAATAGCCCGGGGCAAAACCAGCTGAATATAGCAAGCAAAGGAAGCCGGGCAAACAGGGCCAGGAGTGCAAGGCAAAAAAAACCCAGGAATAAGACAGCACTGAATATAGCACACAAGACAGCACTGAATATAGCCCCAGGCAGGCAGTGGAAACACACAATGGAATACAGTGCAGAGACAGCCTGACCCTGGAACACATGCAAGGGAACACATGCCGGAATAAGGTATCAGGAGCACACCACAGTGCTCACCCAGGAGAATGCCACACATGCAAGGGAATGTCCAGCAACAACCCAGACCCATGTGGAGAACACCAGCAACAGTACAAAGCATGTGGAACCCCAGCACCCAAGAATGACACAGGACACAGTAAAATGTCGTAAACCAGTGTAATTAACAATAATGAAGAGTAAAGCAAACGGAAACACAACAGCGAATAAAATACAGAACAAAACAATGAACAAACCCCAGATTACAAAATGCCCCACCCACCACTGTACAACCCTCCCCACAACACGGAAACAGAACCAGAACATACCCACCAAGCCCCCCCAACACACAACCCCAAATGCCCACTACATGAAAAAAAAGTCAAGCACCATCGGCATAAAAAGGCACACAAAGGAAAACATAAGGATGACAACAGATGGAGGGACGGGATGACACAGGACAAGGATGCAAAGCAGAGGAGGACGCACACAGGGACAGATGACAATAGGCAAGGAAGGGATAAATAAGTCCAGTGAGGGGGTGTGGTGAGGGAAGACATCAAAATAACAGAGCATAACTAGTTGCCCGCCGGATCAGGGAGACAAGCGTCCAGGATATTCGCCACCCTCCGGGTCTCAGTTATAAGAATGGCCTGCTGTTCTATCAATGTCCGCTGCTGCCTCACAATTCTGCACAGCAGGTCCTCTGTGCCCTCTGATTCTTTGGTCCTCATCGTCCACAGTGATGCTTGGAGTGGACCTACAAGAGAAAGGGTGAGACCATGAGGACAGTACACCAGACAGGAGGCAAACAGCAGCCAACTTTTGCCATACAGAGATGGACAGCATGTCCCAATGGGCTATCCCTGACGGCGTTGAGTTCTGCAGTGGTAGGGCAACATGGAAGCTTCCCACAAAGCAGCACTGGGCAACACAGGCACCAACACAAAACCCAACACAGATGATGCCAGCGATCCTGACAGCAGCAGGGAACATGTGACACCACCACCACGATACAGCACACAGCGAGACACAGCAGACACACAGCTGGAAACCCAGAGAGTTGAGTGCAAGGGACACGCCACGACATGCACAAGGGCATCCACACATTGGGACATGCTGCCCACCCACACATGGAAATGTACAGTAATGCAGAGCGCAGAACAAACAACAATGACCGGCATGCAGGAGCATCAATGAACCATGACAGTGGCCTGCCAATGACCGACCCAGGCCAGGGATTAACAGTCAGCCAGGGCACAGATGCTGTCAGTGAAGGGCCTTCATATGCCACCAGGCAATACTAATGAAAGTATTCCACCCAACTGAAACATGGTACATGGAAGTGTCCCCAACCCACATAACAGGACCCCCCTCCCCCACACAGTGAGTACCACTTCCACAGCAACTGTCAACATTGGCAGGCAACGATGCACATAATGTAATAGCACAGTGATAATACTACCCTGCAGCTAAACTGCAACACAGTAACCTCGCCATGGGATACACATGGAAGGACTCCACAATGCGTACGGCACAGTGCCAGGATGTAGCACAGTGTGACAGGCAGTGCTTCACAGCTGGTGGCCAGAAGGGGGAGAGGTAAGGCCGCAAGGCATGGTGCATGTTGTCCCGCATGCACAGCAAGGAACCACCACCTTTGCAAATGTGGACACCCTGTGGGTGGTGGTATGGATGGACCACAGAGGTGGGAAGGTCAGCAGTCAGTATGTTGTCCCCACGGAACTCTCGCCACCTGAGCAACCAACACCATCAGTCACCTGCACAGCAATGCAAGCTGACAGCCCCCCCCCGGCAAGACTGACAGCACCCAGCTGTGGTGTGAAACACAGGTGTACCACACAGCACACTTCTACACCACACTGGCCCACTGCCCATTGCAGAAATGCCACCAGACAAGTCAGTGGCTGGACACCCAGATGTGATGCACAGCCTAGTGAAAGGTCACAGATCACAGATCAATGAAACAGGTACTCACGCAACACGCCACCGCTGTCAGAGCTGCTCTCCTGCGCCCGCTGTGGAAGGGATGGCACCCTCGGGCTGCCCCGTCTCTGCTCCTGTGGCCTGGGCTGACTCCCTCCTGCAGCCATGGGCTGCTCGATCCGCTCTACAGTGGACAGATGAGAAAGTGGTGTTAGAGCATGACACAGCATACACAACGTGAAGCACAGCAAGATGCACATGCAACCCCAACCACAATGCACACACATGGAGTGAACAGGGAGGACCCCCACACAGAGGGTGGCAGTGGCCATGGTGCATTTGCCAGGCACACACGTCAATGATCAATGGCGCCACAGTACTGCGACAGTGGCCATTGCAGCTCCCATGTGAACATCAGCATACCCATGAGTGTACGTCGACAGTCCACCATGAGTGAGTTTCCTGCAACATGGTGGTGCCGTCCGCAGGCCGGTGATGCCCCGGGACTTGCAGAACAGCATGACCCAACCCTCCTCCCACAGCAATGGTCATGGCATGTACCGTGCCCTATGGGGCATTCATGTGACACTCCGCCTGTTCACAGTGTGCAACAGCACCATGCATCTTTGCGCACACCTGTGCACACCCACACACCACTCACCCACACCCAAACCCCCCCACACCACCACCCTCTGCACACACACACACCCACACCCACACCCAACCCACACCACCACCCTCTGCACACACACCACAGCCAAATCCCCACACCACAACCCCTCTGACACATGCACCACACACCCGCTCAGCCACACCCAAACCTCCCCACACCATCACCCCCTCCGCACACCCACACCCACACACACACACACACACAAACACACACACACACACACAAACACACACACACACACACACACACACACACACACATGAAGCCTGACATGTTGGTACACTCTACATGCAACACCACTCACCTGGCACAAGCACAGTGCCATCACGCACCATGCGCTTGTAGCACTCAAGCTGCTGCCTCTGCCTGCGTCTCAGGTCTGTGTACCTGTGGCAGCACTTTTCGGCGTTGTGGGGTATGCCAGTACAGGCAGTGAGTTTCCTCTCCACCGTGTCCCACACTTGCATTCGTGGGAGGTCCCTCTCCCTCACCTCCCCAAACAGCCTCCTATGTCTTTTCATTGCAAGCTGCACCAGGTTAGCAGTCTCTACCTCCCCCAAGCGCCTGTCTCCATGCACAACTGCATGCTGTCTTGAACTTCCTTACATGGCTATCAAAAGCTGGTAGACCCCTCAACCTGTCTCTGCTCTAACTTGGCTCTCCCACTACTTCACCTCAACAACCACTGTAGCGCCGTGCTATCACATGACATAGCGTGGCGCTACCTGGAATTAACCACACTGCTCATGTGCGACCCCCAGCATGACCCTGAGGTTGTGTACCACGCATGCATATAGCGCCGCACTATGCTGGCTAGCATGGCGCTACATCACGCTATGACAGGGTGATAGCACGGACATGGGGGGCCTCACGAGCATGTGTGTAGGCTGCGCTAAAGCACATAGCGCTGCTTTATTGGGATAGTGCGGCACTGCCCCTCCAATAGTCCTGTGCTGGCTTTTGCACAGCACTGCTGTGCTAGCACGGTGCTAATCGGAGCCATATTCAACAGGGGTATGCAAATGGGGGTACTTGTGTATGCATGGGGCAAACTGTGTGATCAGCATATCATTATGTGCTTATTTGCATGACTAACAGGCTTGATTGCCTGGATGGGCTATAAAAGGGCAAGCAGTGCACCACCAGTGTTGTGTTGTGGTAATGCAGCATAATAAAGAAAGTGAGCGTCAACAACAGACTGGTGGAGAGATGCAACAGGGGGATGAGCAGCGAGAGGCAGGTATGTATGACTGTAGTAGGACACTCTTGAATGGCAAGATCTCAGAACAGGGTCAGCACGGACTGAAGCACACAGGTGTAACCTCTGGTGAATGGTCAGACACATGTTGGACCACAGGCAAGCACTGTGCTGTGTGATGGTGCACAGCCCTAGACATCTGCCTGGGCATCCTACTGTCCAGTGTACTGTGCATGTTCCCCTGCAGGGGAACTGTTCTGTGTGGCACTGTCTGCACACTGTGTCCACCAAGCAGGGGCGCTAGTGCACTACCGTGGTGTGTCCTGTGACACTGGCCCACTGACATGACTCCTTGGATGTGTGGCATGGTAGGCTGTGGCCCCCCTGCAGGACATACACACAGTGTCCCGGCACTGTGCCGTCCCATGCACCATGTGGACTTTGCATGGTGTCCTGACATTGTCTATGTGCTATTGCACTTGTCCACACAACCACTGTGGTGATCACAAAGGGCACAGTACAGTGCAAGGTGGTTAGTGTAGGGGTGGACCCAGTCATGGGAGCACATAGCAATCATGGGCAACAGCAGTGCACATGTGTGTACAGGGCTCACTGTTCAGACATGGGATAGACAGTGACTATGTGGCCGTGTGCACCATACATGCACATGCAGCAATCTGATATGTCCATGTGGCCTGTGGCACTGTAGGGGATGGCATCGTGATGTCTATGTGTAATGCAATGCAGTACTGACACGGCCGATGACACATGTCCCTTTTCGACTATCCCATAGGTTTGGCAGCACGCCAGGAGCGCATACGTGCCCACAAGTTCTCACAAGAGGAGTTGAACACCCTCGTGCATGCTATTAAGGAGAGGGAGCAGGTGCTATGCACACACAGGGCCACTGATACAGTGGTGCACCAAGCCTGGGAGGAGGTGACTGCAGCTGTAAATGCTGTAGGAGGACATAGCAGGACAACAGAGGCTGTGTGCAAGGGATGGAATGACCTTCTGTGACGTGCAAAGGAGGAGGAGGAGGCACAGAGACTGAGGGACAGAATGAGGACCGGTGGAGGACCACCTGAACATCAGCAGTGGGTGGAGGAGCCACACATGGCCGTGGTGGCATCGACTCTGAGGATGGTGGCAGTCGCAGATGTGCCAGGTGGTGGATGTGAGACACCTCTTGCACTGCCAAGGACAGGTCTGTATTTGTATGTGTATACCCTGTATGTTGTGATGGCATGGGTGCATGATCATGCTGTTGGTGTCCTGCACAGGGTGCACTGTGGGATGCCAAACAGCTGCCTGGCATGGGCATGGTCACTGTGGGTTGGGTGGGTGCATGTGGTCACGGGCTTGTGTGAAGGGGGATACGTGTTCTGGGGTCTGCATGGTGTGGTGGTGGTAGTGGTGGTGGTGTTTGGGCACAGTGTCCGTGTACAGATGACTGACCCTGTCCCTATTGTCTCCACAGTGGTGTCTGCCAGGCCTGCAGAACAACAGGAGCTGCCAAGGATGTAAGACCAGATCCCAGAGGTAGTGGAGGAGGAGGATGGAGAACACCCATCAACATCTGGGCTCTGTGCAACTCATGGCCGCACAGACACTATGCATGTGTGGCAATCACATGGACAGGGGCTGCAACTGCCTGGGGAAGGGGGTCACACCTCAGTAGGGGGCTTGGGATACACTGGCTACCTGGATGCTGCACAGATGGAGGATGGTGGTGTAGGGGGAGGTCCTACTGGTCACTGTGACCAGTGGCAATGACACTGATGTGTCAGAGTTTTCACAACACCTGGCCGTGCCTGTGCAAGGGGATGCAGGGGTGGGGCTGCTGGCAGTCCATGGGACGGGTGCCAGTGGTGTCTTCAGCATCACCAGTGTGGCTGTACCTGGGCACATGGTGGTGGACAGTGTGGGGAACATTGCTGAACCACAGGACATGCAGTGTCCAACACATATTGGGGTCCATGTCCATACCGGGCCACAGACCACCACCAGTAGTCGCCAGCAGCAGGACGTGCCTGGCGTGCAACAGCATCCAGTTGCTCCTGTGCAGCAGGCACCTCTGCCAGCTACAGCTGAGGGTTCTGTGCCCCTGGGGCAGAATGGCCATGGTGCCCGCCCACTCCTGCAGGCTGCTGTCACCTCCCAGCAGGAGGCCTGTATGGACCTGCATGGCATATGGAGGGAGCTGCGACATGAGCTGGCACAGATCAGAGAGGCCATCTCAGTGGGCTTTGTCTGTGCTGAACAGCAGGTGGAGGACAGGTTGAGCCATCTGGTGGGTTCCATTGACCGTGGCTTTTCTGGTCTGACAGCTGCTGTGGTTGACATAGGGAATGTCCTGCATGGTGTGCGTGGGGGGCCGCCAGCATGGGATGCTTGGTCATGGTGCAGACGGCACAGGGGCACGCAGGTGGGCAAACCATGGCAGCAGAGCTGCCAGTGGTTCCAGCTCCACAGCATCACACACTCCATCTGAAACCCAGTGCCACCATGGATGTCCACCCACCCTGTCGGGCTCCACCATCCCCTGGGGGCACAGGAGGCTGACTCTGCCTGCCTCACCTTTCTCATCGGCATTGTCCTCTGCCCAGAGCACACCAGGATCTGTGTCCCACGGTACTGGTGCATGTCGCATGCATGGTGGTAGGCGTTGGTGATGGCCACAATCACTCTGCGGCACTGCACAGTCATCACCCCCCCTTTGCAACATTGGCACACCCACATGCACGTACAGACATGCACACACACACTTCCACTGCCACAGTTGCACCCCTTACCCTCACAGCACACATCACACTTCCCCACCGACACTACACCATTTCTGTCTGCCCCCCCATGTGTGTCCTGCACACCCCCGACCTCACACCACATGCACACATGTTGTCTGATCAACTGTGTTGGTTTACTATTGTGATTGTTGGTGTCACTGTTCTGTTTCTTTGTGCACATTAAATAGATTATTAATTGTACTCTTTCAAGTTGTTGTGCAGTCTGTACTTACCCTCTTGTCTGTAGCAGTGTCCTGATGATGTTGTCCCTGTGCTGTATGGCTCTGCATGCCATGCGAGGGTCCCTCCTCTCGAGTTGCTCCACTATCCCCCTGACTGCTGGCTCTGGCTCACTGTCAGACTGTCCCTCAGGTTCAGGTGCCTGTATCCCATGGTTCATTGCCATGTTGTGCAGTATACAACAGGCTAGGAAGATACGGCATACCTTCTGAGGTATATACTGTAGGGCACCGCCTGTTGTGTCTAGGCATCTGAATCGCATCTTCAGGATGCCAAACACCCTCCCTATGATGTTCCTTGTGCTGGCATGTGCCTCGTTGTACATCTCCTCTGCCACTGTGGCCGGTCGGAGTACTGGTGTCAGCAGCCAGGGTTGCAGGGGATAGGCACTGTCCCCTGTCAAGAGATGTATACCTGTTAGTGCCGTACTGCAGTCTGTCGGATGCTGTCCTGCACCTCTGTGTAGCCCTCCCACACCCCTTCCCTGGCCTGCAGTGCCTGCCCCCATCCATGCTGTTGTATGTATGCCTTGTATGCTACTACTCACCGACTAGTTGCCCACTGGGTATCCTGCCCTCCTCAAAAGCCTGGCACAGCTGGGACTGGTGCCAGATGAAGGCACCGTGGGCACTGCCGGTGTACTGTGCATAGACATTGCTGATGCTCCCAGCTGCATCGCACACCACCTGGCAGTTGATGGAGTGGTACCCCTTCCTGTTAACATACACATCACTGCCATTGCCAAGTGGTGCACGGATGGGGACATGGATGCAGTCAATGGCACCCAGTATGGATGGTAGGTGCGCAACTCGATGGAACTGCTGCATTGTTTCTCTGCACTCTGCTGCCATGCTGGGGAATACTATGAACTCCCCAGCATGTGGCAGGAAAGCCTCTAGGAACTGGGTCAGGAGGTGTGAGGTGGCAGACTGCGTTACCCCAATGGTGTCCCCCGTTGGTTGTTGGAACATCCCCATGCCAAGGAAGCACATCGCTGCTGTCACCTTCTCCTCCACTGTCATGGCATGACTGCGTCTGGTGTTTGAGTGCAGTTGCTTATGCAGGAGTTCACAAAGCTGCCTCAACATTCCCCTGTTCATTCTGTACCAGCCAATGATGTGGTCATCAGGCAGGGTCTCGAAGGAGACCCTGGGCCGGTACCACCTGTTTGCAGCATACCGTTTCCTTGGCCTGCGTTGTGGCCCATGTTGTGCCTGCTCCCTCTCCTCCTCCTCCTCCTCCACTACAGCTGCCATCAATGGCACTGCACACATTCCCACTTCCTGTGGTGGTTTCTCCTCCTCTGTGTTTTGCCTTGGGTTAAGACCAGCCTTTTATAGGCGGTAACTAGCGCCATGCTACGTGTTGCGCTATGTGTCCTAGCATGGCGCTGGGCCTTTGAATATCCCCTTGCGCATCTCTCTTGGCCCCCCCCTTCAAGTTCAAGTTCAAGTTCAAGTTTATTGCAGGAAAACTCCATTGAGCAAGCTCATTCACAAGGAGGTCCTGTGACATAAACACTTAAAGTACAAACACAGATAGGTAATAACAGTATATACATGAAATACACGTTACATGATACAGGCTGGATATACATACAAGGGTACCACATAGGGTGACCGCAGGTGGTAAACATTGATATGAGACAGGGAAGCGACTTATAGGTCGCATACTGATAAATGAAACATGATGACTGGTGTGATTTGATTTAATCAAATCAAATCAAATCAAATATACAGTATTTTGGCAGCTAGAACAAACAACAGTCTACAACTGATATGGGAGGAAGGAGAGATTTGATAGAGTAGCAGTGGAGCGTAAGCAAAGATAAAGCCAGGAGTAGAAGGGGAAGGGAAAGCAGTTAATATGACAAATCAATTATACCTTACCAGTGGATAAATATGGCACACATGGGAAGGAAGAGACTTAATGACAGTTACAGGTGTCTTTTATTTTGGCTGAACTTAGCGATTTGTAGAAGTTTATTGAAACTGTGCTAGTTAGATTCAGTACGGTTTGTAATTGGTTCCAAATGGAGGGAAGGGCATATGCAATAGCACGTTTACCAAAGGAAGTCCGCGTCCTTGGTATGTCTAGCATAATAAAGTCAGATTTTCTTAACGAGTATGCACTATGTGAGATACTAATAAGGGAAGAGAGATAGCTTGGCAATTTCTGCAGGAGCAGTTTAAGAGTCCATAGCCCAGCATGGAGCAGGCGTCTAGTAGTAAGGATGTCCAACCAACAGCTGCATATAAGTCACAGTGGTGCGAACGGTAAGGGGAGTTGGTAATGAACCGTAACGCACGGTGATAAAGGATGTCCAGTTTACTTAGATTTGCAAGAGTGGTGGAGGAATAGATTACATCGCCATAGTCGAGTAGGGGGAGAAAAGTGGCCTGTACAAGCTTGTTTCGAGTTTCAAGGGGGAAGAGGGGCCTATTTCTGTAGAAGAAACCTAACCTTGCTTTTAACCTTCTAGAGACATCTTCGATGTGGTCACTGAAAGATAATTTATTGTCGATCCAGATACCTAGATATTTAAACCTTCCTTTTGCCCCTTGCATACATTAGCTGTTTGCCTCGCGCTAATGCTGTTAGTGCGCGCTGACTGGTCCTTTGAATATGGCTGGTCCGTGCTATTCCCGCTCTATTGGTTTGCACGCCACGCTATGCTTTGAATATCTGGCCCTAAGAAAGTAAGTAATCATAAATTTTATGAAGTGTTATTGTCTAATATATGCTGTGTTTTTAATATGGATGTTGTATAAGAGAAATTATTATATATGTGATAATGTGAATTTTATACACACTAAATAAATAAATAAACTAGAAACACAAGCTTTCACAGGTCTCTTCTTAAGGTGACTAGAAAACTGAGCAAAATAAGCAGCATTTATATATCCTGTGATGCAATGTTTAAAAAATAATTAGAATAGTTGAGAAGAATTAACAGGAGGATTGATATGCAGGAAGTGCAAAGATTTTCATAAGAGGTGCTGAATGGAAACCTTGAAAATGGTTAGTGGAATTGTATCCCATCAGGAACACATATCTGCACAGAACGGGAGATACATAAGTATGAAACATGATCCACTGAGCATGCACAAACTGAAAGGAAAAGACCGAATTTTGCTGAAAGTGTAACTGGATTTTACTACAGTGTGCATGCTTGTTACTTTGGCATGTTTCAAAGGTTACCATAGGCAACCGTGAAGTATTAAGGGACAGCGCTTTGTGGAGCCAGCACTTCACTACATTGAAAGATGCCAGGATGCTGGTAAGAAGTGCTACCTTTGTAAGAACTCTTTCATTAATTTGCATTCCAGCTCTTGAAAAATAGAAAATTAAGAGGCTGCTAGTGTGACTTTTGTTTGCACTTAGCAGTGGGGACAGAAAAATGAAAAGATAGCAGATGATGAGCCAGATATTCAAAGCTTTGTCCCTGGGTGCAGATAACACTGCCTGGCGGGCAAACATAGCCCGGAGCACAAAGCAAGCTATATTCAAAAGGAATAGCCCAGGGCAAACAGCCTCTGAATATAGCATGGGAAAGAGGCTGTTCAAACTGGGCTGGGAGTGCAGGGCAACTGTAGCCCTGGAATATGACAGCACTGCATATGGCAATCAGGAAGTGCAAACCACAACAACAACACAGTGCACAGAGAAGTGAGGGAAGGTAGAGAGGAACCATGTGGTCAATGTGTGTGTCAGCAGATGTGTGGACCCAGTACAGCTTCCGGCAGCAGCACATGTGAAAGAACAGTGATCAAAATGTAAAATATGCCCCCAACTGTTAGTGCCACACTAACACATTAGCGCAGCTTTAGCGTGGAGCTTAGCGGTTTGCCCGGTGCAAACACATTAGCCCGGTGCTAAATTCTGATATATTCAAAAGTGATATACAAATGAGCCTACTTAGATAGTCTTTGGGCAAACAGCCACATTAGCATCTCATCATGCTCTGATTTGCATGCAGTTTACCCAGCGTTACTGCAGGGTCCCACAGCTCCACCTGTAGGTCAGTCTGGAAGTACAGGGGCTGGCCAGGTCCAACCGCAGCTCCACCTGTAGGTCAGTCAAGCAGTGCATGTTGATAGCTGCAGGCTACATGTGAACAGTACTGCATACCATAGCATATCATACCCCAGGGGACAACACAGCATAAGTACAGGTGGTGGTGGTGCTGCATGCAACCATCACACTGTAGGTCATGTTACAGTGCAGAGCAGACACTACAGTAGGAAGGGGGCTGGTAGTGTGAGGGACACAGCAATGCCTATATATGTAGGGCAGTGATGACCACTGCACTGTACACAGTGACAGGCCCAGCTCGCAGGTAATTATAGTGGACAGTACTATTACGCTGTTGTGTGATCCACAGATCCTGCACCTGTGGCATGGGATGCACACAGTGTCATGTACATGGCCGGCAGTGTGTGCTGTGGCATCTGTACAGCTGTGTGGTAGGTGGCTGGGGGGCATGTAAGATCCGACAGGCACACAGGTGGTGGCGTACTCCCTCTACTGGCCCATGTGCACTGAGTGATGTGTCCCAGCCTTGTGGCCACACCTGGGCTGTGGTGAGGTCTGGCCACCCCTACACCCTCCCCTCACTGGCCACCATGCCCACAGTGCTGCATGTGTGTGCTGGCATCTGTAACGCACCACAGACATGGTCTGCAGGTGTGTGCTATATGGCCACACTACCATGCTGTACCCTGTGGCTCAGATCACCCCTTGCTGTCTGTGCTTGGCTGGGACTGGTGGCAGCTGCTGGCATCATGGTGGTGCCATCAGTGAGCAGCATGTGTCCTCCATGTCTGGCATTTTCTAAGTGTTGTACTTCTATGTTAGGGTTGTGCAAGCCACACAAATCCCACGCAAACACTACGCAATGCACCAAGGACGTAAAAAGCTGTTTGCCCAGGGTTAAGACCAGCTTTTCCTGGGCGGTAAATTCTACCATGCTAAGGGTCGCGCCATGTAACGCTAAACACCTTAGTGCTAGTCACTGAATATCTCATAGCGCCTTTATTCATGTTCACTATGCCCCTTGCATATCATTATGCTTTGCCTGGCACTACTGCTGTTTGCCCGTGCTAGTTGGCCTTTTGAATATGGCAGACCTGCACTAATCCCGCGCAAACTGTTTGTGGACCGCGCAAAGCTTTGAATATCTGGCCTGGTGTAAGTAAGTACAGTTTGGGCCAGATATTCAAAACTTTGCGCTGGGCAAAAACCATTTGCGCAGGTTTAGCACGGGATTAGCGCGGGTCTGCCATATTCAAAAGGCCAAATAAGCGCAGAGCCAAACTACATTATACGGGCAAAATTATAATGTATACAAGGGGCGAGCGGCATGAATACAGGCGCAGTGCTATATTCAGCTACTAGCGCCGCGCTAAGTGGTTTTGCGCGACTTAGCGCGACACTTAGCGTGGTGCACATTACCGCCCAGGAAAAGCTGGTCTTAATCCTGGGCAATCAGCTTTGCGCGACATTATGGCTTTGCACGGTGTTTGCGCGGGTTTAGCACGGGTTTTGCGCGACCCTAACAAATAAATATGACACATAGATAAAGCCAAACATAGAGGAAGCATGCTGCTAACTGATGGCATCACAATGATGCCATCATCTGCCACCAGTCCCAGCCATGCCAGGCAGTAGTGGTGACCCTGCCACCAGTGGACAGCACGGCAGTGTGGCCACACAGCACACCTGTGGACCACACTTCCGTGGACACCAACAGATGCCAGCACACATGCAGCACTGTGGGCATGGAGGATGTTGAGGGGAGCATATACGGGTGGCGAGCTGTGCTACAGATCAGGTGTGGCCACAAGGCTGGGACACATCATGCAGTGTACATGGGTCAGTATTGGGAATACCCCAACACCAGTGTGCCTTTGGATAATATATGCCCCGGCCACATACCTCACAGCTGTACAACTGCCATAGCACACAAAGCCAGAAATGTACATGTCACTGTGAGCATCCATGCCACAGGTGCAGCATCTGTGGGTCACACAACAGCGTAACAGTAATGTCCAGTGTCAGAAACATCCGCAGGTTGGGCGCCACTGTGTATAGTGCAGTCATCATCACTGCCCTCACACCATAGGCATTGCTGTGTCCACGCACCACTGGCCCCTTGCTACTGTAGTTTCTGCTGTGCACTGTAGCATGCCCTACAATGTGACAGTGGCATGCAGCACCATCACCACCTGTGCCTATGGTGTCCTGTCCCCTGGGGTATAATATGCTATGCTATGCTGTACTGTTTACATGTAGCCTGCAGCTATCATCATGCACTGCCAGACTGACCTACAGGTGGAGCTGCGGTTGGACCTGGTCAGCCCTGTACTTCCAGACTGACCTACAGGTGGCTCTGTGGGACTCTGCAGTAACGCTGGGCAAACTGCATGCAAATCAGGGTATAATGAGATACTAATCTGGTTGTTTGCCCAGAGACTAAGTAAGTAGGCTCATTTGCATGGCACTTTTGAATATGGTAAGATTTTAGCCCCCGGCAAACGCGGTGTTTGTCTGGCTAACTGTTTAGCTCACGCTAATGCCGCCGCTTAATGTTAACGCCGCGCTAACGGGTATCGGGAATATTATACAGTTTTGATCACTGTTCTTTCACATCTGCTGCTTCCTGCAGCTGTACTGAGTCCATGCATTTGCTGGCACACATTGGCCACGTAGTTCGTCTGTACCTGCCCTCATGTTGCTGTGTACTGTGTTGTTGTTGTGGGTTGCACTTCCTGGTTGCTTTATTCAGTGCTGTCTTATTCCAGGGCTATTTTTGCCCTGCACTCCCAGCCCAGTTTGCATGGCCTCATTACCATGCCATATTCGGAAGCTGTTTGCCCTGGGCTATTCCTTTTGAATATAGCGTGCTCTGTGCTCCGGGCTAAGTTTGCCCGCTGGGCAGTGCTAATTTTGCCCCGGGGCAAAGTTTTGAATATCTGGCCCTTTATGTCTATAAATCTAACAGACTGAGGGCTAGATATTCAAAACTTTGCCCCGGGGCTAAATTAGCACTGTCTGGCAGGCACATTTTTTTTTTCCCAATTATTTAACCAGGTGAGACACACTACGCTGAAAGCTTATTTACAGGTGCAACCTAGAAACACAAGGAAGTTAAGTGACTTGCTTAGGGTCACACAGTATGTAAGTGGGGGTTGTGGGATTCAAACCCAGATATCCCAATTTGCAGCTCAGAGCCTTAAACCACTGCTCCATACTGTCTCCTTAACAAACTTAGCCTGGGGCAAAAAGCAAGCTATATTCAAAAGGAATAGCCTGGTGCTAAACCAGCTGAATATAGCAAGCAAAGGAAGCCGGGCAAACAGGGCCAAGAGTGCAGGGCAAACATAGCCCAGGAATAAGACAGCACTGAATATAGCAACAGGGAAGAGCACACTGCAACTGCAACTGCAGTTGCAGCTCAATAGACCTTGGAGCGAGCCAGTGTTGCAGGTAGAGAACATTGTGTGTGATTGCACAGAGATGTCTCACATCTACTGCAAACAATGTAAGCCACACACTGCTGAACTGTGCTATGCTAATGTGTTGTTTGCCCGGGGATAACCTGATAGTACAGTGCTAACACAATAGCCCAGTGCAAACTGGTTAGCCCAGGGCAAACGTTAGCCATATTCAAAGCTCCCATGCAAATGAGCCTACTTAGGTAATCCGTGGGCAAACAGGCACATTTGCATCTCATTATATGCTGCTTAGCATACATTACCATGCAGTTTTTCCAGTGCTACTGCATGGAGCACATCGCTCCACCTTTTGGTCAGAATGGAAGTACAAGCTGGATGCTGCAGGCCAAGGCATGCCCACAGCATCCCCTGTTGGTCGGAATGGAAGTACAGGCTGGAAGCAGCACGACCTGTGTACTGGCAGGTACAAACAGTGCATACAACATACCCATGCAGCACTGCATGCACTACATAATGATATATATATATATTTTTTTTTTTTATTTATATATATGTAGATCTGTATCTACCTATAAATATTGATAGATACAGAGAGACACACACACATATGTAAGCATTAATGCCCAGCAAAGGAGGCTTCTACTGGGGAATTAATGCATGGTTGAATGAGGGTGTAGTGGAGCAGGCTTTGGCGAGGGCCTACAACCATAACCATGCATTAATGCCCAGTAGAACAACACCAGAGGGCATTAATGCATTTGTAACATGGGAATACTTCCGTTGTTTCCGTTTTTACAGTTCTGTGCGCTGGAACTATTTGACTTTGTGTCGGCGCAGTGAGATCTGTGTCTTTGCTGTGATGTGTATTCTGTTTGCTGCTGTGTCAGCTAGTGGTGCTAGAGCTTGACCCGGTGACCATGTGATTAATAGTTGGAGCGGGCATTACCAGTGATTAATCACCACTCCAACTGTGATCATGTGGTGCCTTCTGTCCAATGATGTTGCCTTATTTCAGGCTTCTCTTTTTTGCCGTGTTACAAATATATTTATATATATATATATATATATATATGTGTATAAAAACATAGAAACATAGAATTTGACGGCAGATAAGGACCGCTTGGCCCACCTAGTCTGCCCATTTTCCTACCTAACAGATAAGCTGCAGATCCTATTTAACCAACAGCTTACTTCCTCCTACCCCCCACTAGGACTGCCTTATGTCTGTCCCATGAATTCTTGAATTCTCCCACTGTTCTTGACTCCACGACCTCCTTAGAGAGGCTGTTCCATGCATCCACAACCCTCTCTGTGAAAAAATACCTTTTCACATTACCTCTGAGCCGCCCTCTATCTTCAAATTGTGCCCTCTTGTTCTTGCACATCTCTTTTTCTGAAAGATGCTACCCTCTTGGACTTTGTTGATTCCCTTGAGGTACTTGAAAGTTTCTACCATGTCCCCTCTCTCCCTCCTTTCCTCAAGGGTATACATATTAAGCTCCTTGAGTCTTTCTTCATATGTCTTCTGGTGCAGACCCTGCACCATTTTGGTTGCCCTCCTCTGGACAGCCTCCACTCTGTCTATGTCTTTGCGGAGATGGGGTCTCCAGAACTGCACACAGTACTCCAGATGGGGTCTCACCAACTGTCTGTACAGAGGGATAACAACTTCCTGTTTTCTACTATTGATGCCTCTTCCTATGCATCCCAATATCCCCCAGCCTTACTTACTGCCTTCTCACATTGCTTGCCCACCTTTAGGTCATCTGATATAATTACCCCAGGTCCCTTTCGATTTTTACTGTTGTCAGTATCTCGCCCCCAATTGTGTACTCTTCCCCTGGGTTTTTGTTTCCCATGTGCATTACCTTGCACTTCTTTGCATTGAATCTGAGCTGCCATACATTTGACCATTCCTCCAACCTTGCCAAGTCCCTTCTCATCCTTTCCACTCCATCTTGTGTATCAACGCTGTTGCAGATCTTTGTGTCATCTGCAAAGAGACATACTTTTCCTCCACTTCCTCTGCAACGTACTTATAAAGACATTAAAAGGACCGGTCCCAGTACTGAACCCTCGGTGCCCGCTAGTAACCCTCCTTTCTTCACTGTGTACTTCATTTACTACTACCCTTTGCGTCCTGTTGTCTAGCCAATTTTTATCCAGGCTACCACCTTGGGGCCCACCCAGGCTGGCTAACTGTGTATTAATCTTGTGTGGGACTGTATCAAATGCTTTGCTAAAATCTAGGTAGGCCATGTCCACAGCCCCTCCCTGGTCTAATACTTTGGTCACCCAGTCAAAGAAATCTATTAGATTCATCTGACATGACCTTCCCATCGTGAATCCATGCTGCCTTGGGTCCTGTGCCCCACTGGCCTCTGGGTACTCAACAATTCTTTCCTTCAGAAGTGATTCCATCATTTTCCCTACCACTGAGGTCAAACTAACTGGTCTGTAGTTTCCTGCCTCTGTTCTGCTCCCACTTTTGTGAAGAGAAATCACATCTGCCCTCCTCCAGTCCTCAGGTACCACTCCATCCTCCCATGATTTGTTAAAGAGAGTAGTCAGCGGTGTCACTAGTTCTACCCTTAGTTCTTTTAGAATTCTTGGGTGAATCCCATCAGGCCCCATTGCTTTGTCCACCTTCAATTTTATTAGTTCCTTCAGAATCCTTTCTTCTGTAAATGGACTGGTATCGACCCCCATCTTCAGAGTGTTTCTCTTGTTTGGTTTAAGTACCTCCCTCTCCTCTTCCTTTGTGAATACTGAGCAGAAATATTCATTCAGTATCCCTGCTTTTTCACTGTCCCCCTCTACCCACATTCCCTCCCCTTTATTATCCTTTGGTCTTTCTTCGCTCCCTAATGTACCTATAAAATGTCTTATTCCCCCTTCTTAACAGAATTGGCTATCCTTTCCTCCGTTTGGGCCTTTGCTATTCTGACTGCCTTCCCAGCCTCTTTCTGCTTTAACTGATAAAGTTCTCTGTCCTGCTCCTTCTGTGTTTCCTTATATTTCCTGAATGCTATCCTTTTCTTCTTAACCTTCCCTGCCACCTCTTTTGAGAACCAGAGCGTTTTTTTCCTTCGTTGTGTTTTATTGATTTGCTTTACACAAAGGCTTGTTGCCTCTGTGATGGCTGTTTTGATTACTCCCCATTGTTCCTCCACCCCTCCTTCTTGCCTGTTTGCTAGTGCTTTTCTAAGGCACTCTCTCATTTTCCCAAAGTCAGCCCTCCTAAAGTCCAATACTCTTGCTTTTGTATGGCTTGATTGTAAGGCTGTGTTTATCGTGAACCACACTGTTTGGTGATCGCTTGTTCCCAGATGGCTACCCACCTCTAAATCTGAGATTCTTTCTCCGTCCCCATTTGACAGTCCCAGGTCTAAGATTGCTCCCTCCCGAGTGGGTTCCAGTACTAGCTGTCTGAGGCATGCCCCCTGTAGGGCATCAAGAATGACCCTGCTCTTGGATGTGCCTGCAGCAAAGGTGCTCCAGTTAACATCTGGCATATTCAGGTCCCCCATCAACAATATCTCCCCTTTTTCTGCCATTCTAAGGAAGCCTTCTATCATTTTCTTGTCCATTCCTTCCCCCTAAGATGGGGTCTGTATACAACCCCTGTGCGGATTGTGGTGCCATTTTCTGTCTCTAGGGTGACCCAGAGTGCCTCATCTGCTCCCTGTTTACTCTTTAGTTCTGTTGCTTTGATCCCTTCCTTTACATAGAGAGCTACTCCTCCTCCTCTTTTACCCTCCCTGTCCCTCCTGTAGATTGTGTATCCTGGTATGTTGACATCCCAGTCATGGTTCTCTGTGTACCATGTTTCTGTGACTGCCACAATATCCAGGCTACCCTCTTCCATCAAGGCCACTAGTTCAGGGAGCTTGTAACACAGACTAAGGGCATTGGTACTCATCACCCTCCACTTTTTGATAGCTTTACCCCTTTTAGCCCCATTCCTATCCTTACTGCCTTTGCCTTTTTTTACATTTACCTTTGTCCTGCTCCCTAATAACTTCTCTACCTTGGTGTTTACCTCACTAATTACCATGTTTTGTGGGGGGAGGCTGGGATTTCCTTGCTCCTTTTCAGCACCTCCCCCTTGGCTAGTTTAAAGACTTGCCAATGAAGCATCTAAACTTCTCACCTAGGATCCTGGTACCCCCCTGGACAGATGCAGACCATCGCACCAGTATAGGTTTGCATCCCTCCAGGTGGCTCCCCCGTCCCCAATGAAGCCAAAACCCTGAGCTCCACACCAGTTTTCCAAAAACTCATTGAATTCCCTGGTGAGGAGTGCCCTAGCATCACCCTTGCCATAGACAGGCAGCACCTCCGAGAAGGTTACCGTATGGGCTACTTGTCTAAGGCCCCTCCCCAACTCTACAAACTCCTCTTGCACTGCTCTGATCCCATTCCTAGCCAGGTCATTTGTCCCCAGGTGGACAATGACATCCAGCTCCCTCCCTTGTGCAGCTCCTCCCACAATCCTGAGGATTCGCTTCCTGATCCTCCAAGCCGTGGTGCCAGGAAGGCACCTTACCTCCCTCTCTCCTTCCTCCCCCATTTCTACCCCCTAATGATTGAGTCCCCCACCAGGAGTTGTTTCCTTCCCCTGTGGGGTCCCATGCCACCCTCCTGTGGGTCTCCTTTGTGAAGGTTCCCAGCATCCTCCTTTGTCTCCACTGCAGGTGCCTCCATAGAGGAACCACTATCCACCAGAAGAGCGAATGATTGTGGAGAGGTACAGCTGGAGGATGCAACTCTGTTCCACCACCCTCTCCTCCCTGAGCCCACCCTGGTCCAGCCTCTCCTCTTTCTTGGCAACCTCTGAGGTAGTGGCAATGGCCCTGGTGGGGGAGGAGGTTTCACGAATCCTGGCCAGGTCAGCCTGGAGACGGGCAACCTCCTCTCTCAGACCAGAGAGGTGCCTGCAAATAGGGCAGCATCGCAGCCTCCAGAATGTCTCCCGGAACACTGCCGCCCCACAGCGATTGCACTGCAGCACTCCTATCATGTCTTATTTTGTGCCCCCTCTCCTGTTTCTCTGTATGCTTACTCTCTCCTCTCCTTATAACTCTCACCCTTCCTGTTCTGGACAGCAACTTCCTATCTTTTTTAATAGCCTCCTTCTTTCTTGCTCAATGTCAGACCACCAGCAGCTAGGGGCGGAGAGTGAGCTACTTTTTTCCTTTAGGGTTGACAAAACCAATGTTTCTCTATGATCCTTCCCTTCCTACTGCCAAACAGGAAGTTCCTGTTGACAGTCAGATCCAGTGGCTATAAAAGTAGAACTGGCTTTGGGTGGGTGGGATGGAGGACAATTAGTAAGAAAAAAGGCTAGCAACAGGAAGTTGTAATTTGAGTCACCTGCTTTTATAGTGTCTAAGCCACACCCCCAATTTAGCTCTCTCTCCTTCTACTGGTTTAGCAAAGTCAGCTGATACAATACCTTTCCCAGCACAGAACACACACTGACTTTCTTTCTTTTTTTAACCCTAAATAAGACCCCCTTCTACTTCTAATAAAGTATCTGTCTACTTAATCTCGAAAGACACTGACTCTTGCTGAGATATCAGTTTTAAATTAATAAGAAAATGTAGCTTTTTTAGTTAGCTGCTTTCTGCTCTACAAGCAAGGCTAGCAACAGCTATATATATATATATATATATATATAGAGAGAGAGAGAGAGATATCTATATACACACACACACACACTATCTGTGGCCACACGTGCCCTGGATGATGCCCCCACCCCACACCAAGAGAGGTGGCCCACAGCAGGTGTGGGTGGAACACAGTGGGGGGACACAAGTATGCATGGGGCAGGCATAAGGAAAACCTGGTGGGGGTGGGGGGATGTCGGCTGTAGGTTCACTGGGCTGTGCAGCTCAGCCATCTAATAAATAGGGACCTGGGCAGACAGGCTGGGCCAGGTAGCCCTTCTCAGCTGTCATGGTCCCTGTTCCCACCTGTGTCAGTTCCACTCCCTAGTTGTACCCCCAACCCCACAGCATGATTCCTGACCTCTTGTAGGCACTGTTATTATAATTCTCCCTTGTAGTCTAGTGGTCCCCCTACCCCTACAGCATGATTCCCTACCCCTGTAGTGGTATAAAAATAATTTCCCTGGTAGTCTAGTGGTTCCCCCACCCCCCATCATGATCCCCGACCCCTAAACATAGTCTTCCCTGGTGGTTCAGTGGCCCCCCACCCAGCAGTGATGATGCCCCATCCAACCAAAAACATCTTAGAAATGGAGCTAGCAACCAGCTCAGCCATCCTCTCACCACCATGGCCAGTCGCTAACTGTGGTAAATGCCTGAGCACTACTAAAATGAATGAGCCATTTCAGTAGAGCTCAGGCATATACCACAGTCGGTGGATGGCCATGGTGGTGAGAGGAGGGCTGAGCCGGTCACCGGCTCCATTTCTAAGATGTTTTCAGCAGGATGGGGCATCACCACTGGACCACCAGGGAAGACTGTGTGTAGGGGTCAGGGATCATGAAGGGGGTTGGGATAACCACTAGACTACCAGGGAAATTGTTATTTTTACACTGTGACGGGGATCTGGGATCGTGCTGGGGGGGTGGGGAAAACACTAGACTACCAGGGAAATTCTTATTTTTACACTGTTACAGGGGTTAGGAATCATGCTGGGGGTGGGGGACCACTAGACTACCAGGGACACTTTTGCAGTACTGTGGCTACAGGGGTTGGGGAACATGCTGGGGGTGGGGAACCAATAGACTACCAGGAAATTCTTATTTTACACTGCTACAGGGGTTGGGAATCATGCTGGGGTGGGGAACCACTAGACTACCAGGGAAATTCTTATTTTTACACTGCCAGGGGTCATGAATCATGCTGGGGGTGGGGGACCACTAGACTACCAGGGACACTTTTGCAATACTGCGGCTACGGGGTCAGGGATCATGCTGGGGGTAGGGGGACCACTAGACTACCAAGGACATGTTTGCAATACTGCGGCTACGGGGGTTGGGGGTCGGGGATCGTGCCTGGGGGGGTGGGGGGACCACTAGATTACCAGGGAAACTATTGCAATACTGCAGCTATCGGGGTCGAAGATTGTGCTGGGGGGCACCGCCGCATTACTGCTAGCTTTTTCTCTGCGGTATTTTGCTCTGCGCTAGAGGTAGCACTAATGCATGTAGTGTGGTGCTATACTTTTGAATATGCCATGCAGCCGGCATTCCTGGCCACTCCCCTGAATTCTGCCCCTGCATACATTTACTTTTAGCATTGGCACTATCACACAGCACCAGCGCTATTAGGGCTTCTGAATATTGCAGACTGGCACAAATCCATCACTTTTCCAGTGCTACGGCTTTGCACCAGGCACAAAGCTTTGAATATCTGGCCCTATATCACATAATGCAAACAGCATAATGTTCTTTTTTGTCCCTTTTTCTTTATTAAAAGTCACATGCATCTTACATCAGTAACACACTGCATTAGTGCACTCTGTACTTGTCAATAATGCATAACCAGGCAAATGGTGCTGTAAATCAACATTAAAAACAACAAATTGAAACTGAATTCTGAGATGTAGTTCATAATTCATGAATTTATATAAGGGTCCTGAGTTTAAACTGAGGTTAGTTAAAGGTAAAGAGCAATAGAGAAATGCCTGTCCCATGGTATCCAAATGTCCAACAAATGGGCAGTCTTCAAGTGATGGTCTGCCATGAGTTACTCCATGTACCTGAATTGGAGCACATTGTCTTTCCATGCCTGAAACTGGGGAGTCACATATGTTAGACATAACAAAGTTAAACATTCACAAGCTGCCAGCAACAAAATATATACTTGGTACTGTAAAATTACACTTATCCCCATAATGCAAATTACCATGAAAAAGTTCAGACTACTTCCACTTTGAGCAGGAGTGCATGGTGCCAAATGGCCTTTTATATACTCTGGAGAGAAAGAAAACACAAAACCATGTTTCATCTCACACAGGACTCATTAGTATGCCTTACCTGTAATACCCCCAAAGGAAGGATAAACCAGTCATAGTTTGATCATACTTGTTTGGGGCATGGTAGAACTCAAAACAGGAAAGTAATGTTAAAGTCGAAGAACCTCAACACAAAAGCACTGAGGCAAGGGTTACCCAGAAATGGTACTGGAAATAAAGACAGATTTCAAGGAAATGTAGAATTACACATATCCCCATAGTGCAAAGCATCACGTGAAGTATATGCAAATCACCACGAAAAAGATTAGATGGGTTCCACTTTAAGGGAGACAAATGGCCTCTCACACACTCTACAAAATCTGAAAACAGAATGCAAAGACGTGTTTCATTCCACACAGGACTCATCAGTGTGCCTCTTCTGTAACAGCCCAGGGAAAGGATGAAGCAGTCATAGTTTTGTCTTACTGGTTTAGGCCTTAGCGGAACCCAAAACAGTAAAGTAATCTAAAAATTAAAGAACTTCAATACAAAAACATTGAGGCAAGGGTTACCCGGAAAGGGCACTGGCAATAAAGACAGGTTTCAAGGAAATGTAAAATTACACATATTCCCATCATTCAAAACCTTGGGGGAAGTAGTGCTCATTGTATTGTAGTTGTAGTGTTTGGCGCAATGTTAGTAACCTGATAGATTTTTGAGACCACTGTAGAAACTGACACCCCTAGGTACTTCATTTGGTCATTAGTGGCCCAGGTGAAAAAAAAGTTATTTCAATAGTAGGGAGTAGAGGTTCCACTAATTACTACGGCTTCTAACTTAGAGAAGTTTATTTTATATCTGGCATCCCTACCATAGGACTGCAAAGCGTGTACCAGGTGTGGTACAGATTGTTCCAGATGGGCAATGAAAAATAAGGCATCATCAGCATAGAAGATTGCTTTATGTCTCCCCCCTTCCCCCATCTTCACCCCATGGATTGGAGGATTGGCTCAGATTGCTGCTGCTAACAGTTCAAGGCTGAGGACAAATAAGGGTGGGGAGAGGGGGCAGCTCTTCTGCATCCCCTGGGCCAGTGTATTTATTATATTTAGTAATTAAGTATGTTTCTTTGTAATTAATTAAAATAGGCTGTGGTAATGCACTCTGGCAAGAGTGTGTGTGTGTGTGGGGGGGGGGGATCCTCAATTAGTTTCTCTGGTTGAGTGACTCAGGGCTACTTGTGCTTTCTTTTTGTCTGTCTTGGATGGTCTAGGTTTCTTACCATATTGATATGCTTCACAGCCCTATACAAAGAGCTGACTATTGTCTGGCAAAGCCAAAAAAGTTTTTTATATACTGTATTATTATATCTGAAAAAAATAAATTGTCTCACTACCAGAACTGCAGACAGGATGAACAGTGGCATTCACAACAAATAGCTGCAGTTACACCAGAAGTTGACCAGTCCAGATCAGATGATAAGGGGAAGTAAAGTACAGATTTGGTGTTATTAACTGAAGGACTGTGAGTATTGCACTCATAAAACAAAATCGCTGACAAGCTCTACAGGGATGAAACCAGCTCTTTAAAAGAACCAGGACAATACCTATATTTTGAGACTCTAGTGTTAATGTGGTTCTTTGTTTTCTTTTAACACTTCTGTGATAAAACTGTTACTCGCAATGAGGACTTGAATGTGATTTTTGAGCATTAGGGGTTATTCAGTTTGTTTTATATAACTGTTTCTCAAGAATTACCGCCAGCCTTTCTAAAACACAAAAACATTGTTGTGGAATAAACAGCCTGGTTTGGGATTGCACAATGTACTATCATCAGGGATTGCCCCTATGACTTGCATTATATGCACAACGACTGCCATATGTATTTTAAGATGACACTGAGGCTTTGCTATTGGAGCTTGGGGA
Organism: Neoceratodus forsteri; assembly: GCA_016271365.2. NCBI lineage: Eukaryota > Metazoa > Chordata > Ceratodontiformes > Ceratodontidae > Neoceratodus > Neoceratodus forsteri. The sequence goes on along the minus strand of CM028132.1, from coordinate 425,626,892 downwards.
AGCCAATGCAGCCAATAAGGATGCCTCCTTGTTGCCACATGAGCAGATAATGACATGCAGGCTGACTGAACATGACAGGATTCTTCAGAAAGCTGCAATTGTTCAGGTGGGACAGAGGAAAAAGCAGCTCCACCACTTGCTGTGCCACGTCAATATTAACTTAGTTCGGAGTAAAGAAAGACTGATACAAGCTCCATACAGAAAATACATTTATTCTACATACTTGTTGTGGACAAGTGCAGCACTTCTGGACTCTGAAGAAGTTCACACATGCAAAACCAGTCAGGGCAATTTGTGGTGGTTGCACTAATTCTCTGTCCCGTACAAGTGCTGAACTTGTTCACAAGTACTGTATGTAAAATAAATTTATTTTCTGTAAGGTGCTGGTGCCAGTCTTCCTTCATTCTGAACTTTATTATTCAAGTGGGAAATGTGAGTGTTTTTTCACAGTGATCTCTAGATTGTGGTCCGCCATGTCTGGTTACCATACCCAAGGGCTCCTGTATTTCTGGGCAGATAACTTGGTCAGCCCTGGAACCCCAACTGACTCTAGTGGTGCTATGCAATGCTAGGTCTAATAGAAACAAGACAGCAATTATTGCTGATCTTGTTGGGACAGCAGACCTGGCTTGCATCACCGAAACCTGACTTGATGACAACTCTGGCCCCATTCTGGAAGCGGCGGTTCCAGTCAGGTTTTCGGTGATACACCACTCGAGATTGGACCGCAGGGGCGGGGGGGTGGCTATCTGTTTTAGATCAGAATTGGGCCTTACTGGTGTACCAGTAGAGATGGCCAGATCATTTGAATTTACATTAGCAGCAGGTGTGGGCTGCAGGATCATTCTCAACTACTGTCCACCCGGGGGGTGAGAAATTGTTCCTTCAGGAAGTGGCAGACTTCATCATCGATGCTGCATTGGAGTCACCCAGGCTGAAGGTCCAGGGCGACTTCAATGCCTGAGTCGATGATGAACTCTTGCAGTTTGGTCAAGACTTTTTCTAACTTATGTCTTCGTTGGGGTTCACACAGGTAGTTGCCTCTGCTACTCATAATCAGGATCACTCACTTGATCTGGTCTTCCTCCTGCAGATGAGTCCTCCAACTTGGTGGTGGAGCCAGTCGTGTGGTCCAATCACTACACAGTAAGATTCAATTTCCAGCCCCCTCCCTTATAGACCTCTCCCTATGGAGATGGTCAGATACCGCCCATTGAGGGGTGTAACCCCAGAGGGTCTCTTGGTGGTATTAGACCTATCAGGAGTTCCGAGGGCAGGCAAGGATCCAGAGAACCTAGTTCTGGACAATAATAAGGGTATTACTGAGGCTCTGGATGCTATCACCCCAGTCCATGTTTGCCCTCTCTCTCTCTCTCTCTGCCCTCAGTCCCCTTGGTTTGATGGGACCTTGAGGGAGTTGAGATAGGTAGGACGAAGGTTAGAGCAACACTGGCAGAGAATGATCCTTGAGGCCAACCACCTTAGATTGATAGACCACTATCAAAGCTATCAATCAGCAATCTCATGTAAGAAAGCAGAGTTCCTGTCCAGTGAGATAGTTGCCACTCAAAACTGACCAGCTCAGCTCTTTTGAACTGTGGACAGGTTGTGCAACCCAACCTGTCTTCAGGTTTGTGGAGCATTTTCACAAGATAAGTGTGATGAGTTTGCTCGATTCTTTGCAGATAAGGTGGTTGACATCAGGGCTGAAATCTGTTCAGCACCCTCTATGGGGGTTAGTGGTGGTTGGTGTATGGTCACCTCCTCTCAGTCTTCTTAGATATCTTTCAACTGGCCAGAGATAGGGGACATCATGCGGATTGTCCAGAATTTTCAGCCAACATGCTGTAGTTTGGATCCGGGCCCTACAAGCTTATTATTAGGGTATATGGAGACCATCGGCCTTGCAGAGATTGTTTGGTGCTTCTTAGACTTGGGAGAGTTCCCTAGCTCCCTGAAAGAGGCGGTGGTGACACCGCTTCTTAAGAAAGCTTCTTTACACCCAAACATCTGTGCAAACTACTGACCCATCTCTAACCTTCCCTTCGTCAGGAAGGTGATTGAGAAAGTATTTGCGCTGCAACTGGAGAACCATCTTACCATCCACAATGTCTTTGATCCTCTCCAGTCAGGTTTCCGGAAGAGACATAGTGCTGAGACCGCTCTGGTTCTGGTGCTCAATGATCTCCTGATGGCAATAGACCAGAAGCACCATTCCACCTTGGTGCTTCTGGATCTCTATTCAGTGTTTGACACTGTGCACCATGGGGTTCTGCTCGAGCGCCTGAGGGTTATCTGTGGCCTGGCTGGTCCAGTTCTCAGATGATTCCATTCTTTTCTAGCTGGCAGGGCTCAGAGGGTGGTGTTGGGGATTTTTTGTTCAGAGCCATTCTCTCTGTCATGTGGAGTCCCTCAGGGTTCAGTGCTATCCCCCATGTTGTTCACAGTATATCTGCTGCCCCTCGGAGACATTGGAAGATGATATGGGCTGAGGTTTCACTGCTACGCAGATGATACACAGCTCTATCTGTCTTTTGCACCTGACCAGGATAGTGTGGTCTCGATGTTTAACAGCTGTCTGGCAGAAATCCATCACTGGATGAAGTCCAGCTGGTTGAAATTGAATTCAGGGAAGACTGAGGTGTTTGTTGTGGACCTGAGGCACCAGATAGAGAGGTCGGTGGTGGGGTTACCTTCTGGGCTTTGGCTCAATGGTGTACAACTGCCTACCTCTGAATGGGTGCATAATCTGGGGGTGGTACTTGATGATGGTCTGACACTGTGGGCGCAGGTGTCAGCAGTCATCAAGTCTTCCTTTTACCATCTTAGGAACATCGTCAGAATTAGGCATCCTGTTCCATCTGATGATTTGCCTATGTTGATCCATGCCTTTGTGACCTCATGTCTTAGCTACTGCAACTCCCTATACATGGGGCTTCCGGGGTTGATGCCCACCGCTTGCAGCTGGTGCAGAATGCTGTGGCATGATTATTGACTGGGACTTCACTTACCAGTCATATTACCCCTGTGCAGTGCGATCTTCACTGGCTCCCTATACAGTGGCGGACCACCTTCAAGGTCAAGTCTTTTGACCTACAAAGCCCTACATGGACTGGGACCGAGTTACCTGCAAGAGCTCCTGGTTCCTTACAGCCCTGGTTGGCCTCTCCGCTCAACTGACAAGGGGTTGTTAGAGGTTCCCAGGGTGCCGTTGAAGACATCTGGTGCCAGGGCCTTTATGTTAGTGGCGCCATCCCTGTGGAACTCTCTATCTTGTCATTTTAGTGAGTGCAGGACCATGGAGAGCTTCAAGACCAGTTTATAAACTCATCTATTTAAACAAGCTTTTAATAGTTGATGTTTTAGGAATTGTGAGAATTTTAATTGAAGTTGATGTATTTATGTGATTTCATTGAACTGTTTTATGATGTTTAGTATGTAAAGTGCTTTGATGTCTGAATTACGCTATACAAATAAAAATATGACTATTATTATTATTAAAAGTTTTCATGTTGCTTATAATGGTTATCAGATGTACACTTATTTGATTATTTGCAGTTTAATAGTCCACAGGAGCCATATGGAAGGCAGTGAATCATTAAGCCTCCAAGACTGGTTACTTAATTTAGTGTAATACTTGGAGTGGTGGGACTGTTTCATGAACTGGCTGCACAAAAAGTTCCAAGATGTGTTTTCCCCCCATTCAACTCTCTTACTGTGTTCATCCTCAAAAGAGGTGACAACTGTAAGTGAGACATGCTAAAGATGGGATTACCTTATGGTGTTTGGTATGATTTTGCCTCCTCTTGAAATGTCTGCATTTGCAATGTATTCATGTTTTAAAATGCAATAAAATATAATTTAAAACAAATTAACTGAACAGCAATTTCTGAACTAAGATGTTTATTATCAACCTAAATTGATGGATTTTCTTTCAGCATTCAGAGACACATCTGACTCTGCTCTCACTTTCCAACTGCCCTGCTACAGCACATACCATGTGACTGACATTTTGGAAAATAAATCACACATGTGACTTGCTCTTTAGAACACACTTCACAGGGTACACTGCATTTTGCTGTTGAAGTTTTGCCATTTCAAAACTATGCCAAGTCCAGCTTCTCCACTTTGCAGAAAAGACTATGTGAATATATCAGTTTTTTTTTGCTTTTTTGTGTTTGCTTGCACGCATGTGCAAGAAACATAGTGCCACCATATGAGAATTCGTAGGTGTGCCTCCCTGCTTCCAATGACCTGCTACCTTTTACAGGCATGGCCCTACCACTCCAATCAATGTAAGAGCTGTCTATGACAGCTTTTGCAAATGTAGCGGCATACAGTTGAAAGAAAGAACCACAGTGTGTAGGCAATTTGCATACTGCCGTTGGCAGTATGAAAAGTGCCTACACGTCGGCATTGCAGTGAAAAAGCTGCCATAGACAGCTTCTCCCCCCAACAAATATGCACGCTGGGAGCCCACCCAGCGTGCTCATGTGCCCCCCCCCACACACAGTATGGCAAAGGGGGTGCTCAATCCCCCATCAGCTGCACTGCGCTCCCTCAACAGAGTTTTAGGTGCTACGCTGGGAGCCAACCCCAGTGTGACAACAATCTGTAAGGCCGATGGTGGTGCCCAATCCCCCATTGGCTTCACTGCCCCCCCAAACAGCCTTCCAGGTGCCACGCTGGGAGCCCACCCCTGCATTGCAAATGTCCGTCTGCTGCCCCCCAACACACTTCCAGGTGCCAAGCTGGGAGCCCACCCCAGTGTGGCAAACCTCTGTATGGCCGAGGGGGAGCCCATTCCGCCGTCGGCTCTGCTGACCCCCCCAAGAAAAACTTCCAGCTGCCACGCTGGGAGCCCACCCCAGTGTGGCAAATGTCCTGCATTGTCTTCCTAAAAGGATAAAATAACCTAGAAAGAAAAAACGGTCCTTCTCTGACTGTCTTGACCCCCTCCCCCACCCGCACCTACCCTCTGCGCACTCTGCCTCCCCACACCCCTCCTCACCCTATACTTGCCTCTGGAGTCTGGTGCAATGATCTTCGGTGGACCAGGAACACGTCTGCACTCTTCAAAGCCGAATGCGAACTGAGGAAATCCCGGCAAGCTGTATAATGGAATAAATTGGGTTTTTTCAACTTTGATTCATATCTCAGGCATTTTTGGGAATTTTTTCACCAAATTTTCAACATGGGTTTTTTGGGACCCAACCTCATGAATTCTGGCACTGTCATTTTGTTATTCAGTCCCAAAAGGTGATTTTGCGGTCACTGCGTGAAACCACCTTTCGGGACTGATGTACAAAACAACAGTGTCACAGTTCATGAGGTAGGCCCTAAAACCTATGTTGAAAATTGAGGAAAAAATTCTATAAATGACTGTTTTACGAAAGGTGTTTGTTTGTGGTCCTACGACTCTCGTAAGTTCGCAAATTTTTAATATTTGCACTCCAGATTTTCAACATTGCCATTTTACCACACCTCCTTATGAGCAGTAGAGCTGTCATTTTTCACATCTCCCCAAAATGTGTTTCTGCGCATATAGCGCACAATGGCACAGTCGGTGTGCGAAATCAATGTTTGGGACAGATTAAGAAAATCACAGTGACACTGTTCATGAGCAGAGGTCTTAAAATGGCTATGTTGAAAATTTGGTGATGAAAGTCCAAAAAATTTATGAACGAGCATAGCACTGTTTCCATGCACCCCCATAAGTTCATGAATTTGTAATATTTTCAGTCCAGATTTTCACCACTGGCATTTTTCCACACTTCCTTATGAACAGTACAGCTGTAATTTTTCACAACATGGCCGAAATGTGTTTTCACACTTTCTGCGCAGAAATGCATGGTCGCTGTGGAAAATCACTGTTCGGGACAGATTAAGAAAATGACAGTGACACTGTTCATGAGCGGAGGTCCCAAAATGCCTGTGTTGACAATCTGCTGTAAAATCCCCAAACTAATTACATTAAGGGTGTGCATTGCATAGTTTCTATGCACGCTCGTGATTTCACCAGTTTATTTACTATTTTCACTGCAGATTTTCAACATTGCCATTTTTTACACCTCCCATGAACAGTACAGCTGTCATTTTTCACATCCTGTTCGAAATGTGTTTTCGCACCCGTGTTGCCAAATGCCATAGTCACTGTGCTAAATCACCTTTCGGCTAACAAACTGATATTGCCACTGTTCATGAGGTGGGGGTCACAAAAAACCCATGTTGAAAATTTGGAGTGAAAATACCAACGAACGCCTGAGGCCTTAGGGTTTCTGACCATAATGCCCCACCCTATAGAGACTGACAGGCATCAGGGGTGTGACTTGGGATTGTCGCCTGTAATGCTCATACCATTCCACCCCCACCCACACCCTGCAGCCACTGAGAGGCATTGAGGTGTGCCTTGGACTCTTTGGCCCCAAAGTTCACCCCATTCTCCTATACTGCACCCATCTCATCATATTTCCTGATGGAATGGGGTGAGCATAAGGACCAAAGACCCCAAGGCATACCGTGACACTTTTTGGTGTCTGCAGGGTAGGGTGTGGTGAAATGGCATGGCCGTTATGCCTGATGACCCAAAGGCACACCCCACCAATGCCAATGCCAGTAAGCAAACATTCGGCATTGACAAATGCTTGTTTTACTTCACTGTGAAGACTATGTGAAAGCTATGTAAAACATAGGGGACTGACTTTTCACATTTCTAGTACTGACCCTTCAGGGTTTACATTGAGAGCCCCTATAGCTGCTGACACCCTGCCAGACCCTTTCTGCCATACATTACGCTTGAAACTGAAGCAGGGTTGTGCACCTCTAAAGGGTTAACAGATTAAATTGAAATATCTGGGAAGTAAATATTTCTGAAAACTGATAGACCATCCATTCTGGGAGGTAATTTTAAGATGAGATTAAAGCAGCAGTGCAACACAGTTAGGAAATGATTATCAAAATTCTATTTTTGGTTGTAAGCATGCAGCCATAGATGAGGTTTCCATGTGTGTAAATATTTTTTTCTAGCAATCTTTACTTTTTTCAGTATTTAAAATTTATTTCAATTGTTGTGGCACAACAATAAATATGGTGGCTGCCTAATTTTCAGCTGCTCTCCCCCTTCATGTCACATCATGTTTTTTGGTTACTACAGTGGGATCCTGTGCTGAACATTCCTGATGTCCCTGTGTAGTACTGCCAGTCATACACATTTGCAGTTGGCAGCAGAGGGTGTTCTAGTTCAACATGGTCAGTGGTAGAAATGTAAACAAAAATAAAGGATAACTGAGCCAATTATGGGATGATAGTACAATGCTGGTGGGAAAGCGTACCAGGGATATGCTCAACAGAGCACAGGGAATAAACTGTCAGAAAAGTGCAATTTTTTTTTTACATTGCACTGCTGCTTTAAGATGTATTTTCATTATGGTGTGCTCTGGAACTGGTCCTAATAAGAACTAGTCAGTTCAGGAAGAAACCTTGGTTAAATATAAGAATATGAAATGCCTTTCTGGTTTGAGATTTAGTTAATTTTGCTTATTTGATGGTTTCATGAATGATAAAGGGCTCTTCTTGGCAATATGTTCACAGTGAAAGAAAACTGGTGACCATGTTGGAATGTTAATGTGTCAGTTTGGTCAGGGCCCTTTGAAAACCTCTCCTTAACTCATTATCTCCTAGCAAATGCCTGTAGTCGGCAATAAAATGCACTGGTGTGTCCGAAAATGACTACATATGTCAGTTACTGACTTCCTGTGTGCCCTGGCAACGTCTGGAGACATCACTTATATATTTTAATATATAATATAATATAATATAATATAATATAATATAATATAATATAATATAATATAATATAATGTAATGTAGTAATATAATATAATATAATATAATATAATATAATATAATATAATATAATATAATATAATATAATATAATATATACTTGATTGCATAGCACCATTGGAAAGGCAATCTTGTGCTGAACAACTTTGCCACTAATATTTTATGTCTGTCATGTATACTTTAGGAGTTATTCGCATTGGTTTATAGTATGGTGTGTATTGCTGAAATTTTGTCCATCAAGACTCATCTAAGCACCTTGAATAAAATACACTTTCTGAGTATCTCTGCCAATATCAAAACAAAAACCGAATTGATTACAATTAATTGAATAGCACCGTTGGAAAGGTAATTTTGTGCTGAACAACTTTGCCGCTGATACGTTGTGTGTATCATGTATACTTTAGGAGTTATACACATTTGTTTATGGTATGGTGTGTATGGTTGAGATTTGGCCCTCAAACCTCACCAAAGCACCTTGACTAAAATGGGGAACAATGATGTTTTATACTACAAAGATAGCTTTTTTTTTTACAAACATAATATTAAAACTACATCTAACATCTGGATGCTTAATTTGGTGTTGATATGTTACATATTTCCCAACAAACAACAGCTTATGTTGCCTTTTTTTGTGAAAAAAAAATTTTTTTTTTGCTGTTTTGACCGGCATAGAAAAAAAACTACATTACTTATTATTACTTATATGCCACCATTGGAAAGGTAAGTTTGAGTTGAACAACTTTGCCACTCATACTTTGTGTCTAGCACTTACGGTTCTTGAGCTATTAGCATTTGTTTGCAGCATGCTGACTATGGCTTAATTAAGCAATAAGGCACAACAGGGTGTGTGTTATCATGTAATAATGTCACTCCTAGGGTGGGTTGAAGCAGGAGGTGAAGCCGAGTTCTTCCACCACCCCAGAAGTGATGTTATGCTAGCAATAAGACACGACGAGGTGTGGGTTATGGCCTGATAAGAGCATTCCCCAGGTGCGTTATGAGGCATGAGGCGCTTGCGCCGAGTGTCTTTAGCACCTGGGAAGTGCTCTTATCAGGCCATAATCCACACCTCGGAGTGTCTTATTGTGCTTATAAAATGGGACCCCCTCCACACAAGTTTTTTTTTAAAGAAGAACAGAGACAAAACATAAATATAAAAAGGTTTAACAGATGAAATAGTGAAAAATAGTCCCCCTATTGCAGCACTGGAGGGCTGCATATCCATTATATTTGGCCATCATTGCTGATTTTAGTAGCTTTACAGACCCTCTTGGATTTATTTTGTATCAAGTTTTTAAAAATTATAACAGGATTGGGTCTGCTGTTTTATTTCTAAGCTGTTGACACACTCAGTCACCAGTAAGGACAATTTGTGTGAAACTGCATTTGAAAGTCACGGGCTTTCTTTTCTCAGTTTGTTGCGCTCAGTTTTCACAATGGGTAGCTGAAGACAGCAGGTCTTAAGTAAAAAAAAAGTGTTTTACCAAATTCATCAATTGATTTTTTTATGAAAGCTAGCTCACGAAGGCTTGTCTACGTGTGTTGACTTCAGCCATTACATTACATTTCAAGCCCCGCTTGAGTTGGATCGAGCGTGTCCCTTTGTGGCCACCGTACGGAGCGGTTTGCGGTTTATTAAACAGATCGAGGGAGCCGTTTGGCATCTTTTTACTTTACTTGGTAGATTTGGGGTTTTATGGAATGGGGGCTGAAGACTGGAGAGCGCTAGTGATACAAACGGATTAGAGATGGGTGAATGTTCAGCGTTTGGAACAGCGAGAACTGTAATCAGGTACCGGAGCAACGTGTAGCGTGAAAATCAAAATTAACGTTAAAAATATTGTGGTTTTGTTTATGTGCGGGGGGGGGACTTCAATGTTCTTAGTAGACTGAGTGGTGCATTTGTAGTGTCTCTGTTGTTTGGGTACTGCTTTACAGCGCGGTGGTGTGTGAGGGTCTGGTCCAGCTCGGTCACTACGGGACAGAGACTACGTTGGCACATTGATCTTTGTTGTTAGGTGTCCTGACTGGCCAAAGAGGTGCCGGTTGGCACAATATGTCCTGATAAGGACACGGCCAGAAGTATCTCTTGGCCAATCAGGACAAAGAAAATTGTCGACCCATTTTATAATACACAATAACACACACACACTGGAGTGCCTTATTGCTATTATACAATGGCTTGTTGTGATACAAAATAAAGAAAAATTAAAAAAATGTTTTTAGTAGATTTTGTGTGACAGTATATCTTTGTTTCTTAAGAAAAGAAGTGGCAGCTGGATATCATCAGCCATACAGTGATGTTATTGTGTAATAACATCACTGTCTCAGGCATACACTGACCAATCAGAGTCCAGGATTCTTTCTTGCCATTGTACAATTTTGCTTAGAAAGGCCCAGGATTCACTGTTAACAGTATACAGGACACAAGAGGTGCACCCTTCAGAGAGCTCCTGTGGAGGCAATAAGTTAAGAGAAAGTGGTGAGCATGGGAGGAGGAGACAGTGAAAGAGAGAGAGGAAGAGAGAGAGGAAGAGTAAGAGAGTGCATTGAGTGAGTGAGTGAGTGAGTCTCTACCTCCCACTTTGTTAAGCTTTTCATACTGTTTTTGTTGTTGACAACCCATAGATAAATTTGCAAGAGCTGGCATTTGAGATAATTTCTTTTTATTTGCTGTCTTCCTTATTCTCTTGCAGCAGGCTATTGGCATTCCATTCCTTAGGAGTTTAGATGTCCAAAGATGTTGTCAGTTTACATAAAGTGGACTGAAATATGGTACCAGTTCTTCAGCATGCCACTGGCTTTCCATACTGCTTTGTCAAATTGCAGTGACACTCTAAGGTCATCCATTATGATTACTCCTAGTTCCCTTTCCTGTCTAGTGACCATTTACACCTGCCCACATTCTATGCTCTGCCTCTGGGTTTCTGTACCCAAGATGCATGAGTTTGCACTTTTTTTCATTAAAACCCAGCTGCCATACACTTGACAATTCCTCAAGCTTTTTCAGGTCTGTATTCATTTCTCCACCACCTCCGGAGTGTCCACCCTATTGCAGATCTTGGTGTTATCTGCAAAGACACACACCATCCCTTCCAGTTCTTTTGCAGTAACACTTATAAAGACATTAAAGAGGACTGGATCCAGTACTGAGCCTTGAGGAACCTTGCTGGTCACTCTCCCTTCCCCTGAGTGAGTGCCATTAACCACCACCCCCTGTTGCCTATCCATCACCCAGTTATGTACTCAGTGTACAACCTTGGTCCCCATGCCCAAGCTTCCCAGTGTTTTTATGAGCCTCCTATGTGGTATAGTGTCAAAGGCCTTGCTGTAGTCTAAGTAGGCCATATCCGCTGCTCCCCCCCAGATTCATTGCTTTAGTCACTAAGCCAAAGAAATGTATCAGTTTTGTCAGACATGATCTCCCTCCTATGAATTTGTACTGCCTTGGGTCCTGTGACTGGCCGGATGCAAGGTAATCTACCGGCCCCACTACTGGTATCAGACTGACCTGCCAGTAGTTGCCAGTATATTTCCTAACTGGACATCAGTAAGGCCTTCGACACAGTCCCTCAAAGAAGGCTAGTAAATAAACTGGGAAGCATTGGGGTAGGTAGGAAAATAACTAGGTGGGTGGAAAACTGGTTGGCGGGAAGAAGTCAGAGAGTGGCAGTTAATAGAGTGCACTCCAGGGTAGGGACGGTGATGAGTGGGGTGCTCCAGGGGTCAGTGCTGGGACCCCTCCTTTTTAATATCTACATCAGTGACATATTGGAAGGACTGGGGGGAAGGGTGTGCCTATTTGCTGATGATATGAAAATCTGTGGCACGGTGGACACTCCAGGGGGAGTGGAGGCCCTGAGGCAGGACATGAAGATTCTAGAGGAGTGGTCAGAAACTTGGCAACTGAAATTCAATCCCAAGAAGTGTGTGGTGATGCACTTGGGATGCAAAAACCCATGAGCAGCATACACTCTTGGGGAAGGGTAAATAAAAAAAAATGGAGCAGGAGAGGGATCTGGAGATTATAGTATCAAGCAACCTTAAGGTAGGTAACTGATGCAGCAGGGCAGTGGGGAAGGCAAATGCGATGTTGGCATGCATTGGGTGGGGCATTACAAGTAGAAGGAGGGAAATACTGATGTCTCTTTACAAAGTCTTGGTGAGACCACACCTGGAGTATGGGGTCCAGTTCTGGAGACTGAAATTGACATGATAGAGAAGGTTCAAAGAATGGCAACCAAAATGGTGCACGGCATGCAGGGGAAACCATACAAGCAGAGGTGCAAGGAGTTGGATCTGTGCACATTGGAGACTAGAAGGGAGAGGGGAGACATGATAGAAACATTTAAGTACGTGAAGGGGATCAATAAAGTGAAGGAGGGGAGCTTACTCAAAAGAAGGGAGGGGGCTATAACTAGAGGGCATAGCCTAAGACTAGAGGGAGAAAGGCCCAGGGGCAATGTGAGGGGGCGATTCTTCATGGAGAGGGTGGTGGAGTCCTGGAACAGACTGCCGGAGGGAGTGGTGGGGCTGTAATGGTGGAGGGATTCAAGAGAGCATGGGACAGACATATGTGGTGGAGAAGTGAGAGGAAGGGAAACAGTGGAGGTGAAGATGGATAAGGGGAGTAGAAGGAGCAGACTTGACGGGCCATTGGGGTCCTTTTCTGCCATCAAGATTCTATGATTCTATGATATTTTTTATTACTATATTTAGGGAGAGATGGCACAGATGAAAAAACACCACTCAGAACTGGTTAAAAGACTAGAAAACAGTGGTATATCATGAACCATTAATGGTAGTATCACCTTCCCACAATATTGATAACATGACTTCTGAGACTGTGAAACTCATATCATGATATAATTAATTCTGACCCCCCAGTTTTTGAACCACTCCTCTGCCCATGCATCTGCCCTTCTCCAGTCCTCAGAGACCACCCCTGTATCTAGTGAATTATTGAATAGGGTTGTCAGAGGTGTAGCCAGTAAATCCCTAAGGTCCTTCAGTTCCCTTGGAAGTACCCCATCTGGCCCCATAGCCTTGTCCACTCTCAGATGCACAAGTCCCTTCAGGACTCTTTCCTCTTTGAATGGACTTGTGTCTACTTCCTTCACTCCAGGTTCTGTAAACTATATGTGTCCCATTCTATTCCTCTTCAACTATGAAGACAGAACAGAAGTATTTGTTCAGGATATCTCCTTTTTCCTGATCATCCTCTGCACAGTCTTCCTCTTCACCTCTGAGGCTCACAATTCATTCTGTGTCTTTCTTTTTTCACTTATAAGCCTAAAAAAGGTCTCATACCCCTTTGTTATTTCAGGCTATTCTTTCTTCAGTTTGTGCCTTAGTGCCGCTCACTGCCTTCCCTGCTTCCCTCTGTTTTTGGTGGTACACATATGTATCCTCTTCCCTCTGCATCTCCTTGTATCTCCTGAACACAGCCCTTTTTCCCCTGACCCTTGCCACCACCTCCCTTGAGAACTAATGAGTATCTTTTTCCTCCTGCTTTTGCTCACTTCCATTGCACACGTTTATTGTCTTCACTATTCCATCCCTTAATCTGGCCCACTGTCCCTCCACCCCATCAACCAGTTCTTGTGTGGCTTGCCTCCACTGCCATCCTAATGTTCAGCCTCACTGTCCAGTGATCACTTATCCCATGTGGCATCCCATCCTGATGTCTGAAACACTGTCCTTGTTGATAAGTACTAAGTCCAGTATTGCCCCATCATGAGTGGGTACCTTGACTAGTTACCTCAGAAATGCCCCCTGCAGGAAACCTAGGATGCCCCATTTTTAGCTGAGGAGAAAGTCAGGAGGCTCCAGTCAATATCTGGTAGACTGAAGTCCCGATCAGCATTACCTCTGCCTTATCTGCCATCTTGTTAATGGCTTCCCCATTTCCTTGTCTAAATCTTCCACCTGTGCTGGAGGTCTGTATATCACCCATATCAAAGTGGAGGTTCTGGCTGCTGTCTCCAGGGTGACCCACAATGCCTCCAGCCCCTCCTTACCCTCTTGCATTTCTGTTGCCTTGCTATCTCCCCTGAGATATAAAACAACCCCAACCCCACCTTTCCTCCCCTCCCTATCCTTCCTGAAATTCATGTATCCTGGTATAGCCATGTCCCTGTCATGGTATCCAGTGCACCATGACTCAGTGATGGCCACTATGCACAGGTATGCCTCTGCCATGATAGCCTCATGATCTGACATGTTATTTCCAGGACTTCTTGCATTTGCACAGATGACTTTCCATATCTTTCTCACACCATGCTTGTAACCCATACTTTCTTCTTTTGTCCCTGTCTCATTTCCCCCTCTCATATTACTATGCTTGTTCCTTGCCCTTTGTCTCCAGCTCCCTTTATTTTGGCATGAACCAGTCCCCTGGGGGAGTTTTCTTCCCTCATGCTCTCTTTCTCTACTGCTTCATTTTTTTTTGGGGGGGGTAGTGAATGCCTCCCTCTGTTCTTCTGCCACCCTTCCCAGCTAGTTTAAATGTTTCTCAAAGCAACATTTAAACTCTCCTCTGAGAACTGCAGTTCCTCTCCTAGATGGATGCTGTGGGCCATCACCTTTGTACTAGCCCACATCATCTCAGGTTGATCCCCAGTCCTCAGTGTACCTCAGCCTCCTCTCTGCACCATTCCTTCAACCGTGAGCTGAAGCTCCTGATGTGCAGTTCCCTGTTCTTCCCTCAGCTATATACAGGTAGCACCTTGGCGAAGGCCACTGTTCATGACACCTGTTTTAAGCCCCTCCTCAGACCCCTGAACTCCCCTTGAACAATCCCACCTACATCTACCTCCCCGCTGCCTTGTTGCCCAAATGGTCCATAGGATCAATTGAGTATCCCTCTGAGCTGTAGCACCAGATAGGCACCTTACCTTCTTCTCAAACCCCCTTTCTATTTCCAAATCTGTCCCCCTAATGATTGAGTCCCCCACCAGAAGCTACTTATTCTTCTGCAGGGGTCCTCTGCCACCCACATTGGATTCCTCCCCAACATCCTACCCTGCCACTTCTACAGGTGACACCTCCTATCAGTCCCATCTTGCCATAATGTTAAAGAAGATGCCTAGTGGCACTAACAGAGGAATGTACCCCTGCCTTGACATCCACACCCTTCTAGAGCCCACCACTGTCCAGCTGGCCCTCCTTCCCCTAGGCATCATCTGCTTTTGAAGTCCCCCCTTTCCCCTAGGTATCCTCAGCTTTTGAAGTTTCTCTTACTGCATGTAATGATTCTATTGGTCTCATTTGAATGTGCTTGCAATAATTGCTCTTGGGTCATTTTTTTGTTGATTTGTGGTCATCTCTAAACCATTTGGTTAGTATTTTGCCTTTAAATTCCTACTTCCAAAGTGTAAGATTTTGCAATTCATCACACAAATGTTTATCTTCCATATCCTCCTGTGATGCAGTTACTTCTCCCATTTTGGTGTCAACAGCAAATCTGCAAATCCATCTAGGGTTGCCCACCTCCAGGTAACTTATAAATATATAGAGCAGTACTGACCAGAGGACAGACTCCTGTGGAACATCACTGGCCACTTTCATGTTGCCAGATTTCCATTAGCAATAATTCTCTGTTTCATATCCTGCAACCATTTACCAAACCATTCTATTACTGAACCAGAAAAAAAATAGGTTTTCCATATTGTGAGCAAGCCTCTTGTCTTCGAGGTATTAAATGTTTTGCTAAAGTTCAGGTACAATGCTAGCTAGAGACAAGTCCCAATACACATCTAAATACATCACAAGAAATCCATCTTTTAATTTAAATTGGATTTCCTGTGATATACAGTATCTGGAAATATCTAACTATATCTAGCTATTTACTGGGATGTATCTCCAGCTTCCACTGTACACAGCATCCACAGGTCTTTCTATGTTATATTCCTTGGTTACATTCTCAAAAAAAATAGTATGATTTGTTTGACATATTTCCCTTTACAGACGCCATAATTAACCTTTTAGTTCCTTTATGTAAAACAAAAAAAAAAGCCTTAAAACAAGTTGCAGTCAAAACCTGGAATAATCTACCTGATCACTTACAGAATATACAGAATGCATATAATTTTAGAACCCTGCTGAAAAGATTACCTGGATCAGAGGCACAGTGTAATTGTAGATGAAATGTACTTCTGTGTTAACAGCATAACTGAAACTGACACTCAACAAAGGCAATTGTATTTCTAGTATGGTGGTATAATTTTATTTTATCATATTTTATTTCATTTTTTAGTTAAATGTTGATAGATTTTATATTGTGTTCCTACTTGTTGTAGATCCTTGCATTTCAGTGTCTGTTTTTTAAGTATTTTGTATTTTACTACATGTACAGTATGTACTGTATGTTTATCCGGGTCAAGCCTGTAAAAGGGCCAATCAGCCCAGTGCTGTCTACCTGGTTAACAAATTTAAAAAAAAATAAATGTAAATAAATAAAACCTTTGAGTTCAAGTTGTTTTTCTACAAGTGTCCAACAATTCTATTATTTATAGTGGTGCCCAGCATCAGGTTCTACCATGACCAAAGATATCTGGATACTGCTGCCTCAGTGTATTCAGTCACTAGATGTAATGCTGGTTGTTACTGTTTTTAAATGTTAAAAATATGAACTGTCATCCACATGTTTATTAAAGAGCCAGAAGATGGCATTGTGAAGAAAGGGGCTGTGCATGTGTGTACTCCCATAAGCCCTTTAGCATCTGTACTGTTGTTGTCAGCTCCCCAACTTGAAAGAAGACAGACAAGTACAAAATGATGGTCATGGTTATTCTCATCCATTTCTCACTCAAGGTATTAATTAACATGAAGAAACTTTACACTGGGCACCACTGAGTTATTGTTTCCAATAGCTTTCCTGGTATTGGTATTGGGTTTACTGGCCTTTAATTCCCTGACTTAGCTTTGGAGTTCTTAATGAATATTAGTACAACGTGGACCAGTCTCTAGTCCTTGGTTATATAAGCAGATGTAATTGACTCATGGAAAATCACTATAAATTAATGGGAGTCATACAGTCATTTAGATTGAATAATTGGCATACCTCTTATCCTGTGTTATAATTGTTATACTGTATGTAACTGCTTAAGAATGTACTGTAACTGTATGCTTATTTTATGCTTTCTACAGGTCACCACTGTAAATGAGTTGTGTTCAATGGTTATAACCCCAATACAAATGAAAAATAAAAATGAAAATCCTATATACAGTTACTGCCTTGTGCTACAGTATCTCAGTCCTGCTGTACTGTGTAAACAAAGTGGCATTTATTCCCCCATCTGCATAGAGGTGTCTGCAAAGTCGGTAACAGTGATAGAACAAATTATAGTACCAGCACCCCCCATAGCTGTTTGAAAGCCTGTAATTTATTCAAGTCAATTCAATTTTCTTACTTGGTTTTAATTCCATCATTTTAAAATTTAGAGGGGTTCTTGGTCTCATCATTTAGCTGAATCGCAATCAGCCTGACCACTGATGGCAAGGTGACCCACTTATCAGGCAGGAAACTACACTTCAAGTTTAACATGTCAATATGAGCTGAGGCCCCACTGCCCTCTCTCTTTCTTGTGTGAAGACTGCTCTCTGGCGTCATATTTTAATTTTAAATTTTACCATGTCAATATGAGCTGACAATTCACTACTTTCTCTATTTCTCATGTAGAAACCACTCTCTGGCTTTATCGTTTGTATAGACCTCACCTCTCCTCTCCAGTTTATTAAAGTACTGGCAATCCACTTTCACTGCATCAATATACTTATTTGTTTTTTGTTTTACTACTTCAGTGGAAAGGATTATTATTACCCTTTTGTGTTTTAATAAAATATAAATAAAAAAAAATCCTTTTCAGATTTTTGGGTTCTATACAAGTAAAATACAGTAAAAAGTAATGGAATAATTTCTAAGATTTTTTTTTCAAAGTGGTTTAATCCTGATATAGGAATCTTCATTTTCTTGGAGTACACCAAAATCTACTATTTCATTCACAGGCTATACCTGTGAATGCAGCAGAAGATAATAATTACTGTAACTGACAAGAATCAATGAGTGAGTTCCAGAACATTTGGATCAGGAAGCAATCCTACAGAATGTGAATATGTGTTACCCCTGCCCCACATCTACAGCATTTGGTGTGTCCCACTAAAGTTCAAGAGCAGCATAAGGTAACAACATTACTTTAAAATTTACAGGGTTGGTGTTGTAATATCTCTGTTTTTTTGTTTTTATCTCCTTCTTTTTCATGAGAACCCATTCTCCCTGGAAAAGACCCCCAAGATTTGATACTGTCCATGTCTATAATAAAAATACTTTATACACAGACTAAGATCACTGGCTAGAAATGTTGGTCCAATAGAATAGCAAAAGTTTAACAAAATTTGCAGCCAAATAGAAGGGGGACCACCCACTCAAATTTTGTGGTTTCCCTTTTGGAAATAGTATTTCCTTAGTGACTGGGCCACAGGCTGATGTCATCATGATGTAATCACACTACATCTGGTGTGATAACCTGCGTCCCAATCCCTTCTGTACCTGCAGAGAAAGGTGAACACTTGTGGCTTTTTTGGCATCCTGAGTAATGGCGGCGGTGTTGCACCAGCTAGCAGAAATGACATGAAAGCCTGAAGAGAATTAAAATTGCCATTCCTGGAACTGGAAGATAATATACTACTTAAGAGATGGGACATAACTCAAAAGACAGGGTAAGGTTTCTTTCTAAAAAAAATAAATTGTGCATCAGAAATATATTTATAACTTATCTGCCTGAATATAGAGGTGCTGTGAAGTTAAACTTTGCCTGCAAAGTTCATGAAAACATCAAAAATTCACAGTTCGTGAGGAGTCACGTGATGCAGACAACCTGTGCTAGCTCCATTCACTCACTCCAGCCACTCGATCATTTTTTCTTGTTTATTTTCTGAGTTAAGCTAAAGTAAATAGCTGGATAATTGCTCAGAAGATGCCCAAAGTGGTTGTCTTACATCTGGTAGTCTGAGTTTTTCCATGGATATCGACATGAAGAAAGCGCTGCCAAAATGAACGCCCCCCAACAACTGCAGAGAAAGGCCCAAAGAAACCCAGGCCTGCTAGTGTGGCTGGCTTATCGGAGACATTTACTACATCTGCAGACCAGGACCCGCTAACACTGGCGAGGTTTTTAGCTGAATTCAGACCGTTTAAAGATGTATTGCTATCTCTGACCTCGGAGATCAAGACAATCACTCAAGCCCTGGAAGATATTTCACGGAGAACTTCGGATTCAGAGCCAAAGTTTTTTCCTTGGAAAAGCGTTTAGACAAAGTGGATCAGGAGCTGATGGTAACCAGGCAAAAAATTGCCAGGATAGAGCTGAAATTAGAAGACCTTGAAGGTCGTAGCCGAAGAAATAACACCATCCTGATAGGCTTGCCGGAGATCAAGGAAGGTCAGGATGTAATTCTATTTGTGCAAAAGTTTGTTGAGAAGATCGCCGGACCCTAGCCATTCGGTTCAAAGTATACTATTGAGAGGGTGCACAAGGCTTTAAGGCCGGTCCCCCCCAGCTGGATCTCCATTGAGACCATTAATTTTCAGGTTCCTCAATTATTTGGAATGTCAACACTTTCTGATGAAAGTTAGAGAAGTTCAAGACCTCTGCTGGGAGGGAGCCAAAGTGAGGATTGCTCAAGATCTCCCCGCTACTGTCCGATAGTGCCGTACAGCCTTTCATCCGCTCGTTTCAAAACTCATCACCACAGGAATCCATTTTAGAATGAATTACCCTGCTTGACTGCAAGTGTTAATGACGGGCACCTGGCTAACCTACGAGGATCCCGAAGCAGCACACTCCAGGCTCAAATCTGCTCTACCAGATCTCTTCAGAGGAACTTGAGCTTCCTTCATGGTCAGGTTTGGTTTTCTGAATAGGAGTCAACTACGTCGATAGGTATTATACCTCGGGTGTAAGATTCATTTTACCTACGGCAGAAATGGAGCAGTGGCAGTATACTGCCTGTGGAGTTCTCCCTTATGACTTGCTTTCTTCCCCCTCAGTGTCGGGATATCATAGTGAGTTCATTGTAAATGCATGTTTTTAATTCTCCTAATCAGATCTGCAGGGGTTCAGAAAGCTGTAGACATTTGGGGGGGAGGGGAAACTCATGAGAGTGTTTTCAAGGTTGATTCTTCACTCTGCCTTTAGATGTTGATTGCAAGACTCAAGCAGTTCTTTTGGGTGGCCGCTAGAGGGACCCTGGTGACCATTTTCTATGCCTGTGGGCATTTCTAGTTCATTTTGTTTGGTTCACTAATAAGATCACTCTTTGGATTTAGATTTTAAAGTGATATATGCATAATAAGCAAATCTATGCTAGTTGTTATACTTAGATTATAGTAAAGTTAGGGACTTTGATCCCCAATTGTAATTTTCTTATGACTGGTCAGATTATTAGTGTGTCATTATAACTGTTCTTATTCATACAATGGGAACTGGTTCAGTTAATTTTTAGTTTATTTTTGTATTTAGATGCTATTTCCCATACTCTTCTTAAGAAAAGCATATATAAGCTTCACCTAAGGGCGGCTGGAGAGAGGGAGCTATAGTAAAGGTATTCTGCGGATCGCAACCCGTAGCAGTCTGGGGGGGATGGGTGGGTTGGGTTAATAGTTTAGATATGTCTGACCTTGAAAGGAATGTTTGTTTTTGGGATGATGGATGGGGAGGGGAGATTATAAGGGTTCTGGGGAAGGGTTTCAGCACAGTCATATTAGGAAATGTGTCGTTGGTCAAAATGGGGAATACGTTAATAGTATTGTTTATTTTTCTCTGTAAATGTGATAATGTCTAATGCCATTAAGATTGCAACTTGGAACGTCAAGGGCCTTCGGCAACAAATAAAACAATATAAAGTTCTCAAACACTTAGACCTGTTGTCATTAGACGTCATATTTGTACAGGAATCACATCTGTTAGATACAGAGGCAAGCCGCATGAGAAGACAACAGATTAGTCATGTATTTTTCACAGGGGCTACCTCCCACAGTGCTGGAATCTTGATATTGATAAATAGAAATGTTCCTTTTGTTTTTATTTATTTATTTATTTATTTAAAAGATTTACCAGATAAGCATACTGAGCGGGGACCGCTCATTTCCAGATGCAACCTGGGGTTACATAGGTCAAGAATAGGTAAAGAATGCACAGTACATCGGTGAGTTAGAGAGCAGGTTCAGTAGACATTACAATTGAAATGGTATATAAAACAGCTGAAAGTGGATACAAAAACAGGGAGAGAAAATTGCCAGTGGTATTGCTACAGATGAGAGTGGATTTATACAGGGCGAGGTTTGTAGGTACAGCAAGTGCAGCTTGATTGCCGATACAATTACGAGGTTTGGTGCACAGGACAGAGTACATAGTTTGTTGTGACATTGTTAGGCATGCACTACTGGGTGATAGCAGTAGAGCAGTAAGATAAATTGGCACAGTGGGAAACTGGGCTAGTTGCTTAGGTTATTATTTTAGAGCCAATTGGATGCCCCTGGTGGTAGGACTAGTCTGTGGGTAACAATTATATACATCTGAGAAGTGGGTAAGCAGACGAGGTTTGAGAAGCCAGTAAGAGGAAGAGAGCCTGATATCTGCGGGTAGCTCATTCCATAGTTTGGGCAGCTGATGTTTGAAGGCCATTTGGCCCTTTGAGGTGCGCATGAAAGGACTTGGAGTTGTTTTTGAATCCAAACCTCTGAGGGGGTAAGCTGGGGGGGGGGTTGGGTTGCTAGTGCACAGCTGAGATTGGGGGGAGGGCATTTGACCAGTATTTGGAAATGAGATTTGTGCACTGCAATTTACGCTGAGACTCCAGCGATGGGAAGGCAAGGGCACTGTACAGGTTGCAGTGATGGATGGAAGGTGGGCAGTCAAGGACGTACCGGCAGAAAGAATGAAAGAGGGGGTCCAGGCTGGCCAAGGTAGATGGGGGGCTGCACTGTAGACCATGTCACCATAGTCAAAAATGGGGAGGATCATTTTGAGGACTAACTCCCTCCTGACTGAGGTAGGAAGGTTGCCTTTGTTGCTGTAAAGTGCACCTAATTTAGGGTGTAGTTTTTTCTGCAGTGAGTCAATGTGGGCATGGAAATCAAGGTGTTGATTGAGCCAGACACCCAGGTACCTGAAGGAGGTGCAGGATTCTAGGATGGATCCGTCCAGAGTGTGGAAGACGGGGTTTTTAAACAGGTTCTCAAGGATCCGCAGGGTAGATTTGTGTTTATTCATTGTATTTTATATATGACAGAAATACTGTTGGGTAGTCTTTATGGGCCCAATGTAGACTCTCCAGGTTTTTTC
This sequence comes from Neoceratodus forsteri, assembly GCA_016271365.2. NCBI lineage: Eukaryota > Metazoa > Chordata > Ceratodontiformes > Ceratodontidae > Neoceratodus > Neoceratodus forsteri. The sequence continues at coordinate 425,604,703 of CM028132.1, read as the reverse complement.
ACGCAGCTGGTGTAGCTCCTATATCCATTTTTGTCCCTACCTATTATTCTGGGGGGATACATAAACACGGTTATGGATCCTTTATTGGATCGTTCTTCCGGTCTGAGCAGAGACTGCTCACCAGCTCAAAGGGCCCTTCAGGAGTTGTTAGAACATTATGGACTTTGTGACGTCTGGTGAGTGTTACACCCCTTAGAGAAAGGATATACCTTTCTATCTCCAGTCCACAAATCAGCTTCATGTATTGACTATATTTTTCTATCTCATGCTTTTTTACCAGGTGTTTTAGATGCCTCCATACAGCCTGGCCCACCCTCCGACCACTCTCTGGCAACCTGTCATCTTACCCTTTCATTTCTCCCCAAGAGAAATACCCGATGGAAAATTAATAACCAGCTGTTGAAGGACCCTGTTGTAGTTACCTCTCTTAATTAACATATTGAGCAATTTATTGATATCAACCTCCACTCTATTTCTTGACCAGATCTTATCTGGGGTGCTTTTAAAGCTTTTATCAGGGGGATCTTAATTAGTACAGCTTCCCAAAGGAAAAGGAGCTTAATATTCTCCTCTCTCAAATTTGCTCAGCTGAAGCAAACCTGTCTCTTAATTTTTCGGATGCCCTTCAACAAGATCTTGCCAAACTAAAAGATGCTTATCTTGAGATTTTGAGAGACAAAGCAGAATTTGCTATCCTGAAAGCAAAGGCATCTTATTCAGATGAAGGAGAAAAAACGGGCCACCTATTAGCACTTCGAATTAAACAACAGGAAGCTACCAGATACATCCCATCAATCCGCTGTCATTCAGATGGCACCTTAAAAACATCCCCAACGAATATAGTTTTGGAATTTAGTGGGTATTATACAATTCTATGACAGATCCACCATCAGAACAAATTTTAGATGCTTACTTGTCCACATCTGACTTGCCATCATTTTCTGAATCTCAACAAAAGCTGCTCATATTCCCGATTTCTTCCAAGGAAATCCTTAGTGTCATTCAAAGTTTACCTTCTGATAAATCACCAGGGCCAGATGGTTTTTCGGCTAATTTTTATAAAATATTTCAAAATCAGTTATTGCCCCATTAGTCCCCTTATTCCAATATACTGTATATTATAGGATGCACCTGCTGACCCTATGTTATTAGAAGCCCTTATAGTTCTTATACTTAAACCGAATAAGAATCAAGAGCTAACCACCAGCTATTGTCCAATTTCCCTAATGAACCAAGATGTTAACATTTTAGCTAAGTTACTAGCGGACCAAATTAATTTAGTTTTGCCTGAGCTCATTGGTCCCGAACAGGTCGGATTTATGTAGGGATATTCCTCAGTTGATCATCTCCGAACTCTTTCACACATCCTTTCGGCATCCAGAGATGCCTCTTACCGTGCAGTTTTGGTTTCTCTGGATGCCGAGAAGGCGTTCGATAGGGTGGACTGGAATTTTCTGTTTCGTACTCAACATACTGTAATATTTGGTGACTTTAACCTCCCTTATATTAACTGGGACTCATTCTCAGGACAGTCCTATGCTGAGAAAGGACTAATAGATGTGGTAGTTAGTACTGGATTACAACAACTTGTTACTGAACCCACTCAAGGTCCTAATATGTTGGATCTATTATTTACTAACATAGAGCAACAAATTGGCAATTTACAAATTTGGGATCCACTTGGGACCAGTGATCATTCATCTATTCTTTTTGAAATTCAACAGTTTAAAACTACACAAATGAATTTACACTATACAAAAAATTATAACATGCAAATATTTCTAAAATCAATGAATACTTACAAAACATAAACTGGGAATCTAATATTTTTAATTGTACAACACAACAAGCTTGGGACTTTTTTAAAAACATTGTACATTATTTGGAAAATACCTTTATTCCATCTAAGAGGAAATTTAATAATAAAGGAAAAATTCCCTCTTGGTTCAACAAGACAATTAAAAATCAGATTAAAATAAAAATTAAACTTTTTAGGAAAGTTAAGAATAGTTCTGTTCCATTTAAAACTACTCTATTACATAAATACAGACTATCTGTGAAAAACTTAAAAATTCTATTAAATTGGCAAAAATAAGCTAGAATTTAAACTAGCTCACACAAAAGACTGTCACAAATCTCTTTTCTCCTATATAAACAGTAAAAAGGTGTATCAAGGACCATTGGTCCCATTATAACCAATGGCTCTTCTATCTGATATAGAAACCTCGAATATCTTTAATTAGTACTTTGTTCTGTCTTTCTCAAAAATCACCTATTAGTACATTTAAAGTTCACCACATAGATTATCATAGGTTCTATCCAACTGACATTATACAGGCTATCAAAAACTGAAAAAAATACTAGTCCGGCCCAGACGGTATTCATCCATGGTTTCTGATCAAAACTCTATAAATATTTCTATACCTTGTCAATTATTTTCAATAAATCCTTACAAGAAAGCATTATACCAAATGATTGCTCAGCAATAGTTACTCCCATATTTAAAAAAGGGAATAGAGGTTCTAGCAAAATTATCGTCCAATTAGCCTGACCTCAGTGGCTGGTAAATTAATGGAACGAGTAATGAAGTCTCTAATAGATCAAGATTGTAAAAAATTAGGAATTTATTATTCAAGTCAGCATGGGTTTACTCCCAAGTATTCCTGCACCACCAATCTGACATCTTTTTACAATAATATAAGTACTCTACTAGATGTGGGTATCCCTACTGATGTTATTCTTTTGGACTTTAGTAGAGCTTTCGATAAAGTCTCACATGAAAAACTCATTACTAAAATGCACAATCTAGGTTTATCACCTGATATTGTCAACTGGACTTTAAACTGGTTGACAAATCGTTCTCAGAGAGTCAGAATTAGCTATAGCTCATCTGATTCAGGTAGTGTGACAAGTAGTGTACCACAAGGGTCAGTCTTGGGACCAACATTGTTTAACTTCTTTATCAGTGATTTACAAACAGGACCAAATAACTTCATAGTTAAATTTTCAGACGATACTAAATTGGGGGGGGCAAGGTTAATAATCAAGAAAATATTTCTGCATTAAAGAAGGATTTGGAAAAATTAACACTTTGGGCAAATGAAAATCATATGCAGTTTAATCAAGGCAAATGTTTAGTAGTGCATTTCGGTGTAAATAATCCAAAAACAATATATCATATAAATGGACTACCACTTCACTCATCAAATTGTGAAAAAGATTTAGGGATATATGTTAATAATAAACTTACCTCAAATGATCACTGTGTTAAAACTACTTGTATGACCAACAGACTTTTGAGGCAAATAAAATGCACTTTTGTTAATCGCCCTGAACAATGCCTTATTCCATGTATAGGGCATACATTAGACCGTATCTAGACTATGGCTCCCCTTTCTGGAATCCAAACCAAAAAAAAGACATAGCAATTCTCGAACAGGTTCAAAGGAGAGTAACTAGAATGATTCCAAGATTAACAATCTTGGATTATCAGAACAGAATAAAAGCTACTGGTCTCTTCTCTCTTCAAACTAGAAGATTAAGAGGTGATATGCTTATGTTTTTAATTTAATAAATTCACCAGATCTAATGGAAAAATGTGGTCTAACACTCTCCAAAAGGAGAAATGTTCCGAGACTGCATAATAAACAGCTTGAAGTAAAACCTTATAAAACCAGCAAAAGGGGAAACTTTTTTCCAATAAGAGCATCCATTGTATGGAACACCTTGCCACAAGAATTGGTAGAGGCAACTAGTGCCACTGTCTTTAAAAACAAATTAGATGTTTGGTTGAGGGATAATAGATACTGTAAATAATGTCCCACATAGTGTGGGGAACAGTCTTGATGGGCTCTGGTCTTCTGCTGTTCTTTCATACCAAGTAATACCAAGTAATAAGTAAGTACTCTCAATGCTTATAATTTTCCCTTACAATTTCAAAACTGGATTTAGGCCCTTTATAGTACTCCTTCAGCTCAGATTACTTCCAATGGAGAGCCAATCTCTTCCTGTTACACTCTGGTACTAGACAAGGCTGCCCTCTATCCCCCTTACTTTTTAATTTATACCTGGAACCCCTTATTCGCCACTTAACATCCTGTCCAAGGATTCAGGGTATTACCATTCTGGGACATGACATTAAGGTCTTGGCTTATGCTGATGACCTTCTGTTGCAGTTATCGTATCCAAATATGTCAATCCCTCCTATGCTTTCAATTACTGAAAAATATTCCCAACTATCTAACTATAAACTGAACATAGATAAAACCCTTGTGTTCCCTCTTAATCACAAGGTCATTAAAAGCGCCATTACAGAACTGGGTCTTTCTTGGACACAGGACTCCTTAAGGTATCTGGGTATTCTAATTGCCATAAATCCAGCTTTACTTCAAAAATTAAACCTAGATGCCCTGGTACACACTATTGGCTCAGATCTAAATAGATGGTCCAAATTACCTATCTTTTTATGGGGACAAGTTAATTGATTCAAAATGAATGTTTTTCCTAGGCTTTTTTATCCCCTGTACCTATTTAATATTTGGTTACCTTTGACCTGGTTCAGTAAAATTAATGGTCGGATTATAAAATTTATCTGGGCCAATAGGCAGCCTAGGATTGCTTACCACAAACTAGCAGCACCCAGAGATAAAGGAGGTCTGCGTCTCCCTCATTTAATATTTTATCACTGGTCCAGTCATATTGCTAAATACATTAAATGGCTGGTACATAAAAAAGAAATTACTGTTTCTTCTTTTGTTTCTAACTGGCTCAAAATTGAATTGTCCCTCATTCAAGCAAATGTTCTAACTCTGGTTGCCCTGCTCCATATCAAACCCTGCGCTCTGCCTCTAAACTTAAAATGAACCCCTATCACAATCTCTGTTAGAGTTCACACTCAGTTATGTACCTTTGTTAAGTATAATCATATTTATGACTTGACACAACCTATTAGGGGCAACCCAAATCTAAAAATAGATAATAAGCCGATCACACTTACTTGGCTTTCCCAATTGGAGGATGTCCGGCTTTCCTATTTTGTCACAATGGAGAATTCATGGTGTTCTTCTATTGAGATGCTAAAAATCTCAATATTCCCACTAAATTTACTTTTTAAAATTTTTCAACTAAGATACTTAATAGTGAAAATATTTGGTGTGACACCTCCCCAACAGGGTACTAAAACTTTCCTGGAGGAGCTGGCCCTTACGGGCAACTCACTACATTCTGTATCTAACATTTACAGGACCTTATATAACTGGGCATACCCGACTTGCTTTGCACCTGTACATTATTGGATTTCCTTTTTTCCCAATCAGGAAATTAATTGGAATACCCTATGGTGTAATCGTCATAAATATATCACCTAGGATAGACTTTGTGTTACCCAATTTCATATACTACACAACATATACTACACCCTCTCAAAAATTATGTAAGTATGGTCTTATTGATTCATCCACTTGATCTCATTGTCAGCAGGTGGAGGGATCTATCTATCACATTTTTTGGACCTGCCCCAAAGCTATAACTCTCTGGACTGACATCCAGCAAAGGGTTTACCCCTTGCTAGGCTTGTCCAATTTTTATACCCCTGAAGTGTGTCTTCTAGGTGATTATGCCAGAATTTCAGTATCCATCAGATGATATCATATAGCCCTGATGGCACTGTCAGTCAAAAAAGTCATTCTCTGACTTTGGAAGGACAATACTGATATTTCTTATTCTGAATGGCTAAAAGAACTACTTGCAAATCTCAGAACAGAAAAAATGATAGCAAGTGTCAATAATAGACTTGACAGATACAGAAAGATATGGGAGCCTCTTCATACGCTGTTCTCCATTTAATTTATTTTCCACTGTTTGTGGTGTATGGCTTGACTAACCTGATTAGGAGAAATGACTGTGCTGAATAGGGTGGTGGGGGGTTTATACGTTTATGGGTAGGGGGGATGGAGAGGGGTGGCAGGCAGGGAGGGAGGAGGAACAGCTCCAGTGTATACTGTATTTCATGGTTTTATGTATAACACAGATTGTTTTTCTGGATCTGTTCTCATTATCCTTAAAAATTAATACATTTTGATTTGAAAAAAAAATCACGATTCGTGGAATTTGCAGAATTTTTCGAACACTTCAAAACTTCAATTCACATGATTTGCCCAAAATTTGCCTTTTTTAATGCAAAGTGTGAATTTCACAAGTGAAGCACAAAATTCGTTGGTGAAATTTCACGCTCTACAATGAAATCCATGACATTAGTGGCCATGAATTTTGAAAAATTGCTCTGTGAATTCAGTGAAATCCATGAATTAACTTGTAGAGCAAATTTCATGTAATTTGCATACTTCAACCTGAATACGAAGGGACTCGAAATCACTTTTTATGTTACAGGCATTACTTATTGAGAAACAGCCCATATTTGAGGCTTGAATACTCCCATGGGTAAGATTCAGATTAAGGACTTATCAGTTTATTCAAAAATATATCACATTGAAGTGCAAAAAAATGTTCTACAGAAGTGCTTTCTTAATACAGAAATTGCAAGTTTTACCTGCACTCTCCCTTACCCTCCCTTCCCCAACATTCAGCTCATCCAGCAATGTATTTCATTCATAGGTGGAAACATACTAAGAGTTCTAGCCAGGTCCCCCAACCACCTCCCATACTCCCCCTTACCCTCTGCACCGCCTACCCCCCCGATCTCCTACCCTCACTTCCCCCACGCCACTCCTCCCCCCCTTGTCTTGCTCATAGCTCAAGTCTTTGTACTGGTTATTACATGTCTGTAAGTCAGTGACTATATGTTTGTATTTAAAAATGATGACTGTTGCACACGCTGACATGGAACCTTTGTAAAAGAGCCTCGGCTCAAAGGTATTGTAATCCTAGATTGAAATAAATAAATAAAAAAAACAGTATAGTGCCATTGAAGGATGCATTTAAAGAATTGATAGAGATGATATAAAGAATACTGCAGGTTTGTTCCCCCTTCCTGATTAATTTATTGAAATTAATATTGTTGTTTTTTTATGTGGTACAAAAGGTATTGGAATTTGATTTATAAAATATAATTTTGTTTCATTATTCAGCCCTTGGGGTTCTGAAGAAGACACAGGATTGTTTTGAAACATTAACATAAAGGAAACAGTCTGTGGTCTGAGCCAATACAGCTGCTCAGAGTGACGATAGTGTGGCGAGAGCGAGTAAAAGAGTACTTAGAGCTCTCATCACACTGGAGTCTGGAGGCCAAATGATTTGCTCAAGGGCACACAGTGAGTGACAGGCTTTAATGGGATTCAAACTTAAATCTCCCCTTTCTCCATTCAGTGATCTAACAACTACACTACACTTCTAGTACAAAAATAATGTTATTTTCATTGCCTTGCATAATGCACACATACTATTGACTGTCTGTTGAAACCAAACTTTTGTGGATCCCACTTCTGGAGAGCAAGCTTTGTCAGAACATGTCATACCATGTGTATTCATTACACTGTTAACACTCACCTGCACAGCCCAGCTCAACCACACTGTCACTGCCAGGTTGAATGACACAAGATGGTCTCAGCTGAGCTCCTGTACTGTGCGGTGCTGATGCTGTCCCGGCACCCCGAATCTCGCTTTGGTCAGGTCATTCACAGTTGGACCCCACGGTAAATCCTGCCATTTCAATGTAAGATCCATGCTGTCTGCAAACAGCTGAATGAAGTTCAGCAGAACACAGTTGCATCCTCCGCTCACCAGGTGCTCTTGGGAGATGTAGTGTTCACCCCAGCAGCTCAACAGAAAATGTACTGATATCTCAGAAGGGTAAGCTTGATGAGAGAACTACAACTCCCACTATCCTATGTGGCATACCATGCCCTTGCTTATTTTGAGACTGAATAGAAACATCAAGTGTTACAATGACTGGCAATAGGCTGGACCAGCCATCTGCTAACACTAGGAGCTAAAGTCAGTCAGGCTGCTGCACTCAAACTGCATGCCTGGAATTTAGCTTTTCACTGATCACAATTCTAAAGAATGTACATCTTGTAATTCAGCTGCTGAACCTTGAATGCAGTGCAGGACTCTGGTGATGAAGAAACAAATCTCTCAACATCTCACTTCATAAATCAAGGACACTTTTTCCAAAGATGGAGCCGCTGACAGAACTGCTCATGCACAATACTCGCGAATGCACAGTTTGGGTCAGCACCTCCATCTTGGGCATGGTGGCCATCACTTATGTAGTTGTGGAAGAAAAAGTAGAGCCCCACAAAGGGGGGTGAGTTTATGCAGCCCTCAGAGTGGAAGGGCCACATAAATGGCACCAGTAAACGTGCGGCAGAACACTGTGGAAGCACACCAGACAGCAGTCTGATCACGTGCTTCCACAGTGCTCTTCTAAACCCACTGTGATGACATAACATCTGTGGAGCTCCGCCCAAGCAGCTTTAAAAAGAGGGAGCATATACTGGACAATGACATTTTAATTCAATATGGAAAAAAACTTTGATGTTACGAAGACTAAGTGAAAGTAAAAAATCTTGAAATAATTCTAATTCAGCTGGATTGAGTGTTTCATTCTTCATAAATATTTGTTAACCTTTGATATAAGACATGCTTCTTCTGCTTAGTTTGCTAAATCAACTGAAGAAGGGGACTGTGGTTCTGAAAGCTTGTGTACTGTAACATCTATGTACAATTTCTTTGTTAGTCCAATAAAAGATATCAAAACCTGCTAGAAATCCAGTATTAGTGTTACAAAAATTAATGTGATTGCAAACGTTCTCTGTTTTTCTCAGGTTACAGACTCTTTTGGCATATAGCTGTGTTGTCAGCCTTTAAAGCCAATCAGGAAGGGAAGACACAGTCAAGATTCAAAAAGGCAGAGACAGGTTGGTTGATGTATATAAGTCTGCAAAACAAGACAGTGGCTACACTCCATCCAACACACAGTCCTGCTATGAAGGAAAGATCCAGGAGCCACAAATGTTTCACAATATTGATTTATCACCAAATATGGAGCCTCCTGATTAAGCTCCACTGAGTGAAGTGCCAGGGCACCTGGTCTGTTGGTTTTTGATGCTGAGGATCACACAGTGTTTACCATCTGTCCTGTCTTGGCAATAAGTTGATATGGTGAAACATTTGTGGCTCCTGTATATTTCCTTGAAAGCAGCACTGTATGCTGGGTGGAGTGCAGCCTCTGTCTTGTTTACCAGATTGCTTGCTGGGGAGTTGGAGCTCCCAGTGGCAGCACCCATGACCATCTCCTGAAGAGTGTGTGCAAACCTTTTCTCGAGTATATAAGTCTGTAGCCTGAGAAAAAAAGTAAAAATAGGCTTATGAAGGGCAGAGTCCTTGACAAAAGAAATTGTTAATAACTAAAGAAAGGTGCCTGAGGTTGCATGGGGAATCAAAGTCCTTATGAAACCTGGGGCCCAATATTCAAAATCATGCAAAGCAGAGTGCACAAACCTGTGCAGCACCTTGCAATTGCCCGTGTGCCTAAGGATGCTATATTCAGACGCATAGCAAACTGACGCTATTCAACTTAAAAGAGGGCCATGTTGGCACAGCACTAAGCCATTTAGCACTGCCCCAACAGGCTTCCAAAGCATGCCACCAGAATGGATAGCACAGAAGAGTCACTTGATGTGCTTTTTGGGGTAGCAGATCTGAGAGCTGGCTCCATCAGGTCTGTCATTATTAAGTGTTAAAAAAAACTATCCCACTTGTTGTTTTTTTTCTTTCTTGGAATTTCTTTTGGATTCCTCCCTTTTCTGTAGTCCTTCTTGTCTTGTTGCATGATGTCAGAAAACTTGTACAACCAGCCCATGGAGAGTTTGCTGATGGAGGTGTCTGAGTCATCCTTTGCTGTTGTAGCTCTGGTGATCGAACTGAAGCGGTCTAGGCAACGTGACTCTCCTTTTCCTCCCTCTACTCCTGCATCTTCTGAACTGACTACTGAAAAATTCTTTTTGGAGTTAAACACTATAAAAGAAGCAGACCTTGCACTTATTACAGACTTCAGAGCTTTTAAACCTGCACTTCAAGACTTATCTCAGTGAGTGGCTGACTCAGAGGTGTGGATTAGCTCTATTGAGGATCAACAAGATAGAATGGAGCCCAAAGTGGTCACTGTTAGACACACAATCTCTCATCTGGAAGAGAAGACTGAAGATTTAAGAAGGCAGAAGCTGTCGAAACAATTTAGTGCTCCTTGGTCTGCCTGAATCAGAAGAAGGACCTAATGCTATAAATTTCATACAAAAGTTTGGCTCTACGATGCCGGTTTAACAAATTATTTGCCAACCATCATTGCAGCGATGGATTTATGTCAACCACAATTTGCAGTTGACATAAATCCATCTGGGGAACCAGTTGCTTTTCATTGGGGTGGCTTTGCCCCCTGAACTCCCCATTAGGGCACATCAGGCATTACGGCCAATGCCTGCACCAGGAGAATGGCCTCAACCTCTTACTTTTAGGCTACTCAATTATCCCCCTGATGACGCACTAGGTACGAAACTGGTCGGGGTCCTTACTGCGTCCTGTGTTGTTGTGGAGCCTGCCCACAACGGTACGTTGCTTTTCTATATTTTTTGTTAATAAACCTTATTATCCGAGCTTGGAGTTGTGCTGGCTTGATTTTCTGTTTGGACAGTATGGTGCCATGCACACTCCAGTCAGCAGCTTGAGCTGTTTTGTTGGTTTTTTTTTTGTTACTTAATTATCTGGACTGGGTCCATATCTTAAAGAAGGTGAGAAGCTTGCAATCACTAAAATGGGAGGGACACTGGCTTTTGCAAGTCCAGGACTTGACCCTCCAGGTGAGACAAAGATGAGCTGAATATCGGGCCATTAAAGCTAAATTATGGGCAGCTCACATTAAGCACAAGGTGTTCTATCTGGCCTGATTGGAAGTCTACCTTTGCTAGAACCAAGAGGTTTGAGTTGGCTGCTCAGGCAGCAGAGAAGCAGATGCTGATATCCATGATCTGTTTATCTCTTCAGGAGATGTCTCCAGTTCAGTGTGACCCACGTCTCCTGTGCATAGCATCTACTTCTTAAATGTCATTTGGGAGTGTTAGTCTGTGGGGCAACATTTCAGTAATGCCTCCGTACTACATTTTAATGGGATTTGGTTATCTTACTAGTGGAATTGTACCCCCTTTATAATTTTCTCTGCCCTATTGTTGGCAGCACCTCTATACTTCAGCCAAGGACGTTAGTTTTGAGGATGACTGTTTTCCGGAGTTTCGTCTAATTGGAATCTTAATTTGATGCACCATCAATGAATTTTCTAATGTGCAATTAAGATGGTGAGTGATATTCCCTCCCTTAGTGATATCATTCTTTGGCGATGGACTGTGACATAAGAAGACAATGGCTCATCCCTGGAAAATTTATTCATGCTGGACTAAATTTATTTTTCCCAGGCACAAGGACTTATTCTTTTATAGAATTGAAAGATAACTTCTTTTTGTTCTTTCTCAGGTTTTATGTTATACCTCATATGGTTGCCTCCTTTTACTGTTATTGAAATCAGAAATGTTGTTAACAATTGCCACAGAGCAATAGGAAGGTTTCTAACTTTTCATGTGCTGCAATCAGACCTAATTGGACATACAAGGTTGGATATTCAAAAGGGTTGCGCCATGCACAAAAGGGTTGCGCCAGCGCAAGTCTGAAAATGCGCCATTCTGCGATATTCAGCAGGAGGCAGTTGCGCCATCGAAAACATGCTGAGCAACAGCGCAATGATAATGAAGGCATGTGCAACCGAAGGGGGAGGAACCATGCATAAAGGGCACAGTGCGATGTTCAAAGACTTGCGCAATGCACAACAGTGGAGCAAGTGGAAGTTGCGCCATAGCGGAAATGAGCCAAAATAAAAAGGAGCAAGGAAGAGGCGCAAGAACGCTACAGGGAAGCCACATGAGGCAGGGAGAGACAGGCACAGGGAAACTGTGAGAAACAGGGCAGGCCAGGGAAACCACACTGCAGAAGAGAGGCACAGGGAAGGTGTGTGGTGACACACATACCAGAGGTCAGCACAGACAGGTGTACCCGGTGCAGGGGAGGTAGCAGTCAGGACAGTGGGGGGAACAAAGCAACAGCTGCAAGGGGGGGAACGCAAGCCAGGGACATGGCCAGTGCCACCTTCCACATGGAGGCCATAATGAGGAGGGTGAGAAGGTATGCAGCAGGGGGATGTGGCCATGGAAGGGCCCGTCGGCGGTATGCCCCCAACAGGCAGTCAGTACCGAGCCCACACCAGCTTTGAGCTGTTTACAGATATCGAGATTGTGGGCCGGTACCACCTGAACAGGGCAATACTGAGGTGGCTCTGTGAGCTGTGCAGTGATGAGATGCAGGCACCCACATGACGGAGTCATGCCCTGTCAGTGGAGACAAAGGTAACAGCCTGCATGTGCTTGCTCGCCATGGGTACCTTCCAGAGACCAACCAGGGACACCACAGGCATACCACAGTCGGCCACATCATGCATCCTCACCCAATCCCTCAGTGCACTGCTGCCACATGCTGCGGAGTACATCCATTTCCCGAGCACTGTGGCGGAGTGCACAGCAAACATACAGGAGTTCCACAGGGTAGCACATATGACTGGCATGCTAGAGGCAATAGACTGCACCTATGTGGCCATACGCACACCACCTGGTGAGGAGGGGGCTGCATACATGAACCACAAGGGCTATTCCAGTGTCAACTTCCAGGTGGTGTGTGATGCCAGTGGGTGCATCATCAATGTCTGTGCCACGCACCCTGGGGGAGCACATGATTCATACATCTGGCACCAGTTGGCACTGTGCCACTGCTTTGAGAGTGGGGACATCCCCACAGGACATCTAGTGGGTGAGTATGCAAATGAAATGGACATATCACGGGCCTGGGGGGGCATGGCCAGAGGTGCCATGGGTGTGGCCCACAGGGCTTGGGGAAGTCTGAAGCTGAACACGAAACTAACCTCCACTCTCTGCACACAGGTGACAGTGGATACCCACTCCACCCCTGGCTGCTCACACCCTACCGGCGGCCCACGACCCCATCACAGCAACGCTACAATGAGGCACATGCCACTACATGCAATGTCATTAAGCGGGTGTTTGGGATGTGAAGACATGTTTCCATTGCCTGGACACCTCTGGCGGTGCCCTACAGTACAGCCCCTCAAAGACCTGTGGGATATTCCTGGCCTGTTGCATCCTGCAAAACATGGCCAAAGAATGTGGGATAGCCATACAGGTCGAAGAGGGGGACAGCGATGGGGACGCCGGTGACGATGGTGATGGGCTGCCCCCCCTTGGCTGATGGGACCCCCGACTGATCCAGTTGGCACAGCTGCACCGGGACACCATCACAGAGGAGCACTACAGCCAACCCAGGTAAGTCATGGTGCCATGCGCAACCACCAGTGGCTAAGGAACAGCCCACAAACATGCATGGAAACACACCAGGGGTGCATGCTGGCAAGGGATGTGGCAGGGCACAGAAGCACACACACACAACCAGGGATGGGTGAACAGCAACACGCCACATGGACGGACACACACACATGCACACACACAAAATGCACCAAACATGCATAGAGGGCAGGAGGGAAACTGAGCCAGAATGCCAACACTAGCAACACATATGTCCACAGGCCAGCACATCCACTGTCTGTCCATGTGCATGTGTCAGATGCTGGGCACCATCGCACTTTGGTGTACAGCGCAATGCAGGCATCATCATGCACACATACCTGCGGACAGCAGCTGGGAGGGTGTGCAGGTGGACCGTGTTTCCACATGCATGACCGGGCACCCACCCAAGCACTGCCCACCGAAATACACAATGCACACAGGGCAGCACCAGACAGTGCCCATGCTGGGAGACAGGTCATTCTCGTGGCACAGTGCCACGGCCACCTCAGATGCGTGGGCAGCCCTGCCGAGACCCGCCTGCACTGGCAGGCTGACCATGGGCCTCATGGGGTGGCACCGATGGTCCCCCAGGGGTTCTACTGCGCGAATGCGACTGTGCCCATGCAGGGGTCTGCAGCACACCGAACATGCCTGCACCAGGAGTGCTCAGGATGCCCACAGCTGAACCCGGCATTGACAGGGTGGGTGTCACACGATGCCGGGAATGGGGAGTGGATAGCGCACTGCGTGGTGTGAGCGACGCATGGGCACCTGACTGTGTGCCCATTGTGGCCATGACAGCAATGGATGCCTGTGCATGCCTGTCAATGGCAGCGGTCACATCTTCCCGCAAACAGTCAATTTGTGACAGAATCCTATCAATGTTCCTGCTGCGATGCTCCTCTGCCCACTCCAGAGCCACACACAGTGCCTCCACAGACATTGCAAGCCTCATCTGATGCTGGACCGATGCCTGCAGTAGGCAGGTGTGCTCGTCAAAGAGGTCGTCTGCCTCCTCGGCATCCTGTCCCTCAGGGTGTGCACAGGCCTGATGTTCAGCACCCCTTGAGGGTGGGCATTACGCACCAGGACCAGGTATGGGCAAGTCCACAGGCATTGTGCAGATGTTGCCGCCAAATCCTGAACCCCAGTCCCAGTGGGCGATTGCTGCTGCCGCCCCTCCAGCCGCTGCGCCCAAGGGCTCAGTAGTGTCGCCTCTGTGGCCGCAACAGTCCCACTGTCCTGACCAGCCACTGGTGCTGCCCCACTGGTGCTGACAGGCACAGCCTGGGACTGTGCTGACACGCTGGCCCACAAGACGGCACCAGCCAGAGCCATGGACGCAAGCTTATCTGCTGTGTGTCCATTCCGTGGCACACGCGTATCACTGCCCATGACGGTCATGTCTTCATCACTGGTGCAGGTCTCTGCCCCAGCCACAGCCATGGTGTGCTGACATCCTTGGATGCCAGAATGCTGAGACACAGGAAGGACTTCCTCCACACCTGTCTCAACGACATCAGTGTGGACTAAGCCAGGCAGCACCACTGTCGTGCCGATCCACAGAAACCTGTGGAGGTGGATGGTCCACACTCTGACTCTGTCCAATTGTCCTCAGTGGACAGGCCCACCAACATTGACCCATGCAGACGCTCAGGATCTGTAAGGGAAAGCAAAGTCACATTACTGCGTATAACCTAACCAGCCCCCCCCCAAGGCACACCATGGCTTACCATGCAGAGATGGACCACCACCCGTTCTGGAAGCCACCGCCCAGAACTCCCTCTATGGCACTGTGGGGCATGCTTGCAGCAAGCCTGTCCTCTGCTGGTGTGAGCTGCACCACCTCCGGCTGTCCACTGCCTGTTGCAGCACGTGCCGCCCTGATGGCAGCCACCTTCTCCTTCACCCTCCTCCTGTCAGTACCCATCTTCTTCTTACATTCCTGCATGGAGCGCTGGTGGCTGCCATGCAGGTTCACAGCATGTGCCACCTCCTCCCATGCAGCAGCACAGGCCGGAGGGGTGCCCCGCCATCCACTGAGCAGTGGCTCCTGATCCAGGTAGGCCTCAAAAAGTGCCTCGGTCTCCGCCTTCGTGAAGTTGGGCCTCCTCCTCCGCCCACCATTGTTGTCCTCCTCACCCAGACCTTGCTCAGTCATTATTCAGCCTGTAAGGATGGCAGTGGTTACCTGTGACTGTGCAGTCCAAAGCATGTCCCTGAATCCACAGTCCACACTCCCACACAGCATGCAACTCACCAATACACTGCAATAACTGAATATGGCCACTGCAGAACTCTGTTGCACTTTTATAGCGCAATACATGCAAATTAGGTGAGGAGCAACTTTAATTAGATGCAAATCACGGTGCTGCACCATTGAATGGCTGATCGGATGATTAGCATATAACGGCTGAATATCGTGCTTTTGCACCTTGCTCAATTGTGTTGAATGGGCTGAGCCAGTGGCGCAGTTCCGTGGCATGCGTAGTACACTTCACTGCGCATGCCCAGGCTGCTGACGCTGACGTCTGCCATGCTGATGATGTACTGTGCACGATGGTCAACGCAGTGCACGGCCACCATTGTGCCAGTGGTGCTATAGCACGGGTCACTACATGGTGCTGTGACAATTGGCCTCCATAGGCGCAATGGCAAAACTGCTCGATAGTCTGCTGTGGCGCTGCCAAACAGGCAACCAATCGCGCTATACGCATAGTCGTCCGATGGTGCTGTGCATAGCCTTGCGTCAGAGACCCTTGACCCTGTGCCCGACCTTTGCCCCTTGGCACCATGCATCCGGCATGGCTGCACCTCTATCGCGCTGTTCCATAACAGCGCGATAGGGAATGGCAGCGCTGTACCGTGCAGCACTTGCACGTGGGGTACTGCGCTGCAAAGTGCCATATTGCCTACTATAGTGGTTGAGATGGCACGCAGGAGAGCCCCACAGTGGACTGCCATAGAGTTGGCAAACCTTGTGGCCATTGTGGAGCCACACCATGGGCCTCTGTTTGGGAAGGAGCCACTGGACAGGGCCAGGACCCAGGTCTGGCTGAAGGTGGCCACTGACCTTGGGGAGGCCACCAGATGGAGGAGGACTGTGAAGCAGTGCAGGCACCACTATGGGGACCTCAGGAGGAGGGAGCCAGAGCTACTTGCCTGTCTGTGATCACGTGCCAGGAGGGGCATGGTGCCTCATCCAGGTGGGTGATATGTCTACGCACTTGTATTGTCCATATGGGTAACAGTGTTTTATGTGTCCAGCACGTGGGGGGGGCTAGTCTAGGATTGGCTGTGGTGGTGTTTACTGGTGTGGGGTGGGTGGGTCTGGCTGGGTGGGTAGGCACACACATTGGGGGCAGGGGACTTTGCTTGGGATTTTACTGATGTTCTTCTCTCCTTGTTTCCCCCACAGGTGTGGACCAGCGGCGATGGCTGAGGGAGGAGTGGCAGAGGGAGGAGGACAGAGCGCCCAGGAGGGACGGGGACCATCACCGCCAACCTGACCAGCCCGATGAGGGTGAGTCCCATGACTCCATGATTACTATTGCATGCTGTGTAACAAGGTGGGCAGTGGGGCATGGCCACCATCCATGGACACCACTGCCATGCATACGACTTGTGACAGTCAGCACTGTCCAGTGGCACTGCATGTCTAGGAGTGCATCAGTGGTGGTCCATGCATGCACCGGACACATGGCTGTGGCACTGCCTTCCCACCGCATAGCTACATTACTGTACGGCCTTGGTGGTGCTGTGCAGGACATGGGCGGTGGGTGTATGCAGTGGTCCACATGGCTGTTGCTGCCTGCGTGGGCAGGTCTTGTGGACACGGCCACTGTGGGTGGTCGCACACCATCACTGGGGCGTGGCACATGGCTGTATGCCATGCAGAATAGGTGGGCTGCAGGGGGATGGACAGTCACACCTATTGACTCTGCTCCCTCATCCTAAGTGACCAGAGGCTTCTGCAAATACAGCGGTCCATTCATGAGCTGCTACAGGTGGCCAGAGATACTCTGCAGCTCTTACAGGACATGAACTGGCATGGGGTCAGGAGAAGAAGGAGGAGGGCCAGACAACAGCACCAGGAGGAGGAGGACCTGGGCAGACATTGATGTCCCCATGCCCCAACTACCACCTTCCCCCTTTTGACCCACCCTCACACCCCTTCATCCCTCTCCCATATGTTCACCCCTGCTCCTCACCCACCCCCACCTTGTTTATGTCCCTCACCCCCACATTTGTAAATAATTCTGTATATAGTTATTTTTTAACATTACAATACATCTATTTTGATATGAATACTGTGGTGGTCTCTGATTTGCAGTGGGCTATTGGTGCTCAGCTGCAGTGGTGTGCATGGTATCTGGGGTGGTGCAGTCATGGGTATGTGTGTATGTCCGTGGGGAAGTGACTATGGTGTGGGAGTAGCTATCAGTCAGTGTCTGTGGTGTGTGTGTTGTTCCCTGTGCATTGAATTACTGTGTGCAGTGGTCCATGGTGCATGCTCTGTGTCCATGGTGCCCCTGTCAACCGTCCATGGCCTGTGCAGCTGACACCCTTGCATGTCTGTGACCTGCAAGGTCTGCTGCCATGTCACTGGTGGCAGTCCATGCGGGTCAACCACTGTAACCATCACAATGCTGAGTTGCCTCTTGTCACTGGTGTGGTGCATGTTTCCCTCAGGTGACACTGTGGCCTCCACGGTTGTTGTCCCACCTCCATGCTGTGGCTTGTGTGTGTTGCAGGGGATGTGCATCACTGTCTGTGACTTGTGCTTCAGGCATATGATGGTGGCGTATGGGTCCACAGTGCCTGTGCAGGGTGGCTGGCACTCCTGTGCCATGGGGGACTGCAGGCTGTGTGTGCACGGTTTTCATGGGCCCACACTGGGGGCTGGGTTGCCACGCTACTGCGTCCCAGTGATATTGTCCCCTTGGGTATGGGTGTGTGTTTGTCCCTGCACTATGTTGCATCCAGTGTGATGCATGCTTTCACGCAGCACTGTGGGTGTCTGTGCTGGCTGTTGTGGCCAGTGGTGGGTCGGGGTGTGTCACTGGACTACTGTGCAGGGTGCTGTATCAATGGTGGTGGTGTCAGGGGCATGCCTTGTCCTGTGTGGGGTACCTCTTGTGCTGACACATGGTCGGTCTCTCAGCTGTGCCTCAGGGGGATTGTGCATGTTGGCACTGTGTCTGCCGTTGTTGCATTGCCATGTGCTGCCACCCACTGCTGGGTGCTCATGGTGGGGCTGGCTTGTATGGTTCTGTGGTACATGAGGTTGCAATGTCACAGTGGGGGTGGTGGTATGCATGGGGTTTCCTGCAGTGGTGGTCACTGCTCATGGGGGGGTGTCTGGGGGTCACGGTGCAGGGTGTGCTGTGCACTGGGGGGATGGTGTGGCATGGGGTGGTCCGCCCTCCTTGTGTGGCAGTCTCAGCTTGCCGGTGGGTGTGATGGGGCACCATGGCCCAGCTGTGGGTTGTTTGCTTGTGCCCATGGGCCGATGATTATTCCAGCCCTCCCCCAGTTGTGCTGTGCTTGGGGTGTGGGGGCACAATGTCAGTTCTGCTGTGTGTTCCTGTGCCCATCTGTGGCATGGGTGGAGGGCCCCTGCCTCCCTGGTTGTACAGTTACATTGCTCTGCAGCTGGGGGGCTCCCTGCTTGCGCTATGGCACCTCTGGACTGCTCAGCTGGACATCCCTTGTTGAGCCATAGCGCATTATATCTGCTCAGGTTCCCCTCCCTAGTTGCGTTATGGCGCAGGTTGTGCGATATTCAGACGTTAGCTGTAGGCGCAATTTGGCTTGCTCCTTTTTTGAATATCGCGTCAATTGCGCATGGGTGCAATGGACTTGTGCTTGCTCCTGCTATTGCGCACTTTTTGGGAGCAGTTTGAATATCCAGCCCACTGTATTTAGTCTGTTTGGGTACCATACTGTGTTTTTTGTTGTTTGGATTCACTTCTACAGTTGTGTGATGGGCAGAGGGGAAGGTCGGATTGAAGAGATGCTCTGGGGTTTCTCTATTTGATTATTAGTATTGGGGGTTTCAGCACTTTCTTCATTCTATTACTGTTCCTACATGGGAGCAGCTTTCCCGGTTGGGCGTAGTGTGCCTAATGTGTTTGGTGCATCCCTTAAAGGAGTAAGTGTGTGATTCTTTTAAGTATTATATTTCGGTAACTATCTGATTGCACAGGCTGTAACCACTACGTAATTTTGTTGATAGATTATCGCAAAGATGTTAGTCTTTTGAATCTTGTTTATTTTTAAGGATCTCATAGTAGAATACTAAATGTCAGAGTCTTTATCATCTATAGTGTGCATTTCTTTGCTTGTTGCATCGAGCCGCACCCATTTACTAGTGCAACTGTTCCATATTGTTAGACCACTTTTGTATTTTTGCGTAAGGCTCTTCCATCAATTTGCTGGTTTAGCAGGGATGTATTTTCTAACAGATGTTATATGCCTTGTTCCCCTCTCCCTCCCTCCTTTCCCTCCTTGTACATAGCATGGACTAAGGAGAATATAACATATGGAGGAACCAAAAATGAAAAGGACAACAAGACGATATAAAAAGGACAAAGGGAGTAGGTGTGGAACTTACAATTTTCTCTCCTTCCTTTTTTTTTTCTTCAATGAACGGGGGGGATTAGCATTTGAATTTCTGGGTTTGGGATCAATTTGGCTGTAGTATTTTAATGGTGGACCCAGAGGGAGCTGCTTAACTATCCACCATTCGTGGATCTGAAGGAGAGGAGAGGGTCTTTGGGGCCTGGGAAAGATAATTTTTACTATGCGTGTAATTGTCATTGCTCTTTATTGTAAATGGCTATTAGGGGAAACATTCTGTGTGTATTGGGGGAAGGGGGGGATTTATGGCCATGCAGGACTTTACTTCAGTTGGCTTGAGTCCTATCTCATGGTAATCTAGCATACTCCCTATGTCATGAATAATCATTGGAAAGTAATATCTTTGAATATTAAAGGAGGGCAAGCCAAAGCTAAACAATATAGCATTCTAAAACACTTAAAGAAATTGCAGGTCCACCTAGCCTTTTAGCAGGAAATTCATCTGTCTATGCACCAAATTTCTCAATTTAAGTGGGAGTGGGTCAGACAGGTTTTTGGAACTGGGAATAGTTCCGAGCAGCGAGGAGTAGTAATCCTTATTGCTCAGTCGGTACCTTTTGCATTCTTAACGGTGGTAGGAGACACAGAGGGATGATATATATTGGTGCATGGGTGGTTGGGGCACACTGAGGTTCTTCTGGCCTTGGTATATGGCCAAAATGCATACTGTCCAACAGTCTTTCCTAAATGACCCTCAGACTTGGCCCTTTTTGCTCACTTGCCAATGATTCTTGGCAGTGACTGCAATTTAGTCTTTCAAAATGACTTAGACCAGACATAAATCTGTAGCATGGCTTTCACCAGCACAATGAGCTCTCTAGGAGTTCATTGACCATTTGGGTCTAGTGAATCCCTGGAGACTGTTACATCCTTCTGGCCATGAGTATACATTCCACTCCATTACCCATAACTCATTCTCTCAGATTAAGTATTTCCTAATCAGCCAGCAATTAATACCCATCTTATAGTTTTGTCAAATTGAAGCTATGGTCCTTTCGGATCACACACCCATGTCAGCGGCGTTTGATGCTTTAACCCACTCCAAAAGGGACCATACTTGGTCTCTGAATAATGAATTATTGATGAACTCATTCATAGTTGACCACATGAGATCCTTCATTCAGCAATCTGCACAAGACAATTTGGGTTCTATTTCTGCTTTTGATCAATTACGGGGTTATTTGAAGAGTTTATGAGGAGGGGAGCTCATCAGATTAGCTACAAACTTCAAGAAATCTCAGAAAAGGCAGGCCACTACCCTATTGCAGGAGATCTGGGAATTAGGGAGATGGTTTACCCCTACTTGCCCTGATAAAATAGGGTTGCATCTTTCACAGCTTCAGGCCCAGTATTCAAGTTATCTGCTGCAACAAGCTGAATGTGCTGTTACATGAACCAATGCTACTTATATGGGCCAGGGAGAGAAGGCCAGTCAGTTATTGGCCATCCACCTAAGACAGCAAGTGGACACCCATTGGATTAAAGCTTTGAGAGACCCTTTGTCTGACACTTTATCAGTCAATCCCAGATGGATCATAACAAGATTTCATGAATACTACGCCACTTTATATACTCATGATTTAAACTCCATCCACATCAACAAAGAACTATCCAGCTTTCTGGAGGATGTTCCTCTACCCAGCTGATGGAGGCACGACAGCGAGCATTAGCAGGCCCTATCCAGGAAGAGGAGGTACGAGAGGCTATCTTGTCAAATCCACTGGATAAGGCTCCTGGCCCAGATTGTTTCTTGGCTTACTTTTAGAAACTTTTTTAGAAGAATAATGCCATTACAGACACAAGTATTTAATTGTTTGCACTCTCATGAGTTGCAAAAATCTCCCTTCCTATAAGCTCATGTAGTGTCACTGCTTAAACCTGGGAAGGACAAAACTCAGCCAGGCAGCTATAGACTAATTTCTCTTATAAATGTGGACATAAAGAAATTAGCCAAAGTCTTGGCTGCCCAGTTGAGTAGGGTTTGGAATGGACTAATTGGGTCAGAGCAGGTGGGTTTCATGGAGGGGAGATTATCTAGTGACCACCTTAGGAAAATTCATCATTTGATTTCCATGTCCAGGGAGACTGGCTCTGATGCGATGCTAGTCTCCCTGGATGCAGAAAAAGCTTTTGATAGAGTCCCCCTTATTTTTCTATTCTATTTCATTATGGTTGTGAACTTTATACCAATCTCCAACTGCTTGGATTTTCTGCGATGGGGTTCTTTCAGATTTATTTCCCCTTACCCTCTCACCCATGGCATGAGGCAAGGCTGTCCCTCCCCACTTATTTTTAATTTATATAGTGAACCTGTGACCCAGAAAATTAACTTAACCCCCCTTATAAAATATATCACCTTAGGTATGCAAGAGTGGAAAATTTCCACTTACGCTGATAATGTTCTTTTACACCTCTCAGATCCCCGGACTTCCTTGCCTGAAGCTCTTACATTTTTTTCAGACCTGCTCACAGTATAAACTGAAACTCAATAAAACAGTGGTGTATCCCCTTTCTCCTCATATTAATAAACAGGATATGGTAGATCTTGGTTTACACTGAGAATTCTGTTCCTCTACTTTCTTTACTTACTTAGGTATAAAAGTATAAACCTGGCTTGGGGCTTGACATCCTTGAAATTGCTTAACCTTGACCCCTTACTGAAACTAATAGAGGATGATTTGCAATGGTAGAAGGTCTTGCCTCTAACTTTGTGGGGCAGGGCAAATGTTATAAAAATGAATATTTTACCCAGAGTAATGTACAGTGTCCACTGTGAATGTTAAATATTCTTCTTCCTAGTACTTGGTTTAAGTACCTCCATGCTCTACTCACCACATTTTTGTGGCTAGATCAACCCCCTAGGAGAACATATGAGAAACTGATCAAGCCCAAGAAGCTTGGTGACCTGAAGCTCCCTCATTTCTTGTGTTATTACTTCATCCTGACTGTGGCAAAGTACTTCCAGTGGGGCTCATTTATTGGGGGACATGGTGATGAAAGATATACTCCATCCTGGTTGCAGATAGAGATGTATTTCTGTGGCCAACATCAGGTTTGTCTTTTGTCCTTACTTTACCTACCACTTGCTGGACTTCCTTCTCGTCTCTGACATACTCCTATTGCTTGGTCTATTCAAGCCTACACTCAATTATGTAGACACTTAAAATTGTCCTACCTCTCAGACATTCAACAACCATTATTTTGTAATCCAAACCTCCGTATTGACAGAAAACTGATAACATCCAATCAAGGGCAGGAGATTAATATTTATGGACTGCAGAAACTGCTATCAGAGATCTCGATTATTTCCTTTGGCTCTTTTCAGGAAAAATTTGATACATCACCTCAACCTTTTTTCAAATATTTTCAATTGACCCATTGTATATCTCAATTTTTAGGTCACCCTCCTTAGTCCAACCAGGTGGGTATTTTTTTTTAACTTTTTCCAACTTGGCCCTGCAAACCCATTTTGTCTCTAATCTCTATAAGGCTATTAGTCAATGACTTTGGGATATGACTTCTCCTATTGCTTTCCACTGGCAAATACTTTGGGTATTGACCATTCCATAGACTACTGCAACAGAATTTGGTTGAATGTTGATAAATACGATAAACAAGAACATCTGAGGTTACAGCAGTTTCATATTCTCCATAATATACACTTTTCTCCTGTGAGACATTACCAGATGGGCAAAAACTCCTCTTCAACTTGCCCTCGATGCAATGTCAAAGATGGTCCTTTATATCATATGTTATGGAAGTGTCCAGATATAGAACCCTTTTGGGACTCAATTGTTCTCTCCTGCTTGGCATATTTACAAAGCCATTTTCAGATCCCAAGCCATTGTTACTATGAAGGCAATGTTTTAATTGCAACATCACACTCCAGTAAGATGCATTCACTGAGATATAGGCACTCCATGGGTGTTATGATAAGAGCCACTCATCTCTAGCCTCATGCCTTAGCATGTGATTGAGGAATGCCTATATCTTACAATGAATCACACCTTATCATGCCATATTGCCCACATATTTAAGAATTATGGGACCTGTCTTGCAGTTTTAGGGACAATCGATCATATTGTCATTACCTCTTCATACTAAAGACACTTGGATTTGTTCCACAGTTTGTTCAGCTCAACATACATTAATACAAGTATCAGGCTCTCACGCAGCTCTGGTAGTATCTTGAAATACATTTATTTTCTTATCATGAGGAGTATGTACAGTGAGTGGAGAAGAAAACGTGGGAATGTCTCCTGGAACTTCAAGATGGGAACTTAAATTAAAACAAATATATTTATGGAGTTGTAATTGTAATTTGCAGACCTAGAAACAAATTCTGTAAAGTGAACTTATTTAGTACCTAGTTGATAGATATCCATGTAATAAAGCCGAATGCAATCAATGCTAATTAGAACTATTGTTGTCAGTCTCACAAGAAAGACTCAAGGACTGACAGGGCATGGTGTCTGGATTACATTTTCAACTATAAAGTGATCACCTCATGATGGGATTGAAGAGCATCTGATGCCTCTAGACAAACATTTGAAAATATTGAACCCCATATGCAAATGGTTTGTGACCAGCACAAATGAATTGCAGGTGTAGGACATCTTGGCCTGGATATTCAAAGTGGCTGTGCCATGTGCAACCCCCCAGTGCACCCCAGCATGAGATTCAAAGGTGTAGGCTGCACGGTGCAACCCCCGATGCGCCAGGGTGCATTGGTGATGTATGCGGCACAGATGCAGGGGGCATGACCATGCATATGCGGCACATCCCAATATTCAGCCCATTATGTGTGGTGCATATGCTGGCACAACCCCTACATGCACCGCACACTGGTGCACAAAGTTGAGTCAGAAAAAAAAGCTCAAATGCCGGCCACCCACAGGCAGGCGGCTGTAGTGGATGGTGCAACACAACAGCCACCAGCTGTGGGTGGCCACCCAGCCAGCAGGTACACTGTCCACAAGCACCCTGCCCTGGGATACATGTGCCCTCTACCCTGTCACCTGATCGTAAGCGTATGTAATACTCAGAATCCCTGGGGTCCAGTGGGAAGATCCCCATCACCCAATCATGGGCATATGTATTAATCAGTCTCCCTGGTGGTCCAGTGGAAATCCTCCCATCTCCCGATCACAGGCATTTGTAAATATCAGATCCCTGGTGGTCCAGTGGTAATGACCCCATCGCCCGATCACGGGCATTTGTAAATATCAGATCCCTGGTGGTCCAGTGGTACCCCTCCCTACCCACCCACAGGGTCCCCCACCACCCAGCACCCCCATCATCAGCAGGTGGCAGCACCCAGCCCACATGCCACCTGGCTACCAAGCTGAATGACAGCGTACAGCACGATCTGTCGCCTATTGGTCCACTGCATGAACCAATGGGCATACAGAGCATACTGTACTACACAAGGTCAATATGTGAATGAATGCTTTCATTCACATATCAAGCCTTGTAGTACTAGTATAGTCTGCACGCCCATATTCCTGAGTGGACCAATAAAGCCATCGATTGTACTGTATGCTGTCATTCGGAGGGTGGCCGGGCGGCATACGGGAGGTGCTGGGTGGTGGGGGACCTTTGTGGGTGGGTGAGGAGGGGGTACCACTGGACCACCAGGGATTGTATGTTTACATGTGCCCGTGATCAGGCAAAAAGGGAGTACCGCTGGACCACCAGGGATCTGATATTTACAAATACCCATGATCGGGTGATGGGGGCATTACCACTGGACCACCAGGAATTTGATATTTACATATGCCTGTGATTGGGTGTACAGGAGCAGGGGACTTCAATGGCATGGCAGGGTGTCGACCCCCAGTGGCTGCAGCCTGGCAGGGAACCAGGTGCAAGTCACTGGGGAATGGTGCATTGCATGCAAATGGGGTCATAATGACATGCAAATGGCCCCATTTGTGTGCCCCATGCTGAATATCATGGGTGATGTGCCTAGCACAACTGCAGTTGTGCTGGCACATCCCCCTGCTCCTCTTCTTTGTCTTGCACTGGTGCAGTGCCACTGTGCCATATGCAGTGTGTGCACCCTCTGTGCTATATTCAATGGTGCTGAGCCATGGTGCAGCACTGCTGAATATCACCTGGTTCATGCCCTGGCACAGCCCAGTTGCACTGTGCCCAGGCTCGCGCCACTGCCCGGTGCAGTCTGAATGTCCGGGCCCTTGTATTTTGCATGTTTCCCATACTCAGCTGGTAGCACTGCAATAGTTATTATCGCTAGTGCCAGACTGCAAAAGTAATGTATGCAGCACTGAAAAAGGGATTGGCGATTTGCATATTTGGCACAGTGCTATATTCAAGGTTTTTTTTTGTGTAAAACTGTATTTATTGAAGTAGAACCATCGTATACTAATACAAACTATATTCATATACCTGGCTGGGGGATTTGGATAAAAAACTCTAAAGCAGCATTGTTCAACAAATTATACAATTCTATTGCATGTGTGTATGCGTGTGCGTGTGTGTGTGTGTGTGTGTGCATATAGCTATATAGATATATTATATATAGGCATGTTTATAGTACTCAAGAGCACAGTAAGTCCTACGGTGCACCACACCCTTAATTTGCCAAAAATTCATAAGTTGTTGCTATTTCTTCCTTTTGTTGTTGTAATGTTATCAAAGAGACAGTAACAACAAAATATCTGTCTGTTGAGTCTTTATTTTTTAGTGGCAGCTTCCAAAACACTTAAAGTCTCAGTTAAAATGCACTCCATTTTATGATATATATATATATATATATATATATATATATATATATATATGCATATATATATATATATATATATATATATATATATATATATATATATATATATATATATATATATATATATATATATATATATATATATATATATATATATATATATATATATATTATATATATATATATATATATATATATATTAGAGCAAAAACTCCATTTAATGCATCAGATAGGGTTGTTCTACAGTGACAAAGTGAGGAAATTCAGTGTTAGGGTTGAAAGCCCCCTTGGCCCCCAGGCCACTCCAACTGGCCTGGGTGTGTGTTGGGGTCATCGCCCTAACTCTCACCCCATCACATGTGTAAAGAAGCTGAGGTATTGGATAATGGGGTGAGAGTTAGGACCGATGACCCCAATGCGCACCCCAAAGCTGGTTGGGGGGGCCAAGGGTGGCTTTCAACCCTAACACCAAATTTCCTCGCTTTTGTCACCGTGGAACAACCCTCACTGATGCATTAAACGGACTTTTTTGCCTCTAATTTCCCTTCTTTTTGAGAATGAGGCCAATAAATAGTGAATGGAATGCGGTGGCAGGAGCACAGGGCCCCCTACCACGTTACGTCTTGTTACATAGTAACAGGAACTGCAACGCAAATGCAAGCGGCAATGGTTACGCACATGGTAAAGCAAACGTAAATGGTAAAGCAAACGTTAATAGAAACGCAAGCGTAAAGTGATGCCGAAGTGAACAGTGACGCAAATGAACGCACAAGCATGTATGAAAATGCAACTGGTAATGCACACAGTGACAGCACTGGTATTGTAAATGCAAATGTTAAGTGTTACAGTAACAAGAATGCCAAATGGAACAGAAATGAAAACGCGAATGGAAGCACGCACGTAGACGCAAACTGTAATGCGCACAGGCAAAAATTACACATAATTGTAAATACAAATGGTAAAGTTAACATGAACAATAATGCCAAAGGAAACAGAAACGTAAACAAGAACGCAAACGTGTACTTAAACGCAAATTGTAACGCGTACGGTCACATTACTGCAATTGTAAATGCAAATGGTAATGGTTACAGCAACAATAATGCCAAAGGAAACAGAAACACAAAAGGAAATGGAAGCACATATGGAAACACAAACCGTAATGGGCACGGGCACAGTAACGCAATAGGAAACGCAAATGGTAGTAGTAACAGCAACGAAGGCGCAAAAAGAAAGACAAACACAAATGCAATCGAAAGGGCTGCCATAAATGCAAATGGCAATGCACACGGTGATGCAAACTGAAATGCAAACACAAACAGTAGTGGAAATGCAAATGGTAACAGTAATGCAAACGCAAGCGCAAACAAGAACGCAAAGGGTAACACACACGGTGGTGTACACGGGAACGGTAACTCAAACGGGTATGTAAACGCAAGTGGAAACAGTAACTGTAACATTAACAGAAGTGCATACCCTGTTTTTCCCCAACAGCTGCACAGAGAAACACAGTGTGTACAAAGAATGTGTGCATAATAATGGGCCTCAGAGCCGAAATGAGGTGTTGGAATGCTAAATTGCTTATATCTCAGTAACCATACGACGTAGAAAAAAAATTTTTTTTACATGATTCATGATTTTCCTGTCTATGTTTTCACTAAATGCATAGGGCTACGCATTCTTATAATGAAAATTCTGTATCTCGCACCGTTTTAGAGATACGAGCCCTGAAAGGTGCAGTGGACACCACCATGTTAGTCTATGGGAAAAAAATTTCAACTTCGGAGTACCATAACTTGGCACCCATGCCATATTTTTTCACCAAACCATGAAAGGCAAATCTGTGAGATGTTGGCTTCTTTTTCTCCAAATTTCAGCCCAAAAGACAAAACCATTCTTTTGCAGCTGGGTGGCAAGGAATTCCTGTCATTTTGGCCAGAGTCTGGAAAAGTACTTTCGCAATTTGCGACACCTTTCGCAAAAATTTTCGAAAGTGTCACAGGTACAACACTACTTTGCGACACTACAATTTCCAGAAATTTGAAAAACATATTTCTGGGGTGTTTAACCCCAAAATAAAGACATGGCTAGCATCATCAGGGTCTGACTAGGTGAACACAGAAAGAATTGTGTCCCTAGAGGGTCCCAATTTTAAATGCCAAGCATTTTTCTGATCAGTAACTGAAAATAAAATGGCAGATTTGTGACACTACTAGGGCCATTTGTGACACTAAAAAGTGCATTTGCAACACTTTCGAACTTTTTTTAACTTTTTCCATTGGCTTATAATGGGAACTTGTTTTTTGAATAACTTTTGAACCATTCAATATTTTTTCACAAAATCTTCAAAAGGCACATCAGGGACCCTAGCCACACATTTCCTGAAGTTTTCGGACCAGTCGCCCAAACCATGTGACCTGTAGGCTTGAGCAAAGAATGCGCAAAAAAACCGAAAGTTGGCAGATACCAAGATCTACCATGCCCACCCGTGCATACCAAATTGCAGGCAAATCTGTTGAACAGTGGAAGTTATTAAGGTGCAGAGTTTCACCCTTTAACCTTAAAAGTGGCACTCAACCCTAAGTATGGTAGCACTATCGTTGCTACCATACTATATATATATATACATATATATAATATATATATATATATATATATATATACACACACACACACAGCAGCATCCCCAGGATAAAATGCAATTCTGCAGCATTTGCAGCACTCTGCAGAATGCTGCGAGAGAACCTACTGAATAAAGCAATGTCATTTCAATAGTAATTAGTCCCCTTTGTCATGAAGGAAAATGTGACACTGCCAGGATGAAGTGAATGCCACAGTTTCCTGCATGACAAAGGGGACTAATTGCCATTAAAATTACTTTGCTTTACTCAGTAGGTCTGCTGCAGCATACTGCTGAGTGTGTTAGAAGTGCATTTCATCCGGGGGGGGGTGCCACTTTATATATATTCATTGCAAAAAACATTGTTAATGTAATAGTTAGAATGAAAGCAATAGAAGTAGGGAAATGTAGCATTAGGGTTTCCAACCTAGCACCCCACCCCCAATCTTCAGGCAGCAACAGGTGTGGGGTGTGCCTTGGGGTTGTCAACCCTAACGCTTACTCCATTCCATGTGTAATTAAACTAAGATATGTACAATATATGAGAATGGGGTGAAAGTAGGGGTTGACAACCCCAAGGCACATCCCACGCCTGTTGCTGCCAGCAGGGCGGGAGTGGAGTGTTAGAGTTGGACACCCATATGCCAGATTTCCCTATGTTTGTCACATTAACCCTTACTAGTGTATTAATTAAGTTTTTGGTAATGGATTTCCTTACTTTTTGAGATAGTATAATGGTATCTTTATTTGACTGTTGAAGAGCAGGGCCCTCTGGGCCCTGCACTCCCATCCATCCATAATTGTTGAGATAGTGCAAGCATATCCACCAACAGTGTCTATGTATCCTTATTTGCCTGGGGGAGCTCAGGGTCCATAGGGCCCTGTACTCCCGTCCCTTCATAGATGCATATATCTTGCATAACTTTGACATTTTTACATATTTAACCTCAAATTTGCAACATACCCTTTTTTGACCCCAAGTCATGAAAAGGAGTGGTTCAAATGTTCATATCCCAACTGAAAGGTGATCTTGCCAACTGACTGTGAAATTGCCTTCTGTGCTGGATTTGCATAATTCCATCGACATTGTTCATTGAGGTGAGGGTCTCAAAAAGGTCATGTTGAAAATTTGATGTAAAAATATGCAAAAATGGCAAATTGATGCATCAAAGTTGAAAACCCCATTGAAATACATTAGTCTGAAATCCTTTTTCATGAGTAGGAATCCTTTTTAGTGAGAATAAAAAAAGCTCATGAAAAAGTATCCCTCCTTATGAAAAAAGAATTGGGGGAGAAAAACTAAGTCTGAAATACTTTTTTGTGAGAATGGATCCTTTTTCATGAGAATGAGAAAAGCTCATGACAAAGGATTCCTTCTCACAAAAAAGAATTGGAAAAAACAAAGTCCAGAATCCTTTTTTGTGAGAACAGAAAAAGCTCATAAAACAGGATCCCTTCTCATAAAAAAAAAAAAATAAAAATAACAAGAAAGTCTGAAATCCTTGTTTATAAGAAGGGATCTTTTTTCATGAGAATGAAAAAAGATAATGAAAAAGGATCCCTTCTCATGAAAAAAGAATCAGGAAAAAAAAACAAGTCTAAAATCCTTTGTTGTGAGAAGTAATCCTTTTTTGTGATAATGAAAAGGACTAATGAAAAAACCCAGAAAACAACTAATTCCAAAATCCTTTTATTGTGAGAAGGGATCCTTTTTCATGAGAATGAAAAAAGACTCACGAAAAAAGCATTAGCGTTCACGAAAAAAGGATTTAAAATGTTAAAAAAAAATATTCAGGGTCATTTTTCTACCAGATAACCGCAGAATCTACCTAACAGTGTCCTGATGAGCAAAATACATGTATTGGTGTGTGGGCAGAATATAATTTTTGCAGCTTTTCAAATTTTGTTTGTTGAAAAAATGGAAAAGAAGATGGCGGCTCATGAAAAAATATTTTTTCCTCATGAAATAGGATTGGCCCCTCACAAAAAAGAATCCTTTTTCATTTGACCAAATTCTTTTTTTGTTCTAGGAATCTATGCTGGAGAGTGAAATTCCCATTGAAAATAAATTGAATAACTTTGGAAGGGAGTAATATTTTTTCACCAGACATGCAAAAGGCACTTCTGTGACCCAAGCCCTTTCTACTCTAAAAATTTCAGACCAAAAATCCAAACTATCTGGACACAGGACGATGAGACAAAAACAATGAAAAAAGGCAATTTTAAACATTTTTACACTATCCAAATCTCAAAATCCACACATCTGACCAGAATCAAACTTAGCACATCAAGAGATTGACACCACAAGACCATGCATGCAAAAGTTCATGCAAATCCATTGAATGGTTGCAAAGTTATTAAAGTTCACAATTTGAGGTTTAACAAAGAATGCCCTGCTCAACCCTTGCTACAGTGGTGCTACCACACAAATATCTATCTATCTATCTATCTATCTATCTATCTATCTATCTATCTATCTATATGTATATATTAATTATAGTGGCGTGGTTGTGCCACTATAGTTAGGGTTCAGCGGTCAGTTACATACTAAAGTCAAATGTTTGGGTGTTAATAACTTTAGACCTGTTCAATGGATTTGCATGAAATATGACATGCGCATTGGGGCATGGTAGATCTCTTGATTTACCAAATTGCATTTCGGTTGGAGTGATGGTCTTTGTGTATGAAAGCGCTGAAGAATGCCAAATTATCCATTTTTGGAGGCACCTTTTGGGATTCTGAATGTGGTCCTGCACGGCCATTGTGTAGCATGCCACTCTGTGAGATGGCTTGTTTGAAAGAGCTTTGGTGGCCAAACATGCAGCTTTTCATTTGGTGAAAAAATATTAAGGCATTCAAAAGTTATGGCACTTTTAAGTTCCCATTATAAGTAAACGGGAAAATTTATGTGTATATCTTGTGAACAAAGAATAGGGTTCTGGCCATCTCGTCCCGCCTGGCAGTCAAAGAATTTGCAGCCTCGCGGTTCAAGAATCTTTGTCCCCGAGGATTTTTTCAAATTCTTTGATCGCGAGGTCTGCCATCTTGTTTTCAGTTTTCCGATTGGAAAAACATAAATATTTTGGCTCAGGGGTCACTTCTGAAGTAAAACTTAGATGGGTTTTACTCATGGGACCCCACTCTATCGAGCCATGCCTTTGGTTCCATCCAAATTGGTCTAAAAATAGAGTTATTAGCTTTTAAAATCTTTGTTCGCAGCTCGCTATCGATCTTTGATCGCAAGCCTGCAAATTCTTTGATTGCGAGATTCTTTGATCGCGATCGTTCATCGCGAGTGAGGGACAAGATGGCCAGATTTTAAAATGTATTTTTGTATCCCAGGGGTGCCCTACAAAGGTATATAAGGGTGGGTTTTGCTCAGGGGGCTTCGTTCTGCCCCATCCGAATAAAAAAACCTTTCGTTTTCATTATCCCTGGTAGTCTAGCGGCTCCCTCCTCATCATAATACTGTCCATAGCAATCCCTCTATTCCTGAGTATTTAATGAATATGTCTGTTTTTTATCGGTGGTAGTCTAGTGCCCCCCCCATGTATGTGTATTCATATTTCTTGCACATATCCCTGATAGTCTAGTGCCCCCCATCTGTATTTCATTATTATTAATATCCCTGGTAGTCTAGTGGTCCCCACCCCATCACAATAAAATAAATATGCATCTTCAATGTCCTGGTAGTCAAGTGGCTCACCTCCCACCCAGCTGTGCCAGCCCTCCCAGCATCCACCTTCCCCAGCCAGTGACTGGCACAGCCCACCCTCTCACCTACACGGCCAGCCACAGACTGTGTATATTATGAGCACTTATTCAAACAGGCACTCATAAACAATTTCAGAGCACCTGTTTGAATTAGCACTCCTCAATATACACAATCGGACTTCAACGTGAGGCATGAGTGAGCTAGTGCAACTCGCCGAGGAAGGAAGGTGAGTGCTGGGTGAGCTCATAACTGGGTGATTACCATCTTGTTTATTCCTTTCATGTATTTAAAGGTTTCAATCATGTCACCCCTGTCCCTCCTCTCCTCCAGTGAGTACATGTTCAACTCCTTCAACCTCCTCTCGTATGATAAGTCCCCCAGTCCCTTGATCATCTTTGTCGCCCTGCGCTGCACCCCCTCCAGTAACTTAATGTCCATCGGCAGATAAGGACCACTTGGCCCACCTAGTCTGCCCATTTCCCTACTTACAGGATAGGCCACAGATCCTAGTTAACCAACAGCCTATTTCTTCCTACCCCCCACAAGGATTGCCTTATGTCTGTCCCATGCATTCTTGAATTCTCCCACAGTTTTAGACCCCACAACCTCCTTAGAAAGGCTGTTCTATGCATCCACTACCCTCTCTGTGAAAAAAATACTTCCTCACATTGCCCCGGA
Organism: Neoceratodus forsteri; assembly: GCA_016271365.2. NCBI lineage: Eukaryota > Metazoa > Chordata > Ceratodontiformes > Ceratodontidae > Neoceratodus > Neoceratodus forsteri. The sequence goes on along the minus strand of CM028132.1, from coordinate 425,570,894 downwards.
ACTGCCCCCCTCTATCTTTAAATTGTGTCCCCTTGTTCTTGCATGTCTCTTTTTCTGACAGATGCTACCCTCTTGGACTCTGTTGATTCCACTGAGGTACTTAAAAGTTTCTATCATGTCCCCCCTCTCCCTTCTTTCCTCAAGGGTATACATATTAAGCTCCTTTAGTCTCTCCTCATACAGCTTCTCTTACAGACCCTGCACCATTTTAGTTGCCCTCCTCTGGACTGCCTCTATTCTGTCTATGTCCTTGTGGAGATGGGGTCTCCAGAACTGGATGCAGTACTCCAGATGGGGTCTCACCAACTGTCTGTAAAGAGGGATAACAACTTCCTGTTTTCTGCTGGTGATGCCTCTCCCTATGCATTCCAGTATACCCCAGCCCTCCCTACTGCCTTCTCACATTGCTTGCTAACCTTAAGGTCATCTGATATGATTACCCCAGGTCCCTTTCCTTTTTGTTGCTGTTACTACCCCCCCATTGTGTAATCTTCCCCTGGGTTCTTGTTTCCCAGGTGCATTATTTTGCACTTCTTTGCACTGAATCCTAGCTGCCATACTTCTGACCATTCCTCCAACCTTGCCAAGTCCCTTCTCATCCTTTCCACGCCTCCTTGTGTATCAACCCTGTTGCAGATCTTTGTGTCATCTGCAAAGAGGCATACTTTTCCTTTCAGTCCCTCTGTGATGTCACTTATAAAGACATTAAAAAGGACTGGACCCAGTACTGAACCCTGCGGTACCCCACTAGTAACCCCTCTTTCTTCAGAGTGGACTCCATTTACAATTACCTTCTGTGTCCTGTTGTCCAGCCAATGTTTTACCCAGGCTACCACCCTGGGACCCCTCCCAGGCTGGTTAATTTGACTATTAATCTTTTGTGTGGGACTGTGTCAAATGCCTTGCTAAAGTCTAGGTAGGCTATGTCCACAGCCCTCCCTGGTCTACTACTTTGGTCACCCAGTCAAAGAAATCTATTAGATTCATCTGACATGACCTTCCCACTGTGAACCCATGCTGCCTTGGGTCCTGTGCCCCACTGGCCTCTAGGTACTCAACTATTCTTTCCTTCAGAAGTGACTCCATCACTCTCCCTACCACAGAGGTCAAACTGACAGGTCTGTAGTTTCCTGCCTCTGTCTTGGTCCCACTTTTGTGAAGGGGAATCACATCTGCCTTCCTCCATGTAGTATAAAAAACAAATGATAGGTCAGTGTGGTGTGTAGCTTTACAACCCTCTGGTCGAACCATTTTCCCCTCCTTTCGGTTCTATAGTTCTCTCCCCTCAATCTGAGTCTATTTCATCTGATAGTCCAAGAATTTGTGTTCGGTGATAGTCCTGTGATTTCCTACAATAGTTAATCTGTAAGGGCAGAACAGACAAAACATAAGTCACCCCTTACTCTCCTATACCAGAACAGACAAAACATAAGTCACTCCTTACTCTCCTATACCCCAGAGAGAACATTCCCAACTCTTTCAGTCTTTTGTCATAGGTCCTATGCCTTAGATGTTTTATTCTTTTTGTCATCCTTCTCTGCACTTGCCTTTTGGGCTTGTGGCTTATTGACCTCATTAGCACCCCTCACTGGAAATATATCTCTATACACCACACTGACCCATCATTTATTCAAATATATATATATATATATTTTATAAATTGCAAAAAACGTTGTTAATGCTCTAGTTAGGGTTAAAGCTACAAAAGTAGGGAAATGTGGCATTAGGGTTTCCAACCCTAACACCCAACCCCCACCCTGCACACACCAATGGGCGTAGGGGGTGTGCCTTGGGATCATCAGCCCTAACACTCACCCCATTCTCCTATATTGTTCCCATCTCAGCTTATTTACTTATGGAATACATATGCCTGTTTGTGTGTGCAGTGTGGGGGTGGGGTGTTAGGGTTGGAAATCCTGTCACCACATTTGTCTACTTTTGTGGCTTTAACCCTAACTAGAGCATTAATGAAGTTTTTTGCAATTTATTTCCTTACTTTTTGAGATAGTATAATTGTATCCTTATTTGCCTGTGGGAGCGCATGGCCTGCCAGGCCCTGTGCTTACATTTATAGGACAACAGTGACCAAATTGTCAGCATAGCCATCTTATTACCCCACCTCATGTACCCAGTACAGAAAATGTTCAAATCCCTGCCAAAATGTAATTCTGCACAACTGCAATGCCATTCCATGCCACAGGTGCAAAAACACATTTTTTTCCAGAATTTGAAAAATGACAGCTGTAGCATACATGAGGTGGTGTAGTAAGAAGGTTATGTTTAAAATCTGGGGTCAAAATAATGAAAATTTCCAAAGTTACTAATGTGCATAACCAAAATTTCAATGAATGGTCATAACTTTGCCATTTTTGCATATTTTGACCCACATTTTCAACATAGCCTTCTTATGACCCCACCTCATGAACAAGGCCAGGAAAAATATTCAAATCCCACCTGAAAGGTGAGTTCACCAAGCAACAGTGAAATTGCCTTTCAGGCAGGAGTTACGTAAATAATGACAGTCCTATTGTTAATAAGGTGGGGTCCCCATAAGGCCACATTGAAAATTTGGGTGAAAATGTTAAAAAATGGCAAAGTTATGCATAAAAGTTGACCCCCCCCATTGAAATACATTGAACTGTCTTTACTTTAGTTTCTCATAGTTCAGTCGCTGGTTCCTGCAGCAAGATGTGTATTTGATTGGAGAGTGGATCTCAAACCTGGAACCTGTTCAAGTGAGTGAGGGTGTGTGGGGGGGTGTACTGGGAGGTGTGGGTTGCTGGGTGCTGAGTGGGAAGTGGGGATGGGGGCACTGATCGGCGAGGGACCATTTTCTTTTATTGCAGGTTAAAAACAAAAAAATTGAGAGACCATTTTCTTCATTTCACATTTGTGTAATAACAATAATGGGGCCCACAATTGGCGGGTGGGGGACAGAAAATCCTAGAGGAGGCAATGAGAAAGTGAACTGATGTCAATGAAAAGGTGTGTGACTGGAAAGAGCCAGACATCCTTCACAGAATTTTGGACCTGTGCCTTAAGGAAGAAGAAGAACCCAGTGAGAAGTTACTGGACCGATGTTGAGATGTCATCAGATACAGTCTTAAAAACAACTAACCCCCATCTTTTCAACCAGCTTTATGCTGGACTTGACCGTCATTCCTTAGTGGGTCAGTTTATAAGTGAAGTCCTCAATGCAAGCCTGTATACCTATGAGACTGCACCTGTGTTTGTCCTGATGGAAGATATAATTCTGAAGAAGCTGCAAGAGCTCATTGGGTGGAAGAAAGGTGATGGGATATCCTGCCCAGGTGGCTCAGTCAATAACACATATGCCACTAATTTGACAATGTACTGGTATTTTCCAGAGATAAAAACAAAGGGCTTGGGGTCTGTTCCCAAACTGGCTTTATTCACCTCAGCAGAGGCACACTATTCTATAATAAAAGGGGCTGCATTCCTGGGGATCAGCATGAACAATGTCTACATAGTAAAAGCTGATGAAAGAGGAAAAATGATCCCTGAAGATCTGGAAAAGCAGATCAAAAAAGCCAGATGCCAGGGTTCAGTTCCATTCCTGGTAAGTTCCACTTCTGGAACGATGGTCCTGGGTGCATTCGATCCCCCTAAATGAGACTGCTGACATCTGTGAGAAGCACCAGCTCTGGGTTCACATAGATGCTGCTTGGGGAGGTAGTACATTTCTGTCAGCAGAGCACAGACACCTGCTGAACGAAATTGAAAGCTGAAAGTTGCCCCTACTGTTGAACTGTTGTGTTTGTCCAGCAGTTGTTCTCCAGCATCTTCTTGGTGTGCCCAAAAACATTGGATTAAAGTGGAGATTTCAAACTAGAACTTTGAGACAAGAATGAGAAGAATAAAGGAGAGGAGAGTTGAGGGAAAAACTGGAGGGAGATAAGAAATGGAACTTGACCCACTCCAGGACGAGAGAAGACAATACCTATTTGTAAAAGTGTAATATGTGCAGACACGCACCTTTTGCATTTGCTACAGGTATGCTGTTGTTGTCTGGGGGAAAGGGGGTTGTCTCCTCGTTTTGAAATAAAAGATGTTACACCCAGATGAGTTATATTTCTCAAAACAAATGTGAAATGAACTAATTTTACAGCAGACAGATAGATAGATAGATTGATTTAAGTCTTTGATTTTTAAAACAGATAGATAGATAGATAGATAGATAGATAGATAGATAGATAAATAGATAGATACTGAAGGAGAGAGAGGGGAGATGAAGCCATTGCCGGTTCACTGCTGGCAGTGCAGCTAGCAGCACACCTCCATCTGTGGCTGCAGATGTCAAGAAATTCCCACTGTTTTCATACAGAGGATGTGATAACGGCTCCTATCTACGCTGGACACCTGGGATCTTGGGTGCCCAGAAAATGTATTTTGGGCCATTATGTTAATAAACAAACATCAGAATCTAGCTAAATGGGTTCAGTTAGCTGGGTTCTGAAGTTTGTTTTTAAAAATCCCAGCACTTTTGTGTATTTTGCACATTTGTCAGTTCATGGAACAAATGAACAAGATGGTGGTTGACACGGCATGAAAAATGTTTGGTGCCCTGCTAATTCAGTAGCGCAAAAGCAAAAACTAGCATTTGCGGCATCAAATTTTTACTTCTCAACTTTTAATCATAAATTTCTCTTGTCATCTCTCATTAGACTTGGCATGTCCCTGGATGTTGTCAGCTGGTGTCAGAAGTACCTGCTAGACCAAACTCAGTCCACAATAATTAACAGTTTATGTTCCTCCCCGTGCCCAGTTTCACTGGGTGCTCCTAAAGGTTTTATTTTGGGTCCCCTTTTATTTAGTCTTTTCTTAAACGCTTTACCTACTACATGTTGTAACACTCAGATTTTTCTATATGCAGATGACACAGTGATCCTCATGAGTGGTGCCAGTTTTGATGATGTACGAATAAATTTGGCATCTGCTTTTATAGAAATCCAAAAGTAGTTTCTTACAAATAAATTGGTCTTAAATGAAAAAAGACTAGATCGATGATCTTATACAATCACATAAAGAAGCTGATTACTGAACCCGTTCTCTCTTTCCTTAACCTTAAGATGATGGAGATAGAACAGGTTATGACTTGTAAAATGTGGGGTTTACTTTGGAATATGGTATGACTTATGAACAACACATAACTCAAATGATTCGAGTAGTTCACCAAAAGTTAGGTGCACTTTATAGACTAAATCCCTTATTAATACCATCTACTAGGATGCTTTTGTTACAAAGTTTTCTTTTACCAGTGATTGACTACAGATGACTGTTTTATCACTCTACTGGAGAGGGGTTGCTATCCAGGTTACAAACTTTGCTGAACCAGATAGCTCATTTTGCTTAGCAGTTGCCTTACTGGACTCATCATTGCGATTTGCTAAAACACATTGGGTGGCTTTCATTAGACCTGAGGTATCAATTTCAATTAGGGATCCTTGCTAAAGAAATAATTTCAAACAAGGTTCCCACTTCCTTCCATTTCCTTTTCAAAAAACATATTAGTTCTGTTTCAACCTGTTTATCTGTCCATCAGTTCTTTGTGATTCCTAGAATGAAAAAAAAACATTGGTTGGTCAAAAAACAATGTTCTACAATTTATCTATATTTTCTAATTCTCTTATAACTATTTTTGATTGTATTAATGTCTCTGTTCATAGTTTTAGACATGCTTTGAAAAAATATTTATTTTCCAGGTGTCAGTGTTAATGTTTCACTTAGTATTGTGTTTACATTGTTTAACTTTGATTGTAATATGTTTTTTATGTTATTTTACTTATCAGTTTGTTCATATGAATGTATTTTCTTGTTCATTGTTCTGGTCGCCCATGAAAATGGGTCTTTGGCCCATGGATTTACCAGATTTTAAATAAACAAAGAAAACAAACTTTTGCCGCAGAACATTATCTGAAAACCACTATTGTGCATGCGCACGTCAGAAAACATTACATTTAAAAGCCTTATAACTCAGGAACCCTAACATCCATACTTAAAAAGGGATATTGCACTCCTGGAGAGGGTCCAGAGGAGGGCAACCAGGATGATGCAGGGGCTGGGGGAGAAGTACTATGGGGAGAGACTCAGGGAGCTCAACCTGTATTCCCTGGAAGAGAGGAGGGATGGGAGGACATGATTGAGGTCTTCAAGTATCTTAAGGGGATCAATAGGGTAAGCCAGGATAGGGTGTTCCAGCTGAAGGAGGAGGGGGGCCACTAGGGGGCACCAAATGAGGCTGGTGGGTGGGAGACTCAAGGGGGAGATGAGGAGATACTACTTCACTGAAAGGATGGTGGAACCCTGGAATGCCCTGCCGGCAGAGCTGGTGGTGATGGACACTGTGGAAGGGTTTAAGATGGGCTGGCATAGGTATATGGGGAGGGTACATCGCAACAGGGTTGGCACTAGGGGCAGTCAGGGAAAGGGGGTTGGGGACCTCGGGGAGGCGGGAAGGAGGCAGCAGATGGTACCCTGAATGGGCACTGACCCCCCCCAGCAGACTCGATAGACCATAGGGCCTACTCTGCTGGCATCTTAGTATGTTCATATGTTAATATTTTTTCACCAGACCTGTCAAAAGAATTACCTTGGGACATGACACATGTCCCCTGCATGTTTGGGAAAAAAATCTATTCCATGTAGCTGTAGGGGAGAGCAAAAAAAAAGCGATGTTAAGTATAGAAAAAAAGTTAGATGTTTACAATAAATGACACATATGTATCTCAGAAACCACACAAGCTGCCATCACAAAAATTTCCACACAACAAGACCTTGCCTCCTAAACAACACATACAAAATTTCAGCTCAGTTTGTCAAAAGAAAGCAAAAGATATTAATGTGCAAAGTTAGGGGGTTAACATTAAACAGGCTACTCAACTCAAACTATAGGGGCGCATGCCCCTATAATATATATAGATATATCAGAAAACATCTGAAGTCAATATACATTCTACTGTTCTAAAACTATACAAATCTATACTGGTATATGTGAAAATATGCTGAAGCTAACGAGACTGAATAAGGTTACAGGAAATGTAAACATAACAAACCAGTGCTAACTGTCACACAGAAATCCATTTTTACAATTAAACATTAAAACATTCCAAGAGGAAATACTACCTAATATTATTTCCTCAAAGTAGTATCTTCCACCTAGATTCCATTATTGTGCCTCTCTCTGAGCCATCAGGAAAAAAGGTATTTTAAAATGTGTATGTAGCTACGAAATGGTGTGCAGTCCCAACCAGAAAGAAAGCCAAGTAAAACAAGAAAACTGAAGAGAGAGAACTCTGATGGCCCAACAGACAGAATCATGCAAGTGCTCATGCTTTATGCTTCATGCAGCTGGAAATGGGTAGATGCCTTCCCCCTTCCTGGGCATGCATTGCTGTGGGTAACTGGTCCCCTTTGAGGACCCTGGCATCTGTGTAACCAGGCCTACTATCCCATATTACATCTGATCATTTCTGACCAAAACCCTTTATTCCCTTCGAGCTAGGATTGGTTGCACCTCTGTGCCTCTCTAATCATAGCACTGATCCAAGGTGCCCATGCTGACCCAAAAGAGGTTTCTTTTTTTTATTAATTCAATATGCTTTATTGATTTTAAAAGCAGCATACATACAGGATGAAAAATAACACAGTGCAGTGGCCATGTTGCTGCTCAAGAAAAAGAGAAAAATACCACAAATACAAAAACACAAATACCCAGATATTACAATATCACAAAACACCAACAATAACATAAAACAAGCCCCCCAAAAAAAAGAGGTTTCTAAATAGTGGACTTTTGCTAAAGTCCCCATATATGCCACTGTCCAAGAGACAGCTGCCTCCCATGCTGTTACTGTAGGAACTTCAGGTGATCTCTATATTCAAAGGTTTAGCACTGTGCAACTGACATTTAGTGCAACATAGCACAGTGCAAAATAAGGACTATAAAAAGCAGGTCTTAACCCAGGGCAAACCCCAGAGGTGGGGAAAGGCACTACAGCAAACACACACACACGAAATGTCACACAATGTGTGCCTGATGAAGGCATTCATGCAGGATGAGCAGCAGGAAAATGCCCCCCCCCCAGACCCCGGCACAGGTAGACCCCGGAGTCAGTTGAAAAAACAATTATGACCGACTCACCACACACTATGACTGATTTTTCCAACTAGTTTGAAATTTGTGACTTCAACTAACTAAAGAAAATCCAACCAATTTTTTCAACTTTCACCATTGTTGCATTTTATTATGTAGTAGTTTGTCACTTTTCTAACTTCATATCTTGTGCCAAATAACACCACTAGGGAGTAATTAACAGACAGTTAATCACTAGTCATGCCTCATTGCTTAATAAATCACATTTTGGTTTACATCCAATTCCGCACACACATCACAAGCACTCATAGGGGTCAACCTTAATCTTATTTTGCACTAGCCAGCAGGGCAAGGCAATTCAAAATTTCAGTAGCCTGCAAATGACTGCAGTAGCCCACAATTAAAATGGCAAATTTTGATCAGTTATACATGAAACAATTCAAGATAAGAAATACTCTGATTATTGTACATTTATCATGTTTCCCTATTCCTTCCTGCCACATCTGCAATGCAAAAAAAATTAAAAATAAAAAGGCTGCAATGCCATCACATACGGTGAACCCCACATTGTTTTGTACCACAGCCTTCTATCTTCCATAGACATCACAGCAGCAAATGTTCAGTCAAGCAGACATACCTACACACACACACACACACACACACACACACACACACACACACAGACACACAGCAGCCGACACCATCATGAACCTCACCACACTCTCACCACCATACACAGGGCAATGAACAGAGCCTGGCAGAGAAAGTCACGCCGCTCAGCCCCCACCCTATAGTCATCTGGAGACATGCACTTCTGGAAGTTTTTGTACAGTGAACCAGGTGCACATCTAAGATTTCTTTGGTTGGGGGCTTCACAAACCAAAGGGGTTTGGGAATAGTAATCTGTGGCACTTTTATATTTAAAAGCATAGATTTTTACTATGCTCTGCCCCAACAAAAGTAAATTTTTCTTTAACAGTGTCCTTTCATCCTTTTATCTGTCCACGGGAAACAGTGCACAGGCATGTTGCTATACTACCTCTATTTCTATATGGGATGATCTATGTACCTCAGGAATGTCTATTTTAACCTTTCAAACTATGTATTTTATTAAGGTTTTTTGGGGGGACCAAACATGATCTAAAGCTTTGTTTAGTTAGGTGGGTAAGGGTGGGAATGTAGGGTGGGACTGTATGGATGGTGTTAACATACTAATATACTAAGAAGCCAGCAGAGTAGGCCCTGTGGTCCATCGAGCCTGCTCTGGGATCAGGATCAGTTTAGGGAAAGGGAAGCTATGGTGAGGCTGTGATAAAACCCCACCACCTGCAGTTGACTAGGTACCCACAAGGGGACCACAGTTGTGACAGGGTCTAGCGCACTACCTCACATCAGACAAGCACCACTCTTTGTTCTCAGGGCTATGGGAGCAAACTGTTTTGCTGTGTTACAAACAATAAAACACAACACATTACTATCAAGAAGTTAATTCACAGATTAAAACCAGTGCCACCATCACTAATCATTAATTGTGCTTCCTGCATCCAATAATATCTTATACAGCATGTTATCCTATTAAAGTCAAATACTAGCATTTCCCCTACAACATGTAACTCAGGACATAGAGGCACTGGTATCATTTAGGTATTATGTACAGTATGTGCATGTATCATTTTTTAACAACTCCACCTACACTTACATTGAACTGTTGTAAGAAGAAGAAAAATAATCATTTATAAGGCGCTTTTCATACACAGTGTATCCCAAAAGCACTTTACAAGCAATGCTAGACTGGTAGTGAAGTGACTGAATGTGCAGTCACAAACATTTAAAATACACTTTGTTTCAGTTCTCTTTTTTTGCATTTCACTGGTCACCAAATAAAGTGCTAAATGCAATTTTATATTCTAGTATGAAATGTACAATGTACCTTACCAGTTTCCAAACATAGGCTATGTTCTCCAATATCATATCAGGCTTTAACAAAGTTCAAATAAAACCTGCACTAAAAGTACACATCAAGACTGGCATTGTCATGTAATGCAGTTCTATGCTGAAAAAAAACCCAACTTGTGTCTAATATCCCTATAACCATTGATCTGTATCACTGTTCACATGTTCCCTTACAAGGCTGGAATGTCCCATCCCTCTGTTCATTTTAGGTTAATTCTACCATTCTGCTAAATAAAATAATCTAAAAGAATATCCAAGTTTATTTGTCCTCAGTATTACAATATAGTGACAGTTCCCTTATGTGAGAGTTTTACTCACTTGAATGTCTTGGGGGAAATCACTCCCTCGGAATAATAGGAGCAGTCAGGGCAACAGACATGCGTGGTATTTATACCACATCACAGAGGAGGGGATGACCTATGAAATGAAAAGAAAGATGGAGATAGGCACAAAAGGTTTTTTTTTTTGTTTTCAGCATAGAAATGTTTTATGTAACAGAGCCAGTAATAATGTATAGTTTTTTAATACAGATTTTATTTGAACTTTGTTTAAACCTAATATGATATTGAAGAACATAGCCAAACTTTATAAACTGGTACACAGTGGATGAAATAAAGAAAAAGTGAAAGTTACTTTTGCAAATACCTGACTTGTTCATTTCACTTCAGACTGATGCAGACGACAGAAGGTGCCAATCCGGTCATGACTGTTAAACCAAATGCCTTTCTCTTCAGCAGGTATTATTCCCCCCAGCTTCAATATCACATTGCGCCCCACGCCCCTCGCATTGCACCCCTCACATCATGCCCCTGTCCTGACTCTGGAGTGAACTCTGCTTCGGTGCCTCCATGCTTAAGTGTTTCCAGTTTGTCCCCTCACTCCAGGTGCTTCTGTTGCAGACTTGCAGTCAGTGTCTGCTTTTCTCTCCTGACTCCTAAGATGAGTCCCGACTCCCAGGCTCACTCCAGTCCCAGCAGAGCTGTGCGGTCAGTGTGGTGCACTACTCTACATTGTTGCAAGGCACAAAACACCACCACATCCAGACTACGATTGAAATTTTTTCTCCCTTCAGACAGGCTTGCTTGGCTTTGGCTCTGCTCGGTAGTTGCTTTGTTGGTCGGTCACTGGGTGATGGATCTTCTCAGCTCTCAGTTGTGGCTCTGTATAACTCCTCCTGCTCTCTAAGATTTGTACTAGGCTGCAGTCTGCTCTTAACAAAAATTTAAACATACCGCCTCGGAGTCTTGGCCACACCCCCTGCCTGACGCTGTAGCCAACTTGAGCCAATGATCTCTATATGTCTGCTGTGGGCTGCAGCTTCCCCTTCCCCCCGAGGGCCGAAACAAAGACAAAGCCCACGAAAGCCAAACAAAAAATTTATTGTTGAGATGCCAGGAGCCACGCTGACTGGCTTGTTTGCTACCCCTGCTACAAATGTTTGCTATGCTCCTGTGTGTCTGGTGTATCAGTGGCTATGCCCTTGGGAGGGGACTTTCAGGGTGTGCAGAAGCTGCTTGCTCAGCCGGGGGAGAATAAGATGTGAGGAATCCCAAAGCTAATTCTACTACAGGAGTCGTTGATTTAAAAAAAAATTACAACTCCACTCAATTACAGCTGCAGCTTAGGGCAATTCCAGCTGATTGCAACTGCCCTGAATTGCGGCCCATGATTCCGACGGCTGACAGCAGCTCCAGGGTCTAGACACAGGCCCTAGAGGCACCATGCAGCCACAAGTCACATTCAAAGTCCTCAGTGACAAAGAAATCGTGAGTTGGCACCATCTTAACAGGCCTATGCTCATACAACAGTGTGAGCTGCTGCTTGACCAGCTCTGGATAGACACCCACCACAGCTATACAATGTCTGTAGAGCTCAGGGTGACAGCAGCACTGTGCTTTCTGGCCACTGGAATATTCTAGACACCGGTGGAGGCACCACTGGTATTACTCAGTATGCCAACTTTAGCCTGTTGGAACAGTTCCTAGAGTCCCTGCTGGCATGCTGCAGAGTTCATTGTATTCCACCACACCAGTATAGAGAACAGCAACCATGCAGAAATTCTATCGAATTGTGCACCTACTGGCCATACTGAGTGTCATTGACAGCACCCATGCTGCCATCTGTGCACCCACAGGCAATGAGGTGGAGGTCTATGTGAATAAAAGGGCTTCCACTCCATCAACTGCCAGGTTGTGTGCAGTGCAACAGGGTGTATCATCATTGTCCCGGCACGGTACCCTACTAGTGCCCACAATACCTTCATCTGGCACAATTCCATCCTGTATCAGAGGTTTGAAGGTGAGGATATACCTAGTAGGCACCACAGTCAGTGAGTATATGTTCAGGCCCTCTCCTCAGAGTCATCAGTAATGTCACCAACAATACTATTCACCTACACAGGGGACAGTACATATTCCCCATGTCCCTGGATCATAACACTTGTCCTACATCCCGCATCCATTGCAGAGGGCAGGTACAGCATGGCACACATAGCTACATGCAATTTTATCAAGTGGGTCCTTGGTATGCTCAAGATGCGGTTCAGGTGCCTTGGTTATTCTGGTAGTGCCCTTCAATACACCCCTTAGAAGGCCTGTGCCATATTCTTTGCCAGTGGAATTCTACACAACATGGCACTCAGCATGATGGCATATACTTGCCAGCCTTGGAGGGAAACACTGCAGCTAATGCAGAGCCACTGGACCAGTGGATGCAGAAGAAACTTCACAGGCATGACTCCAGGATGGCCGGGAGGTCATAGGTGCATACAGCCTGCTTCATTACAGACCTCTTCAGACCCAGACGGTGAGTACAGAGCACACAGGAGACTGTAATGTTTACAAAAATGTATAAAGGAAATAATAATGAGCAGGAAATAACAGGGATAAACACAAATAAAGAGCCATCCAGGTGGGGGAAGGGGACTGAATGCAAATAAAATGCCATCCAGGCAGGGGGAGGTTCAAAGTGAGACAAAACCAAAATACGGTGTCATCCTGGTGGGGGGGGGTCAAAGGGGGACAAAACAAATAAATTGCCATCCAGACAAGGGTTTAAAAGGGGGACAGAACAAAATAAAAGTCCATCCAGGTAGGTGGGGGGACTTGGGTAATATGAGGAAGGCATGATGTGATATATTTGGGATAGGGCTGGGGGTAATGGGCACCCTAGGTGAGTCCTACTGTATATTTCCAGTGTGGACACATACATTGCCCAAGTGCTATATCTGGGAGGGCAGTGGGGGAGTCATCGTCCACTCAGTGGGGGATGGGTGTAGGGACATGTTAGCCACCCATGGCCATGGTCTCAAGGAGTACTAAACATGCCAAGAAGCAGGCCAGTGTCAGGGTGCATCGTATCCTTGGTGTGCTGGATGTGCTGTGTGTCTGGCTGCCAGCACCGCAGGAGGTGGTGTGACATTGAGGCATCCACGGTGATATGACATTCCCCTCCACTGGAAAGGCCAACGCTGTGGCTGGCTCCCATGGTGCCAGATACCTTGGCTGCAGCCTTCAGCATGATGGCAGTAAATCCCCTGAAATCAGTATACATGCTGGACAACAGGGACTGCTGCAGTCCTCCCAAGACCTTGGTGAACCTCTACAAGTTGGTCATTGTCTTGCAGCATGCAGTGTATGTGGCCCTGTTCGGTCTGCACACCCTCCTGTGTCCCTATGGCTGACTGCAGCAGCTGCCTGTTGACCGCCTCCTACTGTCTGCATGAGCTGTCCCAAGGATAGGGTTAGACTGCACCCTGGGCTGTTGTGCAGCCCAGGTTTGTATCATGGTCTGTACTGCATGGTATTGGGTTGTCTGGGTTGACACATTGATGGCTGGGTCAGAAGGGTTGGCCTGGGGTACCTTGGTGGTGGTGGGCATGCCAGTGGAAAGATCCTGGGTGATAGCTGTACTAGGATTAGGGTCCTGGGGTGGCACAGTGGTTCTGTGCCAAGGGTAGTGGCTAGGGGTGGCATGGCAATGGCTGTGCTAAGGAGAAGGGTGACTGGGTTCCATCATTATTGAGGTCAGCAGCGCAGACAACCCCTCTCAGTCAAGGCTGGACCATCTCTTCATCTTATAAGTCTTTTCCTTGTACTCCTCATCATCATCCTCATCTGACTCCTTTCTGGAGTCTGTTGGAGCCCTAGCATGGGTGGGCCTCAGGGACAGCTGCTGTTGTGATGAGCCTGGGCCATGCTCCCAGATGGTGTCTTGAACAATGGACTGGGTTGCAAAGAGAGGAGAAAAGAGACATGCTGCAGTGTAATGTACATACCTGTGTACTGACCATGGCAGCATGCAGGCCCAGTTTATTGTGCCCTGTCACCCATGTTGCCCATACAGTGCAGTGCCATACACCCCCTTTGCTGTACACACCACACACTCCATTACCAGTGATCACACAGAAGATGACACAAATGTGGCACAGAAAGTGGTTACCCCACAGATGATCACACCACAAGGATACCTGGATATTACCATGTTGCCTACACTCACTGTGTAACACATTTAACAGTCAGAGTCTGGCCAGGATACTGGGGACCCAACTGTAAAGTCTATACAGAAGCAAGCACAGGAAATAAATAGTGGAGGGCCCAGGGTGATATAATCATGTGTATATTCCACATAAATGTGATACACTAGTTCTGTGTGTGCCCCTAAATATGCCTGCAGTGCCACAAATACTCTATCTGAATAGATGGTAAATGCAGGGAGCTGAAGAGGGTAAAAGGTTACAGGAAACCCAGAAGAGGTGGGGGAACACATAAAAAGATCAGACACAAAGGGCAACCCTAAAAGGCATACACCAAGTGCAGTCCAACCCCTAGCCTTACTGTCTGCTGAGCTTCACTGATCTTCACCAACTGGGAGAAAGACCAATCACAGAGGGAAGGCAGACTTCGACAGGTGCAGAAGCAGGGATTCCTTAACAGTGGTTCTACTGAAATCCTCCTTGGAGTGCACAGTCTGGGCTGCTTTCTCCGCTGAGGCAGCTTCTCTCCTCGCTCGCTCTGCTCAGACACAGCCAGCAGCTTCTCTTTCAGCATAAGGAGCTGTTGGTGCACTTACCCAGAATTCCTGACTGATGTACAGTATGTAAAACAGCATTTGTACACAGCTAATAGAAAGCTCTCAGCTGGAAGCAACAGCTCAGACACAAAGGGCATCCCTAGGAGGCATATGCCAAGAGTGGTCCAGCCCCTAACCTTATTGTCTGCTGAGCTTCACTGATCTTCACCAACTGCTGTACCCACTACTGAAATAGTGGTCAGCTAATAGAAAGCTCTCAGCCAGAAACAACCAGAAGCAACAGCTCAGACACAAAGGGCAACCCTAGGAGGCATATGCCAAGTGCAATTCAGCTCCTAGCCTTACTGCCTGCTGAGCTTCACTGATCTATATATACACATTTTTTGGTCCACTCACAGCCTCTACCTCAAGTTGTCTATAAATTCCTTTCATCTATAACAGCTCAGGACAACAGCCACCCCTTACACACCCTGCTGAGCAGATACACACCCCAATGAAATAGCAGGCACCCCTTTTCTTTTATCGGAAGATTGCCTCTAGGCAATCTGCTTCTCTTGCCAGGAACTTAAACAGAGAAATAAAGGCCACTATGAACCTTTTGAACTACAATGACTGTGGAACACTATTTACCAAGGACTTCATTTATAGAGTGGGGCATTGTCCAACATGCTCCACAATCAGAAACCTCCGATCACAGCTTCATGCAGCATGGGCTGAGATAAAATACCTGCATGATATATTAAATTGGCCCCCACTGGGCAACAGTGTAAAACCTTTAGTTTCAAGGCGCATTACACCAGTACCCCTACCCCAAAGGAGAAACAGATCAGGGGGCTGGCAACAGGTCTCAGGTCTCATACAACTGGCACACAATCCTCAATATAGGAAGGTACCAAACCTATTCAAACATCGAATAGGTACACTGCACTATCTACCATGACAAATAGCGTGACAAGCATCAAAAATTCTGTGAACCCAGAGTGGTGCACAGAGGTACAGTGCACAATTAAACCCACTAAAAAGGACAAGCAGAAACCGGTACTAATAATCGGCGACTCAATGATTAGGGGTGTAAAGACTCACCTCCAGCAGGACCATGCTTCAACTACGTTAAGGTGCCTCCTTGGAACGTCGGCATGAAGGGACACCAATCACATAGAGGAAATTGTTCGAGGCGTTAATCGAAACACATATGTCATTCTCCACATAGATACAAATGACCTATCCAGTAAGTCAGTAGAGGAAACTAAACAAAACCTTACCAGGCTGGAAGACAAGCTTGCTTCCCTTTCGTCCACTATCACATTCTCTGAAATTCTGCCAGTCTGGAAAAAAGGAGACAGCAGGCAGAAGATCAGGGAAAGGGACATCTCTGAGCTAAACACCTGGCTAAAGGACTGGTGCCAGGAAAAAGGTCACCACTTTATTGGAAAATGGCAGGACTTCTGGGAACAGGAGTTCTTTAAATTTGACAGCCTACACCTCTCAAAGGAGGGGACCTGAGTGGTAGGGCAAAAATTTGAAGTTCACATCGGTCACTTATACTAGTGGATGGGGGGGGTGGTGCAGGCACCCCTAGCACAAAAAGGATTGCCAAATGCCACTCGCCCATCATCAACTAATTTAGCACAAGGATAAGCCAGTCATACTCGGACCAAACATCACATCAAATGTACTCAGACCAAACATTTCAAGAAAATTACATAACCAAAACATATTAGAAATGCAAATGACCAAAACAGAAGCAGATGGAAGGCAATGTGTGTCAATGCTCGTAGTCTGCCAAACAAAATCCCTGATCTCACAGCAATAATGGCAGATGCACAATTACACCTGGGTCACTGTTATGGAAACGTGGTTCACTGGGAACCACTCCTGGGATGTCACAATCCCAGGGTATGCATTATTCCAGAAAGATCACGAGGCACAGAAAGAGGTAGAGGTGACATTGTATGTCACAGATGACATATGTGCAACTGAAATCCAGGGAAACACAGTAAAGCAGAGGCCCTTTGCGTTACACTAGGAGCTGGGCACAAAGCCCCTATCTGGGTAGGAGCCATATACAGACCCCCATCCCAGGAGGCCGACGTAGGCAAAGAGCTCTTGGAAACCATCTTGATGATGGTGGACAGGGGTGAGATGTTGCTGGTGGGGGACTTCCGTCCATCAGATGTGGATTGGTTCTCATTCACAGCATCCTCAGACCAGAGCAAAGAGTTCCTTTTTGCACTAAGGGGAGCAGGTTTGCATCAACTGGTGAACTCACCCAACAGAGATAAAGGAATATTGGATCTAGTGCTGACATACAGCACAAGCATCCCAGAAGCAGAGGTGGGAGCCAATCTAGGGACCAGTGATCACAGTTCAATCTGGTTTACTGTGAAAAATATGGAGGAAAATAGTCACACCAAAATCAAGGTACTAGATTTCAGAAAAGCCAGCTTCCCCAAAATGAGAACTATGATTTCATCTATGCTAGAAGGAGAAATCACAGGAGATGTAGAGGACTGCTGGAATACTCTGAAGGCTGCTCTGCACACAGTAACAACTGTATGCACTAAGCAGATCAGCAAGTCCAAAAGAAGGAAAAGACCTCTCTGGTTCTCTCATGAAGTAGCATCCAAAATTAAAAAGAAAACAAAGGCTTTTACACAATTCAAGCAAACCAAACACAAAGCAGACATGGGAAAATACAAGAACAAATTAAATGAGGCAGGGAAAGCTGTTAGAAGGGCAAAAGCACAGACAGTAGAGAAAATAGCACAGGGTGTTAAGAAGGGAGACAAAACCATCTATAGATACATAAGAGAAAAAAGTAAAACTAAGGGAGGAATAGCCTGACTAACAACCAAGGAAGGTAAGATGGCAGAGAGTGATGAGGACAGGGCAGAAGTGCTAAATGAGTTATTTTGCTCTGTCTTCACCATAGAGGACAGTGGCAAAGGTCCCACACTGAGCAGGACACAGGAAGATACTCATGGAGCAGATACTAGCCCCTTCACAAGGGAGAGGGTCCTAAAAGAGCTTAATAAACTGAAAGTGGAAAAAGCCATAGGACCAGACGGCATACACCCTAGGATATTGAAGGAGCTCTGAGAGGAACTGGCCGCATCACTGGCTGAGCACTTCAACAAGTCACTAGACAGAGGGAAAATACCTCAGGACTGGAAACAGGCAACCGTTGTGCCCTTACACAAGAGCAGAAACAAGGAACAGGCAGGAAATTACCACCCTGTCAGTTTGACCTCAGTTGTGGGAAAATGATGGAGTCACTACTAAAAGAGAGGATAGTGGTGTACCTAACAGATGCTGAAAAAATGGACCCAAAGCAACATGGCTTCACAGCAGGATGCTCTTGTCAAATCATCTTGAGCAACTTCTTCAACTGGGTCACCAGAACATTGGGTCAGGGAGGGGCGGTGAACATTGTATACCTAGATTTCAGCAAGGCCTTTGACACCGTCCCTTACAGAAGGCTAACCAACAAGCTGGAACATAAGGGAGTTGGCCAGAAGATGGTCAGCTGGATCAGTAACTGGCTGAACGATAGGACCCAGAGAGTGCTAGTCAATGGATCATTGTCAAGGGAGAGTAGGGTGACCAGTGGCATCCCACAGGGATTGGTACTGGGACTGATCCCATTTAACATATTTATAGCAGACATAGCGAATGGACTAACAGGGAAGGTTTGCCTGCTCACAGATGATACAAAACTCTGCAATAGATTGGACACAAGGGAAGGAGCAGACAACATGAAAGCTAACCTTAGAAGGCTAGAGCATAATTTAATGCCAAACAGTGTAAGGTAATGCACTTGGGAAAGAGGAACCCTGGAAAAAAGTACACACTGGGAGGACATCAACTTGAGGAGACACAAATGGAGCGAGATCTTAGCATAATCATCACCGACGAATTAAAGGTAGGAAAACAACGTGAGAAAGCAGCACAGAAAGTGGGTGGCATCCTCAGATGTATACAGTAAGTACAGGTATTTATAGTAGAAAGAAGGAGGTTATCATGCCCCTCTATAGGTCCTTGGTGAGGCCACACTTGGAGTACTGCATTCAGTTCAGGAGACCTCATCTCAAGAAGGACGTTGACCATTTGGAAATGGTGCAGTGAAGGGCTACTAAAATGGTGCATGGACTGCATCACAGGTCATATGACGCAAGACTTAGGGAGCTGAACCTATACTCCTTTGAGAAGAGAAGAAACAGAGGGGACATGATTGAAACATTTACGTACGTGAGGGGATTTAATGCAGCTCAGACAGGCAATCTATTTCAACAGAACACGGCAGCACACACGGGAGGGCATGATATCAGACTGGTAGGAGGAAGGTTCAAAAGCAACCTCAGGAAGTACTTCTTCACACAGAGAGTGATAGACCCATGGAACAGCCTGCCCCAGGAGGTGGTAGCATCAAAGGCAATCAGGGAGTTCAAACTCACATGGGACAGACATAAAGGACAAGGTAGGATGAAGGCTGCATAGAGAGGGGAGTAGTTTCTAGGGCAGACTAGATAGATCACACGGTCCCCATCTGCCTATGCTTTTCTTCTGTTCTTATGATCAAGGCATCCTGGTGGGCCAGTCCTGCCCTGCACATAGGTATACCATTACAGACAGGGCATGCATCAGTGATGTCCCATGTGTGTGGTGTCCTGTGTACCAAGCAGGATGCATGCCTATGCCTATGGTAGGATGTGTACACATTAACACAGATTTGTGTGGTACATCCTGTGTCTCCATACTTTGCCTGCCTGGTAGGGACCCATATCACCCTCCCCACCCCCTGTTATGCACACCTCAACATCACTGGTGTATGTATGTACACACAAGCCTAATGTGAGGAGACTAATGCAGTCAGTCACATATCTATACCAGTCCAAGCTGCTCTTAAACCCACCTCCTGGGACCCACATCACCTCCACTGGGTGCAGGGTAGAGGCCATCACCTTCTCTTTTGGGGCAAGGAGCACAGCTCTGTTGGGGCCACTGCCTGTAACCTGGAGGTCTTGGACATCCTTCGCTAACACCTCCTTCATCCACCTCTTGAGGTCTGTCAAACACTTCTTTACCTCCTGGAGGGATCAGCCTCTCTCTCTCAGACAGCATTGACGGCATTGCCACATAGGACTAGGCTAGAAACAGTACATCCTCTTTTGAAAACTTCCATTTTCTCTGCCTCTCGGCATCGCCCATGGTACCTGTTGGAAATGGGGAGGACAAACAGCAGGGAGCATTGTATACACACAGCAAAGGTACAGTGGGGTGCAGGCCCCAGTATCCCCGGGCTGGGACATGTACATGCTCCTGCATGGCCAGGCCCAAAACACAGTTAGCTGCCTGCCTAATATAGCCATTGGCCATGTGCAGATACAGGAATAGTCTAGTCCTGATACAGCATAAACAGAGTGCTATGATCACTCATGTCCCTACCGTAGGCCATTCCTCAATACACTTACCTCTAGCCACTTGCAGTACCTCTGTGTGGTGCCCTTTAGTCCTTTTACATACTCCAGGCACAATTAGGCATGCAAATGAATGAATACATTCCAGTAACCAGTAATGCCATGCAAATATGCAGTCTGCCCCCCCAACTGTGAAATTAGTTAATTTGCGTGCTAAGTTTGAACATAGCAGGTTTGCCCTATGCACTATCATATTAGTGCTAGTGATAGCATTAGTGCTGGAATAGCACTAGTGCTGCATCTCCATGCGGCAGACATGATGGCACACCTAGGGATCACGTCATAATGCTGCAACATTGATTCCATCAATTTCAATTGCAAGGAGAGTTCTTCAAAATGAACCTATGTGGCAACTGGTTTACTCAAAGGGTGGTGAATGTCTGGAATAAATTACCAAATGAGGTGGTAGCAAGTTTAACATTGGCTGAATTTAAATTGTCCCTGGATAAATATATGGGAGACAATAAGTATACCGTCTTTGCATAACTGGTCAAGTCTAAAAGGCCAGTTGGCTACAGACTCATACTTTCTATGAATCTATGAATGTCAAGCTATGGCATTTGTTCATGTGCAGTGCAGTGCACGTGCACCATGTGCAAGTGCCACTCAGTTCCTGCTGCATATGAACAACATCCCCCACCTGAAACACACATAGCATTGTGCTAACTCTGAAACATGTTGTGCAAATGGCAGGACACATCCATAATTTCAACCTTTCCATCTCTTCTCCACTGTACCTCAGGTCTGGAAAACTGCAAGGACTACCCCTGTGTTCAAAAAAGGTGACCCCAAGGTCTTAACTAACTACCGACCTATTGCCATTCTACCAACTCTTTGCAAACTTCTTGAGAAGCTTATCCACACTCAGGTCTCTTGTCATCTCCAAAAGTTCAAGATCCAGACTCCTGTCCAACATGGTTTTAGGCCTGGTCACAGCACCACTACAGCCCTTACCCTGTTTACTAGTGAGGTCAAGATGAACATGGATAAGGGTCTCCTTACTGGGGCTGTTTTTGTAGACCTCACGAAGGCATTTGACCTAGTCAATCACCCCCTACTCCTAAGGAAACTCTGTATGTTTGGTGCGGTAGGCTCCACCTTATCATGGTTTAACAGCTACCTTAGCAATCGTACACAAGTTGTTGCCTTTAATAAAATCCTCTCTTCCTCAGAGGTCGTCCCATGTGGTGTCCCTCAGGGTTCCATATTAGGCCCCTTGCTCTTTTCTCTATTCATCAATGATATTCCTTTCTTTCCTACTCACTCCCAGGCTATAATGTATGCTGATGACCTGGTCCTCTTCACTGCCTCTAATTCTGTCACTGACATAAGTGATCAACTATCCCACTCCTTCCAAAGCATTCAGTCCTGGCTCTCCTCGAATCAGCTCATCCTCAACCTACCCAAAACATAGGCCATGCTCTTCGGATCCTCCAGAAAAGTCCAAATAGCTACTCCCTGTCTGCAGGTCCATTGTCTTGATGGTTCTGCCATATCAAATAAGGACTGCTTTAAATACTTGGGTATGACACTTGACCAGTCTCTGAACTTTTCCTCTCATATAAACGAGATCTGCAAGTGTATCAACATGAAGACTGGAGTCGCCTAGAAAGTTTGCCACTCGCTTACCCCTTCTGCAAGGATTTCCATAGCCCAGGGTATCCTCCTTCCAGGGCTTAAATATGCTCTACCAGTCCTGTCCCATGCAAGTGTTACTGCTCTCCACAAGTGGGAAGTAACATACAATAATATTTGTAGATCTGCCCTGTCTGCCCCAGACTCACCCACCACTGTCTCCTCTACTCCTCTTTAAATTGGCTTGCTCCTAATGACTTGCGCTCCTACACCCTTGGATGCTTCATCAACTCCCTTACCCGTATCCCCAGACCTGACTCTCTTGGTGCTATGTTAATCCCTGTGACTTATGCTCATTCCTTGAGGACCTCTGCCTTCCCCCTATTCTTTGTTCCCCCTTGCTCAACAAGAATGGGTGAACAAACTTTCTCCCACTTTGCCCCCAACTTCTGGAACTCCCTACCTCCTCATATCAGGGTCTCCACATCACATGACTCATTCAAGACAGCACTTTCCTCTTACCTAAGGACACACGGTGTCTGCAAATGCTCTTAACCTTCTTTTGTTGTTTGTCCTGTCTGATATTTCTATGTTAAATCTCCTACACATTGTTATGTTTTGCTTCTATCTCTACTTATCTAAATGTAATCCATACTGTCACACCTTCCCGGGTTGGGTCCAATATAGGTATAACTTGATTTTGTTTTCGTTTGTTTCACCCCTGCGTGGGTGACCTCTGTTAACAATGTTGATTTGTTTTTGGTTTTTTTTCTGACCTTCCTGTGTGAGGTCTTGCCTTGGGATACTGTACCATTTTCTACTGTTTACTTTGTATCTTTTTATTCTGTACTCTCCCAGGTCGTGCTTGAAAATAGGCAGGTTAAATTGCCTAACGCACTTACCCAGTCACCAAAAGCTAATAAATAAATAAAATAAATAATTGAGCCAGATAATTCTCATTAGCTTGGTGTAAGGACTGGTGATAGAGATCAGCAAGGATACCATGGCATACAGGAAAAGGAGAGCAGTATGACAAAGGGACTCCCTGGTGTTCAGCCACAGAGCTGGCCAATCTTGTGGTCCTGGTAGTGGTCAAGGAAGACAAACCCCAGGATGAGGGGGCAGAGGCAGCATGCAGGCCCAAATGTGAGATCTGGGCCTCTGTGGGAAGGTGCCTAGCACAGTGCACTGGGGTCATTAGACTGGGGGCCAGTGCAGTCACAGGTTAATGACCTGTCCCACAGGGAACCATGGCACCTGCAGAAGCTCTGGGTGATGGTGGACAGTAGTGCTGTGTCACAGCCAGGTGAGTACAGATGGCTGTATGTATGGTTGCTGTTATGTATCGTGTGCGGTACTGTTTCCATGTTAATGTATTTCTGGGTTACTGTCCCTGAGGGAATATGCACTGTACCTGTGTGTCCCTGTAACAATACACAGGCATGCAATGTGCATATTTATGGAACACATACCAACAGAGGTGAGAAAGAAGTAAGTGCTTGAACCCAGGCCACCCGGAATACCGTTCCAATTGCAATAACCAGCTGCGCCACTGAGACAACTGGAACCTGGGCTGTCCCAGAGCACATTACTTTTTTCT
The DNA here is from genome assembly GCA_016271365.2 of Neoceratodus forsteri. NCBI lineage: Eukaryota > Metazoa > Chordata > Ceratodontiformes > Ceratodontidae > Neoceratodus > Neoceratodus forsteri. The sequence goes on along the minus strand of CM028132.1, from coordinate 425,547,145 downwards.
CAAATGCAAAACCCAATGAAAACACAAATATTTACTTGTAACAACACACAGGAGTGCAGTGTGCATATTTATGGAACACATACAAACAGAGGTGAGAAAGAAGTAAGTGCCTCAGCTGTGTGTCCCTGCTGCATCTCCTCTGTCCTATGAGACCTGCTCCACTGTATGGACAGAGCTTACCAATGCAAGTATATGGCACCACTGTCCCATTAGATGTCCCCTGTGCCTTGTACATTGCAGGACCCCCTGTGGGTCTCAGAGCCATGCACCTGTCATGGAGCCAAGGGTGTGTGGTACCACAGTGACAAGTGCTCACTGTCCATCAGTGGGTGCAGTGTCAGGGTGGGTGACTGTGTCATGTGACATGTATGTGGTCTACATGTAGCTAAGGTAGCAGGTGTACTGAACAGCACTTCACAAAGGCTACTGTTTGTTCTGTACACACTGTCTGTGTTATGTAGCATGAGTGCTGGTATGCATATGCCATGTAATGCATGGTATATTATTACACTAGACTGGGTGTACCATCTTTGATCCTGCCATTGTGTTGTGCTATACCTACGGTATAATGTACTTCCCTACTGCTGCATGGGTATGATTCTTCTGCCCTATTGTATGTGACCTGGGGCTACATGCATTGTACTATGAGGTGTACATAGCCTGTAGCTGACATGTATGGGTATATTTAACAGGGGTGGTGAGGACGGCTGGGAGGGGCTACACATGGGCCTTGCATACACAGAGCTAGGCCATAGCTACAACAGTGGTATAGTGGTCCAGCTGAGCCTGGTCCATGGCACACCTGTCTATGTGGGGTGCCACAGCTCAGCACAAGGGTAAGACATGGCCCTGCATGGTCCTCTTCATCTTCACCATGCACATGTGGCTACTGATGCACAGTACCAGTATATAGGTGTGTGTACTGTTCAGGGTTTATGGTACTGTACCATATGTTCCACTGCATGCTATTGATCATGTCTCCTTTGTCCTCCTCCACAGACACCAAGGCCCAGCAGGCCATGCCAGAGCCAGAAGCAGGAGTGGGGCCTCCAGGACCAGTGGTGGTGGGAGAAGAATCCCAGAGGTGATGGGGCTCAGTGTGGCCAGCCTGCAGAGGGATGGTACTTGGACATGCTTCCATGTAAGTACCCTGCATTTTGCGTTTCACCATCTGGACTGCATGTCTACACTATGCTGCATATTTCTGTGGTTGGAGATGGATGTCCACATGTGTCCCACTAGGCTGCATGCGTGCCTGTGGGGGCAACACCTATGTGGTTGTGGTTAGGGACACTCATACAACCACTGGGGCATTGTCCCACCACTGATGCTGTAGTATGTCAGGGTCAGTGCAGTCTACTGTTGTGCTTGTCATTGCAACACACATGCTGGCGTGTGTGTGCATATGTGTGTGTGTGTGTGTGTGTGTGTGTGTCTGCACACACATGCGCATGTACTGTGCCTTGTCAACCATTATATCATGTGGTGGCTTGTCCCCTGTTCCACAGACTTGGTATATCAGGGTGTTGGCAGTAATACTCACTAGGGCTGTGAGCAGTACGCACACCTGTCACTGTCAGTCAGGTCTGTAGTGCCAGGTACAGTATGTGTATCCATCTGGCAGAGATAGGCACAGGCCACTGTTCTGCCTGTGCACCCCTGTGACATACCATGTGCATCATTCAGCACCCATGGCAGTCCGCCCATATCAGTGCCATCTGCAGTGACATATGTACTGGGTGCCATGTCAGTGCATCTCAACTGAGCTGGCCTTTTGTGGCATGGTGTCAATGACAGAAGGAGGCACTGATGGGCAATGATTATACCTTACCATATTTGATTCACATTGTGATGCATAGTTGGTAGTGTTTAACAAATACAGTGATTTCCAGAGTATAATTATTCCATGGTACATGGGCAAGGCCATGCATACATTATGACACAACTGGGTCTTCACAGGTCCACTGTCCTGCACTGGCTCTGCATGAGGAGAAATCTTGTACCTAAGGTGGGGCCAGCACCTGCTGGGATGAGGGTTTCTCCAGGTGACTCTGCATTTTACAATGGTTCTGTGCTGACTGCAGTACTTCATTTCAAGTGCACACCTGTGTGTAACACCGCTACACTCATGTTACCCTGCCTGCTGCACACAATGCTGCATGATGGTGCCATCCATATACACTGCGCTGTGTGTCCCACATGTGTGCCTGTGCCTATCCCTGATGCTAACCAGGGTGGCTCATGGATGTCTTTTATTCTGCTGTCCTATGTTGGCCTGTGTGCTGGATGCCTCATCTGCAGGGTGCAGGGTGTGTGTGCGACTCCTAGCCACTTGGGCCATTACAGTGCATATTGCACCCTGGCTTGGAACTGCTGTTGCATTTGTTGCATTTCCACATCTATCATGCCTGCCATTATCGGGTGTCTCTTGCACGACTTGGTCATTCTCCATTTCAGCATGGCACACTCATTGCATGTGCAGTCCTATACTGTTCGGGTACACTAAGCTGTCTCTGCTATATCACACACATTCCATTATGGCTGTTCGACTCCCTCCACTTATGTGTGGCATGGTGGCCCATGTCTCAGCTGGTTGTACTTCTGTTATGTACATTATACCACTCGTGTATCCCTCGTCATGTGTGAGCAGCTGTCTGAATTCAGTGTATTTCTTTCCCTAGGTGTCCAGAGGGATGAATGCACCCACAGTGGTTGGAGAGATGCAACCCTAACTGTGGGACAGGGCAGCCTCCTAAGAAGACAGATCCTCCTGCTGAAGGGGATTACCTATGGAATCCCGTAATCCAGTTTCCTGAACTCCACTAGACAGAGTTCGGGAGACTGAATCTCGGCATCCCAACAGGGAGTTACGATCTATGCGGGGGGCTTCAACCCCCGCACCCCCGTAACTAAAATAACCAACTCCAAGGGTGAGCAGACCTCGGAGTTACTGCAGGCGGAACGGCTGGGAGGCAAAAATCGATGCTGCACCAGGAATAGAACCCTGGTTCACGCAGCCATTCTGGCTGAACTGCTCATAACCCAGCCCTCCATGCCATGGGAGCAGCTCTGCCAGCACCTCCTTCCTCTCGCTATTCATGTAGTGAAACTGTGTTTCACCCATGCAGAATCTTTTGCACATAATTTCGCATGGCGAAATGCAATTTCACCGTGTGAAATTATTTTGGGCATCTGTATTTTGGGATACTGAAGCTGGTCCTATGACTATTGGGATTCCGAGCTTCAGTATCCTGAAAGGATACCACTGAAGCTGCTACTGCTGCTGGTCAGGGACTGTGCCCACACAGTTGGAAACTGCACCTATGCTGTTCAAGGCCTGCCAGCAGCATTGGTGCGGGAACTGCGCCAGCAGCCACCACCACCACCTGCAGCCCCTTGAATGGCCAGAGAACCATTAACTTTTAAGGGTGGGCGTATGGCCACTTTTTTGTTTTTCAGAGCTGGGTGACTTTCTTTTGGTGAGGAAGTTTTCATGGTCGAGTGGCCATTTTTTGTTTTTCATGGGTGGGTGGCCCTTTTTTAGTTTTCATGGGTGCATGGCCTTTTTGTTGTTTTGCATGGGCATGTAGTCTTTGTTTTTCTTTCATGGGCAAGTGACTTTTGTTTTGTTTTCATGGGCAGGTGCCCTTTTTATTTTGTTTTCTCCTCCCTTATATGTGTCGTTGCCCTACTTCTTTTGTTCTTCCTTTTATCTGGGTGATTGCCTATTTCTTTGTTTCCACTGTTTATATGGGCAGTTGCTCTATTTCTTCTGTCCTCCCTTTTTATATGTACAGGTGCACTTTTTCCTTGGTCCCACCGCCTTTATATGGGCAGGTGCCATATTTCTTCTGTCCCCCATTATACAGGAGGTTGATCCATTTCTTTTGTTTCCCCCCTTTATACAGGTGGTTGCTGTAGTTCTTCCCCCCATAAGGGTGGTTGACCTTGTTGTTCTCTGTATTTTTATTATTATGATATTGTTGCTATTATTTATTGGCTGTTGTCCACTATATATAGTAAAGTTTATTTTTGATACCTCTACTACTGTGTTGCATGTCTTTCATTTGTGCCCTCCTCTCCTCCTCTCACACCCATAGCATCCCCCCAGTGCTGTGCCTGTGTTTGCTGCTGTACTCAAAGTTATATTCAGTGCTGCACAAGTGCATTGTGCTGCACCAGTGCTATGCTGCACTGTGCCAGCGCTATGCATTTATAGTATATAGTTAGGGCTTATTGTAAACTGAAATCAGTGGCTTTTCCAATGTTGTTGTAGGACAGTTCAAAGGTCAGAAAAGTTGTTGTACTATCGATCTGACATCACATCGATAGTACAACAACATTCCTGTCAATCAAACACAAAGGCACTCCCATGTCGATGCTCCATCAAGAAAACAGGCAAAAACATGGTGGCAACGCTTAGCGACAACCTCCGACCCCGAGGCAGTTGACAGAAAGAGCCTCATACCGCTCCATGCCCCAAAAGTTAATTTTTTAATTTAGTTTTTAAAACCTCACCACCAAAACCCAAATAAGAAATGAAGGACAGAGCGACTCATTGAGTGGGAGTACCGAGAAGTAGGATCAGGGAGAAGCAGACGTTAGCGCGAGCAGCAACAGCTAAAGTAAAGCATCAATGGAGCCGGTGAGCGGACGAGTGAGCCAGTACGGAGAAAAAAACAGAAAGCCTCTTGTGTCCTGCACTTTGGAACCATATACTATATAAAATAGTATATGGACAATCATACACAGGCAAGGCTGTGTTTTCATCTTGGGGCTGAGATGACATCGGGACCTCTCGAGCTCCGCTCTCGAGGTCCCTGTGATGTCATCTCAACCCCTTGATGGAAACACAGCCTTATTGTGTATGATTGTCCATACACTATTCTATATGTGCTGCACTTATGCAATGCGCTGGAACCCAATATTCAAATGTGTTAGCACCAAGGCAATTCCTCTGTATCGGTGGTTGTGTACTGGCACTAGCAGTAGCACTAGCACTAGCACAGCTCAGTCACTGCTGGCTGAATATGGGGACCATAGATTTTATACAGAACTTAGTTCATATTACATGGATTTTCTGTATTTCTCTGTCCTTTGTTCTTTATCACTAGGCAAATTTGCATGTAAAGAGGATTCTGCTGTTTATACTTCATCTGCTATTGCTGCTTATTCTCCATTTGACATCAGACTCCTCTTCTTCCTGATGTCACTGTCACTTCCCATGACAGCAGACAGTGATGTTACAAAGAGGGAATTATTACTTCTTGTAGGAAATGAGCATTAGGAGATGATCTCTAAAGTGCAATGTGCCAATTCTCATACTACAGTCCTAAGCAATAAGCAACAAGGAGGATATTAAAACTGAAAATATTTCAATTACTGTGTAAGTTATATATTGTCTAAATATTATGGTTCATAAAGTTTAACTAAATGTGTAAGCTGCACTTTAATGCACAGTGACAGTATGGGGGTAGGAAAGCTTGCAATGCAACTGCTCATACAGTACCCGTCATTTGGATAAACAGATTACTTCAGTCTCCACTGCATCAATGCAGCACTTTTCAAGCATGCCAAGTCACTACAAAAAAGACAAGTGAACCAAGCAAACCAGTCCTTATCCAGGTCTGCTTCCTGTGCTGCCTGAATGACCAGCAAAGTGCTGAGCAACCCATGGGTCTCTGCCAGCTGTCAAAATGATTTTCACAACTCCAAAAAAAATACAATGTCTCTTATTTTCTAGCCTTTAGCCTACCATAGTAAATCTGTGATGGATTGTTCTTTCGAAATGTTAACATTGGATTTTTTTCACCTGATGTGACATTTTAGTACAATATAAGAAAAAAACTGTGGAGTTCATTATTTTATACTCACATTTTGTTTTCCATGTGCTGCTGAATTAAAAGGGTTGTCAGAGAAGGCAATCAATATCACACAGTGCTGGATCAATGATTCATAACATGGAACACTAATAACACATTCATATCCAAACTAGGAGTGGATGAGGGAGGATGGAAGGGTATAATTGTTTAACTCCTTTATGTAACTGAGGAATATGAATTCATGGGTTTTTGGTTTTTTGTTAGAACAGACTGGATAGAGCAACTGAAATGAAGGTTATTGTTGGGTCCAAAACAAGAAAGCGAGCTAAAAAGACGAAGAGCCACCCTCAGCACAAAAACACTGATGGGGGAATATGTGATTTTGTATTTCTTTGAAAGCTGGCTTTGTTGCCAATGCCCTTTTTGGGTAACTCCTGCCTCATGGCTTTTGTGCTGCAGCTTTTTGTCTTTTTAGCTTGCTTTCTTATTTGGGGTCCACCATGACCCAAACCTGCAAGTCCACATTAGGACTGGTTCAGTTTTCCCTGTGGTTAGATACAGATGCGGCACACTGATGAGTCCCATGTAGGATGAAACACATGTTTGTATCGTCTGTTCTCACCCTTAGCAGATTGTGTGAGAGGCCCTTTGGTACCATGCATTCTTTCTTAAAGCAGAATCAGCCTCAATTTTCATGGTGATTTCCCTATACAGTATAGCCTAAGATACTTTGCATTATGGGGGTATGTGTAATTTTGTATTTCTTTGAAACCTGGCCTTGCTGCTCATGCTCTTTTTGGGTAACTCTTGTCTCAGGGCTTTTATGCTGTGGCTATTTGCCTTTTTAGCTTGCTTTCTTATTTGGGGCCCACCATGACCCAAACCTGTAAGTCCACATTAGGGGTAGTTCAGTTTTCCCTGGGGTGGATACAGATGAGGCACACAGATGAGTCCTATGTAGAAAGAACCACATCTGTGTCTTCTGTTCTCACCCTTTTCAAACTGTGAAAAGGTACCATGCATTCCTACTTAATGCAGAACCAACCTCAATTTTCACGGTGATTTGCATATATATTCTATGATGCTTTGCATTATGGGGGTATGTGTGATTTTGTATTTCTTTAAAAGCTGGCTTTGTTGCTAATGCCATTTTTGGGTAACCCTTGCCTCATTGCTTTTGTGCTGTGGCCCTTTGCTTTTTTTAGCTTGCTTTCTTATTCTGAGCTCACCATGACCCAAACCTATTAGTCCACATTAAGGCTGCTTTGGTCTCCCCTGGGATGAGATACAGACAAGGCACACTGATGAGTCCTGTGTAGGATGAAGCATGTGTCTGGGTCTTTTTTTCTCACCCTTTGTAGATTGAGTGAGAGACCCTTTGGCACCATGCATTCCTGCTTAAAGCAGAGCCAAGCTACATTTTCATTGTGATTTGAATATACTTAATATCCCATGATGCTTTGTATTATGGGGGTATGTGTCATTTTGTACTATATACACATCACATGTTGGGCCAAGAATCAAGCCATGATCTGTCATATTCCCATTTTATAACTAATACTGCCTCATAGACAGACCTGGAATGCATTTTATGAACTATACTATGACTTATTAGATCCTTGACTTCTAGTGTTAAGGAGGAAAGAGGCAGGAAGTAGATTGGACTCTATAGTTCCTGACAGAGTTCCTCGGACTACAAAATGAACAGTAGTGCCCGATTTCACTCAGGACACGGTTCCTCGGCCTATTCAGGGGTTTTATATGCTACTTAGGGGCATGGGTTCATGTTTGATGGGCTTAAATAACACAATTTACAGCCATGTGTGAGCCACGACTTCGGGACAACTTCTGGGTCATAAACAATATAAAGACTCACCCCTCTGCGAGCGGGGTGTGCTCATCACCGCGCATGGAGATGCACACAGAAACATGCATTTTACACATGTCTGGAGGGTGTGAATGTTGTGAAGGCCCTTACAAACCGAAAAGGTAAAACATTGGTCCTATAACAGGTATCAGTGCTAACTAAGTCGCGTTACACATAGACTGCAAACAAGTTTTAAATTAAAAACATGGATACCGAAAATATCACGTTACAACATATGTGCCAGGAAGGAATGTTGATGTGTTGTACAAAGTGTAAAATGTATATGGAAATGTCAAAGGCAATAACAGGAATGTTAGAATGCAATAGATGTTTGGAACATGATGCAGATCACTATAGATTAAATAATGCCCTGAATGAGTTGAAAAACCTGAGAGAAGTCTTAAACTTGGAGTGTAGTTATGGAATTAACATAGACAAGCAAACAATACCAACAACATCCAACCCTAACATTAGCATAACAAGCATTTGTCAATGCCGTTTTTTTTGCTTGAAGGTATTTGCAGTGGTGTTTGGCACGTATGGTGCTTTACCCTAATGCCCTGTGCGATTGCTGGTATTTGCACTACAAATTTTCAGCATGACCTTTTTGTAACCCCCGCCTCATAAAAGCATTTGTGACCTCTGCTTATGAACAGTACCACTGTCATTTTGTTAATCTGTCCTGAACGTTGATTTCCCACAGCGACCGCACCATTCTGCTCCACATGTGCAAAAACACAGTTTGGGGAGGATGTGAAAAATGACAGCTGTAGCATTCATAGGGAGGTGTGAAGGGATGGCAATGTTGAACATCTGGAGTGAAAATACAACAATTTCTTGAACTTATGAGAGTACATGGAAACTGCGCAATGAACGCTCATGACACAGTCATTTTGTGGACTTTTGTCACCAAATTTTCAACATAGGCATTTGGGACCTCTGCTCATGAACAGTGTCACTGTGATTTTCATAATCTGTCCTGAGCATTGATTTCTCACTGTGACCACACCATTGTAAGCTGGATGTGCAAAACACATTTCAGCCAGGATGTGAAAAATGTCAGCTGTACTGTTCATAAGGAGGTGTGAAAAAATGCCAGTGTTGATAATCTGAGGAAAATATTTCAAATTCTTGAAGTTATGAGTGGCGTGTGGAAATCTGCGCACCGTGATGTCAGAATAATTGTCATTTTGACATTTTTCACCAATTTGTTACAGTTGCTTTTGGGAGCCCACCTCATTAACAGTGACACTGTTGTTTAGTTAATCAATCCCAAAAGGTGATTTTGTGCAGTGGCCATGAAATCACCTTAGGGGACCAAATAACTCATGACAGTACTGAATTCATGGTGGGGTCCCAAAACCTGTTGAAAATGTGGTGCCAAAATTTGCAAAATGCCTGAGATAACCACCTAAGTTGAAAAAAACAATATTATGCCATTATACAGCTTACCATCATTTCTTCAGTTTGCATCGACTTTCAAAGGTGCAGGCGTGTTCCCACTCCACTGAAGATCATTGCACCAGGCTCGGAGGTAAGTATGGGGTGAGGGGAGTGGGGTATGCAGAGGGTGGGTGTGGGTTTGGGAGGGGCACAAGACACAGGTTTAAAAAACAAAAGATGTTGCGGGACAGTTTTCCCATTTACAGGGACAATGGGTATGCTGGGGTGGGCTCCCAGCATGCCACCTGGGTGTTTGTTGGGGGGGGCCTGGAGACAATGGGGACTGGGCACTCTGTCTGCACATACAATGTGTTTGGTGGGGGCAATAGCAAGGGAGCAGGGTAGATGGCAGCAGAGGGAGGAAGTGGGAGGGATTTTATTAGCATCCAGAGGGAAAAGGGTGACGTCAATATGTTAAATACACACACGTTACCACCGCTGATTGCAGTGGTGCTTTTCTTTTAACTGAAGACCTACGCAGTCAAACTGCTGTCATGAGCAGCTCATGCATCCATTGGTGCAGTAGAGTTGACTACGTTACACTGAGCAATGCATTGGACAGGAGGGTCACACACCTTCAAAAGTCGTACTGTCCCAAAGCGTTCCTTGCACATGCATGCAAGCGAATGCAAAAATAAACAAGCATTTGTCAGTGCCGAATGTTGCTTGCTTCTATGTGCTGTTTAGGTATTTGAAGTCATTGGAGTGCAAATATTGAAAATCGACAGAAACTACTGGCGATAATGGAACTGCTCAATGCCGCTCGTAAACAGTCGTTTTAGGAATTTTTCACCAAATTTTCAACATAGCCATTTTAAGACCTCTGCTCATGAACAGTGTCACTGTGATTTTCTTAATGTGTTCCATACATTGAGTTCGCACACCGACTGCGCCATTGTGCGCTACATGGGCGAAGCACATTTTAGGAAGGATGTGAAAAATGACAGCTGTACTGCTCATGAGAAGGTGTGAGTAAAATGTGGATTTTGAAAATCTGGGTCAAAATATTGAAAATTTGCAAACTTCTGACGTGCGTCAAAGAACTGTAGCAACACTAAATAAAACAGTCATTTTTAGGAATTTTTTCACCAAATTTTCAACATAGCCATTTTAAGACCTCTGCTAATGAACAGTGTCACTGTGATTTTCTTAATGTGTCCCATACATTGATTTCACACACCAACTGCGCCATTGTGCGTTACATGGACGGAAACACGTTTTGGGTGAGATGTGAAAAATGTTAGCTGTACTACTCATAAGAAGGTGTGGTAAAATGGCAATGCTGAAAATCTGGAGTGAAAATATTGAAAATTCGTGAACTTATGAGCCTGCGTAGGAACTGCGCAACGCACGCTCGTAAAACGGTCATTTTTAGGAATTCTTCCACCAAATTTTCAAAATAGGCTTTTTGAGAGCCCACCTTATGAACGCTGGCAGTGTAATTTCATTAATCAGGCCCGAAAGGTGATTTTGTGCAGTGACTGCGAAATCACCCTTCGGGCTCGAATAATGCCATAACAGTGACATCATTCATGAGAAGGGGTCCCAAAAACCCCATGTTGAAAATTTGGTGCAAAAATTCCAAAAAATGCCTGAGATATACAACAAAGTTGAAAAAACCCATCTAGCCCATTATACAGCTTACTGGCATTTCCTCAGTCGGCTTTGAAAAGTGCAGGCGTGTTCCCAGTCCAGCGAAATTGTCGCGAGCTCAGGTAAGTATGGGGTGAGGGGGTGTGGGGAGGCAGGGTGCACAGTGGGTGGGTGCGGGTTGTGGGAGGGTGGGGAGACAGCGATGGGCGTTTTTTATTTACAGGTTTTTTTGTATTCCAGGCGCGTGGGGCGTTTGCCACACTGGGGTGGGCTTCCAGCATGGCAGCAGGAAAGCTGTTTGAGGGGACGTGGAGCCGACGGGGGATTTGGCACCCCATCAGCAAAACAAGGTTTGCCATGCTGGGATGGGCTCCAGCGTGGCACCAAAAGCTTTAGGGTGAGGCGTGAGACACCAGCACACAGTGGTGCAATGCGGGGCGTTACCACGCTAAGGTGAGCTCCCAGCATGGCAGGAGGAAAAGTATTTGAGGTACATGGAACCGATGGGGATTAGGCACCCCCATCGTGCAAAACAAGATTTGCCACGCTGGGGTGGGCTCCCAGCATGGCACCAAAGCTTTGGGGGCGTGAGGCGCTGCCAGCACACAGCGGTGGTTTTCTTTGAAGTGAACACCACCGCTGTCATACACAGCACCCACATCCATTGGTGCAGGACCGCCACGCCTGCTTAACGGAGCAGTGGATTGCACAGGACAGTCACACCTCCAAACTGTCCTATTCTCCTAAGACGTTCCTTGCGCATGCGCGCAAGCGATCGTAAAAAAAGGAACACGAGAAGCAGTAACCTGGAAACCGATCAGCTAGACACAAATTGTCATAAAAAAGTAAAGATTCTCCGAACACCAATAATATGGAGTGGTATACAATCAAATGAAGTCAATCTATAAAAAAGAAGAGAAGGGCGATTAGCCCTAATGAGATTCCAATACAAAATAGATATAATCCCTTAGCCGAGAACCGAAGCATGGAATTAGAGACCCAACAAGTAGAAATTGAAAATGTGGAAATGATAGTCTTGGGGGGTTCAATTATTAAAAAATGTGATTCAGTGGTATGTAACCCCAACAAGGAGAAAATGATTTTGTTATGTTATCCTGGGGCAAAAACTGCAGACATACAGAAGGTCATACCACAAGTTGTGAAAGAATCAAACAACCAGATTGTCACTATCCATATGGGAACCAACGATGTTAGATTTCAACATGAAAAGAATATTTGTTACAAGTTAATTAACATAGCAAAGGAAATCAAACATAAAAGTGCATAAGTAGTCATTTTGGGAATCCTGCCTGTCCTGGGAGCAGTATCTGAGAAGAATCATCCTCACCACTTCCAGCAGCTGCGACGCGGAGCTCCATCGGCCGCTCACCAGCTCTCCTCACCTACGGCTGCTCGAGACTCAGGACTGAGCCATCGAGGGATCCTCACCACTTCCAGCGGCTGCGGCGCGGAGCAGAACTCCATCGGCTGCCTGCTCTGCTCTCCAATTCTACGGCCGCCCCATCGAGGGATTCATCACCCCTTCCAGCGGCTGTGGCACGGAGCTCCATCGGCCACCAACCCGCTCTCCTCACCTACTGCTGCTCGAGACTCAGGTACGGCTCCCTGAAGGATTAAAAGCTTGCAATGTGATTGGTCCCTGCTGCCTATTGCCTCCTCTACCACTGGCTATTTTGTGTGTGCTCCCTGCTCGCTATTGGCTGTGGCAGTGTTGGGATAAGCGCGGCTGTTTTCAATTCCCCCAGCAGCTCTCGCTGCTATGCTTAAGCTCTGTAATTTTATCCCACACCACCCGCCCTGAGCCTGGCCTTGGCCTCAATTAAATACGCCTTTGCCCCTCCTACAAATTATCTCCTAAAAACTATTGGCTGTAATCCTTCCTCTTCTTTAATGAACTGACAGGATTTTGTCGAGTAGGACCTCTGAATCGGTCTCCCCCTTCCCTCTCTTTATTTCACTCTCTCTCTCTCTCTCTCCTATCTCATCTATCCTATTACTAGTGTCTAGGCATATTTAAAGTCCTTCACTGCTGTCTGATTTGTTGCTAATTTCTCAACTCTGTCCCTCTCCCTGTTCTTTAACCTTCCCTCCTCCCTGTCTCCTGAGTTCCTTTTCCCATTATAATCCAGTTCTCCCTCTTTCTCTGATCGATCTCTCCCTTAGCCCATGCTGTCACCTCACATCCACAATCTGCCTTCTGGCATGAACTGCAAGTATCTCCTTTGTGCCAGAAAATCTTATTGTCTACTCTAAAGGTAAAATTGCAATCTACCTTTACCTCTTTACTTGTTGAAATAACTACTAGGTTGAACTCTCTATAAAGGGCCTTTCTCTGTTTATACATACTAAAGTTCCTACATAGTACAGATACTACCAGATATCATGGGTCACCTAATGCCCATAGTTACCACTACCATGGTTCTCTCATTGCTTTACATAGCATCCTCTGGTGACTACAATGCCAACATGGCCCACTCTGCCATCATCCAATCTCTAGATAACTTCTATTTCTCCAATCTAATTCTCCATCATGACTCACCCTGGGACTCATCCCCACTCCTAATAAAAAAGGGTGTGATCTACCAAGCTATACATAACCCTATGAAATGCCACCTTCACCACCTAATTCTCTCCTCTAAACCAGCGGAAGCTATGGTACTTCCTACTCATGGCTATTCTGCTGTCTGATGATATTGAGACAAACCCTGGCCCTGCAGGTCCCCTCTTCCACTCAGATGTGCTACAAAGGTCCACAAAAAGTCTCCTAATAGCCCATCACAACATCAGAAGCCTTGAGCACAACTTTGCTGAACTTGAAGCTACAAGTCAGACATTCTGTGCCTGTCCAAAACATGGCTAAAATCCTTTATATCTGACTCTCACTGTTCGGTGCCATCCTATAGCCTCCTTCAGAAGGACAGACCATCCTCTAAAGGGTGGGGGGTGGTGTAGCTATCTATTTCAAAAATCACCTTCGTCTCACTGTCCTGAACACTGATCCTCTAACACACTGTGAGTCGCTACATGCACTCATCAATCTTGGGAATAAAAAACTTCATATCTTATGTGCCTATAACCCACCAACCAGTGTCCTCACTGGCCTGGAAGAACAACTAAACCAGTCATCCCTACTCTCCGGTAAGAATGAAGAATCATCCTAGGTGACATCAACCTGAACTGGCTAGGGAAATAACAGACCACCTTGCTCACCAAGATCCAGAGCCATAACCTCCATCAACTTATTACTGAACCCACTCGATGTGCTTCTTGCTCAAACTCCAGCACCCTTATTGACTGGATGTTAGCAAACCATCCCAAGCATGTCCAGTCTGCCGGCACACTTGTGGATGCCATCTCGGACCACTCCTCTATTTTTTGCATCTGGGAATTGGCCTCCCCCTTCCTGAAAAACCATGCCTAATTACCTTTCACAACTATGCCAAGCTGGATCAGCACAATTTTCTTCAAGATGTGGCCAACATTGATTGGTCTGATCTCTACAACGGTCAAGATGTCCAGTCCGCACTGGCTATTTTCATCACCAAATTCTCAACACTGCAGGGAAAATACACTAGATGGCTCAAAAAGGATCTACTAACCAAAAGAAAAGAGAGACACAGGAGCTGGAGCTGTTTCAAGTCCTCTGGTCTTCCAGAAGACTATAACACCTATAGGAGGTTAAGAAATGTCTGCAAAAAGGCTATAAGATCTGCAACGAGCTCTTACTGCAAAGAACTTCTAACTATTGCCTCAGATGACCCTAAAAAGTTCTGGTCCCACATCAAAACCTTCTTGGGATCTACTCAGTCATCTACGCCTAACGATATGATCCTTAATGGAACTCACTGCAGCAATCCTCAGACCATTGCAAACTTCATTAATAATCAGTTCTCAGACCTAACTAAATTCTCATCCTCTTTCCCCATCACAAAACAAGTGTCTCCAATTTTTTCTAGCAAATTACTTGGAGTCCCCCCTTTCACTTTAGAGCCATTAGCCCAAAGGAGGTGACACAACTTCTTAAGTTGATCTCTGATAGTGCTGCTACAGGCTCAGATGGTATCAAGCCCAGACTACTAAAAATAGCTGCCCCTCTCATTGCCGCACCACTGACCAAAATCTTCACCCTTTCCTTGTATCAAAGTAGTGTCCCTGACATTTGGAAGATAGCAAAAGTCACCCTGTCTTTAAAATTGGGGACCCCACTGACCCCTCAAACAACATCTTAGAAAAACTAGTCACCACTCAAACCATAGAATTTCTTACCAAGCATGACCTTCTAACAACTTCCCAACATGGTTTCCAGAAATGCCATAGCACTTCTACTGCCCTGCTTAAATTTACCACTGATACTCTCACTGCTATGGACTGGGGTCTCCTAACAGGGGCTGTTTTCATTGATATGATGAAGGCTTTTGACCTGGTGAATCACTCCTTTCTCCTCATCACCCTGCAATCTATGGGATTTGCATTAAACATAGTTAGCTGGTTCAACAGCTACCTATCAAATATGGTCCAGGTTGTTAAGTTCAACTCATCTTGCTCGGGTAAGGCTACAATGAATGTTGGAGTACCCCAAGGCTCTATCCTAGGACCACTTCTTTTCTCTATATTCATTAATAATAATAATAATAATAAGTTTATTTATATAGCACCTTTCAGCATACCAAAGCGCTGAACATATTGAACCACAACATCAAACACAAGCCAACACATATAAATAAATTTTTATCACATTAACAACCATTATTAAAATCAATTAATAAATACGAATAAAAATTCAACAGAATAAAATTACTTAAACATCCAAAATGGTCAAGCATCCAAAAATGCCATTTGCCACAAATAAGTTTTCAGATTTTTCTTGAATTCCTCCATGGAGGTGCACTCCCGTAACCGGCGTGGTAGAGAATTCCATAGAGTGGGAGCAGCATATGAAAAAGCTCTACTGCCAGAAGATTTTAAACTCACTCTCGGAACTTCTAGCAACCCCTCGTTGGCCGAGCGGAGCGATTGGCCAGGGTAGTAAGGGACCAGAACTTCTTTCGTATAGCTGGGTATCATCTGCGTAGCAGTGAAACTTCAGCCCATACCATCTAATATTGTCTCCAAGGGGCAGCATATACACTGCGAATAACATGGGTGACAGCACAGAACCCTGAGGCACCCCACACAACAAAGGAGTTGGGCCAGAGGAAAAGGCTCCCGACACAACTCTTTGTGATCTCCCAGTGAGGAATGAGGTGAACCATTGTAAAACAGTTCCCGATATTCCACAAATTAGCCTCAGGTGTGCTATCAACACCAAGTGATCCACAGTGTCAAAGGCTGACGAGAGATCAAGGAGAACCAGAATGGAATGTCTCTTCTGATCTCTCGCCCTCAGAAGATCATTAAGCACCCGAACCAGCGCAGTCTCGGTGCTATGTCTTTTTCGAAAACCGGATTGGAAGGACTTGTAGATATTGTGGATGGTTAAATGGTCTTCCAATTGGGCAGCCACTACCTTCTCAATAACCTTCCCAATAAAGGGAAGGTTAGAGATGGGTATGTAGTTTGAAAAATAGTCTGAGTCCAAGGTAGCTTTTTTCAAGAGAGGTGTCACCACTGCCTCTTTCAGGGAGCTAGGAAACTCACCTGACTCCAAGGAGCTCCAGACTATTTGCACCAGGACTGGACCAATGATATCAATACAACCCAAAATTAGGGGAGTCGGTCCAGGGTCCAAACTACAGCTTGTGGAATGCACACTATGGATGATCCCCACGATATCCACGAACTCAGGTTGACCAAAGGAACTCCAAGAGAAACAGGGTAATGTGAACTCACATTGTTTTACAACCTCACCCTTAGAGATTGCCGGACAAAGGTCCGCCCTGATGTCAGCCACCTTAGTTGCAAAGTAACGAGTGAGCTCTTCGCACTCTAATTGCGAAAAGGCTTTCCGAACTTGTAGACAGGCTGGGTTGCACAGTCTGTCTACAGTCTGAAACAGCTGAGCTGGTCGATTCTGTGCAACTGCAATCTCCCTGGACAGGAATTCTGCCTTCTTACTGGTGATTGCAGATTGATAGGTAGAATAATGTTCCATCAATCTAAGGCGGTCAGTATCGAGGGCAGACCTATGCCAGCAACACTCTAACCTTAGCCCGTGTCTCCGCAGCTCCCTCAGTGTCCCATCAAACCAAGGGGACCTGGGGTGAAGGGATAAGGGGTGCTCACAAACAGGAGCAATAAGATCCAGGGCTGCTGTAACTGCCTCATTATAGGCCGCCACCAGCGTCTCTGGATTACTGCTCACCAACCCGAGGGATGATAGGTCAAGGACAGCCGCAAGGCCTTAGGAAGTAATATTCCATAATGGGCAGTACCTGACCATCTCCACAGGGGAAGGCCTTCTTAGAGGAGTGCAAAAATTGAACCTCACAGTGTAGTGGTCTGACCAGATGACTGGTTCCACCCCCACGTCGGATGCATCAATCCCTAAGAGGAAGACTAAGTCCAAAGAGTGTCCAGATTTATGAGTAGCAGTGGAAATTACCTGTGTAAGGCCCAAAGAAGACATTAATTGGAGGAAGTAATTACCAAATTGCAAGAGTTCATCATCGACCCAGGCGTTGAAGTCACCCAGAACCATCAATCTGGGTGACTCAAATGACACGTCGACGAGGAAGTCTGCTACTTCCTGTAAGAAGCGTTGCCCATTTCCGGGTGGATGGTAGATGAGAACGATTCGAACACCGACACCCGTTACAACTGTGCACTCAAAGGACTCAGCCTCACCCACTACTACATTTGTGAGGCCCAATTCAGTCTTGAAACAGACTTCAACCCCCCTCCCCTGTGGTCCAATCTCGGGCGGTGTATCACCGAGTACCCGGCTGGTATCATGGCCTCCACTATGGGGCCAGAGTTTTCATCCAGCCAGGTCTCGGTGATGTAAGTCAGGTCAGCCGAACCAACAAGATCAGCTATAATAGCGGTCTTATTCCTGACAGACCTGGCATTGCATAACACCACCTGAGTTGGACAAACCTCAGAGGCTGTCAGGCCTATTTGTCTACTAGATTCAGTAGTGCCCTTGGGTATGGGCACCAGACATGGTAAACCACGATCTGGGTTCCATTTCACCCCAGGGCGCCTTCTAGACTTAACCCCGATATGGTGGCCCGCCTCATTCATCTTTCTCTGTTTGTGAACCTCCGCCCTCCTCACTCCCCTACAAACAATCCCCAGTGCTCTACAGCACTGGTAAGTATCGAAATGTAGGGGAGGAGTATAAAAAGGGTGGAGGGTGCAAAGAGAGGAAGATGAATAGCGCACCACCGTGGGGACTAAGAGCCAGCACATATCACTACTTAAACAAAATAAAAACCCCAAACACAAAATAATCAGTCTAAAAGCAAAACATTAACCAACTATTACTAAACATAACCAACATAAATAAACAAAATCAAATAAATGAAAAACCCCACCTCATAAAAACTGGATCTGGACTGGACTGAGGGCTCTCAATAAAATAAACAAATAAAATAAAACAAATTAACAAACAAAATAAAATATAAATATCAATGTAAGGGTTCTCTCACCCCCCTACAAAAGATAACACCCCCCCAGACTCTCTCACAGCCAGGGAGATAAAAATAAAATAAAATATCTTAGCACTCTCACTGCAAGATATCAAATAATAATAAATCAACAATAATTAAACTTTAAACAAAAAAATGACATGTCTCTTCCCCCCAGTCCTCTCACAACCCAGGGAGAGTACAATCCAATTAAATTAATGGACCAAGGTCCTCTCACCACCTCGAGTGTCCAAGAAAGGAGTCCCAGGTTTCCAGCACAGAAGCAGAATAGTCCGGGGATTTAAATCACTATTCCCAAATAAAATAAACAGCACTCTAACTGAATTTAAAACACAAACAGGGAAAGGAAATCCAATTCAATACTGTCTTCAGAATAACTCTTCAGGGCAGACACCACTCTAGGACCAATCAAACTAATCAGACGGATGGCCGCCAGCCACAGCGGCAACCACAGAGCTCTCTGGTGATACCCACCAAACAGTGGGCCCCCAGAGAGCCCTAGGGCCCAGCCCCTCAACACCAGTTCCCCGGTGGACAAGGGCTAGAACCCCGTGTCGCTACGACCAGGGCACCAATGCCTGACAAACTCCACGAGGTCCCAAACCAAGTGTCCACTGCCCCTAAATCCACCAAGTAGAAAGATATCCACACTATAATGCAAACAAAACAAAAATTATATTACCTCCAATCTCTCTACTGCCTCCTTCTCCTTACTCTATGCAGATGACATTGTCCTCTATACCAGTGCGAAAAATGTATTGGACATCAATCTACGGCTCTTTGCTGATTTCCAATGCAGTCAAACCTGGCTCTCAGATCATAACCTTGTTCTTAATGAGTTCAAAACACAGTCCATGCCATTTGGTACCCTCTTGAAACTCAAATCACACCCAAACAATTTTAGGATCTCCTGCCTAGATGGCTCATCCATTGGCCTAGTTACCTCTTTTAAGTACCTGGGAGTTACTCTGGATCAATCCAAAAACTTCGAACAACATATTTCAAATACATGTAAGTCTGTGAACTCCAAACTAGTTGTAGCTTACCGCACTAGCTATGCATTAACCGCCTCAGCGAGACTAGCTATTGCCCGAAGTATACTCCTGCCGACCCTAACCTATGGCGTATCTTCTTATGCCACCATACCCAAAACAAATCTCCATGGGTGGGATGTTGCCTATAATATATGCCGATACGCTACCCAGTCCCACAGGCATAAACACCACTGTCTCCTCTACTCTGATCCAAATTGGCTATCTCCAAATGCCACCAGGCTCTACTCCATTGCTCTACCATAGACAGTATCATGAGGTCTCAAACCCCTAAATCACTGGCAATCTACTCACTCCACAGACCTCAAACTATGGACTATGCTCAACTGGCAAATCTCTCTTGTGTGTACCAAAATACACAACCATCAAAGGTTCTAGTGCTTTTGCCCACCATGCTCCCCAGCTGTGGAACTCTCTCCCCCTAGATGTCTGACAGACTCCCACTCCTGACACCTTTAAAAAAGCACTCCTTCGCTACCTCATCTCATTAGACCAGTGCTCCTGTTTTAAACCTCCTTAGCTCCCTGTCCTCCTCCTCCCTAGCCACAGCCCCATATCCTCCCTCACTAAACCCTCATGGCTCTAACCCTCAGGCTCTACTTCTATGTCTCTAGGGATACACCCTACTCACCAGACCTCCATCTCCTATACTAGCCCTGCTCTTAACCAGTCTATCCCAGCTTGCCTACCCCCTGCTTTACATTCCCCCTTGCACTTAATTGTTTCTGTTCTCATACTCATTGTATCAATACATGCTTGCATACTCACCCCAGTATAGTTTCATCTCACCTGCCCCTTCTACACCCACAAATTGTCTTGGCTGATACATCTTTGAAGTTTGCCCTACCATAAAAATTAAATAACCTCAGTTCTCCTATCCCCTTCATCAAACTCTCCTAGCACTTATCAATTATGTCTCTCATATCTTCCTCTGTTTGTGTATAACATTTGTCTTCCCCCAGGAACATATCTGCAATATGCCTATTTTATTTTTCTTTTGTGTTATGCCCCATGTACTGTTTTTGCTCTGCTGCCAATTTGTATCATCCAAATGCTATAACTTAATATTTGCTCTGTACCCTACTCCCGAAACCTTGTATACCATTTGTGTTGCAAAACCTGCTGTGTAACACCATTTGTTTATATCTTGCTGTAACTACCTTTTGTTGTATCTCTGTGCTGTTTTATCCTGTAACCACCTGGGTCGTGCATGAAAATAGTCATCTCTATGGCTAGCGCACCTACATGGTTAACAAAAACTAAATAAATAAAAAAAAATTAAAAGAATAAATACAAGACTTAACAATTGGTGTAATAATGAAGGTTTTCATTTCATTGATTCATTGGATCAGTTCTACAGAAACAACTACCTGTATACTAGAGATGGATTACATTTAACTAAAGAATGTGACAAAGTCTTAGGAAATTTAATAAAAACAAAAATGGAAGTAGAACATTTAAACTGATACAGAAGGAAGGGAGCAGGTTACAGTAATAAAAAAACACACAGAGAGACAAAACTCAAAAATAAGGTTATAAATAACAAACCTATTAAATACTTATTGTGTAATGCAAGAAACCTTAATAATAAAATGGATGAACTGTGAAGCAGACTCCAAACAGAGAAAAAATCGATATACTGTAGCAATTTTAACTGAAACCTGGTGGGGGGAAAATGATACCTGGAATAAAAGCATACCAGGGTATCAAACCATAAAGTTGGACAGGAAAGCAAAAATGGTGGTGGAATTGTAATTTACATAAAACAGCAATTTAATATAATAGACATTTCATCAAAGATCAAGACATATAGTATACAACTTCAACAGAAACATTTTGGTTAAAAATACAAGATGCCTCTAGTGGAGACCACATTTTAGGATTATGTTATAGGCCACCGAACATACCTGAAAATATAAATCAAGAAATATTGGAGGAAATAATCAGAGCTATGGAAACAAAAAATATAATACTGGTAGGAGATTTCAATTACCCATATATAAACTGGATTAACAGTGTGGCTTCATGTAAACAGAGTAAATTCTTTTTGGAATTGTGTGCTGAAAATAATTTAATTCAACATGTTAAGTCACTGACTAGACTAGGAAATATCCTGGACTTAGTAATCCATTCGGAAAATATACAAATAAATAACTGTGAAGTTACAGCACCTCTGGGTAATAGTGATCATACCTGTGTCACCTTTTCAACAGTTAGTAGCAATAGATGCCAGAAGGGATGTACAAAAATGCATTAATACAAGACTGCAAATGTTACAGGAATTAACGAGGATATTAACAATATTGACTGGAATTTAGTATTGGAACATAAAACAGTTAATGAAGGATGGGAATATAGTAGGCATACTATACATTCTGTAGTTCAAAAACATGTAAAATGTTAAAAAATATAATAATAAAGGGAGAAAACCTAAATGGCTTCACAAAGGCATCTTTTTTTTTTTGCTCCTTACTTGCTCCTCTGGCCTGCCTCTCCTTTCGGCTGCTCAAGGACCCCCCCCAACCCCCTCTCTCTGATCCCCTTCCACTCACCTCATATTGCAGCCATCCCTGGGGGCTGGCCCAGAGTATCCCTCTCACTGGATGGGTCCCTCTCCTCCGAGGGGAAAGGTGCCAGGAGGGGCAACCAGCGCACTCTATGATCAGTCCTTGGGTGCTGCTGAGGTGGATTCTGGGGCATCAGGGCACTCAAGTCAGCAGGAGCTGACAGCCATCATCCGGCTGACCAGGGAGCCGAGTTTCTGCTTTTCTCCCAAGGGGCATGGTGTGCCACAGATGTCAAGATGAATGCCAACATTCACTATGCCTTGTGTACAGTGGGGCTTACTTGGACTGTCACCCTCCCGTCCTCTGCCAGGAGGCAGCAGACAGTGAGCCACATCCCCTCCTTCTCCCTGGAGAAGGTGAGCAGTCACAGGATGCTCAAGCCTTCTCCTCCCAGCCAGTTCTCCAGTGACCTGAGTCTGTTCCCGAACCCGGATCACTGGTGTCACAAGTGGAAATCCAACCACTGTGCCGACAAGCCAGCCACAAAGGCATCTTAAAAATAATAAAAAAGAAAAATAAAGCATACAGAATTTATAAACAAAATAGTACTAATGATAACTGGCAAGCCTTTAAAAATATCCAAAAACAATGCAAAAACAAAATAAATAAAGGAAAACAGAGGTTTGAGAAAAACTTGCTAAATCTGCAAATAAAACAAACAGTAAACAATTTTATGGATACATTAACTTATTAAAGAAAACTAATTTAGAATTAACATCTATAATGGAAAATGATGAGATAATAGCTGACCCATATAGCATGGCGGATAAATTTAACTCTTATTTTTTTTCGATATATAACCCGCCAAAAACAGATATACATAGTAATAAAAAGAACACTATCAATGGTAGACATTAAATCTCACTAGAAGATATTATTACACAGATAGACTAAAACATCATAGCGTACCAGATTTAGACAATATTACCCCTGCCATGTTAAAATTAATGAAAAACAGTATCAGTGTTCCATTAAAAACATTTTTTGAAAATGCATTAAATTCTAGTATCATTCCTATTGAATGGAAAGTAGTTAAGGTCACTCCTATTTATAAAATGGGCTGCAAAATGAATATCGGAAATTATAGGCCTATAAGCCTTACCTCTGCACCATGTAAAATCTTGGAACATATAATAAAAGAAAAAATTGTTTGTCAATTAGATAAAATACCAACATTTGACATTAAACAACATGGTTTCAAGCATGGAAGATCATGCACAAGTAATCGTGTTTGTTTTTATGAATATATAAGTCATCATTTAGACAAAGGTGAGCCAATGGATGTCTTGTTGTTGGACTTTAGCAGAGCATTTCATTGTGTCCCACACTGGGCAGTAACCAAAACACTTAATAAATATGGAATTGACACACACATAATTTCTTGGATAAAAGAGTGGCTCAATTTTAGAATCCAGAGGGTTACTATAAGGGGACATTTATCAGTGGTGGGGAGAGTGACCAGTGGAGTGCCACAGGGGTTGGTGCTGGGACCAGTAATTTTCCAACTATTGATTGCAGATTTAGAAGAAAATGTTCAAAATGACATAATAAAGTATGCAGATGATGCTAAATTGGTAGGGCCATGTAAAACAATGGATCAGACCACATCAATCCAGGCAGAGAGAGATTCAATAGCCAAATGGACAAACAAATGGGGAATGACTTTGAACACAGACAAATGTAGTGTCTTAGAAATGGGTAATCAGAACTCAGTGACACAATACTTATTTTAAGATCAAGTAATACAACCAAAAACAGTGGAAAGGGATCTGAAGGTTCTAGTTGATAATAAATTAAATTATAAAGAACATTGCACAAATGTAGTAGCTAGAGCCAACAGGACAACTGGGGCTATCAAAAGAAATATCAGAAGTAGAAACAAGGAGGTGTTGATACCCTTGTATTTGTCATATGTAAGACCGCAGTTGGATTATGCAGCCCAGATCTGGAACCCATATACAGTGAAGAACATTAACAGGGTGGAAAGTGTCCAACACAGATACAACAAGTCTATTAGGACCCTTAGAGATTTACCATATACTTCAAGATTAAAACATTTAAATTTGCATAGCACGGAGCTGAGAAGGCAAAGAGGGGACATGCTATTTTATTTTAATATTATGAATGGCGTACATTTAACAACAGAATTAAATATCTAAAATAAATTAAATATAAACTCTATAACAAGAAGTCATCCTTTATAGGGAAAAACAAACCAATTTAGGACTAAGAAAAGCAAATATTTTTACACTCAGAGAGCAGCTAGCCTTCGGAATAAACTTCCCGAGCATATTATTATTAGTGAAAATAGATATTTAAAAATCATTTGGACAACTACGTTTCAAATAATGGAGATTTGAGACATTACAATCCCTTCTAATGGAGCTAGATGTTGGACCTCTGCCTTTTTTTGCTCCTTCAATCATAAGTGTTCATAGTGAGTAATGCTGTGGTTGTTAGTCTTTTGTTCTCTTCCTTTTGAGAGAGCAGTCTGTTGTGGAATATACTTTGTTTTCCTTGTTAAATGGATGTGCTTTTCCGAGATGGAGAAGATCACTTTTATTGCAAAATGACTCTCGATGCTATTGGGAACTTCTGGCATGGGACGGACACATGGTCATCAAAAACAACATTGCCACAAATGATGGGATACACTAGTTTCCATACCAAGAAACTTTCTTATGTGTCTTGTTATGGTATATATTATCTAATTATAGCATATGTGTTATAGTTATGGCACCATCCATAGGACATCCTGAAATATGGTATTGCATCTCAGTGCAATACAGTATAGAATGATTTACAAGTATTTGAGAAGAAACATGATCATTTACAGTTCATAGCTCCATTCAGTGTTCTTCATTTTGTTCAATATAAAAGTTCTACATTAATCTGCTGCCTTCTTATTTACTTATTCCAAGGGGACTACATCACATAGCTGGTGATGAGGATTATGATTTTAACTGTGCAACCTCTACTGTGAACAGAAACAAATTCTATATGTGCTACCTCATTACTGGACTGGTCTGCAATAACTGATTTTGCTCATATGGTGCCACCTACTGAGGAAACTACAATATCATGGACTCAATTGAAGACCGTATTTCAAACTTATTTGGTAGCATGACAAAGATTATGTTATTGTAATCAATGGTGTTGAGTGGGTCAAAATATTTGTATTCACACTTTTCATCAAGTCATTAAAGGTGTACCACAGGGCTCAGCGCTTAGCCCCTTACTGTTCTCTTTGAATGTAAAAGACCTGAGTCAGCATGTCAGAGGGGTGAACTACTAGCTGCATGCAAATTATTTTGTGCTTTGTGCCTCTGAAGCCAACATCTCTTCTGTGCAGACAACTCTTCAAAAGTGATTTTATGACCTGCAAGGCTTTCTCCTTGACTCAAAACTGCCTTTAAATGAGTGAAAGACCAAAACTATGGTATCTGGGTATGCCCCACAACTGAAGAGCTACATCGGCCCTGCCCCTCTGGTCATTGCTACCACAGACAAATTCCCCCTGAAAGTTGTTCCTGAAAACAAATATTTGGGATTCTAGATCAACTCACTCCTCACAGAAAATGCCCACATTGACAAACTTGTCAAAAGCAAAGGCCCAAAATTGTCTTAGAGTAGAGGCAGCTCAGAGAGGGGCAATGAAAATGATGCAGGGTCTGCACCAAAAGTCAAATAAGAAGAGACTAGAGGACCTCAATATGTATACCTGGAAGAGAGGAGAGAGAGCAGGGATATGGTAGAGACCTTCAAATACTTCAAGGGCATAAATAAGGTACAAGAGGACAGCATCTTTCAAAAAAAGCGATGCTCAAGAATAACAGGTCATGATATGTGTGTGACATGGAGCTCCTACCATCCTTGAGGACTGATCTTTTCTTAACTCTGTTGCAACAGTTCTTCTATTTCTTAGCCTAATCTAGCCTTTATAATTTCCAGTCCATAAGGTTGGTCACCTATAGGCACCACCTTCCCTTTCTTGACTATGCTATAGTGTCCTCTTTGGTTTTCCTTTTCCCTCTCAGGTCCTCATACAAGGAGGTTATTGTGGTGACCTCCAAGCATATGTAAAACAGGTTGTGTTTATCATTGCTGGATTTAATATGTAATAGCACTATGTCATAAAATACCTTGATGTATATACCTTATGTTTATGAAACCTGTAAATGTTGAAAATACCATGGCACTAGGTGTTTTTGATAATGGTAAAAAGTACTAGGTGACTATTATAAAAATTTAATTAGTTGTGCTATTTAAAATGCATGTAAATTGCTGTAAACTGAACAAGTCTGAACTTTCATGGTGATTTGCATATATCCCATGATGCTTTGCATTATGGAAGTATGTGTGATGCTGTGTTTCTTTGAAACTTGGCTTATTGTCAATGTCCTTTGGGGTAACCCATGTTTCAACGCTTCTGCACTGAGGTTCTTTGTTTTTAGCTTTTTCTTTATTTTATTTGAGCCCCCACTACCCAAGCAAACAAGGCCCCCATAAGGGTGGAGGCTGAATCTCAATGGCTAAGTTAGTTCAGAGATCAGTGAGTCAGTAGATGCTGGCTAAGTGCAGAAAAAGGACATGCTGTACCTACTCTGTTGCTGCAAACTGATGTACTGAAGAAGGGATATGCCATTTCTTAAAGTAGCAGTGCAATGAAAATGGGTTAAAATTTGACACCACCTTTGTTTTCTTCCTCATTGATGCCAGATGTCTTCCAGTTTATTTTGGTGGTAAAATTTTCAGTTTTCATTATCATTTAAGAATTTTATGAATGTTTTCAAGTAATTATTTCTCAAGAAAAAAAGATGGCTGCCTCATTTTTGCATAGAAATAATATTGAGGACCCAAGGATGGTAAGAATCCAGACAAAAATGCAAAGGTACAGTACACAGCATAGGAAGCATAAAACCCAAATCAACAGTTCTGCCAAAATTTTTCATAACCATAGCAGAAAATACGCTTTTTAGAATAACTTTTTTCGTTGCACTTCTGCTTTAAGGATAACCTATGCATTTTGAATAAACATCACACAGAGATTGTGTGTTGAACTTGTAAGTTTGGTGTCTGGTCCATCTGTTATCCCACAACCCCTTCACAATATGGCTGAAGGGGGGTAGACTCAGGGGTAATTTGAGGAAGTATTTTTTCACAGAAAGGGTGGTGGATGCATGGAACGGCCTCTCAGTGGAGGTGGTGGGGGCAAACATGGTTGAGGAATTCAAGAATGCATGGGCTAGGCACAAGGGAACCCTAACGATAGGAAAGAGAGGGTAAAAGCCAGAGATCAAGTAGGATCGGTGATATTATAGAAGATAGAGAAAATGGGCAGACTAGGTGGGCCAAGCTGATCTTATCTGCGGTCATTTTGTATGTTTCTATGTTTCTGCATCTTCTGTTCAGAAACAAATCCTTACTACCCAGCACTGCAGAAAGAGACTAAAACAATCTATTATATTTCCTTCCTTCGACTTCTTTCTTTATAGTACTTCCAAATCCAAGTTAACCAGATCAGATGTACATTTCAAGAGGCCAGCTGGGCTGATACTCAACTGCACTTATGAGACTCATCACTGTAAGCTCTACAGTGCATTAAATTGGCTGTCTTGGGTGACAGGGGGAATTGCACTTCATCCTGTCCTCCCTGAAGTGCATTAAAGGCATAGGGCCCTATGCAAGAATGGGCAGGAATTATGGGTCAGAGGCATGTAGCTCTGTGGCCTTGGACAGGTGCAGGATGCATGGTATTCTTGCACAGGGTGCCATGGGACTGGGTGTGTGAATAGCACCTGCAGGAACCTGGACCTGCGCTGCCATACCCCACAGGCCAGTGGACCACTCTCCCTGAACATCAGCTCCTGCAGTGGCACACACCACACTGATGCCCCTCAACAGCACCTCTGTCCCATCCCCAGTCATACAGGTCACCCTGACCCCCGACACATGTCTGCCAAGTCCCCTGTTAGCTGCAACATACCCCTCTCCTCCTGACAAGTGGTGGCCCAGTACCCGGCTGCTGACATCATACCCCCACCTCCTGACATGTGGCAGCCCAGTCCCAGGCTGCTGACAACCTCTCCACACACAGTGGTGCCACGTGTAGCTCTACCCTGAACCCAACCCTGGATCCCTGCCACTCGTTGGTGTCCAGTGGTCCCTCCCACCCCCACGGCACTAACACTACCATCCCCCATACTCACCAGTTGGCGCCGCCACCCCAGATGGCCAGCGGCACAGCCCTTCACACACCTCCTCAGTTGTTTGCCATCCAAGTGATGCTGGGATCGTGCTGCCTATATATAGCGGCACGCTCTCAGCATCACTTGGAATAACTGTGCTCAGAGAGAGTGTGTGGATCTTCAGTGCCATTAGCCATCCGGAGCAGCTGCACTGACTGGCTGGTATGGGGGGGTGCTGTCGGTGCTGTGGGGTTGGGGTCACTGAACACCAATGACGGGGCGGGTTTCTGTGATTGGGTATTGGAGGGTCAGGTGGCACCATAACTTTCCACCTTTTAGTACTCAAAATGAGGGACACAGACACTACAAATGGGGGACAATGATGGACACTTTGTTGGGGGTGCACTGTGTGTTGGAGGGGTGGGGGTTACAAGAACAGGGCATGGTGCATAGGCCACTTATGGCAGGGTCTCCCTGGCATAACAGGTGCCCTCCTACACCCCCTGGTGAACAGCATTACACACCTTGGTGAATGGTGCGTAGTGCTGGCAAGCCCCCTGCACACCCCCACTTGTCCCGGCAGGTTGCTGTCTCTGCAGCCGGGGGATCATCCACTTATCCACCTTGCGTACAGATAGTGCATGCCTTGGGGGGGGAGTCCCGTGCATAGATTCCCAATGTAGGGTTGCCTACGCACCTCAGATACGTGGTGCATAGGTACCCTTTTCTTTCATGCATAGGCATCATTGTCCCTTTTTATTTGCACTCAAGGCTTACATCCATGTCCTTTCCTAGATCCTTGTGCTGTACAGGATCACTCAAGTTGAAGGTCCTGTACATAAATATGACTTGTGGGTCCCTTGCCATCAGTGTCAGATGCTCAACTGCATGGATCTCCCTGCCAGAAACCTTATGCCTGGTAAACTGCCCCTTGCCCTCCAGTAAAAATTCACAGAATGGTTCTTTTCAGTCTCCTCTGGGCATAAGCCTTGCTGTAATTATTCCAGAAGCATAACATAGGTAGCAACAACCATGAGCTTCTATCCCTACACCACCAGAACTGCGCCTCACCTGGCATTTGAAACTTTGTGCATGTCTTTGTAAGCATACAATGCCTTGTAAGTTGCACAAAGTATCTAGTATAGCACTATTTATGTCTGTAACAAGTTTGCTTGATATCAAAAGTTGAGCCTTAACAGGACACCGTTGTAAATGAGCATTGTTCAATGTTTTTTAACCCGAATAAAAATTTAATTGGATTGAACTGAATTACATCAATAAGGAGACAGAACATTCAGAAGCTGATTCTGACTTTGCATCCCTTCTGAACATCCTTTGTCACAAGCAGTGAATGCAGAATCAAAACCACTATCACCTGAGGGCTGTTCAGTGGCCTATGTGAAATGAGTTGTGGTGGTCTCAATTCAGTTCCGAGTGGGCAGTGTCCACATTGCAAAACCACCAATGTAACTGGCACTAATTGGCACCCTTGTTGGCAGTCTCACATGAGACACCAGTCACTTCTAAGAAAAATGAGTGCTGGAAGAGCTCAGCAAACTGAAAGTGACCAAGGCTATGGACCCTGACGGCATCCTCTCAAGAATACTTAAGGAACTGAGGAATTAACTAGCAGAACCCTTAGCAAAGATTTTTAATGTGTCCCTAAAGAGTGGTGTGGTTCCAGAGGACTTGAGAAGGACAAACGTGGTCCCTCTTCAAAAGAGTGGGAGTAAGGAGGTGGCAGGTAAGTACCCCGTCAGCTTAACCTCAGTAGTGGGCAAGTTAACAGAATCCCTTCTTAAAGATAGGATCTTGGCATTCCTCGAATCTAGCAGTCAGCTGGACCTGAGACAACATGGCTTCACTGCAGGCAGATCCTGTCAAACAAATCTGGTAGAGTTCTTTGACTTGGCGACCAGAGTGTTGGACTGGGGGCGGTGGATGTGGTTTACCTTGACTTCAGCAAGGCTCTTGATTCTGTACCTCACAAGAGATTGATCAGCAGGCTGGATAATCTGGGAGTCTGGCAAAAGATAGTAAATTGGGTGAGAAAGTGGTTACATGGCAGAACACAGAGGGTAGTCATAAATGGCAGCTTATCAGAAGAAAGGGAGGGGACGAATGGAGTGCCGCAAGGTTCTGGATTGAGTCCAGTCCTAGTCAACATCTTCACCAGTGACAATGCAGATGGATTGGGGGGAAGGTTTGTCTGTTTGAGGATGATACAAAGATCTGCAACATTGTAGACTCCACTGTGGGGGTAAATCAAATGAAGGAGGACCTCAGAAAGCTGGAGAAATGGTTGGAAGACTGGCAGCTAAAATTAAATTCTAAGAAGTGCAAAGTCATGCACTTGGAAAGAAGAAACCCTGGGGTGGAGTACTTCATGGGGGGAGAAAAGCTGTCTGACTCTGAGCAGAAGAGGGACCTAGGGGTTATTATATCCAGGGACTTGAAGGTGGCTAGGCATTGTGAGAAAGCTGCATTGAGGGCAAGTGACATGCTGGGGTACATAAACAGAGGCAACACCAGCAAAAGAAGGGAGGTCGTATTGCCACTGTATAGGTCTTTGGTAAGGCCACATCTGGAGTATTGTATCCAGTTCTGGAGGTCACACCTTAGAGGAGACATTAACAGGTTGGACACGGTCAAGCGGAGAGTGACAAAGATGGTCAAGGGGCTCATGAGAAACCATACGAGGAGAGGTTGAATGAGCTTAACATGTACTCCCTCGAGCAATGTAGGGAAAGGGGGTCATGATAGAAATCTTCAAGTATCTCAGCGGTATTAGGCATACACAAAGACATAACCTTTTTCAGATCACAAATAAAAGCAGGATGAGAGGTCACGACATGAGCCTAATGGGGGGAAGTTCAGGGGTAACACAAGAACATTCTTCTTCTTCACCAAAAGGGTTGTGGATGCATGGAACAGCCTCCCTCATGAGGTTGTTGAAGCCAAAATGATCAGTACTTTCAAGAGAGAGCATGGGATAAACACATAGGTATCCTAACCCCTGCTAAGTAAGTAGGGAGGGGGGTAGTTTGTTGGGCAGACTAGACAGATCAGATGATCCCCATCTGCCGACACTTTTTCTCTGTTTCTATCTGTGTTTCCATGAGACGCCAAGGACTGAATGTGCTTAGAGTCTGAATTACCGTCTTACCTACATTTTGGTCCCTCTATGGCAGGGTTGAAGAACATTAGTGGGGCAGTGTGGGGAAGCTCACACTGTGATCTCTTGTGCTGTACCTGCCATGTGGATAAATAGAGGATAAATAAATGACTTCATAACTCAGTGCTGTCAATCCAGCACCTTTCACAAATACTAAAATCACACAGAATTTTTTTTTAAAAAGGATGTAGAAGCAAAACCATGTGGACTTTGCAAGCATGCATGCAAGATGACAAATATTCCTATAATGCTACCTTAAGAAATCTTGAATGTACATGTCAGTATGGGGCTCTGATGGCTGGAATGATACATGCTTACATTGTAGGAATTGCTATGGCATGATTACTTTGTTAGCAGTTACTTTTTGAGTTAAATATGACACTGATTATAGCACCAGAGACTGTATGGCATGTAGAATAGGCAATAAAGGAGGTTGAAGCTATTGCTTCTCCAGTAGTTTTCATAACGGTAACTCACTCTCACAAAAGTGGGAATTCTGTTGCATTGAATGTGTATCATACTGGTAAGGATTTGACGGCTGGAGCAAGAGAAAGCAAAACATACTTTAGAATGATGCAGGCCTAAGTAACATTTAGGAAATGCTTCAGCTGCAGAAATTGACATGGTCAGATATTTCTGACTATTTCAGGCCTGTTGCCAGCTCCCTTTTTCATTTTTTTTGTGTGTGTGTGTTTTTTTTGGGAGGGGGGTGGTATTACTGGTCCTTTAGAATCCCTGCTGGTAGATTATTTTGGTGAGCACACTTGCCCAGCTCCTTCCCATCTTTCCAGCCATCCCCTCCCTCAATCATAAATTGCCAGTCAGCATGAGTCTGGTCATCAGTGTGAGCCCATGCAGTCGCAGCTCAACTACATGCTCGCCACAGCCTAGCAAGGGCAACACACCAGCAACCGGGAGTGTGGACGCAGGGTTGCAGCAGCATGAAGTTCATTGATATCTGCTTCACATCTCCCAAGTAGAGGAATGCACATCAGTAATAGGAAAAGGAGGAAAATAAAGGGCAGCAGGCACTAATCAGGGAAGGAGGGGGTACTCAGGGACTGTGGACTCACTTGGGGAACTGCTCACTCTGGGCATAGCAGCCACAGCTTACTGGAAAATCTGGACAGTGGGGACCTGATATTAGTGCTGGCTGGGTTGTTTAATATGGGCTTGTGAATGGCTATACATATCTTTACACTGTATTTATAGGGTTAACCTTTTGCTTTTTCTATCTTGCAATTTTTTTCTATGGCCAGTAATGAGAACCTTGTTCTAGGATCTTGAGGATATCTTTATTTTGATCTTTATTTTGGATGTTTTCACCATATTTTCAATTAATTGTCTGTTGCGTGTCTGTAAGGCCATCCTGGTAGCATGCCCAAGGCAGTTTACCTCATTGTTTTATCAGACCTAAAAACTGTGGACTGGTAACTAGTTACTCTAGTAGACAAGTGAGCAGTCCGTATTAATAGAAATTTGAAAAAATGATGAGGTAAACACTGGCTGGTGTTGATTTTTAGACATTGGTTGCATATACAGTAGAAATGGAGTTTAGTCTGCCATTTCAAAATTGAACAGCTAGAATTTAACAAATGTCTGGGGACGGACCCACAGATTCCTTGTTAAAAATTAGATTCCCCCTGGAAAAATCATGGCAATGGATCTGCTTCCTGTCAGGACCAGCTGCAGACTCTAGGTACTGAAGGCCAGCTTTTATGTAAAGTTTTTTTTTTTTTTTGCACGCAGCATACCTCCTTCCCCAGTAAGAGAACCCCCACCCCAGAAAAATTCTGGCAAAGAGCCTGTATTTTGTGATATTTCTCTAAAGAGTTACTGGTGTACCCTAAAACAGCAGTGCAGGCAGGCAGGGAATTTCTATAGAGATATCACAGGAATTTTAGGAAATATCTGATCATGTCATCTGCTACTGTTATAACAAGGCTAGTGGCAGTATCTGTAGGGACTGTAACAAGTTGGGACATTAAGACTTTATAATGATTCATAGGAGCTATCTTGTGCTATGTCCCTTTCTGCTCCTTCCACAATAGTGACATAGTGACAATCTAGTGCAAAAGTGTCACGTGGGTGCATATTAGGCAGAAATGTATGGTTAAAACAGCAGAATTGTATTTACAGTATATATTGCCTTTCCAGGGTTCTGTATATTTCAATAGCGTATGTTTAAAAAGATTCCTATTTGATCTTTGATTGGATTATGGATTCCTCAAAGGATCTGGTATGTCTTATTAAGAGCTAATTTGGGGATGACTCTGAGCCTGTCCTGGAGAAGGTCATCTCTGGTGGGTTCTCAGTAATACACTGCCCGAAGTGGCAGTGTAGGAGTGGAGCGATGCTGCTCACCTGTTTTAGATTCTGCTTGGGGTTTACAGCATTCCCAGTTACTGTTGTGTGAAATTGAAAAATTTCTCCCCATTAAATATTTTGCGGGGCAAAATGTGAAATGTTGCCCCAGGGATGAGCAAAATTTTGCCCACAAACCAATAAAATTCACTGCTTATGGGTGAAATTTCACCACCCGCAGGTGAAATTTCATAATTTTTGCCACTTAAGACTCCCTGGTGTCTACTGCCCCCCACCTGCTCATCAGCCCAAATGTAGAAAAAAATTTTTATTTCTCAGTGGTATCTAGTGATCCCCCCTGCCCCCCAGCTGATCACTGGCTGAAATTGAACAAAGCCCCCCACCTCCCCCCCAAGTTACCCTCATGTCCTCCTCATAAAAAAAATAAAATCCCCACTCCCTGAAGTCTAGTGGACACTCTACCCTCTGATAAGTCACACAGTGCCCACCCTGCTCCCCCCAAGTACCCTGATCAGGCCACTGTCACAGCCCTCCACTCACTGCCATGGCTGGCAGCCCAACTATGTGCTTCAATGAATGAACTCATGCTCAGTCGGGCTACCAGCCATGGAGGTGTGTGGAGAGCTGTGCCAGTGGCCTAATCGAGGTATCTGGGGGTATTGGGGTGGGCTCTGTGTGACTGATCAGAGGGTGGGTGCCTACTAGACACCAGAAAGTGGGGATTTCATTTTTCTTTTCAAAAGGAGGACATGAGGGTAATTGACAGGGTTTTATTCAGTTTTGGCTAGTGATCTGCCGGGGTGGGGACCACTAGACACCAGGAGAAATAACATTTTTTTCTACATTTGTGCTGGTGAGTGGCTGGGGGGAGGGACCCACTAGACACCAGATGCCCATTTGCTGGGGGTGAAATTGCAGGTGAAATTTCACCATTCCACCTCAATTTTGTGAAAAATTTCACACTTCAAAATTGCCAATTTTGTGGCAATTTTGCCAGCGAAATTTTATTTTGCAACATCTCTACTCCCAATGAGTGAGATGAGGTTGTTCTAATGTGTGGCCATGAGAAGAGATACAGGTGTAAGGTGTAGCATTGTTCTGGCCTATTGAATTTCTAGAAGAATGCAAGACATTCTTCAAAAATTTGCTGACATCACCCACCTTGAATTGAACACCTCCAACCTAATTGTGTTGTGGGATTATAATGCATGGGTACATGGTGAATCCTCTTAATTTACTCAGAAGTTCCTCCAGTTGATGGAAACACTGTGCCTCACATAAGCACTGTTAACCATGAACACAGCCACACCTTGGACCTCCTTTTCTTTCTGGTGTGTAAGATCTCTGATGTCAAGGTGAATGCAGTTGGGTGGTCAGATCACAGCACTGCTCAGTTCCTTGAAGGGGCCCCCTGGAGATGTAAACCCCCTGTGGAAATGATCCAGTACTGCCCTTTACAGAAGCTGGAGCCTGAGAGGCTCCTAGGAGGACTGGATGTAGGATGTCATGGTGGTACAGAGGCAGTTGTCAAAGGCTATAATTTGCCCATTTCAATGGCAATGGACTCCATTGCACCAATTCTACTGCTCACCTCTTGCTGGACTTTGCCATGGTACAGCAATGTGCTTAGAGAGTTGAAGGCAACATGGTGGAGGTTAAAGCATTCCTGGAGGAGGCCTAGCTCTGTGGACAACAGGATGGCCATGAGGTCTCATCATTGAGACTATCAGAGGGTATTAACCCTGACAAAAGCAAAATTCCCATCACAGTTATTGCCTAAGGTAAGAAAAGGCCAGTTTGACTCTTTTGCACTGGGGAGAGGCTGATTTCTCCAGCCTGACTACAGTCTGGTGGAGTTTTCTCTGGTAAAATGTAACCAGTCTTGCCTGTTCTTCTTCCTAGACAGAGTGCCCTATATCTGGACCAGTATCACTTGTGATGCTCTGTTAGGGGTCATCAGTGGTTGTGAACAAAGGCATGAAACACTCTAATGGTTTGGAGTGAGTTGCAGTCAGTTTCTGTTGGGTGATGTGATTGATGAGGTCTCACTTATGTACCCTACTTGTTGTGAGTTGGACCCAGTGCATATGTGGCTTTTGATGGGCTGCAGCAATGCTATGTGACCAGTGCTTACAGCATAGTCTGGTGTTCTCTCTCAGAGGTTGTTTCCCTGAGGCTGTTAAGAGAGCATCAGTGAAACCCCTCTTGATGAAGCCATTGCTGGACTCAGTGGTACTGGTGAACTACAGACCTGTCTCTAATTTTTCCTTTCCAGAAAAGATTATCAGAAAGGTAGTGGCAATGCAGCTTGAGATTCCCCTTGAGAAATTTGACATCTATTAGTCACTCCAGTTATGTTTCTAGCCTTGCTACAGCATGGACACCACAGTTGTAAAGGTACTTAATGACCAGCTCTTGGCAAGAGATAGTGATGAACACTATACTATTGTTCTCCTTTACCTCCCATCAGTGTTTGACACCATGGACCACGAGGTGTTGATGGGGTGCCTTGCAGGATATGGAGGGCTCACCAAGACAACTATGAAAAGGTTTGAGTCCTTCCTGTCTGGCTGATCACAGAGGGTTGTGATGGGAACTTTCTCATCGCAGTCAGTTCCACTAGGGTCAGTTTTGTCATCCATGTTATCTGAAGTGCGCATGCTACCATTGAGATGGGTCATTAAATGGAATGGTGTGAGTTTTCACTGCTATGCAGATGATACTCAGTTGTACCTCTCTTCTACACCTGATGGCCAGTTGGTGGTTTCATTTCTGGAGCAGTGCCTACAGGCTATCACAAAATGGATGAATTTTAGCTGTCTGAGCTTAAACCCATCCAAGACGTAGTTGTTACTGCTGGAACTAAGTCCTTGCAGATCAGCTGCTAGTTGAGATACCTACATATGATCATCTCTAAATGGCACATGGCATTGGTGGTTGTGGATAGTGTAGGATCTTCAGCTTATCTGTTAGGTAGGAAAATGGGCAGACTAGGTGGGCCAAGCGGTCTTTATCTGCCGTCAAATTCTATGTTTCTATGTGTAAAAATCCAGGAGTCATTGTGTAGTGTGGTCTGACATATAAACACCATGTGTCAGCTGTGGTAGGCAGTGTTTTTTATTTTTAACTTAGAAATGTCTCCCAGATCAGACCCTATGTGATGCAAGAAGACCTAGCATCACTGGTATATGCAGTCATGACCTTGAGGTTCGACTACTGTAATGCTCTTTACATAGGACTATCAATAAGGTTTGATGTGCTTATGCAACTTGGTATGATATATGCTTGTATGATTTAAATACATTGTGGCTGTTCACCTCTCTATGCATGGGATATACCACCCTATAGGGGTATAACAGTGAGGAACCCTAGAGCAGGGCTTCACCCCATTAGGTGCCATAGGAATGATTCTGTTGGCTAAAGGTAGCTTAGGAAGAAGCCCACGGGAACAGAGACATGTCACTGGAGGAGGAAGGGAGGATGGTGGGGCAATGAAAGAAAATGATCCTGGACCACCCAGGAGAAGCTGCTTTTAAAGGTCTGATGGAGGAGTTGTTTGTTGCTCCACCCATTGAACAACAGGCGTAGCCTTGCAATTCTATGTGCTTATGCAACTTGGTATGCTATATGCTTGTGTGACTTAGGTACATTGTGGCTGTTCTCCTCTCTATCTCTGGGATATACCACCTTATAAGGGTACTAAGGCGAGGAACCCTAGAGGATTACACCCATATAGGTGCTGTGGGAATGATTCCCTTGGCTAAAGGTAACTTAGGAAGAAGCCCAAAAAGAATATCCAAAAGGGTGACAAGCATTGAAGGAGGTGAGAAATTAGAAGATATCGAGGATGAGAATAAAGGTTGATAGATATAGATGGGAAAGACATGAAAGGAATGGGAGATGATGAGTATGACGAGCAGAATGAAAGCTGACATGATGCAGAAAGGCAGGACTTCACAAGGCGAGGAAACAGCTGGGGCCACCATCCAACTCCATCCAGCAGCAGAACCTAACTACAGGACTATGAAAGCACTAATCGTAACTAAATATTATGACCACTGGCATGAAGGAAAGGAAAAAAAAACCTCTGAGGAGGAAATCTCTAGGGATCCAAGGCCTAGATCACCTTCCCTCCAGGCTGGAGGACATTTTTGGTTAGTGACGGCTCAGCTACTACAATTTAGAGTCAAGGCTGAGGGATGAGGAAAATATTCCAATTTGGAGGAAGCTCTCTTTCTGTCTGTCTAACAGGAATGCTGCTAAGAGTTGCGAGTGATGTCTCTGCAACTAGATGCCCAAAAGCAAAGGAGGAGCTAAATGACCACTGAGGCACTCAGCCAGCCTACACAAACCTACAAAACAGACCAGGTGAACCAGAGGTGGTCAAGATGGAGAATAGTGAAAAGGGTGCCTTCGAACTTGCTCAGGCAGCTAAAGGGACCCCTCTGATGTGAGCCCCACCCCTCTCAGCTGGAACTCATAAATTCTGCATCCAGAGGTGTTGCCAGAATGAGGGATGATGGAAGGTCTACCCAGAGCAAAGACATTCTCTCTACGGGCCAGAGAGAAGGACCCCACCCGAGCTTCACATGCTCTAGATGCGGACTTTGTGGGTGCAGAGCAAGACCGTTGGCT
Organism: Neoceratodus forsteri; assembly: GCA_016271365.2. NCBI lineage: Eukaryota > Metazoa > Chordata > Ceratodontiformes > Ceratodontidae > Neoceratodus > Neoceratodus forsteri. The sequence goes on along the minus strand of CM028132.1, from coordinate 425,508,868 downwards.
ACAGGCTAGCCCCAAGCCATCGAGCAATGGACATGGATGGCATGTCTCTGAATGGAGAGTAGGTTGAGTCGAGATAGCATAGGACTTGTATGAGGGATATGCTTGATTAGTCAAGGTGAACAAGTAGACCTACAGAAAGGTCAGATTGACTGAAGGAGACCCCGACATGGGTCCAGAGTAGGAGATTGAAAGTAGTAACCACAGGAGTGCATGCCAACCGGGTCCATTGACAACCCAAATCAGGAGTGAATTGATTGCATGAGAGAGATGAGAATGGATGGGTGCAGCCCGCAGCAGACAGCAAAGGTATGAAGTACCAGGAGTAAGCACTAGGTATGATGGCAGGTGGGGTATAGGAGGGATGAAGTTCAAGATAAATGAAGGTTGACATGGAGTAGAGGGAGATACGAGTTGAGTGGTCTGTAATATAGGACTAGGGTATGAAATTAGAGACAAATAGGTACAGAAATGGCAGAACAGGGAAACACTCCCAAAAGAAAGTATGGGACAAGGAAGGAGATGAGGTGAGGGTTGAGGGAATGGGGGAAGGTGGGAATGACAGATGGGAGCTGGATGGGGAAAATGACAAGTATGAAGTTCTGGAACGAAGGTGCAGGTAGCTGATATGCGAGCAGCAAAGGAGTAGTGATAGGGCAGGAAGCCCCATAAAGGCAGAGTCGAGGTGAAAGGCAAAAGCATGAGTGGGAGAGAGAACGTAGCAAGTAAGTAAGCAAGGCAAAATGGTAGGTAAGAGGAGCTGCTGACAGAGGGAATGCCATGAAGGCCGATACAGTGCAGCAGGAGATGGCGGGGCAAGACAATTCTGCCTTGAACTAGGCACTACAAAGTCAGATAGCCAACCAAAATGGAAAGACAGAAGGAGTTGAAATGATTCCAGCAGCAGGAGCCAGGGCAACCAAGTCAAAGAGTAAAGCACCAGATAACTGTATGCCAGACAAAGAAAGATAAGTTGAGTAATTACCAGGAGCAGAAAAGGGATGGAAGACCAGCAGCCAAAGCAGGACTGATGGGCCGTGGCATAAAGTCCTCCACAAGAGCAGTTTCAGTAATGAAAGTAGAAAGCATATGTTGAGGTTGATGGGGACAGAGAGGCAGGAAACAGAAGGCCACTGTGGGGTACAGGAAAAAAAAGCATGGGAGGCCAGTATGCAAAAGAGGAGAGGCGTGGCAACCACCCAGGAAGATAGAGGGAAGATGCAACGAGGTACAGACAAAAGTTCTGTACAGGGCCCCAGGGTATGATGTCTTCTGTGCCGTCGGCCAAAGGAAGGTATGATGGTAAAGGAGTCATGGTCAGATGCAACGTGGCAAAGTGGCAGATGAGAGCTCCAATGGCCCAGGAGCGCACACCAAGAGGAGGGGAGAAAGGCCCAAGAGGTGGTGGGTGACTAAGGAGAAGAGAAGCTGTAGGGCTGAGGAGGCAGAGTGGATGAGAGGAAGCCACACTGCAGGTAAGCCACAGTATGGAGAGGCCAAGTAGGGCAGCTGGTGAGAGTGGGCCACAGAAAGACAGTACCTGCAGGAGTCGGTGAGGGAAGAACAAGAAGAAAAAACACTGCCAGGAAGGCTGTACAGGTGTAGGAAGCAGCAGTCAGGGAGCGAGGGCAAAAGAAAGGGAAACAATGTGCCTGAAGTGGTCGAAAATCCCAAACTGGGCTAGCAGCGCTGATGTAGCAAGGAAAAGCGCACCCAAAACTGCAGGAAGTAAAGAGCAAGGTTAGAGAAAGGGAACTGGGAAACCCAGAGCTCTGGCAGAGATGCAGCAAACAGGGGCAAGACAGGGGAAGGACTAGGGGGGATGAACAGAAGGGGGATGAATGGAAGCAGAGAAATGGGATGGGTGAGGAGGGGGAAATAAGCAAGGTGCATGACAAGTGAAGGGAAACAGAGAGAGAGGAGCGGGAGCAGCCGGAGGCCACATGAGGCAACAGGGATGGTACAAAGACAGAAAAAAGAAAGGGCAGTTGAAGGACCCTCTGACTGCAACAAAAGAAATCAATCCTGGACCAACCAGGAGGAGCGGCCTTTAAAGGCCTGATGGGGGAGTGGTTTGTTGCTCCGCTCCCATCAAAGAACAGACATAGCCTTGCAGTTGGTGAGCTGCCTACAGCTGCTGTACAATGCCATGGACAGGCTTATTTCTGGATCCTCATATAAAGAACATAATACACCTGGGCAGCAGCAGCGCACTGGCTCACAATAAAGTGGCACACTATCTTTAAGATCACATTGTTAACTTAGAAAGCCCTACATAGATTGGAGCTGGGCTATCTTAAATATCTCTTAGCCTGGTACGCACTTAATCACTTGCTCTGCTCCACCAAGAGATTCTTTATGGCCATCCTGAGTAAGAGGGCATTCTTGGTGGTGGCCCTTCTCATTTGGAATTCATTGCCCTGCCATCTTATGAGTAAAAAAGGGTCTGAAAGATTGTCTTTTTGTACTAGCATTTGATTTGGACAGCTGACACAGTTTTTCATCTGAGTGTTTTAAAGGATATGCATTGTTATTTAATAAGTGTTATATAGTATATGTGTTATTTTTTAATTTTTTATTATAATTTATCTAGGGGAGACAAACTAAGCAGAAGCTTGTTTACAGGTGCAACCTGGGTGCAAAAGGAAGTTAAGAGACTTGTTCAGGGTCACACAGTATGCAGGTGGAGGCTGTGGAATTCATACCCAGGTCTCCAGGTTTGTAGCTCAGAGCCTTAAACCACTGCACTATACTGCCTACTGTTTTATTAATGGCTGTGTGTTTTCATCTGTACAGCGCCCTGAGCCCTGTAGAATGGGTACCACATAAAACAAAATGTCCTACCTTGCCATTAATGACATATTTCTGCTTGACCCCACTCTCTTGTTGAGTCTTCATTTTACTTTTCCTTCCAAATCTGTTGACAAGGTATTGTACATTATGGTACTGTACAGTAGTCCCTTTTGCAACACTTACATGTTGGAACATTGATTTTGTGAGCTGGAGTTACCCAAATATCCTCATTGTCCCATAAGATCAGGGAGTAATCTGTTGCTTGCTGATGTTTCTCAGTGAATACTGCCTGACATCATAAGCCCTGTTCACATTACAGAACTGTTTTTGAAAACTGTTATCAAAACCAGTTTAGTTAATTTGTTTTAGTGCATCAATACTATTAGGTAATCATTCTAGATAATAGTTTAGTGAATCCACACTACTGGTGTTAAGCATTTTCTCACTGAAACCATTTCATATGAATTCCAACACAGAACTTTGCTTGCCTGTTCACACTGCAGCTAGCAAAATAAAACAACAAATTCTAGCTAGAGCCAATATGGCTGCATACTAATGGCATTGTGGGCAGTGAGAAATATGACAACTATCAATTTTTGCGCTAACCACTAAGCCACCTAACCACGCTTTCTAATTGTTGTGATGCACACTCACTAATACATATGTATACACATATACACGTACTGTATATGCATATATATTTCAGTGTAACATAGCAGTGCACTATCTACACACAGTTTTAAAGATAAAAAAAAAGACATTGAGGGACTGTTTTCTTCTTTTCAGGCTCCAAGGGACATCAGAGGGTGGGAGCTCCCACTAGACAACTCATTTAAATCAGCAATGACATGCATAAGGCTGAAACTGATCTAGATAGTGGGGAAATGTAGATTTGCAATTTTTGCGCTAACCACTGAGCCACCTAACTGCACTTTCAAATTGTTGTGATACACACACTAACTAATACATATACACATATATGCATTTATATTCCAGTATAACATAGCAGTGCACTGTCTACACACACAGAGCATTGCCACAAATACAACTAACACACACACACACTGCCTTATATGGCATTTATTTACTTATACCTCTAACCCTAACTTTTACTGTATTTAGGATAAGCACTGTGTTTTTCACTAACTCCTTGTACTAATCTATGGCATGACTGGGTAACTAAGGTAGTGGAACTGTGAGGTGTGGTGGATGTGACCTATCTGGACTTCAGAAAAGCCTTCAACACTGTCCCCCATAGAAGGCTGATTAACAAACTGCACAGCCTAGGAGTAGATCCTAAATAGTTCTGTGGGTGGAGAACTGGCTGCATGGCAGAAATCAGAGGGTTGTGGTAAACAGGAAGTACTCTGGAGAGGGAGAGGTGATGTGCAGGGTGCCAAAGGGGTCAGTTTTGGGGCCAGTCCTCTTCAATGTCTTTATTGGGGACATTGCAGAGGGACTGGAGAAAAAGGTATGCCTCTTTGCAGATGACACAAAGGTATGCAATAGGGAGGAAACTCTAGGGGGTGTTGAAAGAATGAGGGAAGACCTGACAAAACTGTAGAAATGATCTGAAGAATGGCAGCTGGGATTCAATGCAAAGAAGTGCAGGATCATGTGCATAGGGCACAAGAATCCAGGGGCAAAGTATGAACTAGGTGGGGAGGCACTGACAGTCACAAAGCAGGAAAGAGACCTGGGAGTTATTAAAGTAGGCTATGCAATAAGGCAGCTAGAAAGGCTAGCCAGATGCTTGGATGCATAGGTAGGGGTAGGATGAGTAGAAAAAGAAAGGTAATCTTGCCCCTGCATAAGACACTTTTGAGACCGCACCTTAAATACTCAATCCAGTTCTGGAGGCCCCATCTGTGAAAAAGCATAGACAGGGTGGAGGCAGTGCAGTGCAGTGGAGTGCAAGAAAAATGGTGCAGAGCCTGTGGGATAAGACCTATGAGGAAAGACTAAAGGAATTAAACATGTATTCATTGGAGTAAAGGGAGTCTGACATGATTGAGACATACAAATACATCACTGGTATAAACAAAGTTCAGGAAGGAAGCATCTTCCAAAGTAAGAGATGCTCCAAGTCAAGGGGGCACAAAATGAAGTTAGATGGAGGAAGGCTTAGGGGGAATGTGAGAAAATATGTTTTCATGGAGAGGGTGGTGGATACCTGGAAAAGCCTACCAGATGGGGTGGTAGGGGTTAAAATGGTCACATAATTTAAGGAGTGGGATAGACTCAGGGGTATACTCAAGGCAAGGAAGGGCTCCAGAGTTCAGTTTGGCATAGGGCCTCACACTAGATAGGGATTAATAGGGCAGACTGGGTGGTGATGTGACTCCCACCCCCAGCCTGACCTCACACTGAGCACCCACCACCTTGCACCCCAGACTTTGCCACACACCCTCACTCACCTGAACAGGTCCCAGTGTGAAGGTACACTCTCCCATCAAAGACACGTCTTACTGCAGGAACTGAGGATTGCTATTTGAGAAACAAGGTAAGTGCAGTTCAATGTATTTCAAGGTGTTTCAACCGCACTTACCTTATTTCTCATATAGCAGTTGCCAGTTCCAGTAGCAAGACATGTCTTCCATGAGACAGTGGATCTTCACACTGGGATATGTTCAGGTGCTGAGGGTGTGTAAGAGTGTCTGGGGTGTGTGGGTGATGGGTACTCAGTGGGAGGATGGGTTGGGGTGCAGGGCTGCATCAGTGATGGACCATTTTTTACAGATTAAAAGAAGACATTAAGGGTCTGTGTTCTTATTTTCAGGCTCCAAGGGACATCGGAGGGTGAGGGGTTGCCACTAGACACTTCATGTAAATCAGTAATAACATGCATAAAGCTGAAACTGATCTAGATAGTGGGGGAATGTAGACTAACAATTTTTGCACTAACTACTGAGCCACATAACTGCACTCTCTATTTGTTGTGATACACACACACACACACACACACACACACACACACATTGACTAATACATATATACATACTGTATATCCATATATATTCCAGCATAACATAGCAGTACACTATCTACACACATTTTTACAGATTAAAAAAAAGACATTGAGGGATCATTTTCTTATTTTCAAGCTGTGAGGGACATCAGAGTTGCAACTAGACAACTCATGTAAATCAGTAATAACATGCATAAGGCTGAAGCTGATCTAGATAGTGGGGGAATGTGGACTAGCAATTGTTACACTAACCACTGATCTACCTAACTATACTTTCTAATTATTGTGATACACACACATTAACTAATATATATATATATATATATATATTCATGGCAAAAAACTCAATTTAATGCATCAGTTAGGATTGTTCCACAGTGACAAAAATGAGGCAATTCGGTGTTAAGGTTGCCACCCCTTGCAAACCAAGCCCACCCCGTCCCCACCAACAGGCATTGGGGTGTGCACTGGGGTCATCGGTCCTAACTCTCACCCCATCCCATGTGTAAACAAGCTGAGGTGGTGCAGCATAGGAGAATGGGGTGAGAGTTAGAACCGACGACTCCAATGCACACCCCAATGTCTGTTGGTGGGGAAAGGTTGGACTTGGGTGCAAGGGGTGGCAACCTTAACACCAAATTCCCTCACTTTTGTCGCTGTGGAACAACCCTAATTGATGCATTAAACAGAGTTTTTTTGTCATGAATTTCCCTTCTTTTTGAGAATTAGCACTATAAATAGTGAATGGAATGTGGTGGAGGGAGTGTGAGGCCCAAAGGGCCCCATGCTCCCACCATGTGATTTTTTTGTCACATAGTAATGGTAATGGTAACACAAACGCAAGCGCAAATGGTAACGCACATGGTGACACAAACGTAAATGGTAATGCAAATGTTAAGAGAAATGCAAGTATAAAGGGTAATGCATATGGCGGTGTAGACAGGAATGGTAACGCAAACGGAAATGCAAACTTAAGCGTGTACACAAACACAAATGGTAATGCACACAGTGACACAAAATGAAATGCAAACAAAACCAGTAATGGAAATGCAAATGTTAACAGTAATGCAAATGCAAGCGCAAATGAAAACACAAAGGGTAATGCATAGGGTGGCATAGACGGGAACAGTAACGCAAACGCAAATGCAAGCGAGTACAGTATTGCAACTTGTAACACGCATGGTCACGGTACCGCAATAGGAGACGCAAATGCTAATGGTAACAGCAATAATGATGCCAAAGGAAATGCAAACGCAAACAGAAGCACGTACACAAATGCAAATAGTAATGCACATGATGATGCAAAACTAAACTCAAACAAAAATGGTAATGGAAATGCAAATGTTAACAGTAATGCAAATGCAAGTGCAAACAAAAACGCAAAAGGTAATGCCTACGGTGGCATGCACAGGAAAGGTAATGCAAACAGAAACGCAAACGCAAGCGCATACAGAAACAAAAATGGCAACACGCACGGTCACGGTACCGCAATAGGAAATGAAAATGCTAACGGTAACAGCAATGACAATGCCAAAGGAAATGCAAAGGCAAATGAAAGAGCATGTGCAAACGCAAATGAGTAATGCGCATGACATAAAATGAAAGCGCAAACAGAAACAGTAATGGAAGCGCCAAATGGTAACGGTAACACAAGCGCAAGCGAAGAAACCGGATAACGCACATGGTGGCGTAGACGGGAACGCTAATGCAAATGGTTATGGAAACGCAAGTGGGAACGCTAACTGTGACAGTAACGAAAGCGCACACCCCTTTTTATCACCAACAGCTGCATACGGGGCCCGTATCTCAGAAATGCTTTGAGATACGGACTTTTCATCAGAAAAATGCTTAGCCCCCTATTAGGGCGCTAAGTGCAAAACTAGTCAGGAAAGTCATAATTTATATGACATTTTGGTTTTTTTCTATGTCGTACGGTTCCTGAGATATGAGCAGTTTAGTATTCCAAGTGCTCATTTTCTGCTGCACACTGCTTTTCTAGGCTAAGGCCAAAGTGACAGGAATTCTTTGCCACTCTGCTGCAAAAGAACGGTTTGGTCTTTTGGGCTGAAATCTGGAGGGAAGGTAGCCAACATCTCACAGATGTGCCTTTTGGTGGTTTAGTGAAAAAATATTTCACGGATGCAAAGTTATGGTACTCTGAATTTGACATTTATTCCCATATACTAACGTGGTGGCGCCTGCCACGTCTTTCGGGGCTTGTATCTTGAAAACGATGCAAGATACAGAATTTTCTTCATCAAAACTTAACCAGAAAGCTCATGAATGAAGTCAAATTTTATTTTTTTTTCTATGTTGTACGGTTACTGAGATATTAGCATTTTCGTATTACAACTGCTCGTTTTCTGCTCTGAGGCCCATTATTATGCATACATTCTTTGTTTTCACTGTCTTTCTCAGTGGAGCTTTTGGGGAAAAATAGAGTGTGTGCTCCACTTATTGTTACATGTAGTCTTTACACTTTTTTTTCCATGCCGGTTTGTGATAGCATTCCCGTGTACACCACCTTGTGCATTACCCTTTGCATTTGCGTTACTGTTACCATTTGTGTCTCCACTACTGTTTGTGTTTGTCTTTTGCTTAGTGTCATTGTGTGCATTACCATTTCTGTTGGCGGCTATCCTGTTGTTTCCATTTGCATTTCTCTTTTGTTTTGCATCACCCGTGTTCTTATCATTACCTTTTGCATTTCCAATTGCGTTCCCATGCCCACGTGCGTTATGCTTTGTATTTCCATACACGCTTCTGTTTGCATTTCTGTTTTCTTTGGAGTTATTGTTGCTGTTACTGTTACCATTTGAGTTTACAATTGTGGTACCGTCACTGTGCATGTTACAGTTTGTGTTTCCATACATGCTTGCATTTGTGTTTGTGTTTCTGTTTCCTTTCCCGTTAGTGTTGCTGTTACAGTTATCATTTGCATTTACAATAGCGGTACCATGATTGTGAGTGTTACCAGTTGCATTTCTGTATGCGCTTGCGTCTCCATTTGCATCACTGTTCCCTTTGGTGCCACTTTGCACCTGCGTTTCTATTAAAGCTTGCTTTACAATTTATGTTTGTGTTACCATGCGCGTAACCATTACCGCTTGCATTTGCATTGCTGTTACTATTACTATGTCACAAAAAAATCACGTGGTGGGAGCATTCCATTCACTGTTTATAGTCCTCATTCTCAAAAAGAAGGGAACTTAGAGGCAAAAAACTCTGTTTAATGCATCAGTTAGGGTTGTTCCACAGCAACAAAGGTGAGGAAATTAGATGTTAGGTTTGAACTCCCCCTTGGACCCACCCCACACCACCCCAGCCGGCATCAGGGTGTGCATTGGAGTCATCGGTCCTAACTCTCACCCCATTCTCCTATGCTTCACCACCTCAGCTTGTCAACACATGTGATGGGCTGAGAGTTAGGACCGATGACCTAACGCACACCCTGATGCTGGCTGGGGGGCAGGATGGGGTGGGTCCAAGAGGCGGTCCAGCCTAACATGAATTTCCTCATTTTTGTTGCTGTGGAACAACCCTAACTGATGCATTAAACAGAGTTTTTTGCCTCTAATATGTGCACATATATGTGGGCATGTGTGATTTTGTATTTTCTTGAAACTTGGCTTCCCAGCCAAATGCCCATTGGGGTAACCCTTGCCTCAGTGTTTGCGCACAGAAGTTCTTTGTCTTTTAAATTGTTTTTTATTTTAATGGGTTCACCACAACATATCCAAGACACACTGTCTTAGGGTAGCTGGTCCATTCTACTGGGGTGTCAAACAGATGAGGCATACTGATGAGTCCTGGTAGGATGAAACACGTGTCTGTGTCATCTGTTAGGACCCTTTGCAAACTGTGTGAGAGGCCTTTCGGCACCATGCAATTCTGCTTAAAGTTGAACCAGCATAACATTCTGTGGTGATTTGCATATGCAGCCCATGATGCTTTGCATTGAGTGGGCATGTGTGATTTTGTATTTTCTTGAAACTTGGATTCCCAGTCAAATGCCCTTTGGGGTAACCCTTGCCTCAGTGTTTGCGCACAGAGGTTCTTTGTCATATATATATATATATATAGGCCTAGAGCTAGATATATATATATATATATATACAAAATCACACATGCCCACACAATGCAAAGCATCATGGGCTGCATATGCAAATCACCACAGAGATATTCGCTTGGTTCAACTTTAAGCAGAATTGCATGGTGCCAAAGGCTCACATTACACAGTTTGGTAAAGGTCCTAATAGATGACACAGACACGTGTTTCATCCTAATAGGACTAATATATATATATATATATATATATATATATATATATATATATATTCCACTATAACACTGCAGTGCACTGTCTACACACAATTTTACAGATTAAGAAAAGACACTGAGGAACCGTTTTCCTCTTTTTAGGCTCCAAGGGACATCGGAAGATGGGGGGGTTCCACTAGACACCTCATTTAAATCAGCAATGACATGCATAAGGCTGACACTGATCTAGATAGCAGTGGAATGTAGACTAGCAATTTTTGCACTAACCACTGAGCCACCTAACTTCACTTTCTAATTGTTGTGATATACACACACTGAATAATACATATACACACATATGCATATATATTTCAGTATAACATACAGTACAAATCACATTAAAGTGTCCCTCCAACTCACTGGTTTAGCATTTTTTAGTGAGTTGCTTAATGTGTGCACTGCTCACTGCAATGAATTAATAAATGTCTCCTAATGGTTTGCTTCTAGCTGCTATTCAATTTCATTTTACTGTACTTTGCAGCTCTCTGGAAACTTTTATCAATGCAGTGCATAGCACATTAAAGGGACACTGTCAGCTTTCAGCAGCTATACTGAACTTGTGCAACCAGTGCGCCTATAATAACATGTATGGCAAAATAAACTATGAGTAACAATAAGATCTGTTATCTAAATTTAAAAAATATACACTTCAGTTCAGACCAAGCACATTATCTTATCGTTTAGCTAATTCTCTGCCACCAGATGCCTCTTCTAAATGTGAACATGCCTTGAACATGTACGAATTTCCTGAACAAATGTAAGTGATAGCTGGAGCTAAAAGTACATGCTCTTCTGAGCATGGGGATCTTCGTAAGAATAATGAAGAGTGTTGAAAGTCTTTCTTTTACTTTTACCACACAAAAACACGACCATGATCCTTATCATGTGTATCATGTCCACGGCAACATCACGCCCATGCTCAGGACTGCGGTCTTGTTTTTCTAAGTAGTAAAGTAAGACTTGCAGTGCTATTTTTCATTCTTACAGAGATTTTTGTCTATCCTGTATATGTGATCATGTGGTCACATAGGTGACAGTACAGGAACAGAGAGTCAGGACCACCCTCACCATGTATACAGACAGACACACACACACACACACCAGAATAAGTAATATATACCATGAGAAAAAAACACACAATCATACTTGCACTGCAACACAAGATGAAACCATATCTAAACACAACTCCTAATAAACTAATATGAAGCACCATCAAATTATGATAATAATGGGTGCACAAGGGCACCTCTGCAGAGCCCCTCCCCACATACATGCAATTAACAGTATGACTTGATGTAGTTCAGAACTGATGATTGCAAAGACATATTAAAAATATAGATATACAATTTGTGATGCAGAATAGGTCAGTGAGTTGCAATACAATATAATGAGGGGGCTATCACAGATGATATGATGGACTGGAATACCTTTGTGTTGCTAAATAAAACAAACAATGACCCCTAGATTACAGATGGGGAAAGGGAAAGGGAACATTATTTAACTAGGAGTAGCACACTAAGCCAAAGCTTGTCTCCAGATGCAACCTGGGAGAACAAGAAAGTTAAGTGACTTGCTCAGGATTACACAGTATGCACGTAGGATAAAGCAATGATTAGGAATTTATGATTAAAAATACTAACCAATCCAAGGTAAGTCTCCTATTTGTGTTATCTGAATCAGAACTGTCAGTCTCTATGGATACTGTGGGCTCAAATTGGTAAGGTTGGATACCAAAAATCAAAATTTAAATAACATCTTTATATTCCTGTACCTCAAACATGATTAATAGTGAGCATAGGCCCTGTAAAGATTATTGAAATCCAAAGATAAAAAAACGCAATCCCTGTAAAACAGCTAGCTTAGCTGATGTAAGTTTTCAGGAAGAAGGCACATAACTAGCACAGACAAGCAAACTTCTGTACTTTAGCAACAACATTTCAACAGTATGATAAGTTTTAAGATGAAAAAGTGCATGTGAACAGTCCAGTTCAGACCTCCACTGTACAAAAAACTGTAACTTGAACTGTGTTTAGGGATCCTCTAACTTATTTTCTGTAAGAATTGGAACATTAGATTTACTACATAAACATTTCATCCTGTGACATTTGACACTATAGTCCCAGGGTTGTCTGCTTATCTCCCATTCTAACCAGACTGAAGCTTAGCACAAAGTAGTGCTTTAAAACACTGCTTACCTTAATGAAAGCAGAGTAATACCACCAAACCTCTAATTGTATATAGTCCATTAGGAATCAGAAAAGCTCCCTTTTTCTATGTAATAGCAAAATGATTGCACAGTAATGCCCACTGCAGCCATAAAAAGGCCACACTTGAATCTAAAAGAAATGCAGGAGACTACAAAGGACACCACTTCCAGACATCTGGTAGGACTGAAATGGTTGTAATTATACTGCTCAGTGCTCAAAGGTTAATGTCCTTTTTATGCAGTCCTCAACCATTTTGAAAGGAAAATCCTCTTAGAGCCTCCTGCAGTATACTCTTGCCCCAACACTTCAGTCTTCTGATCTGCCTCAGGGGCTAAGGTTAGAGTAGGTTGGTAGTATAGTTATATATGGCCCTAGAGGATAACATTGGATCCACCCAGTGTAAACAATTACAAATTACAAACAAGTTGAAAAAATACAAATAGTATTTACAGGTTGGCTAAACAAACATTAGATTGTCTCATTATTTGACTCATTATTTAAATAGAAACATACATACATACAAGATGTCGGCAGAGAAGGACCTCAAGGCCCATCTAGCCTGCCCAATAGAGCCCCACCTAATAAGAGATCCACAGTCTATTTCCTATGTTGGAAACCCTCTCTTAGGTACCAGAATCCCTTTGTGCCTGTCCCACACATTCTTAAAGCTAGTAATTGTTTCTACTCCTACCACCTTTTCTGGTAGACTATTCTAAGCATCCATCAGCCTCTCCATGAAGAAGTACTTCCTTATGTTTCCCTTGAAGTGTCCCCCATCTAGCTTCCAGCCATGACCCCTCGTCCTTTGGCAACTCTTCCTTTGAAAAACTCTCCCTCCTTGTACCCAATTCATGCCCTTGAGATATTTAAAGGTCTTGATCATGTTTTCCCTCTCCCTCCTTGACTCCAGGGAACACATATTCAGTTCCATCTGCCTCTCCTCATAGGACATCCCCTGGACATCCCTCATCATTTTTGTAGCCCTTCATTGCACCATCTCCAGTCTGTCTGTGTACCTCTTTAGATAAGGCCAGCAAAACTGAACTCTATACTTGAGATAAGGCCTTACCAGTGTCTTGTAAAAGGGCAATAGAACCTCCCTCTTTCTAATAATAATACCCCTCCCTATGAAGCCAAGCATATGACTAGCCTTCTCCACTGACGCTTCACATTGCCTAGCCACCTTTAGGTCATCCATAGTAACAACCCCCAGATCCCGCTCTTGCTTCTTGACTGACAGTTGTACTCCCCACAGTTCATATGTCACCCCTGGGTTTCTGCTTCCTATGTGCATAATCTTGCACTTTTTGACATTGAACCCAAGTTACCAAACTTTAGACCATTCCTCCAACCTTTACGGTCCCTCCTCATCTTATCCACTTCCCTGGCTCATCCATTCTATTGCATAAATTGGAATCATCTGCAAACAGGCATGTCTTCCCCTCCAGCCCCTCCATAATGTCACCAAAAGACGTTGAAGAGGACTTGTCCCAGCACCAAGCCCTGTGGCATTCCACTCACCACTACTCCTTTGACTGAATGTACCCCATTTACTAGCACCCTTTGGCTCTTGCCAGTGAGTCAGTTTTCAACCCATGTTGCTATCTTATGACCCACCCCTAGGCTGCTTAGTTTGTGTATCAATATTTTGTGAGGGACGGTGTTGAAGGCCTTCCTGAAGCCCAGATATGCCTTATCCACTACCCCTCCTTGGTAAATGGCCCTGGTCATCCAGTCAAAAAACTCAATCAGGTTGTTCTGGCAGGACCTCCCTGTCCTAAAACCATGCTGCCCAGGGTGTAACAGGCCAGAGGTTTCTTGGTGTCCAATTACTCTCTCCTTTAGCAACAATTCCATCATCTTACCCACCACTGATATCAGGCTAACTGGCCTGTAATTACCAATCTCCTCGCTATCCTCACCTTTATGGAGTGGAACCACAACCGCTCGTTTCCAATCACTAGGTACCACTCTGGTATCCAATGATAGGTAGAACAATGCAATTAGAGTTGCAGCCAGCTCCTCCCTGAGCTCTTTTAACACCCTGGGATGCACCTTGGGATGCACCCCATCCAGTCTCTTCACCTTGTCCACCCTAAGGTTATTCATCTCCTTTAGGACCTGATTTACCAAGAAGAGGCTGGTGTCCACTTCTCCCCCCCCCCCCCAATGCTTCTGTCCTGTAGTTCCAGCCCCTTTCCCCTTTCCTCCTCAGTGAATACTGAGCAGAAGTAGTTGCTAAGCACATCTGCCTTCCTATGGTCATCCTCCACATGGGCCCCCCACCCCCATTAACCTGATTATCCCTTCTTTAATTTTCTTCTGTTTCTCTATGTACCGGTACCTAAAGAATGCTATATATATATATATTTGTCTTTTATTGACCTAGATAAGTTTTCTTCCATCCATGCCTTTGCCCTTTTAATTGCCCTCCCCTGCCTCCTTCTGCTTCTTCAGGTAATGTGCTCTGTCCTCTTCCTTCTAAGATCTTTTGTAACTCAAGAAGGCTAATCTCTTTGCCTTTACCTAAGCTCCTACCTCCCTGGTGACACAGATTGGTATCCTCCTCCTCCTATCTTTGTTAATCAATCAAACACATAACTTGGCAGCCCTATCTATTGCCTGCCTTATTACTACACACTGCTGCTCCACTCCCCTCAGATCCCCCATTTCTGCTAGGGCATTCCTCAGGTACCTCATCTTAACAAAGTCAGCCTTCTTGAAGTAAAGAACCCTCATCTTTGTGTGATTTGACACTGGCCCAGCTTTAATGTTGAATCTGAACATTTCATGATTTTTGGAGCCTAGGTGGTCCGACACCTCTATTTTCTCAACGCTGTCCCCATTTGTTAGTATTAGGTTCAACACTACACCCTCTCTAGTAGGTTCCTCCACAAGCTGCCTGAGGCATGACCACTGCAGTGAATCCAGGAATTCCCTATTCCTTGAAGTTGTCAGAGATGGGTGGTGCCAATTAACATCTGGAAGACTGAAGCCCCCCATCAGCAACAACTCACCCTTGTCAGACATCTTTTGAATGTCCAGTAGCATCTCCCTGTCTACTTCCTTCCCCTGCTCTGTAGGTCTGTATACTACCCCAGGGATAAAACTTATTCCTTTCTCTTTTCCAAAGCTACCCACAGTGCCTTCATGCCCCTGACTTCCTGGCATTTCTAAAGTCTTTATGCAATCGTTCACATAAATAGTCACTCCTCCCCCTTTTACCTACCCTATCCATATGAAACAGTAAATCCCTGTAATGACCAATTCCCAGTCCTGCTGCTCTTTGCACCAGGTTTCTGTAATGGCCACTATATCCATCCCCACAACAGCAGCCTCTAAGTCTGTAAATTTGTTACCCAAGCTGTGGGCAGTCGCATGATGGGATGAGTCAGTTTTTTCATAAATTCATAGTATTTCATAAATTCATTCTTTATCCCATGCTATTATCTCAGGTATGTGGCAACTAGAGATGTTCTGAAGTTAAACTTTGCCCGTGAAGTTCACATGAATTCCAGAAAATTTGCACATCGTGGAATTCACAGAGTTTTCAGAACACTCAGAAACTTCAATTCACACGATTTGCATGAAATGTTTGGCAAAATTCACCTTGTTTTAATGTGAAGCATGAATTTCATGGGCAAAATTTCATGCTTCACAGCAAAATCCATGAAATTCATAGCTGCGAATTTTGTGAAATTGCTCCGCAAGTTCCTCGGAATCCACAAATTAACTCGCAGAGTGAATTTCATGGACTTCGCACACCACTAGTGCCAACCATAACAGCAAAAGTGGCAACTAAAAGATATTTAAATAAAGATGATGGACTTTTACACAAAAAAAGCTAGCAGAACCAAAGATAGCAGACACGAAAATGTTACGGGTTTTGAGAAGTAGTCAGTAGTAACTTTTTATCTCTGAAGTATTTTTCATTTTTCTTTTGCTGATTAGAAAGTTATATATGTGGTTGTACTGTGCTGGATGTGTGGAATAACACTATGCCTGACAGGCAGTTATATTCCCATCACTATATCATCAACACTGTGACCTCACTGAGTGTGACATCACAGCTGACTGACCCAGCAACTGCTGAGTGACTTCCTGAGCATCTGTGATGTCACAGTCAGTGAGGTCACAATGCAGATTATGTAAAGGGAGGACTAGAGCTAGATATGTCAGCTGCCAGGCATGGTCCTGTTCCACTCATCACACCTACTAACATCAGATAAAAAAATGTAATTATCCAAAAGAGAAAGAAAAAGTACCACAGATAAAAAAGTTAAAAGGCAACAGTTCACTGCTTTTAAAAAATAATATTAGTTTTGGGCAGTACACTAGCTCTTTAAACCATCACAGCTTAAACGTTTTTGCTCCCCTCCAGATATGTGAGTGAAACCATGCTAGCTCAAAAATTAAAAAAAAACTAAATTTAAACTTGGTACCCAGTAGGGTTTAAAAACAAACAAAAAAAGCATTTTAAGAGGCTTGTACTCTGAATGCAAACAGTGCTAGAGAGATTTAAAACATTTTAAGGCACTTAAAACATTTTAAGAAATCTGGTGGGTACAGGGCCACAGATTTAGACCCTTTCCACGTAGGTGGTTTTAAAATGCTACCAGTCATTTAAAACATTTTAAAATCCCTTAACATGCATTGCAGCTACATTGGTAATGTCTTTAAATGCTGTTAGAAAACCATGCTTATACCATGTTGCAAGGTGGTCTTTTTCTCTGTTTTTAACAAGGTTTATTAGTAAACAGAGCTTAACTACCTTTCTGGATAGATGTCTGAACCATGTTATAGTTGTGCTGTTCTCCTATAGCCCACAATGCACTTCAAAGGTACCCCAGCATGCTGTTGCTGCATCTGTTCATGAGCAGAGTGCCAAAAACATAGAAAACCAAGGTGTAGAGGACTGATCCAGCTACTTAGGGTATAAAGTGAGAAAAGAAGGGTCTTGGGGCGCTAAGCAGACTACAGTAACAGCTGATGCACTGGTAACCAAACAAAGATGAGCAGTACAACAAGGGTCAGTGTGCACACCATACCAGAATAAAGTAAACTCTCCAACACTGAAAAGATGTAGAAATGATGTGCAGTTTATTCACAGGTGTAACTCAGTGGGAGCCAAAGCCAAAAAAAACCCCCCAAAAAACAAAGACATCAACAAAAGTCCCCGGTGCATCAAATCTACCTGATTCTTCCTCGGGGTTGGGGGGGGCATGGTGCTAGTGGATCAGGCTGCCTTTTATATTAAATGAAACAGGTGAAAGCTATTGCTGATGAAAGCAGCTTGACTTCCGCACCACTGCTGACCTCCGTCAAAACGCAGTGTATATTAAAATATGAATACATTTGTACCATATTGATCTGAAGTCTTGGTACATGTACAATCCCATAATGTACAGTATAGTAAAAACGTGAAGGAACAAAAAAAAAAAAAAATGAACTAACATTCAAAGTTAGTAATAACAACAGGCAGGATTAATCTAAACATGGCATACACTGGAGAAAACCACAGAAATCAAGGAATTGAAATTTAAGCCCAAGCTAAATAATTAAAAAGGCTGTTGTTTGGGAAATTATCAAATTTAAAGATTTTGAAACAATTCAGTTACAAATTATTAACTGAGTAACTAGTTTAAGCTATCAACTTTTAAGTCATTAATGCTGTCTGAAAGTTGTTCAGTCTGTTATAATGTATAGAATTAAAATTGTTCTGTAGATTTTGAATATTTAATAAAAGTCCATGTTTATTGAAATAACTCCAGAGTGAGAAGCTACAAGATTTGATATTCGTCGATGTACACTCGTGTAAAGAAAAGAAGACATACAAAATGATAAGAGCCAAATCCTTAAAAGAGGGAGGAGAGGGGAAAAAAGAAGGAATGGGGAGGGAGGGTTATATGCAGGGTAACTAGGAGGTTTTTTGTTTAAAGAAAAAAGTAAAAAGTACACACATAGGAAAAGACACTAACGAAATAGAGTGAGAAGATAAATCCAGCAGGGATCAAAAGCAAAAGGACCCCAGGGAAATGTTACCCAGTAGTAATTAAATATGAACACTATACAGTCATCTCTAATTTTCTTCTAGAAATAGGATAATATCCCAGTCATCATTTAGGCAGGCTGGAATGCAAGCTCCCAACTTGAATATCAACCAGCTCTCCAGTTGTTGCAACTTATTTTTCCTATTACCTCCTCTCAGTAAGATTGGGATGTGATCTATGCCCATAAAATGGAATGTTTTCAAGTCACTGTCATGGACCTCCTCCCCGTGTTTACCCACATGAGTCAGGCTGTCTACGTTTAAAATGGAAAGTATGTGTTCTGGTATACGTTCCTGGAGAAGGCAGGTGGTCATTCTAATTTACAGTTTAGGACAGATACTCCATAGAACATAAATTACATGATTAGTGCGGCATGTGACAAAATGTTTAACTTCATAGTATATGCTGTTGAGAGGGCTTGTGAACTTAATGATCTGTGATGAAAATTTGCAAACATTATATTGCCCACATTTGTGGAAGCCAGTTGAAGGTTTTCCCATTGTTGTATGTTGTTTCATAGGGCTCTGATGATGACTATGAACTACAAGGTCTGTAAGACTAGCTCCTTTTCTATAAACTGTACATGGGCCTGACTTAGTCAATTCATCCAAATTCTCATCTGCTGCCAAAATATGCCAGAATCTACTAGGGCTCCAGATACCTTGGTGTGACTGAACTGTATTCTGCAATAAAATTAATTTATTCTTGTGTGTTGGCTCCCTTTGTTTCAGGTGTAAGAAGACTGGTTCTATACCTATTTCTGGCTTCCTGGAAAGCCTGATCTAGAACTTGGTCACTGTATCCTTTCTTTTTAAACCTGTTTCTCAGGTCTAGTGCCTGTGTTTCAAATGTTTCTGAACTGGAACCATTTCTGTGCATACATAGAAACTGTCCATAGGGGATACTATTAATCAGGTGTCTAGGGTGACAACTATTGGCTCTCAGCAGGTAATTGCATGCCATTGGTTTTCAATGTCCTTCTTTAAGGATAGTCCCTTTGGGCATACCGGTAAGGGTCAGATCCAAGAAAGGGATGCATCTCCTATTGGTGGATGCCTTATATTTTAGATTCAGATTATTGTCATTAAGTAAGGTGGCATGGAGGTATATACCTGGGGTATAAACACTGATTTTATTGATATTGAATGTGCAGATATTATCACCAATCTAAACTGTTTAAAAGAAGTAGTATTTGTGTATTAAATAAAAGGAGCCTGCAGCTAAAAAACAGGGACTACACTGCACAGTGTTTTCTTTATTGTGACAGTATAAGCTATCACTGTGCCAGCTGGACTGATGAAGACACAAGGTATGTGCAAGACAAATTAGCAAACTACAGATAAAGTACAAAGATCTGCCAAAAGGCTTCAGACATTTTGTTTGAAAATGGAGGTGAACAAATTGCTAAACAATGCCAAAAAAAAAGAAACTAAAAGTAAAATATCTTAAGACAAAGGAAAGTAATAAACATTCCTTTGGAGGCAGGATTGTTTGTCCATTATTCAACCAGCTGGTCAAAATTCTGGAACTCAACCAGCTTCTGATCCCCAGTTTGTACTGGAAAGCTCTTTGATAGAACAATAGGCTGAAGATAACACTGATGCCAATGGTGATGATCGGTTTGATCTGGATCAACTGGACTCTGGAAAGCCTGTCAAGCTGTCATCTGATACACATGGGTGGGGAGAGAGTGAAAGACTGTGTACTTGGTTAGAGGGTCATGCAGGTTCAGTTAAATGATGTCACTAGTACTTAATAATGTCACTAGGTGTCAGTGTGGCTCAGTTGGTAGCACATTTGCCTCTGGAACAGAAGGCTGTGGGTTCTTGTCCCACACCAGGATTAGACTCATACCTAAATGCTGGCATCTGAGTGCAGTATTAGGGGGTGTTGTACTGCTGGGGTGTGCTATCTTTCAGATGAGACATTAAACTGAGGTCCTTTCTACCCATCCTGGTGATGTCCTGGTGGGTGTCCAGGTGGAAGTAAAAGAACCCAGGGCACTCTTCGCAAAGAGTAGGGGACATTCCTGGTGTCCTGGCCAACATTCCACTTCCCATAAACTGAATCTTGCAATTGTCCAGGCTGTGTGTGGGTGTTGATGTGCAAAATGGCTGCCACTACACATTCAGTCACTTTACTACTAGTTTAGCATTGCTTGTGAGCGCTTCAGGATATGCTGTATATGAAAAGTGCTATATAAATGCTAATTCTTCTTCTTCTTTTTTGTTTTGTTGTTGTGTGCAATCTTCTCCTTTGTCACAATGTTGTTACCAGGAAGGGGGAGATAGGAGTGGCATTATTCTATATTGTGATTATCTTAATTTTTTCTTATTTTCTTTCTGCTGAGTCAAGTATATCTACATCCTGTTTCCCTAATGTGTGTCTTACCTTTTATCGCTACAGAACCTGAACAGGCAGAAGAAACATCTGTGAATACAGAAACTGAAGCTGTATTAGAAGGCACATCAGTGACATCCAAGGAGACAACCAACACATCAACTGATGCATCAATGTGTTCAAGTGCTACAGCCAACAAATGTATTACCAGCTCTGAGATGCTTTTTAATCTTTAGAAAAAAAAATGCATATGCATGAACTGATGGAGTCAGTTTTCGAACCCACTCACAAAATGCTGTTAGAGCAGCATAGCCAAATTATGGCACTGTAAAGAGAAAGGGTGAGTGAAGAGGGACAGAGAAATAAAGGAGCATCTAAGAAGGCAGGGCACAGAACAGAATGCTCAGTTCTTTCTAAGTATGTGAAAAACACTTTCCACTCAATGCAGCCAACACATTTACAACCCAATATTCCTCCACTGATCACACATGGTGCAACTGCAGCCCGTCAATAGGCACCCTGCTGTGCCCTCTTCTTCACATAGCATGAATACTGCTCAATTTACCCCACAGCAGATGGGAAATCAGCCTGCAAGCATGAAATAGTATGATGGACAAGCAATATTGAACTCATTCACTCATGACATATTGAGTGAGGAGTTCACTTGGACTACCCTGTAGTCCTGTAACCTGTCATATAGCCCCAGTAATCTTAGTGTGCCATGTTAGTGTATGACTGCAGCTATGTCAAGGTCAAATGTGAAAAGTGCAATATTTACTGTTGTTGATGTTTATTTGTACAGTAACTGTGAAATGTCACGCAGTAGCTGCAACATCCATATTAACAGTATGATTGAATTCTTACTTGTTACAGTACTTGTTTAATAAACTGTTGTAAGTATATTAGTGCGGACACTGCATAAAAAATAATTCACTTACATTTGAAGAGTTATGGAAACATTAATTGAACCACCTAATGTGTTTTGCAACTGAGCAAAGTGTTATTATTAATGACATGGAAGCAATACAGTTGCCTTTCAAGTTTTATTAAATGTTAATAGTTTTGGGGGTGAGGCTTAGCCACCAGCTGATATGGATGCTTGAATCTACAGCTCTGTAGCCACCAGTACAAAATCTGTTGTAATACATGTCTGAAACACATAACCTAAGGAAAACAAATACAGCTACTGATACTGTACAGATCCCCTGACATACCCACCTAGTTTTCAGTAATCAGGAACATCGGTGTTGTGTGAAGTACATCGAGTTAAGATCACCATCAAAGATGGCAATGACAGCAACCCCTTAGGAGACAACAGAGGTGGTGAGAATGGAGCAAATGTTCACTCAGCTTCTCCAATGTATGCATGAAGTCAGCTTACTGTTGCCACACAACACTTAGGCTATGGTAGATCTCGACTGCCGAGTGAAAACCGCTTAAAGCAGGGTTGGTGCAGTTGAGACGGCTTTCTCTCACTACTGTCGGAACAGCATAGGATACTATAGCAGATGTGGGGCAGGACTGAGCACCTGGAAAACAAGTGTGTGCAGGCCAGGCAAATAAAAACAAGATAATACAATCTTTTTATGAGGATCTGTATGCCTCTCCCCTCACTACTCACTCCTGCTGCCACAAATATTTTCTTGTCTACTATCCCACTCCCAAAACTTCTAGAGGATACATTTGCTGCTTTAGAAGCCCTTATTACAGTGCAGGAAATGATGAACACCATAGACAGTTTGATAGTTAGATAGATAAATAGATAGATAGATAGGTATTTGATTTTTATAGTGCTTCTTCCCGGAGGCTCAGAGTGCTGCACAAATTCATAACAACAAATTAGAAAAAGAAGTTGTCAATGCTGAATGTTGGCTTGCTGGCATTGGTATTGGTAGTGCAGGAGTTAGAGTGATGCATAATAGGAATGGCAGTGAAGTATTGAACTAACGCCAACCCCAACCCCACCAGAGACTGAAAGGCATTAGGGGTGTGTCTTTGGGTCATCAGCCATAATGCTTACACCATACCACCTCATCCCACCCTGCAGACAGCAACAGGTGTTGCGGAGTGCCTTGGGGTCTTTAGCCCTTACATTCACCCCATTCCATAAAGAAATAAGCTGAGATGGGTGCAGTATAGGAGAATGGGGTGACCATTATGGCCGAAGACCCCAAGGCACACCTTGATGCCTGTCAATGGCTGCAAGGTGGGGGGTGGGGGTGGAATGCCATAAGCATTATGGCTGAGGAACCCAAGTCACACCCCTGATGCCTGCCAATCTGTACAGGGTGGGGTGTTATGGTTAGAAACCCTAACACCCAGGGTGTTTGTTGGTATTTTCACTCCAAATTTTCAACATGGGTTTTTTGGGACCCCACCTCATGAACAGTGGTAGTATGATTTCATTACTCGGTCCTGAAAAGTGATTTCACACAGTGATTGTGCCATTCAGCACCACAGATGCAGAAACACATTTTGGGCAGGATGTGAAAAATGACAGCTGTACTTTTCATGGGGAGGTGTGAAACAATGGCAATGTTGAAAATCTGGAGTGAAAATATGAAAAACTGGCAAAGTTAAGGGCATGGATAGAAACTGCACAATGCACACCCGTAACACAATCATTTTTTGGAATTTTTCCACCAAATTTTGAACATGGGTATTTTGGGACCTTCCCTCATGAACAGTGACACTGTGATTATGTTAATCTGTCCCAAAAGTTCATTTCCCACAGCGACTGCACCATTTTGGGCAGGATGTGAAAAATGGCAGCTGCACTACTCATAAGGAGATGTGAAAAATGGCAATGTTGAAAATCTGGAGTGAAAATACAAGAAAATGGCAAAGTTACGAATATGTATAGAAACTACGTAACACACGCTCATGACACAGTCATTGTCTGGAATTGTTTCACCAAATTTGCAACATGGGCTTTTTGGGATCTCCCCTCATGAACAGTGGCACTGTTGTTTTGTTAATCAGTTCCAAAAGGTGATTCCATGCAGTGACTGCAAAATCACCTTTTGGGACTAAGAAATGAAATTATAGTGCCAGTGTTGATGAGGTGGTGTCCCAAGAAACCCATGTTCAAAATTTGGAGCCAAAATTCTCAAAAATGGCTGAGATATCAACCTAAGTTGAAACCCCCCCCTTTGATTCCCATTATACGGCTTACCTTCAATTCTTCATTTTGCAGTTCAGCTTTGAAGAGTGCAGATGAGTCCTGGTCCACAGAAGACAACAGCGCCCAACCTCTGGAGGTACGTATGGGGTGAGGGGGGGAGGAGAACTAACCATCTGGGGGATTCCAAATTCAGGCCATCAATGAACTCCCCGATCTCCTGCAGTAATGCCCTCTCACCGCCCAGTGATCGGTAAATAAGAATGATTCTGTAGCCTGCACCAGGACCCCCCTCATGGCAACACTCTCAAAAGACTTGGTAGAACCCACCGGTAGCACCGCGAGGCCCAAGCTGGCTTTAAAACAAATGGCCACTCTCCCACCTCTGCGATCCTTCCTCAGGGTATGCACCACAGTGTGCCATCTCCCAGTTCACCCCAAAAAAGCATCTGGAGGAGCTGTAATTCTGCCAGTCTCTAGCAACAGCTAATCACCATAGTCAGTTGGGTCCTCCAGTGGGTCTTTTCAAAAGGCTGCCTTCCTATTACTTTGGATGAAGCCACCATGACTGTGCTCTCACAAAAAAGTAAAAGACCTCAACTCCCTGCCTACTACCAATGCATCTCCTTCATTAATGCAGATACAAAAATATTAATGAAAGCCATATGCTAGGGATGGGGCTGGGAGAGTGCAGGGGGAGTTTAAGGAACTGGAGAGGGGTCATAGACAGGTAGCATGCTCAGTGGCTTTCGCTGAGGTGTTGTCTGCAAGAGGGAAGAGAGGTATCTCCACACCAAGACTTTCAATTCATGGTTGAAGGAATGGTGCAGAGAGGAGAGGTTCAGCTACATTAGGGACTGGGGTTCCACCTGGAGAGACAAGGACCTTTACAGGTGGGTTGGCCTGCATCCATCTGGAAGAAGAAGCACAGTCCTGAGTGGATGGTTTAGGTGTTACTTTGATGAACATTTAAACTAGCTGATCAGGGTGGTGGAAGACATCAGGGAGCCAGTTACTGCCACTCCCTCATGCTGAAGTAGAAAGTAGGTAGAAACCGAGAGGAATGGAATCTCCCAGGTTAGAAATTAATAAAGGAAGCAGGCTGGTAAATATAAAGGAGGGTGGGAATGGAAGCATTAGAAAGAATGGGGAAAGGAAAGAGGCAAAAAGGAAAGAAAGGGGGTAACAAGCAGAGTGGTAAAAAAGAAAGGGGGTAACAAGCAGAGAGGTAACAAAAGCTGGAAGGTCATGTGTGTGAATGCTAGAAGTCTAGGAAATAAGATTCTGGACCTAGAGACCATGATGGTAGAGACCAACCTGGATACTGTGGCTATTATCGAGTCATGGTAGACTGAAAACCATGACTGGAACAAGGCCATACCAGGCTATACTCTGTTCAGGAGGGACAGGGTGGGAAGAAAAGAAGAGAGTATGTTGCTTTATGTGAGGGAAGACATAAAAACAATGGAGATACAGGAAATACACAGGGGGAGCAGAGATACTGTGAGTCACCCTCAGGGAATGGAGCCTATATTTGCACTGCCATGATCTACAGAATTCCGGTGCAGGAAGAGGAGTTAGATAAGGTACTGGTGGAAGATTTTTGCAAGATGGTAGAAAAGAGGAAGGTGCTGCTGCTATAGGGGGACTTCAATCTGCTGGATATAGATTGGAAGCTCCTAGCTGTGACTTCAGCTAGATGCAGGGATATCTTGGACTCCCTGCAGGGGGCATTCCTGAGGCAACTAGTCAGTAAACACACTAGTGATGGGGCAGTACTAGACCTGATACTTACTAAGAGGAACAGTGTTGCAGATGTTGAGGTAGGAGGCCGCTTGGGGAACAGTGATCACCGTACAGTGTGGTTCAATATAAGGACTGCTGTGGAACTGAACCATAGAATAGTGTGGCTCCTGGATGTCAGGAGGGCAGATTTTATAAAGATGGGTGAATGCCTCAGGGGTGACCTGCTGGGGGATGATCTGGGTGGGGTGGAGGAACAGTGGGTGAAGCTAAAAATGCCAATGCAAAGGCAACAAACCTTGGCATCAAGCAAGTGAGCAAAAGCAAAGTAAAAAAGAGACTGCTATGGTCCTCAAAAGAGGCAGCAAAAAAGGTAAAGGATAAAGGTGTAGCATTCAGAAGGCATAAGTAGACCCAGAGGGAGAAGGATAGGGAGGTGTGTCAGGGGAAAGAGAGGGAGAGCAGTAATGAGCACACAGATGCAAACTGAAGAAAGAATAGCCCTGGAGGTGTCAAAGTGGGAAAATACATTTTTTAGGTACGTAAGTGAAAGGAGGAAGACTAGGGATGGGATCATAAGATTAAAAACGGAAGGAGGGACTCTCCAGAGAGGAACCAGGAAAAAGCAGATAACCTGAATAACTACTTTTGTTCAATGTTCACAGAGGAAGGAGAAGGGGAGGGACCACAAAAAAGTAACATAAGCATTGGAGGAAGGGAGGTAGACACTAGTCCATTT
This sequence comes from Neoceratodus forsteri, assembly GCA_016271365.2. Lineage (NCBI taxonomy): Eukaryota > Metazoa > Chordata > Ceratodontiformes > Ceratodontidae > Neoceratodus > Neoceratodus forsteri. The sequence continues at coordinate 425,482,590 of CM028132.1, read as the reverse complement.
TCAGAGGAGAGTGTCCTGAAAGGACTTGCTAATCTGAAAGTGGGCAAAGCAATGGGTCAAGATAAGGTGTATCCAAGGGTACTGATAGAGCTAAGGAGGTACTGGCTGCACCTCTGACAATCCTATTTAACAGGTCATTGGAAATGAGTGGTTCTAGAGGACTGGAGGAGGACAAACGCAGTCCCACTTCACAAAAGTGGCAGTAGGGAAGAGCCTGGCAATTATAAGCCAGTCAGCCTGACATCGGTGATGGGAAAGTTAATGGAGTCACTTCTCAAAGAAAGGCTAGTGGACTATCTTGAATGCAGTGTGTTACAAGACCCAAGGCAACATAGATTCACGGGTTGGGGGGGCATGTGAAATGAATCTGATAGATTTTTTTGACTGGGTGACCAAGAAATTAGATCAAGGTGGAGTGGTAGATATGGCCTACCTAGATTTCATTAAGGCTTTCAACACTTTTCCACATAGGAGGTTAGTAAGCAAGCTGGGTAATTTAGGACTGAGTCCAAAGATAGTGAACTGGGTAAGAAATTGGTTTGAAGATAGCAGCAGAGGATGGTGGTAAACAGAGTTCATTCAGAGGAAGGGAGGGTGACCAGCAGGGTTCCTCACAGATCAATGCTGGGGCTGGTCCTCACTAATGTCTTTGTAAGTGACATTGCAGAGAAGCTGGAAGGAAAGGTCTGCCTTTTTGCAGATGACACCAAAATCTGCAACAGGGTGGACACTTGGTGGGGGGTGAAAAGGATTAGCAGAGACCTGAGAAAACTTGAGGAGTGGTCAAGGGTATGGCAGTTGGGTTTCAATGTGAACAAGTGCAAAGTAATGCACTTGGGGCACAGAAACCCAGGGGCAGAGTACAAAATGGGAGGAGTGGTACTGATGACCGCCAAGCAGGACAGAGAGTTGGGGGTAATCATATCAGGTGACCTATGGCCAGGCAGTGCTGCAAGACAGTTGGGAGGGCTAGTGGTATACGAGGGTGCATGAGCAGGGGTATTACCAGAAGATGTGGTGGGTCCAACAAACTCATGGTAAATGAAAAAAGACCAAGGCTATGCTATTAGGCTGTAAACCTTTTCTTGCCAAGGCTGCCAAACACAACTCCACCATTGCAGTGTTTACCCCAGCAGGCCCTCCACTCAAAGTAGTTCAGTCCTTCAAATACCTGGGAGTCATCCTTGACCCCTCCCTCTCCTTCACCGAACATGTCAACATTACCACACAAAAAATACACCAAATACTAGGTGCTGCTTTCCATCTAAAAAATCTCCTCTCTCCCGAAGCACACCTTGCCATAGCATGTGGACACCTACCGCCCCTTATGGACTACTGCTCCCCTGTCTACTCCCTCATATCATCTACCATGCACTCATGGCTAACTTCAATTTACAACTCTATCTACCAGTTTGTCCTCCAAGCCCCTTACCAGACACACCATTGCTTCTCTCTCTCTCTCTACCAGTCCCTAGGGTGGCTCCCTCTACAAGAACGTTTCGACTATGCTCTTGGCTGCCTAGTGGACAACTCATTCAGAAACCGGGTTCAGTCCTCCTATACAAAACTTCTGGTGGAAAGAATGACTTCAAGATCTCTTAGGGCATTCTCAGTCCCCCCACTAGAAGTGCCACGTGCCTACACTGCCATGGGTATGACAGCTTTCTCCATCTCAGCTCCCTCCCTATGGAACAAGCTCCCACTATCAGTTCGCTTGTCTTCCTCCCACACAGCCTTCATACACAGCCTAAAAACCTGGCTCTCAACTGTCGTAAGCTGTCGTTGCACCCAAAAATAACCTTGGACCCTGTAGCCTACCTTCCACTCTGGGTTTCACCACTCCTCTCCTCTTGCCTCTTCTGCTCACTCCCCTGTCACCCTTCCTTTTCCCATACAAACCCCTCTCACTACCCTTACAATTTGATTCCCAGCTGCCCTGCCATTGCTTTTATAACCTGCACTGTATGTATATAAAATCTGCACTTTTTGCCTACTGTATGGCAATCCCATGTTGTTCTATATAGTCTTTATCTGCCGTGCTTTTTCTTACCACCACTTGTTTTGGAGTGTGTATCAATGCTCTGTATGTTCCAATGTTCATTTTTTTTTTCTCGCATATTGTAGTAACCTGAGCTGTATGTATATAAAACTCCACTATTTGTTTACTATAAAACAATCCTATGTTATTCTATATAATCATTGTATCTGCTGTACTTTTTTTTCTTACTACCCTCTGTTTTGGGATGTGTACTAATGCTCTGTATTGTACCTATGTCACTTTTCCTTCATTGCTTGTTGCCAATTCGGTGGCCTGGGTTGTGCTTGAAAATGGTCCTCTGGATCAGTGCACCTACCCAGTTATCAAAGACATAAATAAATAAATAAATAAATAAATATAAAGAGGGAGCTGGTATTGCCTCTGTATAGATTGCAAGTAAGATCCCACCAAGAGTACTGTGTACAGTTCTGGTGATCACATCTCTGGAAGGACACAGAGTGGAGGCGGTTCAGAGGAGAGCAACTAAAATGGTGCATGGTCTGCATTAGAAGCCCTACGAGGAGAGACTTAAGGACCTAGATATGTACACCCTGGAAGAGAGGTGAGAAAGGCAAGATATGATAAAGAGCTTTAAATACCTCACAGGTGTAAATAAGGTGCAGGAGGGAAGTATTTTGCAGAAGAAAATGTGCTCAAGAACAAGGTGACATGCTATGAAGCTAGAGGGGGTAGATTCAGGAGAGATGTGAGGAAGTACTTCTTCACAGAAAGAGTGGTGGATTCCTGGAACAGCCCTCCAATGGATGTGGTGGGGACAAAAACAGTGTCAGGGTTCAAGAATGCATGGGCTAGGCATGAAGGAATCTTAGGGAAAGGAAGGGGGTGGGTGAATGGGCTTGAGATCAAGAAGGATCTGTAATGATACTATAGGCAGGGAAAAACTGACAGACTAGGAGGACCAAGTGGTCCTTATCTGCTGGCAAATTCTATGTTTCTATAGCTTCTATACTGGGGCGCCTCATCTCCTCTTTAATCTAACTGGCTCAGGTCAAGTTTGGGAAGGGCAGATCGAGTTTGAATCACCTCTGATGCCTGGCTGCTCTCTTTCAGGTGACTGCAGCAAGCCCTCATTCAGCAGCTGTGGTTGCCATAGATTTTGGAAAAAAGCCTTTGATTCTGAGGAATAGTGCTACCTGTAGCATGTCCTTAGGGAAATGGGATTCAGCCATCAGTTACTCTCATGGATCCAGACTTTGTATGTTGCACCAAAATCTAAAGTTCTACCAAATGATGGGCTCTCTGTGCTCATCCCCTCTAACAAAGGCACATGCCAGGACTGTCCCTGTCTCCACTTTTGTTCAGTCTGGTGATAGAGCCACTGGCAGTTGCCATTAGACAGCACCCAGCACTCACAGGCATATCACTGTGAGGAAATGAGTATGCAGCCTTTCAGTACACAGCTGACTTGCTGGTCACACTAAATTATCTAAATCAATAAATAGGGATATTGGGAAACTCATGGAGTGGTCAAGAACGTGGCAGGTGGGGTTCAATGCTGAAAAATGCAAAATTATGCACATAAGGTATAGGAACCCAGGAACCTAGGATGGTGGGGAGGTACTGTCATTCACTAAACAGGGAAGGGACCTTTGGATTATCATATCTGATTACCTCAAAGTGGCAAGGCAGTGTGACAAAGTAGTAGGCAGCACTAGTGAGATGCTGGGATGCATTGAGAGAGGTATATCCAACAGGAGGAGGGAGGTGGTGTTGCCACTGTATTGTTCACTGCTGAGGTCCCGCTGGGGGTATTGTGTCCAATTCTGGAGGCCATACCTCAGAAAGGACTTAGACAGAGTGGAGGTGGTCCAGAGAAGGGCAACTAAAATGGTGCAGGGGTTGCACCAATAGCCCTATGAGGAGAGACTGTGGGATCTCAACATGTACACGCTGGAGGATAGGAGAGATAGATGGGACATGATAAAGACCTACAGCACAAGTACCTCATGGAAGTAAACAGGGCACAGGAGGGGAGTCTCTTTTGTATAAGGAAGAGCACCAGGCTGGCCTGCTGGCACAGCAGTAGCACTACAATTTTCGGCACTGATGACCGGGGTTGGGAGGCGATCTCAGGAGTCAGGTGGTCGGCTGGGGGAGGAGGTTTAGCGTCTGAGGACTGCTCTCCTTCTTTCCGGAGGCAAACTCAGCACTGTACTGGACCCTGGTGGATGCTGGGGGAAAGACATCCCAAGCTCAAGGAAGTGGGGGGGGGGGATGTGGCAGACGTCAGCAGGAGTGCCTTGATGCCAGCGCACACCACGTCCCCAAGGAGGAAAATCGGAAAAATGGTCCCGGTCATGCTAGATGACACCCAGCCTCTGCAGGTCCTGCACTTGATAACTCAGTTGCCCTTGGACTCTGGAATTGAAATCCTGACAGACAGATGGACTCCCCACCACCCCCACAATTGAAGGGCACAGTGGGGGACTCCGGGAGAGAGGTAAGACCTGGGAGAAGTCGGGGTGACGGGGCTGGGAGGACTGGCAAAATGTGGGCCGACAGAACAGGGAGAAAAGAGTAAGTGAAAAAAATAAAATGAAGAGCACCAGGACAAGAGGGCTTTGATGAAGCTTAGGGGGGAAATTAGAGGGATGCGAGCAAGTACTATGTCACTGAAGGAGTGGTAGATACCTGGAATAGATTGCCAGTGGAAGAAGTGGAGTGGAAACAGTAGGGAGCTTTAAATGTGCATACTAACATACTAAAATGCTAGCAGAATAGGCCTAATGGTCTTTCGTGTCTGCTCGTTTGGTCAGCCCCCACCCTGGGTGCTGACCTTGCTGTCCCCCTCGCCTTCTCTGGCTTCTCCCTTCCCAGTTCCGGATATTCTTGCTGCATTGGATTTTGCTTCCTGAACCCTTCCCCTGTACCTGTCCAACCCCCTCTTGAACCCCTCCACTGTCTCTGCCTCCACCAGCCCCCTAGGTAGTGCATTCCATGGCTCTACCACCCTCTCAGTGAAGTAGCACCTCCTCCTTTCTCCCCTGAATCTTCCCCTCTCCAGCTTCCACCCATGCCCTCTAGTGGCCCCTTCGTCCTTCCTTCGAAGCACCCTCACTGTTCCTCCCCTATTTACCCTCTTCATGTACCTGAAGACCTCTATCATGTCCCCCCGGTCCCTTCTCTCTTCCAAAGTGTACATATTTAGCTCTTCGAGCCTCTCCTCGTAGGTCCTGTCCCCCAAGCCCCAAATCATTTTGGTTGCCCTCCTCTGGACCCTCTCCAGGAGGTTAATGTCCCTCTTTAAGTGTGGCCTCCAAAACTGCACGCAGTACTCCAGGTGCAGCCTCACCAAGCAGTTATACAGAGGGAGTATCACTTCCCTCCTTCTGGAGGTGATCCCCCTAGCGATGCATCCCAGCATCCTGTTGGCCTTGGCTGCTGCCCTCCTACAAGTCTCAGAGTTGTTCATCTTGACATCCACCACCACCACCCCAGGTCCCTCTCAGCCATTGAGACTTGTAGTATTCCCCAGGGTGTACATTGGCCTGGGTTTCTGGCTCCAGATGGAGTACCTTGCATTTCCCTGCATTAAACCTCAGCTTCCACTTTCTAGACCATCTTTCCAGAGCCTGCAGGTCCCCTGCAGGCCACCCTCCCCTCCTCCCCATCCACCACTGCCCCCAGTTTCGAGTCATCTGCAAAGAGACTCATCACTCTGATTCCTGTCCTTATGTCAGATCGTGGCGTTGAACAGAAGGGCCCAGGACTGATCCCTGTGGGACCCGCTAATGACCCTCCTTGGGGAAGAGATTATCCACCAACTACGACCCTCTGGGTCCGGTCCTGGAGCCAATTGCCTATCCATCGGATCATCTGGTTTCCACCCCATTTCTCCTAGTTTATCCAACAGGCCCCCATGAGAACAGAGTCAAATGCCTTGCTGAAGTCCAGAAAGAGGACATCCACTGGTCTACAGGTCCAAGGCACTTGTCACCCAGTCATAGAACTCCACCAGGTTTGTCTGACACGATTTCCCGGGATGAATCCATGCTGTCTATCGTCCAGGCACCCTGACTTATCCAGGGCCCCCTCCAGCCACTCCTTGACAATGCCGTCCATCACCTTGCCCACCACTGATGTCAGGCTGACAGGCCTGTAGTTCCCTGCCACCTCCCTTGATCCCCCCTTGTGGATAGGCACTACATGCGCCACCTTCCAGTCTTGGGGCACCCACCCTGTCCTCAGAGAGATGGTGAAAAGCTCTGTCAGGGGTTTCGCCAGGACATCTGCAAGTTCCTTCAGCACTCTAGGATGTAATTTATCTGGCCCCGGTGCTTTCTCCGTCTTAAGGGAGCTGATGGCTTCCCTCACTCTCTCTGCTGTGATTTCCACTTCCAGTACCTCTTCTCCCTGCTTAGCCCTCCTCCCACCTGCCAGTGATGTCCCCCTCTCCCCCAGACCTGCCGATTGGTAAAGGTCCCCCCCTCCTCATTATCTCTGTCTCCTCCATGTGATGCAGCATCCCATTTTCCTGGTGAAAACTGAGGTGAAGTACTCACTAGTACCTCAGCCTGCTCCTCTGGGTCTTGTGCCCATCTCTCCCCTGATTTAATCCTGCTAATCTGCCCCTTCACCTTCGTCTTTCCCCAATGTATCTAAAGAACCCCTTTCCCTCCTAATTTCCCTGGCCAGGTTCTGCTCCTTCCTTGCCTTAGCCACCCTCACCACTCTAGTGGCCCTTCTAGCCAACAGCTCATACTCCCTCGATCCCTTTCACTCCTTGAGCACTTGAATTTCTTATAGGCTGCTTTCTTTCCCGCACCACCTCCTGGACCTCCTGGTCCACCAACAGGTTTTTGGGCCCTACGCATTTTCATCTTACTCTTGCACAGGTGCTGGTAGCATCCTGCACCCCTCTCCTGATGATTTCCCACCTACTATCAGCGTCCATGTCTGACCCAATCCCATCCAAATGCTCACTTAGGATCCTTCCCATTTCCTTAAAATCCACCCCTGAAGTCGGTTACTTCCGTCTTTGTGCAGCCTTCTACCCCTCCTAGGTCCAGGCAGAACCAGACCGTGGCATGGTCCTCCCCGCCAATGGGTCCCTTGCCTCCAGGCCCCAATCTGGTCACTGTCTGCCAGGACCATCCAGTACCCGTGCCTCCCTGGTGGTTCCTCACCTGCTGAGTTAGAATCGTCTTGAAGACATCCAACAACCTCTGTTCCCTGGTCACAGAGGATGTCATAGTCTCCCAGTCTGTTCCTGGCATGTTTAAGTCTCCTAACACCACCACCTTTCCTCTGCCCAGTCTGCAGTGTCTCCTAACATCTGCCACCAGACTGTCCTCCAGCTCCTCCGCCAGGGCAGGGGTCTATACACCTCCCTATTTTTACTCTCTTGCCCCCTCTTGTTATCAAGGTGACCCAAATCGCCTCCACGGTTCCCTCCGCCTCCTCAACTCCCCCTATGCCAATGCAGTTTTTTACTATCATTGCTACCCCTCCTCCCCTTCCCTCCCCCCTGTCCTTCCTGAACATAGTGTAACCCTCCAGGTTCAGGTCCCAGTCATGTCTTGCAGTGGCCCAAGTCTCAGTGACCCCTGTCACATCCACTGCTCCCTCAGTTAACATCACCTGGAGCTCAGGCATTTTATTGCCCAAGCTCCTGGCATTTAGCAGGACTACCTTCCACCCTTTCCCTATAGTTTCATTTCCCCTGCTCGTGTTCCCTTGGGGATTCTGTTTTCTCCTGGTCTGCACTTTGCCAGTTGGTCTTTTCCTGCAATCCTCCTGGTCCCCAGGGGGGTGGAGACAGAGTCCCTTCTTTATCGGCATCCCCTTGACTGCCTTTTCTCCCATCCCACCCCCCTTCACAAGTTTAAACCCCACTTTTCACCAATGAACTCCTCCATTTTCAACCTAAGGATTCCCTTCCCCTCCAAATTGAGATGTAGTCTATCTCTAGCATACAGCTCCTTATCCTCCCAGGTCTCCCCCAATCCCCCATCAACCCATACCCTCTGGCCTCACACCACTCCCTGAGCCACTGGTTTATCTCCTAATTTTTCTTTTGTGTTCCCCACTAGCCCTTGGCACTGGCAGAGATTTCTGAGAAGGAAACTGTGCATCCTATGTCATGACAGACCTAGCGAGCTCCTGAATCTTGCCTGTATCTCTAGCTCCTATTTCCCTCAATGTCATTTGTGCCCAGGTGGACCAGTATGTCTGGGGAACCCCACTGATCCTTTGCCAGCTGATATACCTGTTGCTTGGCCCTGTGCACCGTTGGTCCAGGGAAGCATCTTGTTCTAACTGGCCAGGCTTCTCCTCCTATCCATTTGATACCCCTGATCATAGAATCCCCCAGCAGGAGCACTCTGACCACTCCTTTCCTCCATTTCCCCCTTCCATGTCCCTCATCCTTTCTACCAGCCCCCCACCCAGCTGGCTCCTTGTTCCTCCCCATATCTGGGTGCCACATGCCACCGTTCCTTATTACCATGGCCACTCCTCCTCAATCCATGCCTCTCCTCCTCCTGAGTATCCTTCTGTACCTTGTTAATTCCCCCTCACTGCTCGCAACTGGTCCTTCTCCCCATCTGCTGAACTAGCCTGGCTCATCCTCCCTTCCTTCCTGTCTCCATTTAGTTCCTCCTTGCTCATCGTGCTCCCTGGCCTAACCCTCAGCTCTCTTTACTGAATCATCCTTGTACTTCTGGTCCTTCTTTACCTTTCCTCCCAACTGGTCCTTCTCCTTGCTCTTTCCTCTCTCTTCCCCTGCTCCGATCTACTACTCCCCCATTCTCCTGCATTCCAGGTCCCCCCTGTTCTTCCTGCTATCTGGCCCCTGCCTCCTGCCCCCACTCCCACACCCTTTCCGTCTCTAACCACCTCTGTTGTGGCTACATCCCCCATCCTTGAGCAGAAGAAGAGAATTAGCGGTTACTACATAAGGTCTGATCCACCTCCCTGCCTTGCTTCCTTCTGTCCAGCACTGGCTATCCGCCTACTTCCCTGAGAATGTTGTCCCTCCGTCCCCCTTTGTGAGGGTCCCCAGTTACCTGCTTCCTTGGTAGTGTCCTTTTGGGCCCCTCTGCCAGGGTCCTATGTGACCCTGAGTATTCTCCTGCACTCTTTTCCTATACCCCGCCCCCAGTGCTTAGTGCAACCCTGTGGAAGATTCCAGCCCCCTTCCCCAACCATACCACCCCCCTTCCCCCAGCTTTCTCCTCATCCCCTCAACCTCCTCCCTAAGCTGTGCCAGCTGGTAGCACACTGGGAAACCACCAAACTTCCAAGCCCAGTCCAGTATCAAGGCTGCTCCACACCCTGTGCACCCCACCACCCTCCCAAAGATGCCGGCCCTAATGATGTGTGGTTCCATCCCCTTTCAAATAGTTTTCCTTGGGTGACCCACCAGGTTCCCCCTATTCCAAGATACCCCTACTGCTAATCAGGTCACCCACTAATCCTAGAGACAGTCCACTGTACACCAGTAACTCTGTTACTAGGTGCAGTACAACACAGTAAACATGTAAGGAAAATGAACAACCCTAAGCTCCTCTCTCCGGCCTTTAAATCAACCCCAGTGGCTAGAACTACATGAGCTGTACCAGCAGCATTTTCCTCCAATTGCAGGGCAGGTCTTCCCTATAAATTTGCAGACTTCTGGGGAGGGAGGGTGGGGGAGGCTGGTCTTGGGCAGACACCTGACAAGAGAGAGTGTATCAGCCCTGTGTCTCCCCTCCAAGCCCTGCAGCTAAAGAACCATCTCCAAGCAAATCCCACCAAACAGGTTTTAAATCAGAAGAAATAGGCCTCTACCAGCGCAGCCTGTTACAAAGTGAAACATCCACAAAAAGAGCCCCACTTACAGCCACTAAATCATGGTATAGACATAGACTGTTACCTGCTCAGTCCTACCTGTTGTCGATTATGGGATTACAATTTATGGCACAGCCAATAACACAGCCCTAAATAGCATCAAATGAGCTCTTAACAAAGCCTGCTGATTGGTCACTTACACAGAAAGATTAACCCACACATGTGAGCTCTATAGTCGAGCAGACTGGCTGATCTTTGAAGGGAGACTAATGTACCACACCTGCCTCCAAGCGAAAAAGATCCTGATGAAACTTTCACCTTCAGGTCTTCACCCCCTCATCCAACCAACCCTTCATAGGAGCTCCCCTCAAAATCTGGCTAACATCACACTCCTAATCCCCCACTGTAGGACTTCACTAGGACAAAGGTCTTTCAGGTATCAAGCACCACTCTGGCTTAAACAACTCCCTTCCTTCATCTCCCAAGCCCCCAGCCTTAGCCTATATAAAAAAGGCCTCAAGAGATTTTTCCTGGACTCTGACACTTGTGGCTGCTTCAACCTGTCCTCCCACACTAGGCTGAAGTCAGAATCCAATGCCTCCCTCAACTCCCTAACAGGCCAGCATAAGCTCTGGGTACCTTAAGCTCAACCCATCGGCCAAATGCTAGCATCTGAAACTAGCAAACAATCCCCCTCACCGCAGCGACCTTGGGTTCCTATACAACCCCAGTGAAACCATGAAAAAATAACCTAGCAAGCTAATTACTCTGTACTGATTCAACCATGTTATATTGCCTTAATGTATTGTTTGCCTGGTTAGCAATGTACAATTTGTCACTATGTGTTGTTTCTGTTTATGGACGTGGAGCCTTTGCAAAGGAGTCTTCGACTCAAAGGATTGTAATTCCGAAATTTCAATAAATAAATAGGGGAATCTTAGTAAATAGGCAGGAAGGAGTAAGGGTCACAGGAGACCACATAGAGTCTGTTGAGACAGACTAGGCAGGGACTACCTGGGCAGACTAGGTGGGCCAAGTGGTCCTTTTCTGCCAACAAACTGTTTCTATGTTTCTATGCCCCGAACTCCATCACCTGTCTCACCTCTCTTCCTGAAAAATTCAAGGTGGTCTCTGGACTAAGGGTTAATAATTGTATAGTAATCTGTTATGAGGAACACCTGAATCTCTCAATATTACCTATCCCTGAATTGTCCCCATGTGAAGAATTGCATTCTGTTCTACTGCTGGGGGGTACAAAGAAGCTCCACATTATATGTGTCTTAGTGCCTATAACCCCTTCCAGAAGTGGAGTAGCCAGCTTAAATCAAAGGTTATGCCTACAGTTCAGTGGGTGGGAGCTACCAGCCACACCTCCCTTCCTGAGCTAAAAAACTAGCTTCCTCTGGCCTCACTTAGAAGTACTGTTTCTTTGCTGCAGTCAGAGGCTCTGCCTCCCCTCCCCCGTGTTTGTCTCCTGCTTTCCCTTTATGTTTCTGGGCATTCGGTTTGGTTTGTGCCTCCAGCAGCTTTCAAGTTCAGTATTTTGCTTTTCTACCTTCCCTGCTGCAGTTTGTGCTTCCCTTAGTCAACTACTTATGCTGCACTCCTGTTCTCATTTAACTCCTGTGTTTCCTACTGGTTTGTTTTTTGTATATTTCTAGTTTTCACAGTGTCCTGCCTTTGTCATTTTTTGTTTTGATCTGTGCAGTTCCAGACTTCCCAGTTTGTTGTTTCTTCCAGACTGTTTGTAATCTCCCAGTTCAACTACGATCCTTAATTCTTTTCACCTAGCTTCCTAGCAATACAGCCACTCCCATTTGTGTTGTGGTGGTGTAATCAGTTTACTCAGTCCTGCAGCATACTGCTTCCTAGTTTTCAGTTCTCATATGCTCCTGTTTTCTCCAGCAGTTTCATATGTTATTCTGATCTGCCTCAGTATACGTGGCCTGCAGTGCATCAGAAACTTACACTAACCTACCTTTGGGAACTAGTTGGCATGCATTCACCATTCTGTCCAGGCATGTATCATTAAGTCTCATACCATGTCTTAGTTGTCACTTGATGTCTGAATCAGTAGCTTAGCCTTGCCTACATTTTATTTCTATCTTGTGCTAATAGCCTTCAGGCTTTGCCATCAGCCTCCCACTACTTCTGCACTCTGATACATGCCATCCACTACCAAAGCGTATGTAACCCCCTTGTTCCCAGGGGTTACTAGAATCCCACTTAGAACCAGTGGCAGGCAGGGAAAGGCTGCTTGTGAAATGCCAGTTAAATGGGTTTCACACTGTCTCACTGTGTTCTCAGTTTCAGCTGAGCTGGAGTGATGATGTCACCATAGAATTCTCGCAGCAGCATAAGCCACATTGGAATGCTAGCTGCAGGGGGTTAGCAGTAGAATGTTGGGAGATTCATGTCAGTCTTCAGTAAGCAGTTTGTGTGGAGACTTGAGAGAGTGAGGAGTGCTGCAGTGTGCAGCTCCTCAGAGCCAAGCTCTGATATAGAGCTACCTGAAAGAAGAAGGGGTTGCATGTTCTCACACTAGACAGGAACACAGAAGAGACCAGAAGAAAGTGGTAGAGACCATTCCTAGAGTAGTTCCAGTGCCCCATCCCCACAGGGATGGGGGTAATTCCAGGAATTCAGGGGCAACCCCCTGGGCCAGCCTGGACAGGGAGAAGCTGCCTGAGAATCGAGTTTGTTCTGTGAGTACTAGAGAATCTGTTGTGGGAAAAAAGACCTGGGGCGCCTGCATACCTTTGGTGAGTTCTACTGTGATATAAAGACAATGTTCACCGAGACAGAGTTTAGAGTAAAAGTGTCTGCCTACTTTGGGGTCAAATGAAGTCTTGCCAAGTACAGAACATTTAGTTTGTGTATGGCTTAGAAGCATCTGCAACAGTGGGTTTCTAGGGTAAAGACATAGCCACTTACAGAACTTTTTAAAGTCAGGACACCTCCAGAGTGAAATGTAGAATGTTAAATGTGCTAAACATTTCTAGAGAGAGCATCTACAAACAGTAGTTCAAAGAAAGGTGTTGTAACCAAATGAATGGCCGAGTATAGATTTGGGAGCAAGAGGTGGGAGACCCCCCCATGTGGAGTAACCAGGTTTACCTATATGGGTTCAGTTTGGGCACCTATGGTTTTCTCTCAGGCACTTGGCCAGTGTCTGAAGAAAGCACCCAGATGTGGGATTGTGGATTTTCCCCTTAGAACTAGAAAGTGCTCATGGGTGGATTAGGGAGCCACCATCATCCTCCATGCCATATGGAAAAGTGTCCTAGTACTGGCTGGAGTGCCATGTCAAGGAATAGAAGAGAAGTGCACCAGTTTGGGCCATGAGTGCCCAGATCTGTTCAGAACCTGAGGGTTATTAGTGAAGAAATGTGCTCTGTACCTCTGTAATCTGCATTACCAGTGAGTGTAGCCCTGTGGGGGTCCATCTTTGCTTTGTTATTCTCTGTGTTATGTAAATAAAAGCCACACTCTAGAATCCAATCCTGGTTTGGACATTTCAGTTATTGCTTCCAGTGTCTGGATTTAATTGGGTGCCCCTGACCAGAAGTACAAACCTAGTATAATGCTGAGCAAATGTCTTCTCCCAAGGACCCAGGTTGTTGGCCATGCTAAATGGCACCCCCAGGTGTGATCCAGGTAGTTGCCACATTTGGGTTACCTGTCTAAGAAGGGCAGGCTCAGTAGTAGAAGTAATGGGACCACAGTTCTGTTGCAAGAAATAATAGTAGTAACTACCCCAACCCCTCTCGGTGGCACCTAGATGTGAGAGGAGCAGCCCTTTTGAGAGAGAAACAAGGGGTGGCCGGTGTGGGGAGGTTACACATAGCTTCCAGGGCTCCCTGTGCTCTCTGCCAACAGTCTCGCTCTTCTCTTGAAGTCCACATCTTGAGAGTGAGTCTTTTGACTGGAGTGGGGTCTTTCTATTTCTGACCTTGAGCTGAGAATGCCCACACTGTGCGAGAAGCTTTGACCATGTAGTTTGACTTGGCAGAACCTGTGGATGTAGCATTTAAGACTTCAGCTGCTGGAGAGTGGACCATCTAAGTCCACAGGGGCTCCTTTAGCTGTGCATACCATGTCAACAACATCTTCAAAAGCTATCTCCTCCACAGCTGCCTAAGGTTCACCTGGTCCCCACCTAATTCCCTTCCTATGCCCCTCAAGGGTGAAGATCATACAACTATGTAAATCCCAGCCCCTCAAGAGCCAAACTCCTGTGTCTTACCCCTCAAGGGTTCAGCTTCCTCTCTAGGCCTCCCCTTGGTGCAGGACATGTGAGTGCCTCTCAGCAGTCACTGCTCTCCTCCTCCCATCTTGGGCAGTGGGCCTCCTTTACAGGGAACCTTCTTTAGATACAGAGATTACCTCATGGCACCCCCATGGCATTCCTGTTAGAGGGAAAGAATGAGAGGCCTTCCTTTAAAATATTCCCCTTGAATTGAATCTCTAAATTGCACTAGCCAAGCCATCACTAATTTTATCCCTAGCTTCAAGGGAAGGTGAATAAGACTTTGAATCCCCAGAGGTTTCCTCCTCATAGTGGGTTTTTCCTCTCTTCCATGATGAAGATTACAAAAGGTAGTCTCTACAGGATGTGGTCCGTAATGTAGTATATCTATATTAGTATAGAATTTACCCTAGTAGGCTTCCACTGTGAGCTGGAAGTTGGATGGCGGCCCTATTTTCCATCCTTATGGAAGTCTTGCCCTTGTCTGCTTTTAGTTACCAATTACTGTCGGCCATTGCTCAGTTCAGTCTCTGTTACCATTTGTCATTAGTTGCTGCCAGTCTGTCCTCTCTCAGTCTCTGAATTCACCACCTGCTTTACAGTACTTTTGGGCTCCTTCCTAAGTTACCTTTAGCCTAAAGGAATTATACTCCCATGGCACCTCTAGGGGTGGAACCCTCCTCAAGATGATTCTTTTGCCTTCACGGTATCCCAACAGGGTGATAGTTCCCCATGAGACAGACAGTACAAATAGCCAAAGATATCCAAGTATGATAGTCAACAACACATTCATACTTGGGTGGGGAGGGCATGGCCAGCAGCTGACAGAGAGAGACAGAGAGATGCATTTGAGAGGGGAGCTTGGTTTCAGCAACTCTACAAATTCATATGTCACTTTTCAAATGAATTTAATCCATAAGCCAACTTCAGCAATCAGTAGAAAATTTATTCTGCTGCAAGAGGACACCACTTTTGTCAGCTTTAAATATGGGAAAACCTCACCAAGTTGCCAACACTGACAAGCGGGGAAGGGAAAGCAGACAAGCCACAGGGGACAATAGGTAATGGCAACCAAAGCCATGAGGCCACAAGCTGAGAGCAGCTGTTGAACATGGTCTTACTTACAGCCATAAGAGAACTCAACCAAAAGATGTAGCTGCTTGCAAACAAATTTGTCACAATGGAGACTAAACTAAATTCTGTTTCTGATGAACTGAAAGCCACAACAGACTCCACAGAAAAGTCAGAAACAGCAGTAATGGGCATCATAGCTGAAAACAGGGCACTGAGACTCTGGAGTATTTAGAAAATGGAGCTAGAATGAACAATGTTCTACTCGTAGAGGTGCCTGAGGGGATCGAAGGGGTTAGTGTGCTCAAATTCAACAGCACTTTAATGGATTCTAACCTGGGACTATCAATGGCTTCTCAAATCCTGAAAGCATACAGAATCACCCCTAGACAGAAACCTAACAACCAGGACCTGCACCAAATGGTCCTTCTGATTACATCTGGACCACATATTAAGGACAGTATTCTCCAGGCAGCAATGCAAAAAAGGGCAGACCTTCATGTGAGAGGGTTTTCAGATATATTATTTTCCAGATCTGAACTATGCAACAGCACAACATGGAAAAGGATTTGATGCAGTCAGAAGTGGACTGTGAACCCTTGGCATCTTGCATGCCATGTAAGTCCTCACCTACCTGAGGACAAGTTATGGGGGTAAGACTTTTTTGAATACCAATCCCAATGAGGTGGGAAAAAGAGTTAATCAAAATGGACTTTTCCCAAAGGGAACAAGACTGCAGTTCTGAGGGGAGAGATTAAATGTTAGATGTGTTAACTCAGTATGG
The DNA here is from genome assembly GCA_016271365.2 of Neoceratodus forsteri. Lineage (NCBI taxonomy): Eukaryota > Metazoa > Chordata > Ceratodontiformes > Ceratodontidae > Neoceratodus > Neoceratodus forsteri. The sequence goes on along the minus strand of CM028132.1, from coordinate 425,466,657 downwards.
CAATGTTAGCACAGTTTAATTGTTCAATGTGCTTACGCAACTGGATAAGATATGTGATAATGCTTGAGTAACTTGATTACTTTTGTGGCTTTCCACCTCCCTATATGTGGGATATACCACCCTGTAGGGGTACGACGCAAGGAACCCTAGAGGAGGGTTAATCCCCCTACAGGTGCTAGAAATGAATGCGTCAGCTAAAGGTAGATTAGGAAGAAGCCCATGGGTAAGAGAGACAAGCCGCTGGAGGAGGAGGGGTGGATGGCGGGCAATGAAAACGAATCCTTGGAGAGTCGAGGATGAGTGACATTTTGAGGTCGATGGAGGAGTGATGTTGTTGCTCTGCCCATTGAACCTCGGGCTTAAAGCCCTCCCATTCAATGTGCTTATGCAACTGAATAAGATATGTGATAATGCTTGAATAACTTGATTACTTTTGTGGCTTTCTGCCTCTCTATCCATGGGATATACCACCCTGTAGGGGTACGACACAAGGAACCCTAGAGGAGGGTTCCCCCCCTACAGTTGCTGGAAATGAATGCATCAGTTAAATGTAGGTTAGGAAGAAGCACAAAAAGAATACCTAGAGATGTCAAGCTTTGGAGAGATGAAGAATGAATTCTGTGATGAAAGACTAACTTCCTAAGGGGAGAGGGGAAAGCCGGGCCACCATCCGCCTCCATCCAACAGCGGAACCTAACTAACTAACGAGAAGAAAGCACTAACTCTAACTAATATTATCACCATTGGCATGGAAGAGAGGAAAAACCCCTTTAAGGAGGAAAACCTCTGGGGATCCAAGGCCTAGGTTGCCTTCCCTCCAGGCTGACGACGTTTGATTTGAGGACAAGCGTTAGTAGAGAGAATAGTTCCTAGATGAGGGATATGAGTAAGTAGAATAAGGAAAACTCAATGCCAGCAGAATAGGCCTAACGGTCTTTCGTGTCTGCTCATTTGGTCAGTCTCCAACCTGGGTGCTGACCTTGCTGTCCCCCTCGCCTTCTCTGGCTTCTCCCTTCCCAGTTCCGGATATTCTTGCTGCATTGGATTTTGCTTCCAGAGTAGGCGATAAGAGATGGAGATCAGAGGAGAAAGGCTGGGATTAAGTAAATTGATGCATGAGACAGAGAAGCAAGGGGTATCCAGACGTGCTGATGAGGAGACAATTGATAATGCAGACAGGCTTGATTGAGTGATGCAAGTGAGTGTATGCTGAGATTGAAGAGGCATGTTTGATTAAGAGATTAGACTCTAAACAATTAGACCTTGAGGTTGTAGTGAATGAGGCAGTATGAAATTCAATGATAGGAATGTTCTAGTAGATGATGTAAAGATATGAACTTTGAGGTAATGCTGAATGAATAAGAACTGGATTCATGAACTTGATATGACTGGAGATAAGGACTCGATACATTTAGGCAGGATGACCGTAGCTGATAGGTGGCATAGGAAGTATGATGACATATGTTAGTAAAGACAACAGTTTGTAGATGAGGGACATAAGTAGGTTAAAGAGAAGGATATGAGTAGGGAAGATAATGATGGGATAGGGGAAAACCCCAAAAGAAGGCACCGATTGAAGAAGGAACATGAGGCAGTGATGCAGACTGAAGATGATGATCACCTCAGGAGGGTGGATCCATGGAGAGGTAGGTATCCAGATGCGGTTTGAGAATAATGAAGACTGACAATGATGATGATGTCTGTGGGTGTGTAGCAATTTCAAAGAGGCAGCATAGGAGTCAATAATAGGAATGATTGAGGAAGCGATATAAATAGATTATGGATGAGTGACTGAAGACCAGAGTCATGAACCTGGAGATACAGGAGAATGGAGGGAAAGCCATGATGGCTGGAACAGAGAAATGAGGTATGAAATGGATGAAGGTATGAAATGGATGAGGTACAATGGAGGAATGGATGATGTACAATAAATGAAGGAAAGCCAAGAAGGCTGGTACAGGTAGAGGTGAAGTATGGACTGGAACGACTTACGATAGGGGAGGAAAAGGCAGAGGAGATGAGGATAGGGATGCTCAAAAGAATGCACAGGTTAGAGTAGAGGAGATGAGGAGAAGCACACTGAACGAGTCAAGTAAATGAGAGACAATGAGGGCAGCATGGTGCTGAGGATGAGGAAAGGAGGAAAGAAAGGAATGGGTTCTGAGGAAAGGACAAAGGACAGAAGGGAGGATGAGAGAGAAGCAAGGATTGGAAGGAAGCCTTGATGGCTGGAATGGATACTGAAGTAGTGGGGAAGTGATGCCATCTAGAGGCTAGATTGTGACAACAGAAATGATAGGGGAATACAAGAGAGCTGAGGGTACAACGATGTAGACCAAAATGGGGTCCACCAAACAAACACCTCAGGAGAAGGGCTAAGACCACAGGGACCACTAGAAAGTAACATGCCGTCAGATGGAGTCAGCCATGGAAGGCCAGAGGATACGAATACAAAGAAAATGAACAGATAAACTGTGGCATGATGAGAGAGAAGCCATGACCATATTGAAACCAGGACAGTTGAGCTTGCTGAAGGAGCTGAGGGGAGAGAGCAGAACGAGAGCACGCCAAAGCAGGAGTAGTTGATGAGGAAAGTGAGGTAGGAAAAACAAAACTCAGATTCAATGGAATTAGAAGAGCATGGGATGACCAAGATGATTGGCAGCAGAGGGAATGAGAGCCATACAAAACACTGGAGATTTACAAATTACCGAATCTAGGAAAGAGAAGGTTGAGGAGAAACATGGTCAAAGGGTCTGAATACTACAAGGAATAGACAGGGGAAGCATATATACCTGTTGAAGCTGGTGAATGTGAGCAGAACTACAGGGCATATCCTCAGAGTGGGGGGGGAGAGAATAAGGGGAAACAGCAGAAAGCACCAAGATACACAGAAGGCTACAATCAGCATGGGGAGCAGTCTACTAGGTGAGAGACTGAAAGGGTTAGACTTGCAGTGCAGAATTAGACAGACTCCCAAGGGAGACTAGTACAGAGGATAACACAGAAGGATACAGCTGGTAGTAGTCAGTGTCTAGCATTGCAGGATGATAAGGTAGCCAAAGGGGAAGGAAATAGGGACAGCATCCAAAAGCTGGCAAGCTGCGTGGATGGAACAATCAGACTGGCAGCCATGGTGGAAGACTCCAAGGATTCGAAACAGTTTGGTCCAGGAGTAGGCGTGCAGGTGCTTCAGGGGTTGCAGAGCCATGCAACGGCCAGAGGAGCTGGGACCGCAGCAGCCGCCGCCAGTTAGGGCAGCATGAAACCTGAAGCAGGGAGCATAAGATCAAGTGAGAGGGACGCCGAAGTGAGGAAGGTGAGGAAGTAGACACGGAGGCCGATAAGCTTGGCAGAAGACACCAGGAGAAAGGACTGCTGTGTGACTGAACTTCTCTGCTGGGACTAAAGTAGAAGAACTTTTGTATTTGGACCTTTAATTTAGGGTAAAAAAACTAACATACAAAACAAAAAAAAAAGTGTGTGTTTGGGTTAACTGAACTGAATGGGTAACTGAAAAGTCATCTAGGTGTAAATCTCAGGTGACTGAAAGGACTTAACTGTTGTGAGGTTTAAATCACTTATGAAAGATCTGGTAAGTAGGGGAGTGGCTTAGCTAGAAGGAAGCTACATTTAAAGACTGCCTTAGAAAGATTCTGCTAATAGCTTGGCAGAAGATACCAGGAGAAAAGGACTGCTGTGTGACTGAACTTCTCTATTGGGACTATATTGCCCTCCTTCCTCCCTTCCACCCCACCAAAGCTAGTTCTATTTTTATAGGCAGGATTTGACTGACAACAGGAACTTTCTGTTTAGGGGCAGGAAGTGAGTGATCACAGAACCACAAGGACCCCACCATCCTAGAAGGGCAGAGTAGCTCTCCGGCCTCCTCTAGCTGCTGGAGGTCTGCCTCTGAACAAGTAAGTGGTCTACTGAGAAATATAGGATATTCTTGTCTCAGAACAGGACAATCAGGAGCTTAAAGGGCACACAGGCAGAAATTAAGGAGAGAGAAAAAAAAAACAGAGGAAAGAGTAAGGATTGCAAACAGTTAAGGGGCCAGAAATGAGACATGATTGGAGTGGTGCAGTGCAGTGGCTGTGGAGCAGCAGTCTTCTGGGAGATGTTCTGGAGGATGCGGTGTTTTCCCATCTGCAGGCACCTCACTGGGCTGAGGGAGGAGGTTGCTCATCTCAGGCTGAGTTGGCCAGGATTTGTGGGACCTCCTCTTCCATCCAGGGACCACCAGTGCCACTGCCATTGCCTCAGAGGGTTGCCAAGAAAGAGGCGGTTGGACCACAGTGGGCTCAGGGAGGGTGAGAGTGGTGGAACAGAGGCACATCCCTCCAGTTGTACCTCTCCACAATTCCTATGCCATTCTGTCAAAGTGTGGTTCCTCTATGGAGGCACCTACAGTGGAGACCAAGGAGGATGCTGGGAACCACCACAAAGGAGACCCACAGGAGGGTGGCAGGGGACCCTGCAGGGGAAGGAAACAACTCCTGGTGGGGGACTCCATTGTTAGAAAAGTAGAACTGGGCAAGGAAGGGGGGAAGGAGGTAAGGTGCCTGCCTGGCGCCATGGCTTGGAAGGACAGGGAGCGCATCCTCAGGATTGCCGGAGCAGCTGCACAGGGTAGGGTGCTGGATGTCATTGTCCACTTAGGGACAAATGACCTGGCTAAGAAAGGGATTAGAGAAGTGCAGGAAGAGTTTGTGGAATTGGGAAGGGGCCTTAGTCAAGTAGCATGCACGGTAACCTTCTCGGAGGTGCTACCCATCTATGTCATAGGAGAGGCTAGGGTGTTCCATACGATGGGATTCAATCAGTGGTTGAAAAACTGGTGTGGAGCTCAGGGATTTGGCTTCATTGGGGACAGGGGGTCCACCTGGAGTGATGCAAGCCTATACTGGCATGATGGGCTGCATCTGTCCGGGAGGGGAACCAGGATCCTAGGTGATAGGTTTAAATGCTTCATTGGCAAGCTTTTAAACTAGCCAAGGAGAGGCACTGGAAAGGAGAGGAAAATCCTAGCCTCCCCAAACAATCACGGTAGTAAGTGTGGCAAACACCAACATGGAGGTGTCGATAGGGAGGAAGGGCAGGGTAAATGGAGAAGTGACAAAGGCAAGAAGGACAGGGATGGGGCAAAAGGGGTAAGGCCATCAGGAAATGGAGGTAATGAGTACCAATGCCCATAGTCTGGGCAACAAGCTCCCTGAGCTGGTGGCCTTAATGGAAGAGGATGCCTGGATATCATAGCAGTCACAGAAACATGGTACACAGAGAACCATGACTGGGATGTTAACATACCAGGGTACATAACCTACAGGAGAGACAGGCAGGGGAAGAGGGAGGAGCTCTCTATGTAAAGGAAGGATAAAAGCAACTGAACAAAAGAGTAAACAGGGAGGAGAGGAGGCACTGTGGGTCACCTTGGAGACTGGAAAGGGCACCACAATCTGCACAGGGGTTGTGTACAGACCCCCATGTCAGGGGGAAGGAATGGACAAGGATATGATGGAAGGCATTCTTAGAATGGCAGAGAAAGGGGAGATACTGTTGATGGGAGACCTGAATATGCCAGATGTTAACTGGAGCAAATTTGCTGCAGCCACATCCAAGAGCAGGGCCATTCTTGACGCCCTACAGGTGGCAGGCATTAGACAGCTAGTTTCGGAACCCACTCATGAGAGAGCAATCTTAGACCTCGTACTCTCAAACGGGGGCAGTGAGAGGATCTCAGATCTAGAAGAGGGTTGCTATCTGGGGACAAGTGACCATCAAACAGTGTGGTTCACATTAAACTCAGCTACAGAGTCTAGCCATACAAAAGTGAGGATACTGGACTTTAGGAGGGCTGACTTTGGCAAGATGGGAGAGTGCCTCAGAAAAGTACTAGCAAACAGACTAGAAGAGGTATGGAGCAACAATGGGGAATTATCAAAACTGCCATCACAGAGGCAACAAGCCTTTGTGTGAAGCAAATAAACAAATCAAAATGAAAGAAAAAGCCACTATGGTTCTCAAGAGAGGTGGCTGTGAAAGTCAGGAAGAAAAGATAGCATTCCAGAAGTATAAGGAAACACAGAAGGAGCAGGACAGAGAGCTGTACCAGTTAAGGCAGAAAGAAGCAGGAGGGAAGTCAGAATAGCAAAGGCCCAAACTGAGGAAAGATAGTCAACTCAGTTAAGAAGAGGATAAAACCTTTTATAGGTACATCAGCAAGCGGAAAGACAAAGGGAGGGATAGTGAGGCTGAATAGAATGAATGGTGGGTGGGCAGAGGGGACAGTGAAAAGCAGGAATACTGAATGAATATTTCTGCTCAGTATTCACAAAGAGGAGGGAAGTGCCTAATCCAATTAACAGAAGCACTCTTGATAGGGGGGTCGATCCCAGTCCTTTCACAGAAGAAAGGGTTCTGCAAGAACTCCTAAAACTGAAGGTGGACAAAGCAATGGGTCCTGATGGAATTCACCCCAGAATTCTAAAAAGAATTAAGGAAGGAACTAGTGAAACCACTGGCTACTCTTTTTAATAAATCATGGGAGGATGGTGTGGTACCCGAGGACTGGAGGAAGGTGGATGTGATTCCCCTTCACAAAAGTGGGACCAAGACAGAGGCAGGAAACTACAGACCTGTCAGTTGACCTCTGTGGTAGGGAAAGTGATGGAGTCACTTCTGAAGGAAAGAATAGTTGAGTACCTAGAGGTCAGTGGAGCACAGGATCCAAGGCAGCATGGGTTCACAGCGGGAAGGTCATGTCAGACAGAATCTAATAGATTTCTTTGACTGGGTGACCAAAGTATAGACCAGGGAGGGGCTGTGAACATGGCCTACCTAGACTTGTAAGGCATTTGACACAGTCCACACAAAAGATTATTAGTCAAATTAACCAGCCTGGAGTGGGTCCCAGGGTGGTAGCCTAGAGTAAAACATTGGCTGGACAACAGGACACAGAAGGTAATTGTAAATGGAGTCCACTCTGAAGAAGAGGCGGTTACTAGTGGGGTACGCAGGGTTCAGTATTGGGTCCAGTCCTTTTAATGTCTTCATCAGTGGCATTGCAGAGGGACTGGAAGGAAAAGTATGCCTTTTTGCAGATGACACAAAGATCTGCAACAGGGTTGATACACAAGGAGGCGTGGAAAGGATAAAAGGGACTTGGCAAGGTTGGAGGTATGGTCGGACATATGGCAGCTAGGATTCAATGCAAAAAAGTGCAAAATAATGCACCTGGGAAACAAGAACCCAGGGGAAGAATACACAATGGGTGGGGAGGTAGTAACAACAACAAAACAGGAAAGGGACCTGGGGGTAATCATATCAGATGACCTTAAGGTTAGCAAGCAATGTGAGAAGGCAGTAGGGAGGCCGGGGTATACTGGGATGTATAGGGAGAGGCATCAGCAGCAGAAAACAGGAAGTTGTTATCCCTCTGTACAGACAGTTGGTGAGACCCCATCTGGAATACTGTGTCCAGTTCTGGAGACCCCATCTCCGCAAGGACATAGACAGGATAGAGGCAGTCAGAGGAGGTCAACTAAAATGGTGCAGGGTCTGCAAGAGAAGCCGTATGAGGAGAGACTAAAGGAGCTTAATATGTATACCCTTGAGGAAAGAAGGAGAGGGGACATGATAGAAACTTTCAAGTACCTCAAGGAATCAACAAAGTCCAAGAGGTAGCATCTTTCAGAAAAAAGACTTGCAAGAACAAGAGGACACAATTTAAAGATAGAAGGAGGGCGGTTCAGGGCAATGTGAGGAAGTATTATTTCACAGAGAGGGTAGTGGATGCATGGAACAGCCTTCCTGAGGAAGTTGTGGGTCTAAAACTGTGAGAGAATTCAAGAATGCATGGGACAGACATAAGGCAATTCTTGTGGGGGGCAGGAAGATATAGGCTGTTGGTTAACTAGGATCTGCGGCCTATCCTGTAGGTAGGGAAATGGGCAGACTAGATGGGCCTAGCGGTCCTTATCTGCCGTCAAAGTCTATGTTTCTATGTTTCCATGTAAGGCATGACTATGCGACATGAACTAGCAGATCCAGATGTGTGGGTGATGAGAGATCAGAGGATGCAATTGAGTGTTGCAAGTAGTGAGGCTTCTCAAAAGGAGATATACTCCGAGGCCAAGAAGGCATGTTGGAGATCAGAGGGCATGTGAACTAGAGGGGTGATATGTTTGAAAGAAAAATGGGACTAGGTGGACCAAGCAGACTCCTCAAAAGGAGGTAGAGCCAGAAAGGAATAGAGTGATGTGATGAAGTAGGCCCTCGAAATGAGGTAGATTCAGAAATGAATGTGAAAGAAACATGAATAATTGTGGATAGCCTCCAGCCAGCCCATAGCAAGGGTCGAAGGACAGGAAGGCGTGGCCAGGAATGGAGACAGAGTTGAATGAAGGTGACTGACACTGCAGGCAAGAGGGAGGCAACCAAAGCACATGGAAGGAGTGATTGAAAGAGATGAGCAGGTTGAGGTGAGATATGCTAGAATGCGAGCAACGTGGATGATAAGGAGTGGAACGATGACTGAAGTAAATCCATAACAGCTGATGATGGAATGTATCCAGGAAGGGAGGCTCAATGAGATAAGAAATGGGCAATGAGGACCGGAATCAGGAACCCGATACATGGGCAGCAGGCCTCAAATCAACGGGGTGGCATGCGAGGTGTGATCGGTATGCCTAAAAGAAATATCAAATGCAGGGCAGACTGAGTTGGAGAGGATGAGAAAAGGCACCAGGATGAGGAAGGAAAATATAGGAAACATATGAGGTACAATGATGGATTGAAGCCATGGAGGCTGGTATGGAAAGTAAGGTACGAAAGGACAAGGACGGTAGGAAGAGCAATAGGGTAGCATAGGACCCAGCCGATATGGGAGGAGAACTGCATTAGGGTGAGCAGGATGAGGAGGCACACAAGTATGGGGGCCAGACGGAGTCAGCCGAGGCAAACTGATTAATCAGCCAAAGCACACTGAGTGAGTGATGAAAATAGAGGAATATCGACTGCAGACCAGACGGAGTCTGCAGAGGCACATGTCCGATCATATATCGAAATATAGAGTCGAAGTGCTGGCATAGGAGTTGATAAGCAGACCATTGTCCAGAACCAGATGCATGAAAGCGAAAGCATGATGTTGCCAAGAAGGCATACCAGCGCCTGGAACCAGAGGATAGAGGAAACATGAATGAACTGGAACTAAGGCGGAGAACAGCCAGCCAGCCCTTAACAAAGGGCAATAGACAGAAATGCATGCCCGGGAGAGGAGACAGAGTCAAATCGAGGTAGCAGGGACTGCAGGATAGATCAAGCGATGACTGATGGCAATGATCGGTGAGAAAGTGGATCCAGAGGGCTTAGACGAGGGAAAAGGTACGAAGGTATGCAGGAGTATGCAAATAAAGCACAAAGAGAAGCAACAGAGCACCAGGCATACCTGACAATAGCCAGGGCATGCATCCACTCATAAATGGCAGGTGCAGCGCCAGACAATCACACGCAGAAACACACCCCACAATTGCTATGAAGTCGGCATAGCACTATGAGTTGTACACACAGAGGCATCCATGCTCCATATAGATGTACTTATGTCCTTAAGAATGTCAGAGCTGTTTCCGGACACACAAACTGTGAAATCATATAATGAAGTAGATGTAAACATACCCAAGCACAAACTGTATGGGGCCCACCATTCCTAGACAATTCATTCTGGAATATACACTGTGGTGAGGCTGAGAGGTGTGTACAGAAGTAGGAGAGCCCCGAAGTCCTACTAGCTTCTAGACAAGCAGTTTAACAGCTCAAGTCTTTACTCAGAAGAAAATTAAATAAAGCCAAGGCACATACTTTATAACCCCATTACCAGACTGTGTCATAGATAAACATATCCCTTGGATTTACAGATGAGCGATGCAATGGGAAGGGCACTGACAGATTGCTGGAAATAAATCATCACAGTAAGCAACCCAGACTGTGATTTGCTTTATCAGATATACCGTTGCATCGATTCCCACACCTTCAAATTCATGTGAATGAGCCCCAGGGCCACAGTGAAAGAGGGCAGTACAGTTGAGTGGCTTCAAAACGAAAGCAATCAAGCTAGGCACGAACCAGCACCCTGGACGAAAAGCCCAGCGAGGAGGAAGCTCCAAGAAGCACCAAGGAGAGAAGGAGCACCGAGCGATGAGCCGGATGCTCCACAAAGAGATGTACTCTATGAACGAGAGGAGAGGGAAAGATAAATGCCGATTTACCACAAGCGTGAGCCACTGGGAGCCGGATGACCATGGGACAGGTGCGCGGTATGGAGGTCAGCATCGAACATCCAGCAGAAGACAGTACAGCAATGAAGGTGCAGCCAATGCTCAGCTGACTAATCGGTTAAAGAGAGGAAGAATGCCACGAAGGAACTGGAAGGAGGAGGAATGGGACCACAAATCAGCTGACAGGAGGGAGAAAAAACTGAGTGGGAGGGGATCATGAGAAGTGAACACAGGACGGGGAGAGCGAAGGGAGGCATGGGTAGAGAGCTGCAGAGCCAGCGACAGTGAGAAGTAGGAAACGGGGGCGGAGCAAGAGGACGAAGCAAGCGGGTGGCTGAGGGGAATATCAACAATGCAGGGAAGAAAGCTGCAAGCAAAACAGTGAGAAGGGAACAAGCGGCTGGAGACATAAGGAGGAAAACAAAGGCTAGCTTAGAGTGAAGGAAGGCGGCTCCTTCGGTCGCAACGAAAACAAATCCATGGAGAGTCGAGGATGAGTGAGGTTTTGAGGTTGATGGAGGAGTGACGTTGTTGCTCTGCCCATTGAACCTCGGGCTTAAAGCCCTCCCATTGTTTGAATACATTTTTTATCAGAACATCCTTAATGCACCTAGGATATTAGCCACAAACTAGGTATCAGAAGACACTTATGTCCACACTCTACCAAAAATTTAGATGTAAAGGTAATTTAGCATTTATCCACTGGGGTCGGGTTGGGAGACAAGGGGAATTGAGTGTTCCAATATGGCCCTTGCTTTGCAGTTATTATACTACATTATACACGTGCATGATAGCTCATAGGGCACATAACTTGAGCTGACTAATTCAGACGCATGCTTGCTCACCGCTCACCTCAGAAATGTATGTATAAAGATGAATTCCATGATAACCTTTACTTTTTTCATAAATGTTCACCTTATTATTTCAAAATAAATAAAACCACAGACAAGGGTTGCTGTTAGTTGTAAGTTGCTCTAATGTTGGAAAAATATGTCTGAATTTAACAATATTTGATAGTAATCAGTTGTTGGAAAACATTCCTCTCAAATAGCATCCTGTACTTTTTTTTTTTTCAATTGTTTAACCAGGAGTGGCACACTAAGCTGAAAGTTTGTTTACAGGTACAAGCTGGGAGCACAGGGAAGTTAAGTGACTTGCTTAGTGTCACACAGTATATATAAGTGGGGGCTGTGGGATTCAAACCCAGGTCTCTAGATTTACAGCTCAGAGCCTTAAACCACTACGCCATACTGCCTCCTACTTAAACTGTTACATTTTACATTTTAGATTTACAGCACAGACTTTATCACAACAGATAGCAGGATTTCAAAAATACTGCTGGCATTAAGAAATCTTTGGACTTTTATTTTGAGTTGTGCCGCACAGGTCAATGACAGGACAATTACAGAAAAAAGTTCAGTCTGGACTTACAGAATAACCTAATATATTTGACCCCTGAAAGTCATAATGTAGGATGAAGAGACTGTAAATTCTTATTATGAAATGTTGCTTTCGATAATTCATGTACTTAGAACCAAGCATAAATTTTCATTTTTACCAGTGTATCTGTGAAAAGCTAATAAAAATGATATAAAAAACACCGTATACCATTGCTGCAGTGACTCCCTGATCACGAAGACCACCACAGCGACAGGAATCGGTAAAAATCTGCCCGATCGCTGTGGTGGTCTGTAACAATCAGGACTGCCTTACTGGGTGTTTGCCCCGGTCAACTCCGGCTGGAGTTGAATCCTAGAGCCGGGGTGTGGGTGAGCACCCACATGGGGGGGTTTGGGAGGTACAGCCCCCCAATGGATACACAGAGGCATCCTTGACACTGCAATGCTGACAGTCGGCACTGCGGCTGTTGCTGTTGGGGATGTCTCTGTGATGACTGTAGCTGCGGCATGGGTAAACCACAAAACACATTCATTAAGTTGCATACACCCATTGAACTGAACTCCAGAAACATACCCCCCTCTTTGCTAATAATGAAGATATCTTACTAGGTGACCTCAGTCTTGACTGGTGTGGTAAATCATCTATATTTCTTGAGTAACTAGTGTAAAAATACCATCTGACCCAATTTGTCTCACACCCAACCAAGCTTTTTCTTGCCACAGGTAGCCGTATATTAATTGACTGGATCCTGACTAACAGAAAGGATAAAACAATGGGGCAGGCATCCTTGCAGATGCTATGAATGACCACTCCCTTGTTTATTGCACCTGGAGGGCTCAAGCATCCTCCTGCTCCTCTAAAGAAATCTCCCTCTGGGATTTCTCAATGCTTGACTTAGCCACCTTCTTTGCTGTCCTGTCAGTCATTAACTGATTGTCAGCTTACCATACCAAATGATGTTACTGAGACCCTAAGTTCTTTCCTTGCCTGCATTAGTGCCTGTCAAGGCCACCATACCCATTTGGTGAGGTGCAGGATCAGAGATTCATCCACCATGAGGCTGGCCAAGGACCATGCAGCCTTACTGAGGGACAGGGACAAGAGTTAGGCTAAGTTTAAATCCTCTTGTTTCACACCTAGTGGGTTGCTTACAGGACTACAATGCCTGAAAAAAGGACATTCATCTTGCTAACAGTACCTACTGTATGGACTTGTTGCTGGATGCTGCTGGGGACTCTCAATAATTCTGGAAGCACATTAAAAGTTTTATGGTGGGTGGGCGTACCCATTTCACGAATGATTATAGAGGCACTCCTTAAGGAAAGGATAGTGCAACACCTGGAATCCATAGGAGCACAGGATCCAAGACAGCATGGGTTTACAAGAGGAAGGTCCTGTCAAACTAATCTCATAGATCTATTTGACTGGGTAACCAGAGTGGTAGACCAAGGAGGTGCAGTTGATGTAACCTACCTTGACTTCGGCAAAGCTTTCGATACTGTTCTGCATAGAAGATTGATTAATAAGCTGGGCAGACTTGGGTTAGGTCCGAGGTTGGTCAACTGGGTGGCAAACTGATTGGAGGGCAGAAAATAGAAAGTGGTGGTAAATGGTATACAGTCAGAAGAGATGCAAGTCACAAGTGGGGTACCTGGGGCCAGTCCTCTTCAATATCTTCATCAGTGACACTGCGGATGGACTGGAGGATAAGGTTTGTCTGTTTGCAGATGACACCAAGATTGCCTAAAGTCTAGGTTACTCGGAATTGCCTCCTCTTACTTGGCTCCCCCATTGGCCAGAATATATATCCTCTCCTCGTGCTCTGTGATTTTACCAGAGATCTGTAAAGTTACTAGAATTGTCCCTGTTTTCAGAAAGGTAACCCCAAATGATATGCAAATTATCACCCAATTGCCATTCTCTCTTTTCTGAGCAAAACCTTAAAGAAATGTGTTACTGTCCAGACAAACAATTACCTTCATGATCATTCTCTATCCAGCAAAACAGCCCAATACAGATTTTACAAAGACTTCAACTATGTGAACTTCACTATCGACCTAGAATCCAAAGCCTGGAACAGGGTCCAGCTAATCCCCATTTACCATGAATCAATGGACAGTTGCAACAAATTCGCTCCACTGTGTACCAGAAAATTAAAGCATAAAAACTCCCCCTGGTACAATGCCCCGCTCCACAGGCTAAAATGTCATAGGGAAAATGTCTGAAAATTATCAAAGAAATCAAGCACCTCCCAGGCCTGGATTATGTATAAACAAACCCGAAATGAATACTCAAATGCTGTGAGATCACAAAGACAAGAGTTTTTTAAAACAGCACTGACAGGCAACTTAAAAACAGACCCAAGGGAATTCTGGACAATAATGAAGAAGATCCAGGACGGGCGACCAAAAAGCTGACACTCCTAAATTCTATTAAATAAATGGAGCAGAAGCCCCACTATCCAAATGCATAGCAGACAAATTCAACAAATACTTCATCAACATGGACACCGAAGTGCTAGAACAAAACACCACCCAGAGACTCCAACAAAACCATCAGCCCACAGCCCCAACCAGAAACACCTTTATATTTTACAAAATCACACAAGCCCAAGTCTGTGAGGGGCTATTAAAAATTAACACAAGAAAAGCTTGGGGACCCAATGGTGTCCCTGCCACACTCCTGAAATACGCAGTCCAATAATAGTGACCCCCCCAGTGAAGCTTTACAACATGTCCTTGGAATCTGGGATCTACCCCTCAAAATGGAAGGAAGCCCTGGTGGTACCGATACACAAATCTGGACAGAAAAACCAAGACAGACAACTACCGCCCCATCTCCCTGCTACCCCTAGTCTCTAAGACTTTCAAGAGGGTGGTATGTGCACAACTTACACACTTCCTCGAAGAAGAAAACCTCCTAAGCAGCTGCCATTGCAGCTTCAGACCACTACACAGCAACACCTCAGCACTAATCAAGGTCACTGGAGACTTCCAGGAGGAAAGCTGCGGGCACGATCTTTGTCGACCTGTCAAAAGCATTTTACACCTTAGGCCACAACATCCTCCTGTTCAGATTGAAGTGTGTGGGGGTCAACGGTGGTGCAGTGAGCAGGTTTAAGTCATGTGACTGCCTTTGACACCAGATTGACATATGCAGCTATCAAACTAACTATTGTCGGACTCCTCGTACCAAATTGTAACTATGAAACCCTCTGACCATCAGCCTCTACAGAACCTCTGTAACTATTATGGCTGTACTAAGAAACGAAACTTGTTGTTATTTCAACAACTGCATAACTATGTAACCTCACTGACTGTTATTTGTAATTGTACTGTAATCTGTATTCCAAGTTCTGTCCATGTATCCTTTTATGTATGACGTGGAACCTTTATAAATGAGTCACTGACTCAACGGTCTTTCTGAATATTTCAATAAATAAATAAAATAAATAAATAAAATAAAGTCATACCTCAAAAGATGTAAACAAATGATATCCATAAATGATTTTGAATCCTCCTTCACCACAATAGTATCAGGGGTACCCCAAGGCTCAATCTTAAGACTTATACTGTTCAACATCTACATGAACACCCTCACCCTGTCCAATCCGCTTGTCAAACTCCATCTGTATGCAGACAATACAATACTCTACAGGGCAGGTACAGATGTCTCAGAAAGTGAACCCAGGCTACTGTCAGCCTTCGACAAACTTCAGAACTTCTACTTACAGTCAAAGCTAGCCCTGAATACCAAAAATCCCAAGTGATGTGCTTTAGCAGAACAACAGTCCATGACACAGCTTGCTGCACACTACAAATTAAAATGGCAAATATAGCCACTCTCTAGCAAGTACGCAGCTACTGCTACATGGGTGTATGGCTGGATGAGAAGATCAGATGGAGCATACACATAGAAAATCTAATAAAAAACCTGAGGAAAGATCTAGGAGCACTATTTAAAATCAAACACAACAGACATCCTAACCAGGAAAAGAATAGTCAAATCGACAGCCCTCCCAATCCTCGGCTACAGCAATCTGTTGTACGTAAAAGCTCCCAGTCTTGACTTAGCCAAATTGGACACAATGTACTGCAGATTCACCTGCTTTATACTGGGCGCCCACTGCAGAGCACACAGGTGTGATCTCTTTAACAGACTAGGCTGGAAAAGTCTAGAAGACAGAAGTAACTTACACCACATAATATCCGGTGGCATATCCCAGAATGAAACCCACTTTTAAAGCACTCTGCAGTATGCTGCAGCCGACCTACTGAATAAAGCAATGTCATTTCAATGGCAATTAGTCCCTTTTGTCATGCAGAAAATGGTGGCATTCACTTCATCCTGGCAGTGTCACATTTTCCTGAATGAGAAAAGGGACTAACTACCATTGAAATTACATTGCTTTATTGAGTAGATCTGCTGCAGCATTCTGCAGAGTGCTGCAAAATGCTGCAAAATTGGGTTTCATCCTGGGGAACGCCACTGTACATGCACAAATGCTACAGGAAAAAAGTGCCCGATTACACAATACACTACATCAACACAAGAACCATTATGGGGTCACTAAGGTCATTGGAAGAGTTAGACTTTACATTCCCAAACAGATATGGGGAAGTGGGTATGCAACACTTCTTGTACACGGGCCCCAAACTCTGGAACACTCTACTCATCCACCTCAGAGCAGCAGGCAAACCAATAAGCATAGGCAAACTCAGGCAATGGCACCTGGAACACCACAACAGACCACGGCCTTGCTGCTCAGCCCCACGGTAAGCCCCTATGCCCTCACCCCAAAACAACACCACCCCCATACTATCATGTACCAAGCATGCAAACTCAGCAGAACTTTGACTTGTCACTCTAAACTTATCCGCTGCAACCCATTTTAACCTTACCAAGAGCATTATACACAACCTCTATGTAAATACTATAAAAGTTGGTAATTCATGGACTATGCATGTTGTATACATAGCATATGTACTGTATGTTCATGCCCATGTTAAACTTGTACCATGTTGTAAGCATAGCCTATGTATGTTCACGTCCATGTTAAACTTGTACCTTGAGCACTATGCCAGGACTTCACTGAAAATGAGCTCTGCTCAACTGAGTATCCCATTCATTCATACATACTTTGATGATGAATAAAATATTGATTGATTCATTGATTGATTGATCTATTCTGTGATGCCCAACATGATTTCAGAAAAGGCCTCAGCACCACCACAGTTCTGCTTCAGTTCACAATGGTATCCAAGGTAGCCATGGATAAAGACATGTTTATAGGGGCAGTGTTTATTGACCTCGCATAGGTCTTTGATTTAGGGGACCATGATTTTCTTAAGACAAAACTGCAATCTCTGAGCATCTCCCCAGAAGTGGTTTCCTGGTTTGATAGCTATTTCAAGAATAGGAAACAGTTTGTCAAATGCAATGCAACTGTTTATTACCTCATTCTACAGACTTTGGTTTTCCTCATGGATTTATCTTGAATCCCCTTCTCTTCACTATCTTTGTAAATGACCTCTCTCTCTGAACCACTATCCTGCTCCTCTCTGTTTTATGAGGATGTTCTAAAGCTCTATTCAGACTCAAACAATTTGGCTGACATTAACTCTAACATTAATTCTGATTTCTGTAAGGCCCACTTTTGGTTTTTCCAAAACAAGTTGTCACTCAACGCTGGTAAATCTCACTCCATGCTATTTATCTCTGCCCTTGGATGAAAAAGTGTCCTTGTTGCCTGGCAATCTTCTATATGCATGGTACCCTGCTTAAGAATGGTAACTCTTCCAAGTTTGTTTGTCTAATCCTTAACCCTTCTCTAGATTTTACACTGCACATACTATATATAATACATGTAAATCTGTGAAGCTCATGCTTGGCTTGGCCTACAGAACTAAATATGCCCTTATATCCTCCACCCAAATTGCCACTTCTTGTGGCATTCTGCTTCCTAGCCTTACCTATGACTCTGTCACCTGCTCCCACACCTGCAATGCAAACCTCGACAAATGAGACATTACCTACAATATCATATTTCGCTGTGCCCTGCTGGCCTCACCCACCATTTCCAGCTATATTCTGGGTTAAATTGGTTTTATCCTGAGGCATGTTGCTCTCTTTCTCTGGGTGCTCTTATGGACACATTATCGGAACCGGGGCACCTTCCTCCCTTGCTGCTCTGCTGAACCCCCTTACCTGGCTTGCCCCCTCTGATCAGGTGATCTGTCCCTTCTAACTGCTCCCAGGTGTACTACCAATATGGGGTTTCAGGCTTTCTCTTACTTTGTACCCAATTACTGGAACTCCCTCCCAGCTGCCCTCAGCACTCCCTCTCCCATGCCTGTTTCAAAAGAGAACTCTACCACCATCTTATAGTCTCAGACTCATGCACCGGCTTCTTGCCTCCTTGAGTAATATACCTATGCCAGTGTATATATTACACATTTCACTTATGTCCTAGCCTCTACTATAATTTAATCTGTCCTCCTTCCCACTTTTAGGTGGTCCATTTGTTCCTCTTTTTTGCTCTTTGTGCACTTTCTGTTATTTGTGCTAAGAAAGTATTTACTGAATTTATTTAATTATGTTGATGCACCTTATTTCCAATGCAGTTTATGCTCCTGTTGTTTTGCTGCAATGTACTGTCTCCCTGCTAGCTCGATCATGTATTGTATTGTAAGCCTTCTGCTCATATATTGTATTGTGAAACTATATTACTAGTGCCATTATTTATTTACTGTATTTTTACTCCATTGTGCTAATAACTGCACTCTCCCAGGTCATGCATGAAAATAGGCATATTATTGTCAAGTGCACATATCCAGCAATCAAAATCTAACTAACCAATTAACTAACTAACTAAGACAGATTCTCCCACTGAACAACAGTTTTACCAGTTCTCCATTAGCCTCATGGGGTGTCAGTTGGGCCCCAGCAGGGATTATGTATTTGGGTATTAACATTTCCTAGATGTGCACAAATGACCTGTTCTGAACACCACCATCCCCCCCACCCCGATGTTGACCTCCTTCCTCAAGGATGAGTGTGATAGGTGACTAGAACTTAACCTGACACCAGCAGTCAAAATAGCTGCAATAAAAATGATGACTGCTACTGAGTTGTTTTCACTGCCTTTCCTACCTTCTGATGAAAATCGCTGCTACCTGGTTCTCTAAAATTGACTATATAGCCGTGTTTACACAGTGGCAGTGCTATGGCATGTGCGCTGCTCACGTCCTGACGTGCCAGCTGCACTCCTGTTTACACAGCCTGCCCTCACAGTGCTGCAGGTCGCTCTGAGGAGGGGCTGTGAATTCACCGGAAGATGATGAAAAACAGCCTTTGTAGCAGAGTGAGTGCAGCAAAGCATTCACACTACCATTAAATGCACTCACTCCACTACTAATCCCACAACTGAGTTGGATCAAAAAAAATGATCTGATGGGCACTTAAGGCACTCCTGACAATGTTTACGCAGCCGACTTTGCAGTGCATCAACTCGTACACATGGGCGATATGCTGCAAAGTCGGGAAGTGTAAACAAGACTCATATAGGGGACTTTTTAGATTCAGTTGCCAGAACAAAAGGTTGCATTTACGTAAGGGTGGGTGGGAGCTCCCCTGGTTCTGTGGGTAATATTCAGCATTTATGAGGACAAAAATTCTGTGATGGTTTAGCACCCCACAGCAACATGCAGCTCAGTAGATATGGATGGAAATAAACTCACTACACTACACTAATCCATCTGTATTTCTTTATACTGAACCTCCTTGCTCCATTCATAAGGGAGGGATACCCATCCCTATCACCTCCACAATCCAGGCGTGGCAGTTCCTAAGCAAAATAGCTATACTTTCCTCACACCTACCACTGTGATCCCCCTGTGGTACAAATCCCTGATATAGATAGGAGGGGCCCTAGTGCTATGACCTGCATGGCATTCTGCCACTGTAAAGAGGATTAATAATGCCCTCATACTTGGCAAAATTCTCTCTGCCGAAAACTGATTTTTTTCCCATCAAGCTTTTTTCCACATGGGGACTGTGTAGGAGGGCTATTAGACCTGTTTCTGCCTCTCCTGGCAGACAGCCACCACACTGACCCACCAGACCTCCCCTATGGTTACTCCCTTTGTGGTGGAGCCAAGGAGGGAAGGACCATCCTCTCCCCTGTACTTAAAATCCAGATTTGGGTGGTCTGCCAGTGACATGGGCTGAAGGAAGGCAGGCAGGGCTTCATTAGCCCACACAGCCCACATTTTCCATTTACTAGAGTCCCTGTCCCCTGCCCCAGACAGACAGAAGTGCATGCCCTGTGGTGGCCAAAGCAGTGACCCTTCCCTATTACGTGACACCTCAGCCTGCACTACCACCAGGCCTCCACCTGGTGGCAGTCAGTGGTGGGGCTGACAGAGCTTCCCCACCCCAGGAGAGGAGAGCAGTCCTTCAAACTCTCATTTATCTCCCCCCGGATGACCCCTAGTGACCCGAGTCTGCTCCCAAACCTGAGTTACCAGCATGGCAGATGGTAGTGCTACTTCTGTGTCACTGGGCCAGCCTCCCAAAAAACAATTTTTGAAATTATCTACAGTTAAGGTGTGCTCTAGCTCTGCTGTTGTCACCCCAACATGCTAGACTGGATATGCCTGGAAAGGATCAGAGCAGGGCAAATCCATGCAGCTGTAAGCTGTGATTCCTGATGAGTCCTGCAAGGCAAAAGATACTTGGGAATCCCTAGTGCAGGTTTGGATCTCTGACACTCAGTGGAGCAAGTGTTGGTGTCTCTCACGCTTAGCCCGTGCTGATAGCAGTGCTCAGCTAATACAAACAAAATTCTTCATATGCAGTAAAGTACCCCTACTAATTTACACTGGTTGCTCCTTGTGCCAGGTTAAAACTGCTGGAGATGTGAAGCAGCAGGGGCCCATCTGGTCCACATTCATTGGTCATGCCCCCTCCTAATTAAATACTGTTCTGAGGTCCAGAATTCTGTGCTCAAGTCCTTGGCCTACCAAACCTACATTCCCCCACAGCATAAGATAATAGGCCTCCCTGACCCTGCCTAGCTCCTTCCTCAACCACACTTACATTGGTTGGCTATAAGGGAAACCAGTGAACATTAAGAGCTTATCTGCTCTGGCCATTAACCTTCTTTCACAGTACCAGTGCTCCTGAGGTATGTATCTCTCCTCCCCCTTATGTATTCCATCCCCACTCTGGAGAGGCATGGGCCATAGTATGACTTGTATGAGAGACAAATCCCCATATGCTGGGAAGGTCAAGTTCCTCCCCTGCCCTCCATGCAAGTATGCATAACAGAAATTAGTCTTGCCTACAACCCCTTCCCCCCCTTTACAAGTTCTTAATGGATATCTGCATGCCTTCTGACAAAAGTCAGCCATTATCTGGGTGAGATCAGTTGCTCATGCCACTTGGCACCTCCCCCTACTGGGGCTTCTCTGACCCGAGGTACTGATTGTTCTGGCACACTGGAGGGTTCCTAATAATCGTACTGACAGCCATAAAGGAGCCTACTTGGACATGGGTAGGGAGAAGACCACATTAATGTATCAGGACTGAAGTTCAGGCATTTGACATATGGTATGGAGTAGGAATCCCCTCCTCAGTGACTCAGATGTTAATATGGTTTATGATATATGCCTCTGGATAGGTAGTTACAGTACATATTTTCTACCTCAACATAGAGTTATTTTATGATGTTTAGTATGTTCTAACCTGTAATTGTTTTGATCTTTGCCATCCATGCTATGTAGTATAGGGGCCTAGTTTTTCTTTTATGTTGCTTTCTATGGTGCTGAGCTGTTATTTCAAATGCTTAATAAATATTTAAGCCACAAAGAGTTAACAGATTTGATCTGCACTTAAGAAATATGTGCTAACACTGCATATTTGCATGAAAACTTTTAATGTAATTTTTAAACACATCTTAGAACATCCTATGTGTTCGCTATATACTGTAAAAACTAACACCCACCCCACAAGTCTCACAAAATTCCAAGAAATAGTTACTGGGATATGCAAACTGAACAAATGCTGCCTATCATAACTTGTCATTGCCCCATAATGTTTGACATCATTGCACAAAACAACATTTGCATCAATTAGTGACAAGCATCACTGAATAAAGGGAAAACAAAATCTAACGGGAATAACCCAATATAGTATGTGTGAAGCAGTGATACGGGTCATATTTTGTTGATGGTTCTAAAGTCAGCTCTATAAATGGTGTAACAGTTTATGTGAATTAAATGCTTGCTTAAAGTAAATAGAGGTAGATGCTGCTGCACTATGTGCCAAAAATCTGTGCTAAACATTTTATGCAAACATTTTATTAACTTTGTAATAACCTCCACCTTAGACCCGTATGTCACTTTATGCGGTCTACATGTTTTATGTCTGAGTTTGAACAGCCCTTAGTAACAATTCTTTTTTATTTGTTAAACTTTTATGAACTGTTACTGTTATAATGAAGTATTTTGGCGGCAATTGTACTTTCTGCAGCTACTAGTAATATTGACATCACTGTGCTCAAATGGTTCTCGAAATACTCAGCGAGTACATCCCGTATTGCCACACCACTGGAACACTTGTACTATTCATATCAGGGTTCATGCATGGTAACAGTTTATCACTGTGTCCTGGTTTGTACAGATTACTGTTTTTAAAGACACGGGCATCATGTACTTTGTCTGGCCATCCCATGTTACTGTCAATAAAGCTCTACTTGTGATCCTCCAATGCCTGCATGACTATAGAATAGTACAATTTATTATTGAATTACACAACTGCATTTCCTGATGGTTAAGATGAAAGGGAAATGGGTCCCATCCATGACACCACCACAATTTGGAAAACCTCACTTTTAAATCCACGTACTGTTTTACCAGTATTTTCAGTCATGATTACATTGGGCAAAAGTACACAAATTATTGAGTTGCATACCTCACTAATAATTTCCCCAGCAGTAGATCTGCCAACCCTAAATAGATGACTCAGGGTCATATTTTCTATATTTGTAGCCAGACATTACAAAGTTATGGCAATCTACTTACCAACTGGCACAGCCTTACATAGCTGAATAGCCATTCTGAACAAGTAAGACACTAGTTTATTACAAAGTACTTAGAATATTATCTTTGACATTTGAAAGTTAGCAAAACATTGCTCTATGTGTTAAGACATTGCTCTATGTGTTAAGAACAATATTGTCCCACCACGTGTTTGTCTGCTCATGGGTCCACATAGCCCTGTGCACTGTATCTGAAACATAAGCACATGCAATCTTGTTACAGTGGACGTTGAGGCTTTCCAGCATTTTCAGCCTCATGGGGCACATACACTGCACTCTCAGTCTTCTAATTTGTTTGTGCTTTTTCACATTTTTTTCACATTTTTTAACTGCTTCATGTAGTTTCAGAGACAACAAGACTGGGGGGGTGCTGTCAGGAGTGGGGAGATTCAGATAGCCCTCCCCCGAAGGTTAGAGCACACATCAGACAGGACCAGGATGTTATGCAGGGGGCAGATACACCAGTTCCACAAGGCAGAAAAGGCTGTGCACAGGGTCAGATGATAGCATCATTAACAAAAACACCTAAACCACAAGTAACCAGAAAGGTAGTAAAAGGAAAGCACCACATAGAATATGCCAGGAATAGTAAGATGATACAAGGGCAAAACACAAGGAGAAGATGAAAAGATGCCACTTTCCATAGAAAGTCATGCACACAAATGCCTGCAGTCTGGGGAACAAGGTCCCAGAACTGATGGCTGTAATGACCAAGGCTGATTTGGATATAGTGGCCAAAACTGAAACATGGTACACCAGGAACCAGAGCTGGGACATAAGTGTACCAGGTTATGCCCTGTTCAGAAAAGACAGGGAAGGTAAAAAGATGGGGGTGCCTCTACATCTAGGAAAGCATCAAGGCAACTGAAATTCAGAACAGGCATGAGACAACAGAGGAAGTTTGGGTCATCCTTGAGACATGCAATGGAACAGTCATTCGCACAGGGGTCATTTACAGATCCCCAACTCAGGCATGAGACAAACTGCTGCTGGAAAACATGTATGACATGACAGCAAAAGGAGAGACTCTGCTGATGGAAGACTTTAACATGCAGAAATAGACTGGTCCATCCCAGCAGGGGCCTCAGCCGGGGCACGGGACATCGTTGACTCCCTTGAGGGGGCTGGTCTTAGGTAACTGGTGCAGAAACGTACCAGAAACCAGACAATCCTGGATCTGGTACTGACCAATTGAGTCAGGATAACAGGGTTCAAGGTGGAAAGTCAGCTAGGGTCCAGCGGTTAAAGATGGACACAGAGATTCAGTCAACCCATAAAAGCAAGAGTCTTAGACTTCAGAAGGGTGGATTTCACCAGGATGGGACTTTAGTTTAAGGAAACCCTGGAAAAAAGGTGGATGGGGGGACGTTGAGGAGAAATGGGCACACATCAAGGAGGACATAGCAGAGGTCACAAAACAATGTGTTAGTTCGATAAACAAAGGCAAAAGGAGAAGAAAACTGCTTTTGTTCTGAAGGAAGGGGGGCTGAAAAGGTAAGGGCCAAGAGGTTAGCCTTCAGGAAGTATAAGGAGACACAAAGAGACAAGAACAAGGAAATGTTCCAGAAGTGTCTGAAAGATGCAGAAAAAGCAGTGAGACGTGCAAAAGCTCAAACAGAGGAAAGAATAGCTAAATCGATTAAAAAATGAGATGACATTCTTCAGGTACATTAGCAACAGAAAGAAGGCAAAGGGGGAGTGGCTAAGTTTCAAGGGGTCAGGAGGGAGATAATGGAGGGAGACAGGGAGAAAGCAGTAATCCTAAATGAATATTTCTGTTCAGTCTTCACTGTGGAATGGCAATGGCACAGCCTACAGCTTGACTTTAAAGGAACAAAGGACAAGGAGGTAAACACCAGTCTGTTCACAGAGGAGAGGGTCCTAGAAGAGCAGTGCAAAGCTGAAGGTGGATAAAGCCATGGGACCTGATGGCAGACATCCCAGGGTCCTAAGGGAACTGAGAATTGAACTGTCAGCCCCTCTGGTAGCCCTGTTCAGTGAGTCCCTAGACACTGGAGTGACCCCAGAAGACTGGAAAAGGGCAAATGTTGTCTCTCTTCACAAGAGCGGTAGTAAAGAAGATGCAGGGAACTACAGGCCAGTAAGTCTAACCTCTGTGGTAGGAAAGATAATGGAGACACTCCTCAAGGAAAGAATAGTGGAGCACCTAGAAACCATGGGGGTGTTGGATCCCAGGCAACATGGGGTCACCATAGGATAGTCCTGTCAAATTAATCTAATAGATTTGTTCGACTGGTTGACAAAGGCAGTAGACTAAGGGGAGGCAGTAGATATTGCCTACCTAGATTTCAGCAAAGCCTTTGATACTGTCCCGCATAGGGACTGGTCAACAAGCTAGGTAGCCTGGGGATGGAGCACAAGGTGATAAACTGGACTGGAAACTGGTTAAGGGACAGGAAACAGAGGGTCATGGTAAACAGAACCCAATCAGAGGAAAGGGAGGTGACCAGTGGGGTACCTCAAGGGTCAGTTCTGGGGTCAGTCCTCTTCAATGTCTTCATCAGTTACATTGCAGATGGGGTAGAGGGAAAGGTTTGCCTGTTTGCAGATGACACCAAGATCTGCAACAGGGTGGATACCTGGAGGGGGTGAAAAGGATGTGAAAGAACCTGGAACAGTTGGAGAGATAGTCAGAGGCATGGCAACTAAGGTTTAATGCACAGAAGTGCAAAATCATGCACATGGAGAGCAGGAATCCTGGAGCAAAGTATAGGATGGGGTGGCTGTTGGCAGTTAATAAGAAGGAGAGGGACTTTGGGGGGGGGTAATAATCACAGATGATCTGAAGGCCTCAAGGCAGATGGCCAAGGTGGTGGGAAAGGCCACTGGGATATTGGGGTGTACTGGAAGGGGAATCACAAGCTGAAGGAGGGAGGTAATAGTTACACTGTGCAAGATCCTGGTGAGACCTCACCTTGAGTACTGTGTCCCATTCTGGAGGTCACACCTTCATAAGGAAATTGACAAAATAGAGACAGTGCAGAGGAGGGTGACTAAAATGGTGAAGGGTCTACAACACAGGCCTTATGAGGAAAGAGTCAGATACCTCAATTTGTACATACCGGAACAAAGGAGGGAAAGAGATGACATGACAGAAACATTCAAATATCTCAAGCGCATCAACAAGGTGAAAGGGGACAACATATTCCAGTTTAAAAGTAGTGCCAGAACAAGGGGACATGACATGAGACTGATGGGTGGCCACATAAGAGGAAATATCAGGAAGTTCTTTTTCTCAGAGAGGGTGGTAGATGCATGGAATAGTCTGCCCCAGAAAGTGGTTGCTGCCTGTACAGTGACAGGCTTCAAACATGCAGGGGATGGGAATAAAGGAATATTAGAGATAGAAAGAAAAAGCTAAAGCCAATGACCAGATAAGGTCACTGGATGCTTCGTCAGGTAGCATAAATGGGCAGACTGGATGGGCTCGGCAACCATTATCTGCTGACAGTATCTATGTATCTATGTATCTAATAGCACAATGAGGTCTTAACATATGAGTGCCACTATATTGTAACTACTTTTTACGTGGTAATGCAACCATGAATGGACACTTCCCCTGCATGACACTGTGCCTTGCAGTGCATCATAGGATAGCCTGGCACTGAAGACAAAAACAGACTCACACACACTGCCCCAACTGCACAAGTATAGACATGTTAATCAAGTTTAAACTTGGTTCCCATGGTTATGGACAGGGTAGCATGGTAAAACCAAACTGGTTCCAAAGCCATTATCGAAATTTGTTGCATGTGTAGACAGGGCTTTAATGACTGAGCTAGGCCAATGGTGATTGTTGATTGCTGGCTCCATCACCAAATCTTAATGTCCAAACAGTAGGCATTTCAAAATAAATGAGGATTTAGTAGCTATGTTTTACAGGGATCAGTTATTCACATTGCATTTAAAATGTTAGTGTCAAAAATGAAAAATACGTCTGAAAAAAGGGCAATCTAAAATATCGAAAGTATAAGTGCAATATTTCAGGTGTAATGTACTGTTTCTTTTAATTTCTTATATTTTTTTATCATGATATTTCTCTCCATTGACTAATCTCAGAGCCCATTCTCTGGCTTTGCTACCACTATGACTTATTTGCCACTAGCCTCTCTGCTGCTACAGTACTGCAGCTTTACCTTGTGGTGAGGTGGAGGACAGGCCCACCCCTCAGCACCAATGATCCACTTGTGGGGAGAGGGCTTCATGATAGAAACATAGACTTTGACGGCAGAAAAGGACCACTTGGCCCACCCAGTCTGTCCATTTCCCTACCTACTGGATAAGCTGCAGATTCCAGTTAACCAACAGCCTGCTTCCTGCAACCCCGCACTATAATTGCTTTGTGTCTGTCCCATGCATGTTTGAATTCCCCCACTGTTTTAGACCCAACGACCTCCTCATAAAGGCTGTTCCATGTATCCACCACTCTCTCTGTGAAAAAGAAATTCCTCAGATTACCCCTGCGCCGTCCCCCCTCTATCTTTAAACTGTGCCCCCTTGTTCTTACACATCTCTTTTTCTGAAAGATGCTACCCTCCTGGACTTTGTTGATTCCCTTGAGGTACTTGAACGTTTCTATCATGTCCCCCCTGTCCCTCCTTTCATCAAGGGTGTACATATTAAGCTCTCTCAGTCTCTCTTCATATGGTTTCTGATGTAGACCCTGCACCATTTAGTTGCCCTCCTCTGGACTGCTTCCATCCTGTCTATGTCCTTGCGTAGATGAGGTCTCCAAAACTGCACACAGTACTCCAGATGGGGTCTTACCAACTGTCTGTATAGAGGGATAATCACTTCCCTTTTTCTACTTGTGATGCCCCTTCCTATGCATCCCAGTATCCCCCTGGCTCTCCTTACTGACTTTTCACATTGCTTATCCACCTTTAGGTCATCTGATATGACTACTCCCAGGTCCCTTTCCATTTTTGTTGTTGTTGGCCTGACTGTGTTGACATCATTGAGATGGCAGTCAGGTGTTCCTCTCTGCCCAACTTCCTGACAGCTGGTGCCGCCCAGCATTGGCATTGACCAGTGCAGTGCAAAGATGCATGCTGCACGCCTTCAAGTGAGCTGCCATCCTGGCCTACCTCAGTGGGTCAGCCTGGACTACCATCAAATCCCTGGTTTTGTTCATGCTGCAGGTAGCAACACTTCCTAGATCATAACATACAGCTCATAGCATGACAGGTTAATATGAGTGTACTGTAAACAAGAGCTTAAGGAAAACAGAAAAGTGGGCACTCCTCTTAGACTTTATCAAAACAGTTTACTACTGACCTTGGGTAGTTAAAGCTGTGCAGCAGTGAAGAAGCCAAACAGTCCCCAGTGCTTTAAGGTAATGCCTCTTCTTCAGGGGCTGGAGCTCGGCTGCATCAACATGCCTATGGGAACACTAAAGAAATACGTGCAAAAATCAGAAAGTAAACATGCTCATAACTTTGCGAATTTGTAATATTTTCACTCCAGATTTTCAACATTGACATTTTCCCACACCTCCTTATGAACAGTACAGCTGCCATTTTACACATCCTGACTGAAATGTGCTTCCATTCATGTGGCACACAATGGCGTGGTCGCTGTGCGAAATCGGTGTTCTGGACACATTAACAAAATCACAGTGAGACTGTTCATGAGTGGAGGTCCTAAAATGCCTTTGTTAAAAATTCGTTAAAACAAATACCCAAAATAATTGTATTACAGGTGTGCATTGCACAGTTTTTATGCACGCTCGCGACGTCACCAATTTTTCTTATTTTCACTCCAGATTTTCACCACTGTCATTTTTGTACACCTCCTTATGAACAGTACAGCTGTCATTTTTCACATCCTGCCCAAAATGTGTTTTTGCACATGTCACACAATGGCACGGTTACTGTGGAAAATCAATGGTCAAGCCAGATTAACAAAATCACAGTGACACTGTTCATGACCAGAGTTCCAAAAATGCCTATGTTGAAAATTTGGTTAAACAAATCCCCCAAATAATTGCGCTATGGCCATGCATTGCGCAGTTTCTATGCACGCTCTTGATGTCACCAATTTTTTTTTTTAAGTGGCTAGTTTTCCATTAGCAGGTTATACAGACCTGCCGCTAGAGGGATTATTGGTCTTTCTACACAAATCACTGTACTCAGTCATGGGCAATATGGCCTGCATTATCATTCTACTTCTAATCCTGGCAAAAATTATGACTCATAAAGCACTGATCCATGCTAAGTCAGAAGTCATCCCAGCCTGGGAACCCACAATCATAGTTCCTGCTGCATCTTCATATTGCTTCCCTACTCTTAATCTGTCGGGTTTTCATTTTGATTCTCATCCCTCTCTTCTGGCCCTTCTCCCTTCACCAATGTCTTTCCGTGCACTTCCCCTGCTAGCCTTGAATAGCCATGTCAGTATCTCCTATGCCCTGGCTAGGTGTACCTCAATGACTGAACACCACACAAGAACCCATATGAAAAGAGCCCACTTCTACCGATAAATGCCCTCAAGAAAATGTTTCTAATTCTCCTTTTCTGTTCAGGCAATGTCGAACTAAATCCAGGTCTCCCAACTCAAATCACTTCTCTGTCGGAGTTTGCAGCTGCTCCTGGGATGAAACTGATGATGGTCAATATTCTAAGCCTGCTCAAAAAACTTGATATCAAGTTTGGGCAGTCCACACTGACCCAGATCTGATTATAATTACCGAGTCATGGCTAAAAAGACCAACACTGATCCATAGAGTACTATACCGGGCTTAAGCTCTTTAGGGCTGATAGGGATTCGGGGGGTTGTATACGCCAAATCAAAATTTGATGTTAGCAGCATTTCCTGTAAAACTAAGCCAAAGGAATACGAGATTGTCTCGCTTAAACTTCACCTTCCATCCTCAGAGTGCATCACAATCATTGGTGGCTGTAGACCCCCGTCAGGAGGCACAGAAATTTTTAACGTGTTGAAATTCATAACTTTGGCTGTTAACAAGGAAACAATAATCTTAGGGGACTTCAATAAGGATTGGCTCACTGCTAAATCCCACTTCCTAAAAGCCATCTGTGATGAGCTGGGTCTTACACAGATAGTAACTGAACCCACAAGAATCAATGCTTCTAAATCTGCCAACAGTTCACTCTAAGATATCATCTTAACTTCGCATCCCCATAAAATCTCACATTCTGCAGTTTTCCATAATGGCATGAGTGACCACAGTATCGTTGTATGTACAAGATTCCAATCTAAAACCCAGCAGCACCCTAAATTCAGAATCAAACGCTTGTTCTGTAAATTCAACATAGTAAACTTCCTAACCGATCTAGCTACAGTCAGGTGGCAAGACCTATATCTTGCCAAATTTGCTGATGCTTCCGTCTCTGTCCTAAATGACAACCTCACCACCCTAATTAACAAGCATGCTCCTCTTATTAAAATGAGGGTGTGGAAAATCTCACATCCGTGGTTCACCCAAGAGCTCAAATCTGCACTTACCAATAGAGACAAGCTATGGGATAGGGCCAGGCACACAAAGGACCCGGCAGACTGGCAGGCATTTAGAACTGCCAGAAATGCCTGTGTTAAAAGTGTATGTGCTACTAAACCAAACTTCTACATCTCCACTCTGGAGCAGGTCAAAGGGAATTCCCAAAAAATCTGGAAGACACTGAGATCCATTGAAGGCCATCCTGCTTCTTCCTTCCTTCCCACCAAGATTCTGGCCAAGGATGGGATGGTTGAAAATAAACTGTGAATCCTCGAAGAACTTAACCTTCACTTTGCCACTGCTGGGTTGGCATTCGACTCCTCTCCATATGCTAGCCGAGTGAATAGCAACACTAGCCCAGATACTACACATGCTACTCTACCTCATCCCTTCCAGTTGTGCCTGTTTGGCTACAAAGAAGTTGAAGACATAATTCTTAGCCTTGACACCAAGAAAAGTGCAGGGGATGATGGCCTTGAATCATTTTTCTTGCGGTTAGGCTATGCCCAGCTCACAGCCCCCATCCTTCACATCTTCAACCTCTCTATTACCACAGCCACTGTTCCGTCCTGCTGGAAATCTGCCCATATTCTTCCTCTCTTCAAGTCAGGAGATCCTTGTGACTTAAACAACTACCATTCTATCTCTATCTTGCTTGTTCTCTCCAAAGTGCTGGAAAAACTTATATACAACCAACTAAAAAATCACCTCGAAGCGCACTCACTCCTAAACCTGGCCCAATCTGGCTTCAGGTCAAAGCACAGTACCATCTCAGCCTTGGCTAAAGTCTCTAATGACTGGATCCATGCTATGGACACCAAGAAGGTTACTGGCGCAGTCTTTCTAGACCTCAGTAAGGCCTTTGACACTGTAGACCATCACTTCCTAATCACCTGTCTTGCCTACTGTACATAGGTGCCACTCCACTTACCTTACAGTGGTTTAGCAGTTATCTCATAGGAAGGATACAAAAAGTCAAAGCTGATGGCCTACTATCTGCCCTCCTTCCAATTGCCAGAGGAGTCCCTCAAGGCTCCATCCTAGGACCAACCCTTTTTTCCTTGTACATCAGTAACCTTGACTCCCACATAAAGAACTCTAGCATACATTTCTTTGCAGACTATATGGTTTTGTACACATCAGGCTCGTCCTTAACTGAAGTCAGTGAAGCACTCCAAGCTGACTTTATCCAGTTAGAAAGCAACCTTATCAATGCCAAGCTTCTCTTAAATGCCAAAAAAAAACAAGACAATGATTTTCTTGAGACTTGCCTTGTCTGGTGCCCTATCTACCCCACCTAAAATCTTCATAGTTACCTCCCTAGGTGAACCCTTGGAAGTCGTACCTAAATATAAATATCTAGGTATGTGGATAGATAACAAGCTTTCTTTCAATGACCACATCGAGGATCTATCAAAGAGGCTTAAAGCACGCTTGGGTTTCTTCTTTAGAAATAGGACCCTCTTTTCTCTCGCGACCCACAAAAGACTTGTCCAAGCAACATTCCTTCCCTTGCTTGACTACAGAGACATTATCTTTATCTCCTCCCCAACCTTGAGCCTATCTAAACTGGATATACTCTATCACCGTGCTCCTTGCTTCATTACTAAATCTGCGTACAGGACCCACCACTGTGATCTTTATGCAGCAGTTGGGTGGACCTCTCTTGCCACCAGACACCTCCTGCATGCTGGCATTTGGACCCTCAAATTACTACTCCACAAACTGCCTGTCTATTTAATGTCTCTCATACACATCTCACATAGTGCCTGCTCCTTAAGGAAATCTGACCTTATCCTACTAGATGTTCCCAGGACACGTACCACAGCTGGCCAAAGAGCTGTCTCATACACCCTCCCAAACATTTGGAACCAACTACAAGCCATGCTGAAGCTAACCAGCATCATACCAATTAACTCCTACAAAACACTCACTATCTCTAATTTAAAAGACATATATAGGTGCTACTAGGCCCCCAACGCCAAGTCAACTTCTAGGTACCAACTGGCCCTCTACTTATTAAGCTGAAATGTGTTGCATATTTTAGGGCAAGGTTAAAGCTGGAATGTACTGCATACATGGCATAAGGATTTCTATTGTGTATACCTCTTGTATTATATATATATTTTTTCTTTGTTGTTCTACATTTTATATCTCCTGTCTGTGTAATTGCTAACTGTATGTGTATGTGCCTCAGGACCTCCTTGTGAATGAGCTTGCTCAACGGAGTCTTTCCTGCAATAAACTTGAACTTTAACTTGAGCTTGAATTTTCCATATTTTCAGTCCAGATTTTCAACAATGCCATTTTTTTACACCTCCTCATGAACAGTGCTGCTGTCATTTTTCACATCCTGCCCAAACTGTGTTCTCATACCTGTGCCACCAAAATGCACAGTTGCTGTACAAAATCACCTTTCAGCAAACAAATTCATAGTGCCACTGTCCATGAGGTGGGGTCACAAATGACCCATGTTAAAAATTTGGAGTGAAAATACCAACAAATGCCCTTGGCATTAGGGTTTCCGACTTCAGTGTCCCACCCTGTACAGACTAACAGGTGTCAGGAGTGTGAGTTAGCATTGTTGGCTGAAATTCTCATGCCATTCCACCCCCCTACCCTGCAGCCAGTGACAGGTGTTGAGATGTGCCTTAGACTCTTCGGCCCCCATGTTCACCCCATTCTCCTACACTGCACCCATGTCAGTATATTCCCTTATGGAGTGGGGTATGAGTAAGGCCTTAAGACCACAAGGCACACTGTGGCACTTGTTGGTCTCTGTGGGGTAGGGTGAGGTGAAATGGCATGAGCGTTATGGCCAATGATCGCAGTGCCTGTCACTCTCTGGATGGTGGGGCTGGCGTTGGTGTCAGTTCATTACTTCACTGCCAAGCCTATTGTGCATCTCTCTAACTCCTGCTCTACCGATGCCAGTGCCATCAAGCCAACATTAGGCATTGATAAATGCTTGTTTGTATTTGATAACATTCTCTTTCACATTTTACCACACAACAAAGGTGATCTGTTTCTTTTCTACTTGTCAAGGAGTATCAGTACATACCTGTATTTTGGCATGCTCTACCCTCCAGTGCAGGGCAGTGTCAAGTGATCATAGGAGCCTGCTTCTTCACCTTTGACTTTCATGCAGTATCACAGTCAGTGTTGGGTAAGTTACTTTTTCTATTACTTTTGAAAGTTTGTTCCAGAAAACTCTGTGCAGTTACCAGCAAGGAAGGAGAAGTACTGGAAAATGTAATGTATCTGACAGTTACAATTACCTATGTCATTTTATACAAAATAAATACATAACTGTAACTGATTACATTTATTTGAAAGTAACTAGTAACTAACCTACTACTTTCAAAAAATGTAATCCGTTATAGTTATTTACTATTTTTGTATTGTTTTGTATAAAAAGAAATAAGTAACTATTATTGTAAAGTGTATTACTTTTTCTAGTACTTCTCCATCCTTGCTAGTGACTGCACAGAGCTTCCTGGAACAAGTTTCCAAACGTAATAGAAAGTAATAGAAAAAGTAACTTACCTAACACTCATCACAGTGGTGCGAATAACAGCAACTTCTGGGGACATCTCCTCATTAAAATATGTAATAGGCACTCTGTTACATGACCAAACTAAAAGGAGTCAAAGTTGCAGAACACCCAATCAGAGTTATCGAGGACAAGGCTGAATGGAAACAATACACTGTGGCTCACCATGGCAGAACCCTGCAAACACTATATGGGCAGACTGGAACTCTTGAAAATAGAGGCTGGTGTAGCAACATGAGAACTGAAAGGATTCTGGAAAAGGCTGAGGGTGCAACATAATACAATAACTCAGCTTATTTCTCCCAAAACTGCAGCATTTCCCCTGGAATGATGGTATCATATGGAAAGGACTAATGCTAGTCGCAGCCCCACAAAAGACTCAGGGCAAATATAATTAACTTCCTGGAATTTCCAGCAAAGAAGGAATTGCTATGTTCTACATGAGGACAAAGGGTAAGAGCAGTGGGCCTGTGGCTACTTCAATTCGGTTTCAAGTTGAGGCCCACAACTTTGGTTGGACTTTAATAATTCAGCAAAACCACTCTAGTTCCTGAGTCCCAATGCAAGTAATTGACATGGGGTAAAGCGGACTATTAATGGGGGAAGCCTGGTCAGCAATGAATATTAATTAGTATAGCTTACTTGTGGCAGGTGATGTATGTATGTATCTCCTATGGACTACTGTTTTCGGTGTCGTGTCAGCTTCAGCGAACCCCACTAAAATTATCATGGCCCAGTGTGAGCTGCAGTACAGTAAAACTAATTCCTATTTATTGCTGACCTCAAGGCATTCTGCCTGCCATATTATCTGCTTAACCTCCATGCCAATTATTGTGCTTTCTCTGGCCCCATTGATTTTAAATTTATAATAACATCCCCACCCAAAAAAAAGAAGTTGTGCATCAAAAAACTTAAACAAATGAAAAAAAAATTAATGGACATTAAATATGGGCCATTATATTGCCATATACAATATTTTACATCCATGGATGGATATATAATTTTTTTTCTTTTTTTTTTTTTTTACATTAACTGAACTTAGTTTGTACACAGTCATTGCCCTCTGGTGGCTAAAGCTGTAATAGACAACAACTGACTAAGGATCAGACTGGAGCACTGTGCAATCCTGTGTGCAGCTGGGCAGGACACTCATTCCATCAACATCCCATTCACAGTAAGTGGGGTTACAGGCCACATTATGATACTGACACTGTGTTCAGCACACCTGATCATATGTAGCGTGTTGGTGATGACAAAGTGAAAGTTGTAATATCATCAGGATGAGGAGTTGAACCGCTACTGCTGGAGATTGTGGTGCCAGGACCAGTGGGTGAAGTCTAGGGAGACTTGCCACCAGGAGGCGTAGGAGTGGGAATGGTAGTAATTGTCACTTGGTGGACATGTGAACAATCAATGAATAGTTCAAAGTTATCCATTGTAAGTTGAGTTTGAGATAGGCTAAGAATTAGAAAATCCTAAGATCTTGCATGTAATGTGTTGAGGCAATATCCCCAGTTGCCAAAAATCAAACTACTGCTCCAGCTGTTCAGTGAGTGCATGAAATAGCAAGACATGACAAAAATAAAAAAAATATCAGCACCACTCCAGGTTCTGCACATAACACATGGAAAATTTATTGAAAAGGACAACAACAGCAACAACTGTCCGTATCCCTTTACCGGTTTCGCACTGGCAGGTGCGTCATCAGGAGGTCCTTTCTCTAAAATGTCCAAGTGGCACTAGTATTAAGTATCAAAAAGCTCCCAGATTACCTTGGTTGTCGCAGGATCGTCACTATCCAAGCCTTTTTCCGTGTCACATTGATGCCTGGTACTGAATTCTATGAAATCAGCCAAAAAAAGAGGAAGAGTACAACCAGGGGGTTATGTGTGTACATTCTTGTTGGTATCTTCACATTGTCTCCACCATGCGTATATATGCACCACTGTCCATTTGATATGGTCTGTGCATCCTGGGGCTAAACACATAATAATATCTGGAATCCAGCAGTGCTGCCTTGCCAAATGCTGTCAAACCTGTCTGCAAGTTGAAACATTTCTACCACCTCTTTAATAAATATTGCATCCTGCTGCTGCAATGACTCAGATGAACTAATTGGGTAACTGCCCCTTTCTCCACCATGATCATCACTGTCATTCTTGCTCCCACCACCAGTGCTGCCACAGCTACCAGCACCACCACCAGATTTGCTTTGATGGTTTGTTGTAGAAGACTGTAAATAATGGTGTGAAGTGTTCATGTAGACTCACCGTGGGGAATGATCATGCAAAGGTTATTGACTCAGCATTGAAATCTTTACTGGCATGTTCATAAGGTCACAGAAGCAAAACCAGTGTTTACTGCACCCATGACAGATATTTTTACAGGCAATATCATGAGATTCTGTAGACCAGAACACTGGTTTCTTTTCTACGTGTTTCTCCACCATATAAAAGGCAGAGTTCCACCTTTGGAAAAAATTTTTAAGCAGTGCTGAAAAATATTATGCTTCATCGGGTAATGGAGGAGGAGCTTAGCATGGTTTCTGGAGCAATGGAAATATCTAGTGATGTCCTATACAGTATAAAGTGTTTCTTTTAACTGTGCATGCTTGCCATGCAAGTGACTCAACACCAGATTAAGTATGTGGTTAAAACAAAATGCATGGGTGACATCTCCATCACTGGTCATCTTCAATATGTTAGTGCCACTGTCCATCATAGAGATCCCTACCCTTAGATCATGAGGGTATATCTAGATATCTAGAGGTGATTGAATGAACTGCAGAATGCTTTCCCACTGTGCTTCCCCTCCATCACCAATGTTTTAAGTAAGGCATTTCCACTACTGGTGTGCCTCTGTAAAGCTATCTGTTTCAATGTAACTTCTGAAGGTTCTACTGGTGGTGGTGGTGGTGGTGGTGGTGGTGGTGGTGGAGGTGAGACGGGAATAGTGGGGAAGATTGATTTGGACACAACCCAATGGGCAGTGAAACATATACAGCTTTGGTTTGTACTACTGCTCAGATATCACTAGTGAAAGGCATATAACTCCCTCTGCTTCTTTCAGAAAAGTCATATCTGCATGCATACTGCCTCATACTTACTGGGGAGAATATGCCTGGGAAATATGAAGCTTTATGGGATGTTGCACTTGGGCTTAACTTCATACAGCAATCTTTAAAAGATGGTCTCTTCTACAATGGAAAATGGATGAAGATTAAGGCCTATCATCTCCCCAGTAAGTTGTATCACTCAGACAGAACTTGGGTAAGTGTCAGTCTAGTGTGGGAATGTTTGAAGTCAGGCTTTTTTTCTGTTTTTTGGTGGTGGTGTTTGGAGAAGTACTTTTGAAGCAGTGCCAGGACCTGGGGATGCGTCAGTTAGCTGCAGTGGATGCCATAGTGGCTGCATTACTTGAACCATCCAGTCCCACGTTTTCCATACCTGGCTGTCCATGCTGCTGGCCCTGCCAGAGTGGGGACTGGGAATAGCTGTGGCTCTTAGGAAGATGCCACGTTCACATTTTAGGTGATCAGTCAGAACACTGGTTCCCAGTGTTCTAGTAGACTGACCCTGACTGATATTTCTGCCATACTGATTGCAACATGCTTTCAGTGGATTGTGGTGTCATCTGTAAAATAGTCGCACACTGCAGAACATCTCTTTGATTTTTTTGTTAGATGAGTGGTTGTTGGGTAGTGGGCTTTGTGAGGATTTGGGCAGTGATCACTGTGGTATGATGTGTCTGGGATGACTCAGTAGGTAGCAGTAGCAGTGGTAGAGTACAATGGGGCTGATCATGCTGGGGGACTGGGTGAGGGGCTAGTATTTAGATTTCACTGTCTGAGAAACCTTGTTCTTCTCGTTTTATTTATCTTTTTAAATGTTGCCATCTCCTCCGGTTATGGCTTGCACTCCTCAGTTCTGCCCTCATCATCACCACCACTAGTCATAGAAAAATAGACAATGTTGGCAGAAAAAGAGCTGTCATGTTGTATCCTATCCTACCCCACCCATTCACCTATTATCTGCACAAGGTTTACATCCTCACCTCCCCACTTGTGCCTTGCTTTACTGCTACCTCCTGAGTAACTATATTTAACTGTTAGGCCCCTTTCTTTGTCTCAGCTGTGCTTGAACCCATTAATGGTTTTTGCACCTACCACCTCTGCCAGTGGTAGGTTGTTCCATGGCTCAATCATTCTCTCCATAAAGTAAAGCTTTCTCACATCCCTGAAGCTCACTAATTCTGTTACCTAGGCTCCTGGCCTTCCAGCTTGTGCCTATACTGTTCTCTGTCATGTCCGATTCTCTCCCTTTGTAGTCCCTTTTCATTTTTAACTTCCCAGTTACCCTGTTCCTTTCTGGCTTACTGATTCAGCTGGGCACCCTTTCTTAACCTATTATGGCCTCTCTGCTTTGCAGCTTCCATCCTCACTGTTTCTAGCCCTCACTTCTGGGGAGTCTTAGCTAGGTCACCCCTTCTGCTTTCTATCCTTTGTGGTTCCTCAAGCCTCAGTTACCCATTCAGCTTAAATGTCTACTTATGCAGACATCAATCTTCTGCCAAAGCATGTTAGTCTCCTCCCTTGTTAGGTGAAAGCTGTCACCCTTGAAGATTCTGCTATCTCAGAATTCCCCCCAGTCCCCCACCAAACGGTACAGTGCCTATCCACAGTCATAGGGGACATATGTGGGACATGTCTGTGGAATTTTTTTCTTTTATCATTTCTTTCTTCTTTCACCATCAATATTTTACCCTTAAGGTCCATTGCTTAAACTGTAAACAGGAAGATAATATCACTTGTTGTTTTCCCAGTACAGTACCCAGTGTTTGGAAACAGTTACTATGTAACGTATGTAACAGGGACAGAGAATATGCAAAAAAAAAAATGTATAAATATTTTTTGGTCTTCACATGACATTGCAATACTTTACTTCATTTAGTTAATTCACTAAGCAACACCAAAATATCTGCATGCAAGGTGCAGTTCTATCGGATGAAGCAATTTCAAAGTTTTTCCTTACCCAGAATTCCTGGGTATTCATAAATTAAAATGCATTTGTGTGTAAATGGGGATTAGAGTAGATAACATTTAAAACTTTTTTTGATTATTTTACAAATTAACCCCCCAAAAACCAGTGCCAGTGAATGAGCAGTACATTAACATATGTAATAGGACAGAGAAAAATCCAGAAAGTGCAAGTTATCACTGAAAACATTGTGGAAAAGCTAAAATTAGGCTACTGAAGTCCTTTATTTTTTCCAGTTAATATTTTTACTATTTAAAGTCATATTATTAATTAATTAATTAGAGGAAAAGTTATAATACTGCATACCACCACCACAAAGAATATTCATCATACAACATATCAACACCATTACTAAATAAAATACTAGATACACACAATAAATTTCTACTAAAACCTTAACCAGAACTCTACACTATACACAAATCACGCTATACACATTAATTACTACAGTCTCAATCACATCAATAAATGTTCATACTGCCCAACTGTTTTACTGCTTCAGTATTTTGAAGGCTTTGTTGACAGTTTCTATGCCTTCTAACACACAAGGCCCATATCCCACAATGACCAGTGGTCCACATATTATATAGTTTGCATCTACTTTGTCAATATCCTGCAGTACTCCTCATGTGGATCCACCAGGGCCCTAAAGAAAACAGACCAGGGACTTGGAAGACTGCAGGTGATGGTGTAGCTGAATCCACCAGATGAGAACGTGGGTGCTGGTCTACAGCAACATACTCCAGTAGGTATGTGCAGTACTCCTTATGCGGACCCACCAGGGCCCTGAAGAAAATGTACTGGGGACCTGGAAGACCACAGGTGATGGCGTAGATGAATCCACCAGATGAGAACACAGGCACTGGCCTACAGTGACATACATGAGCAGGTGTTCCCAATACTCATCATGCAGACCCACCAGGGCCCTGAAGGAAACAGACCAGGGACCTAGATGACCACAGGTGATGGCATAGCTGAATCCACCAGATGAGAGCACAGGCACTGGCCTACAGTGACATACTTGAGCAGGTGTGTGCAGTACTCCTCATGCAGACCCACCAGGGCCCTGAAGAAAATGGATCAGGGACCTGGAAGACCACAGGTGACAGCACACACATCCCTCCACACTCTGCCTGCTGTCCCAGGGGACCTGCTGGCACCTGCTTCCCTCTACCCAACCCTGTCAGCCTTTCCTGAGGCCTGGTAGCACCCATCCCCCTCCACACCCTGGCTGCTGTTCCAGGACACCTAGTGGTGCCTGCTTCCCTCTCCCCAACCCTGTCAGCCTTTCCTGAGGCCTGGTGGCACCTATCTCCCCCTCCACACCCTACCTGCAGTCCCAGGTGACCTGGTGGCACCTGCTTCCCTCTCCTAAATCCTGTCAGTCTTTCTTGAGGCCTGGTGGCACCTCTCTGCCCCTCCACACCCTGCCTGCTGTTTCAGGGACCTGGTTGTGCCTGCTTCTCTCTCCCTTACCCTTTCTGCATTTCCTGGGGGCCTGGTGTCTCCCGTCTTCCACCCCATACCCTGCTAAGCTGTCCCTGGTGAACTGTTGGCATCCGCTTTCCTTTCCCTAACCCTGATAGCCTTTCCCAGGGCCTGGAAGGTTTCATCTCCCAGCCCACACCCTTCCAGCTGTCCTTGGGGACCTGGTGGCACCTGATTCCCTCTCCTTAACCCTTCCAGTCCTTTCCAGGGCCTGGTGTCTCCCGTCGCCCACCCCATATCCTACCAGCTATCCCTAGGGACCTGACGGCACCTGCTTCCCTCTCCTTAACCCTTCTAGCATTTCCTGGGGCCTGGAGGCTCCTGTCTCCCAACCCACACCCTTTCTGCTATCCCAGGGGACCTGGTAGCTCCTACTTCCCACTCCCCAACCCTGTCAGCCTTTCCTGAGGCTTGGTGGCATCCGTCTGCCCCTTCATACCCTGCTGGCTTTTCCAGGGGACCTGGCAGTGCCTGCTTCCCTCTCCTCAACCCTGTCAGCCTGTTTTGATGCCTGGTGGTATCTGTCTCCCCTCCACACCCTGCCTGCTGTCCCAGGTGACCTAGTGGCACCTGTTTCCCTCTCCCCAATCATGGCAGCTTTTCTTGAGGCCTGGTAGTGCCTGTCTGCCCCTCCACAGCCTGCTTGCTGTTCCAGAGGACCTGGTGATGCCTGCTTCCCTCTCCCCAACCCTGTCAGCCTTTCCTGAGGTCTGGTGGAACCTGTCTCCACTCCACACTCTGCCTGCTGTCCCAGGGAACCTGGAGGCACCTACTTCCATCTCCCTAACTCTTTATGCCTTTCTCAGGGCCTGATATCTTCCCCATCTCCCACCACATACCCTGCCAAGCTGTCCCTGGTGACCTGTTGGCAACGGCTTTGGTCTCCCCAACCCTGTCAGCCTTTCCTGTTGCTTGGTGGCATCTGTCTGTCCCTCCACACCCTACCTACTAACCCAGGGTATCTGGTGACACCTGCTTCTCTCTTCTCAACCCTGTCAGCCTTTTCTGAGGCCTGGTGGCAACCATCTCCTTCTCCACACCCTGCCTGCTGTCCCAGGGGACCTGGTGGCACCTGCTTCCTTCTCCCTTACTCTTTCTGGCTTTCCCAGGACCTGGTGTCTCTCATCTCCCACCCCACACCATGCCAATCTGTCCCTGGATATCTGTTGGCTCCGGCTTCCCTCTCCTCAACCCTTTCAGCCTTTCCTGGGGCCTGGAGGCTCCTGTCACCCACCCCACACCCTGCTTGCTGTCTCAGGGGCTTGGAGGCACCTGCTTTCCTCTATCCAATCCTGTCAGCCTTTCCTGAGACCTGGTGGCACCTGTTTGCCCCTCCACACCCTTTTTGCTGTCCCAGGGGACCTGGTGGCACCTGCTTCCCTCTCCTCAATCCTGTCCACCTTTTCTGAGGCCTGGTGGCACCTGTCTCCCCCTCCACATTCTATGTGCTGTCCTAGGGGACCTTGTGGCACCTGCTCCCCTCTCCCTAACCTTTTCTGCCTTTCCTGGGGCCTGGTGTCTCCCGTCTCCCACCCCACACCCTGCCAAGCGGTCCCAGGTGACCTGTTGGCACTGGCTTCCCTCTTCCCAACCCTGTCAGCCTTGCAGCTTCCATCTCCCACCCCACACTCCGCCAGCTGTCCCTGGGGACCTGGTGGCACCTGCTTCCCTGTCCTTAACCCTTCCAGCCTTTCCCA
Organism: Neoceratodus forsteri; assembly: GCA_016271365.2. Lineage (NCBI taxonomy): Eukaryota > Metazoa > Chordata > Ceratodontiformes > Ceratodontidae > Neoceratodus > Neoceratodus forsteri. The sequence continues at coordinate 425,424,624 of CM028132.1, read as the reverse complement.
GGGCCTAGTGCCTAGCATCTCCCACCCCATATCCTGTCAGCTATTCCTGGGGGCCTGGTGGCACCTGCTTCCCTCTCCTTAACCCTTCCAGCCTTTCCCAGGGCATGGTGGCTCCATTTCCCTCTCCATACCCTGCCAAGCTGCCCCTGGTGACCTGTTGGCACCAGATTCCCTCTCCTTAATCCTTTCCAGTTCTAGTTTCATAGGCCCAGGATTGAACCCTAAACCAGTTCTAGTTTTATAGGCACAGGATTTCACTGACAACAGGAACTTCCTGTTTGGGAGCAGGAAGTGAGTGATCCAAGAGCCACCAAAGACTCACCATCCTAGAAGGAAGAGTAGCTCTCTATCCCCCCAGCTGCTGGAGGTCTGACTCTGAGCAAGGAAGGAGACTACTGAGAAATATAGGAACTTCTTGCCTCATAACAGGAAGATCAGGATCTTAAAGGCACAGAGGCAGTAAGTAAGTAAGTAGGGAGAAAAAAAACAGAGGAAAGAGTAAGTAATCCATACAACAGTTAAGAGGCCAGAAATAAGACATGATAGGAGTGGTGCAATGCAGTGTCTGTGGAGCAGCAGTCTTCTGGAGACGTTCTGGAGGATGCAGTGTTGTCCCATCTGCAGGCACCTGTCTGGGCTGAGGGAGGAGGTTGCTCATCTCCAGGCTGAGTTGGCCAGGATTTGTGGGACCTCCTCTCCCACCCAGGGACCACCAGTGCCACTGCCATTGCCTCAGAGGTTGCCAAGGAAGAGGAGCAGTTGGATCACAATGGGTTCAGGGAGGGTGAGGGTGGTGGAACAGGGGCACATCTTTCCAGTTCTACCTCTCCACAATTCATATACTGTTCTGGCAAAGTGTGGTTCCTCTATGGAGGCACCCACAGTGGAGACCAAGGAGGATGGTGGGAACCTCCACAAAGCAGACCCACAGGAGTGTGGCATGGGACCCCACAAGGGAAGGAAATAACTCCTGGTGGGGGACTCCATTGTTAAGAAGGTAGAACTAGGGGAGGAAAGGGAGAGGGAGGTAAGGTGCCTGCCTGGTGCCATGGCTTGGAGGGACAGGGAGTGAATCCTCAGGATCACTGGAGCAGCTGTGCAGGGAAGGGAGCTGGATGTCATTGTCCACCTAGGAACAAATGATCTGGCTAAGAAAGGGATCAGAGCAGTGCAGGAAGAGTTTGTGGAGTTGGGGAGAGGCCTTAGACAAGTAGCATGAATGGTAACCTTCTCGGAGGTGCTGCCTGTCTGTGGCATGGGTGAGGCTAGGGTGCGTCACACCATGGAATTCAATCAGTGGTTGAAAAACTGGTGCAGAGCTCAGGAATTTGACTTCATTGGGGACTGGGGGTCCACTTGGAGGGATGCAGGCCTATACTGGCATGATAGTCTGCATCTGTCCAGGAGGGGAACCAGGATCCTAGGTGATAGGTTTAAATGCTTCATTGCAGGCATTTAAACTAGTCAAGGGAGAGGCACTGGAAAGGAGCAGGGACATCCTAGCCCCCCCAAAAAGATCAGGGTAGTAAGTGAGGTAAACACCTAGATAGAGATGTTGATAGGGAGAACGGTAGGGGTAAATGGAGCAAATGACAAACACAATAAGGACAGGGATGGGTCAAAAAGGGGTAATGCCATCTAGAAATGGAGGGTAATGGTACCAATGCCCATAGTCTGGGCAACAAGCTCCCTGAACTGGTGGCCTTGATGGAAGAGGGATGCTTGGATATTATAGCAGTCACAGAAACATGGTACACAGAGAACCATGACTGGGATGTTAACATACCAGGGTGCACAACCTACAGGAGAGACAGGGAGGGGAGAAGAGGGGAAGGAGTAGCTCTCTATGTAAGGGAAGAGATAAAAGCAACTGAACAAAAGACTAAACAGGGAGGAGAGGAGGCACTGTGGGTCACCTTAGAGACTGAAAATGGCACCACAATCCGCACAGGGGTTGTATACAGACCTCCATGTCAGGGGGAGAGAATGGACAAAGATATGAGAGAAGGCATCCTTAGGATGGCAGAGAAAGGGGAGATACTGTTGAAGGGGAACCTGAATATGCCAGATGTTAACTGGAGCACCTTGGCTGCATTCACACCCAAAAGCAGGGCCATTCTCAATGCCCTTCAGGTGGCATGCCTCAGGCAGCTAGTTTTGGAACACACTCATGAGGGAGCAATCTTAGACCTCATACTCTCAAATGGGAAGGGTGAGAGGATCTCAGATCATGAAGTGGGTAGCCATCTGGGAACAAGTGGCCACCAAACAGTGTGGTTCATTATAAACTCAGCTACAGAGTCAAGCCATACAAAAGTGAGGGTTCTGCACTTCAGGAGGGTGACTTTGGCAAGATGGGAAAGTGCCTTAGAAAAGCACTAGCAAATATGCTAGAAAGAGGGTGGAGCAACATTGGGGAAACATCAAAACTGCCATCACAGAGGCAAGAAGCCTTTGTGTGAAGCAAATAAACAAATCAAAATGAAAGAAAAAGCCACTATGGTTCTCAAAATAGGTGGCAGTGAAGGTTAAGGAGACAAAGATAGCATTTAGGAAGTGTAAGGAAACACAGAAGGAGCAGGACAGAGAACTGTACCAGTTATGGCAGAAGGAAGCAGGGAGGGTAGTCAGAATAGCAAAGGCCAAAACTGAGGATAAGATAGCCAACTCGATTAAGAAGGGCGATAAAACCTTTTATAGGTACATCAGGTAGCGTAGAAAGACAAAGGGAGGGATAGTGAGGCTGAATAGAATGGACAGTGGGTGGGCAGAGAGGGACAGTGAAAAAGCAGGGATACTGAACGAATACTTCTGCTCAGTATTCACAAAAAAGGAGGAGGGGGAGGTGCCTCATCCCATTAACAGAAGTTCTCTGGATAGGGGGGTCGATCCCAGTTCTTTTACAGAAGAAAGGGTTCTGAAAGAACTCCTAAAACTGATGGTGGACAAAGCAATGGGGCCTGATGGAATTCACCCCAGAATTCTAAAAGAATTAAGGAGAGATCTAGTGACACCACTGACTACCCTTTTTTTTGTAGAACATTTTTCATTTTCAGATAAAAGGTGGCAAGATGCAGTATACATCCATATATTCTGTTCCATATAATTAATCATTCAGCAAGCAATGTACATGTACAAACTTCTAGTAAGCATAGGAAGGGAAATTGTAGATGGGTAAAAGAGGGAGGAAAAGGACAAGTAAGGGGGTGCATAAAGTTTGGAAGGAGAGAGGGGCAGGGAGTAATACAGACATCAGTTATAATACTTTCAGAGGTGTGCAGACCGTTAACTATACATACAGTACACAGGAAGAAAGGTCAGACATCAAGTTAGGAAAAACAGCCAGATACCCGGTTGCAAGCAAATTGCTATCCACTCTTGTAACCTCTGAAATTGTGCACCAACTATAAGTTTGATGAATTAAGGAAAAGGTACTGAACTGGGGGGGAGGGGAAAAGCAAGGGAAAGGGTACACTGTTTGTCCTTATTCTATTTTCGAGTAAGTAACAGATTTTCGTACTCACCATTGTATGAATCCATCCCGGTCAGTCAGCTTTGCTGGACATAAACACACCAGCCTGATTCTATAGGTCTAAACTGGCCCATTCAGTCCCTTTTCATGGCCTCAGGAGAAAAGTTGGACAAAGTGTGTGTATGCTCTGCAAAATCCAGGAAATACATTATAATAGAAGTACCATATGCAGGGTACAGCCAGTTTAACCTGTTAATAGCAGGGTGTTCTTATTGAGCCAGAATCCCCCTGAGGGGGAAGGGGGAAGGGGGAGGACATATGGAAACAGTAACCACTTTGCACATCACTAGATCAACTACTAACATACCACAGTCAATCACTTCATATCCCACAGGGGATTCAGGGGGGTTCATCCTATGCCTGTCTGTGGATGGACACATTTAAGATAGTTAAGATAGGGTTTCCAGCAGAGTCTAAATGTGGACATTTGAGATGTCTGAAGGTGGGAAATTCTGTCTAATTTCACCAGGGCCATAAGGGATGTCAATATTTCAGTTACTGTGGGGACCAGAGGGGATCTCCATTTACATAGAATGGATCTCTTAGTTTGCAGAGTCAGCAATGCTAGACATCTATATTGTTGTGGGATTAACTTCGGTATATCACTACTTATCCCCAAAAGATAAAAAAGAGGGCTAAGAGGAATCTGCTGATGCATCACCTTAGAGGCTACCTTCTGTATTTCCTGCCATAGAGGTTGGATCCTTGTACAAGACCATAGAATATGCAGTAAATCTCCCCCTGGTAACTGGCATCTCCAACAGCTATCAGACTCTAGTAATTTGGCTTTACAAAGGAAACAGGGGTTCTATACCACGAGTAGGCAATTTTATTTTGAATTAATCTGGACTTGGCATCTTTAAACCATCTGTGTGTGTCCTTCCAGGCCCTATCCCAGGCTTCAGGTAAGATGTGGATTTGCAGCATCTTCTCCCATTTACATATAGCATCATCTGATTGGGAAGGGAGAGTATGTCTAATAGTGGCGTATAACTGACCTGCCAGTCCCTGAGAGTGTAGCATCCATGAGCTAAGGCCGGAGGGATTATCATATACCGAGTTACTGGGTAACAGATTTCGAGTAACATCTCTAAGTTGGAGATATCTCCAAAAATCAGAATGTGGTATGCTCCACATCTGCCTCAGAAATTGGAATGTGTGAAGAGCTTTATGGTTAGGGGTCAGTATATCTCCCATTTTGGAAATACCCAGATAGGCCCATTTTTTCCATCTTACCTTAGTCCTTCCTATGGTAATAGCGGGGTTTTGCCAGAGAGGCACATGAGGGAGAGAGATAGGGTCCATTTTCATGTTCAGGTGTGTATTAAACCAATTAGCTCTGGATGCGACCACTGTGGGTGAGATAGGGTCTGCGTTCGACATATGCCATGAGCCAGCTTGGGGACTAAGCCTTTGTACAAAAAGGGAGGAAAGGTGAATGATGCCCATGATGTCCATTTCAAGTTGTATCCATTGTAGAGAAAGACAGGAAAGTGGATATGCCCACTTAACTGTCTGGGCCAACAGGAAAGCCCTACAGTATCCCTCTCACCATGGAAGATTCCAGCCTCCTTGCTTCTAATGAGATCTAAGTTTGGACAGACTGAATCTAGGTTTAGAACCTTCTCATAGGAAGTCTCCAAATAGTTTATCTATGGCCTGGTGCCAGTATTTAGGCAAAGGGATTGGCAAGTGCATAAGAATGTAAAAAAGTTTAGGGGCTGTTACCATTTTTATGGCTGCAATTTTCCCTGCTAATGTAAGTTTTAGTAATCTCCATCTGTCAAAATCTGTCTTGATGGAGAAGAAAAGGGGTTGTATATTAGCCTGCCATATACCCTCCAGAGATGGAGTCAACTTAATACCCAAGTATGTGAGGCCATTGGGAGGCCATAGGAGATTGGCTGCCTCCACCAGTTGTTGTGAACAGTGGGAGTTAAGAGGGAGTACCTCGGTTTTGTTCTGGTTCGGTCGTAGGCCTGAGTAACTAAATAAGGCTGTTAAGAGACTAAGCGGGGGAATGGCATGGTGGACATCCTCCAGGAGAAGAAGGACATCGTCAGCATACATAAAAGTTGTGTAGGTTATGCTTCCCATTTTCAAACCCTGTATATCAGGGTGACTACGGATTGCAGCACCCAGGGGTTCAACTGCCAGTATGAACAAAAGGGGGGGATGAGGGCAGCCTTGCCTTGTGCCTCTTCCTAGTGCAAATGGGGGAGAAAGTACCGAATTTATATTAACTCTGACAGAGGGGCTCTCATATATAGCTTGTATCCTAGCTAGAAATTTTTCTCCTAGGCCAAAGTGCGTTAGGACCATGTAATGATATCCCCATTCGACTGAGTCGAATGCTTTTTTGAAGTCTACAGCAATGGCAGCTACCGGTGTATGGAGTAACTCCAAAATTGGCAATAAACTCATTAGGGTTCTCAGGTGGTCTGACCTGTGATGTCCAGGTACAAAGCCTGCTTGTGATGGGTGTATAAATCCAGGGAGTAGGGGGCTGAGTCTAGTAGCTTGAATTTTGGTGTACAGTTTGCTGTCTAAATTAATAAGTGATATCAGGCAGTAACTTCTGGGGTTGGTAGGATCTTTACCCTTTTTGGGGATAACTACAATGGTTGCCTCACGCATAGATGGAGGTAGGGTACCCTTAATTTCAATCTCTTGGAATACCTGGGTTAAGAGAGGTAGAACAACCGGGGCTAATGCCTGGTAAAAATCTGCAGTGTAGCCATCACTACCTGGAGATTTCCCCTTCTTTAAATCCCAAATGGCTACAGCCACTTCCTCACTAGTGATCGGAAGGTCCAGGCATTGCTCCTGTTATTTCTGCAGTTTGGGAAGTTGTAAAGCATCTAAAAAAAATTGAGTATCTCTGTTTGGTCCTGTATGTGTCGAGGTGTATAGCGATTTATAGAAAGAAGACATAATAGAATTAATGTCCTTCAGGGAAGTACCCAATACCCCTTGTGTGTTCTTCAGCCCAGGGATATATCTACTGGCTTGCTGTTTAGGGATCTGGTAGGCAAGCACTTGGCCCCCCTTGTTTCCTCCCTCCCAGAAGGTATGCCTGAGTTGTAGGATGGATATTTCAGCCTTCCTGTTTAGGAGTTGATTGATTTCAAATCGAAGACCTAAAATAATTCTGCCTATAGGGGATTGAATAGATGAAGAGGACATGGACTTAAAAACACTTTCTACTTTGGCTAATTTCTGTTCCAGGGTAACTAACTGTTGTTCCCTTTCTCTGTGTTTAGCCACAGCAAAGCCCAGGATGCTACCCTGCATTGTGACTTTAAAGGCTTCCCATGTGGTACCAGCAGAGATGTCTGCTATAGGGTTTTCAGCCAGGAATAAAGAGGCTTCATTCCTAGCCCAGGGGATGAAGTCTGGGTCTTTCATTAGGAGAGGGTCTAGTCTCCAATGTCTGGGTGGGGGGGCACAGGATCCCACTGTATGAGGAGTTGGACTGGGGCATGATCAGAAATAGCATGTGGCAGTATTGAGACCTCAAGATTTTGGGCTGTAAGAGTGGGAGAGCCTACTGTACGAGTCATTAGCTTCTGAATGGAAAGTGTAATCTCTCATTCTGGGGTGAAACAATCTTCATAAATCAGTGAGCCCCTAATTCAGGATCATTTGCTGAAGGGCCTTCCCACTTCTTGTGTGCGCCTCTTTGCCCTTGTCATTTCTATCTAGGGCAGGTACCAGTGTTAGGTTAAAATACTCACCAATAAGCAGGGAGCAGTCTGGGGATTAAACTCCAAAATCACCTCTGCCAGATTATGAAAGAATTGGGGGGAGTCTACATTCGGGGCATATAGATTACATAGAGTAAGTGGTCCTGTGGGTGTGTTATATGTGGCAATTACCCATTTGCCTTCTTGATCTAAAAGCATCTGGACTAATGTCCAGTTAAGAGATTTATGCAAAAGAATAAGAACACCATGCTTCCTAGTTGGGACATTGGAGTGTACCTGCTGACCCACCCAATCCTTGTTCATACGAGTGTGATCATCCCCTGAGAGTTTGGACTCTTGGAGGAAGGCTACTTTGGAGTATAACTGTTTCAGATGTGCCAGGACTTTCTTGTGTTTCCCCGGGGAATTCAGCCCCCTGACATTCCAGGTGTGAACCACAATGTCTGTCATTATGGCTTAAAGGACACTCCAAAGGGGACTGGAACAAACTCAGTAAGAGGTACAGTCCACCCCAACCTCTATACCAGGTGGGACAATTGTTTTTATCCTCCACCTTTGGACACAAGTTGGAAATAACAGTATACCAAGCTTATAATTAAATGCTGTACCTATGTGCTAGCTGAAGGTTTAAGTTGCTTAACTTATCAAACAGAACAACAAGGAAGGTGCGATGAGACTAAACCAGCTGGAGCCCCAGCCAATGGTATGCCCTATTGCCCTAGGGGGACGTGGGGTAATTTAGCTCCAATAGGAAGGGGAGTTTCTTATGCACTATAAGCTCAAAATGACTTATCCAGTGCACTATTTCTAATATCACAAATGGGTGTAATATGGTAGTCCATTGCCCAGAGCCATGGCCAAGTATACAGAGCCATAAATGAGCCTCCCCTAAAAGGGGAAGAGGGAACACTTGGTGATCTCCAATTAATAGCTGGGTTGCTGGCTTAACAGAAAGGTCCAGGCGTCCTCCCAAACAACAAGAAATTTTATCAACAACACAGTAGCACTTTCCTAAGAAATGAATAGAGGGGCTAAGGAAATATTACCAGGGATCACAAATATTTGAGAAATGTAGATTGCTGGCTGTCATATCGTGTATGCCTAGCATCTTACAAATAATTCCACTCTTGTATCTCTTCAGAGCAGTTTAAAAGAAGAAACAGGGGGGACTCCTTAGCTACGCTTTAGACTAGATCTAATTAACAATAGTTACATCTAAACCAAACACACTAAACCAATATCTTGTACCAGATCTATATATTAACTTCTTATCCTTAACATTGTTATGCTTTCCTTGTAGGATGTATCCTTCCATGGAAGTATCTACGCTTAGGGGCAGGTAATGGGGAGGTGCAAGTAGCTGTAAGAGGGGTTAACAGAAGTGTACAGACTTGAGCAAAGTGCAAAAGTCTCTGAGCAGTACATACTCTCGTATGCCATCCACCCTTCTCTAACTCTCTGTTTCTCCAAAAGGCCTCCAACTGTCAGTGTCTGTTAAATCAAATAGAAGCAGATACATAATGCTCTATGCCCAGCCCACATCCTGGATGCCAGTGCTACATGGCAGCAAAGCAGAATTCTTCGCTGCATCTTCCGCTGTTAGAGGTTGGAAGGCCATGCAGATAATGGGGTCTGTCAGGTTTGTACACACCAAGCACCCGCCACTCTGCTATGGTCAACACAGACCTACTCCCACACTATTTCTCGGTAACTTAGTGAGAAGGGGGGTGGGAAGGGGAAGAGGATCTGGAATGATCAAACAGAGCAACAGTCGGGTATCATTTTCCCGTACCTTTCTGGAAGGATTGGCCTTGCATCATACAGTTCTGCTACATACTTTTTGTAACTACCCTCTTGACATTGTTATACCCCCCTGATATTAATACCTCCGAGTAGGCATCTGGGAGCATTAAAAAAGCCTGTGTTTAATAGACCAGTGCACTTAAACTAATAGGGTTCACCCTGTCAAGAGGGGGCTCAGAATGCTGGCTTTTAAAATCAAGCAAGATTCATACTCCGGGCTGTTAGAAGCTGCCAAGGCCCCAATTATCCCCCTTCTCTCCCTTCTTAATTCCCTGAGACACCTGCCTTTAGGTACTTATCTGATTTGCACATAGTCTGCACAAATGTTTATGACGGATCTACAGGATCCTTTTCTGTACTGCGGCCTGGAGGTGTACCGGGAGCCTGGGTTCATGTTTCTAGGTCCTGCAAGGGTAGCGCATCATCCGCAGCATAGGTCCAGGAGGTGTGCTCATCTTTGTTGCAGTCAGGGTCCACAATATTAGTGTCCATCTTGTCCCCTTGATCAGTGTCAGACAAATCCCTCAGTGCTGCAAAACGGTTATGTGCAAAGTATGGGCTGATGAATTCCGTCTCTACTGTGCTCGCTGCGTTGGAATGCTGGGCCTGCTTTCCTGGGGAGTATTTCCTATCCTGTGGGTGGCTGCATTTAGAGTGAGAGGAGTTCGGTGATCATTTCCTAACTTTGGAGTTATGAGGGTCCAGGCCATTATGATTGGTTGTAGGAGGTGCCGCCACTATGGTTTCAGGTGTATCTTCTCTCAGTGGATGTCGTTGATCTCGGCCTTCGTCCAGATTGAGGGATGAGGAGCCTGAGCCAGCCGGCCACATTTTTGCAATAAAGGCCATAGCTGTGCCTGGGGAGGCAAACTGATGCGCTGTACCATTCACCGAGATCTGTAGGCTGGCAGAGTATCGCAGGGTGAAAGGAACTTGCAGAGTGTGGAGTTTGCGTTGTACTTCAGAGAAGGTTTTCCACTTGGCAGCTAGATCTTTAGAATAGTCTTGAAAAATCATGATCGTATGTTCTCTCCAACATAATTGCCCCAGTTCCTTGACACTAGCCTGCATAGCTTCTTTCTTGGCATAGTTTAAAATTCCTGCAATGAAAGGTCGAGGCCTGTCCCCCTGTGTAGGTCTGGGCTGCAAGGAATGATGCGCCCTTTTGATTGTAATTCTTGTCCCCTTAGGAAGTTGAAGAATCTCTGGTAGCGTTTGCTGCAAAAAGGTTAGCACTTTCCCATTTTCACAACCTTCAGGGAAACCAAGGAGTCACAAGTTGTTACGGTGACTTCTGTTTTCCAAGTCTTCCAACTTGTCTTGGAGAAGACAAATCTGGGCTGCTTGTTCATGCATAGTGGCACAGTGACCTTGGAGTACATCGTCTTAGGCTGTTGTTTTTTGTTCCAGGCATTCCACTAGTGCATCCATTTGTTGCATAGAAACTGCCGTAGTATTCACCACTAATGTTAGGGCATCTATACTGGTCATGATAGAGGTGAACATATCTCTGACTGAGGGTTCTTCCCTCCCTGGTGCTAAGTGCACCATGCGGCCTACTGTACGAGTGGTTACAGCTTCGGGGTCATTTTAGTAAGTCGTACCTGGATGAAATCTTCCTGAATTTAGCCAGCCCTGAACAGATACCTTCAGATCCCCAGTGAATTAGTTTTCCCATGTCGGGAGACACAAATATCTATATTTATCCGGGTTCTGGGCTCTTAGGCATGTGGAGCTCTGAGATCAAGCTGCCATCTTGGTCTCTGGTTGGCCATGCCCCCTGACAATGCTTTTTAACAAATCATGGGAGGATGGTGTGGTACCTGAGGACTGGAGGAAGGCGGATGTGATATCCCTTCGTAAAAGTGGGAGCAAGACAGAAGCAGGAAACTACAGACCTGTTAGCTTGACCTCTGTGGCAGGGAAAGTGATGGAGTCACTTCAGAAGGAAAGAATAGTTGAGTACCTAGAAGTCAGTAGGGCAGAGGACCCAAGGCAGCATGGGTTCTCAACGGGAAGGTCATGTCAGATGAATCTAATCAATTTCTTTGACTGGGTAACCAAAGTAGTAGACCATGAAGGGGCTACTGACATGGCCTACCTAGACTTTAGCAAGGCATTTGACAAAGTCCCACACAAAAGATTAATAGTCAAATTAACCAGCCTGGGAGTGGGTCCCAGGGTGGTAGCCTAAGTAAAACATTGGCTGCACAACAGGACACAGAAGGTAATTGTAAATGGAGTCCACTCTGAAGAAATAGGGGTTACTAATTGGGGTACATGAGGTTCAGTACTGGGTTCAGTCCTTTTTAATGTCTTTAAAAGTGACATTGTAGAGGGACTGGAAGAAAAAGTATGCCTCTTTGCAGATGACACAAAGATCTGCAATAGGGTTGATGTACAAGGAGGTGTGAAAAGGATGAGAAAGGACTTGGCAAGGTTGGAGGAATGGTCAGAAGTATGGCAGCTTGGATTCAATGCAACAAAGTGCAAAATAATGCACCTGGGAAACAAAGACCCAGGGGAAGATTACACAATGGGGGAGGAGGCAGTAACAACAAAAAAAATAGAAAGGGACCTGGGGGTAATCATATCAGATGACTTTAAGGTAAGCAAGCAATGTGAGAAGGCAGTAGGGAGGGCTAGGGAGAGGCATCACCAGTAGAAAACAGGAGGTTGTTATCCCTCTGTACGGACAGTTGGTGAGACCCCATCTGGAGTTCTGCATCCAGTTCTGGAGACCCCATCTCCACAAGGACACAGACAGGATGGAGGCAGTTAAAAGGAGGGCAACTAAAATAGTGCAGGGTTTGCAAGAGAAGCCATATGAGAAGAGACTAAAGGAGCTTAATATGTATACCCTTGAGGAAAGGAGGGGGGGGACATGATAGAAACTTTTAAGTACCTCAGTGGAATCAACAAAGTCCAAGAGGGTAGCATCTTTCAGAAAAAGAGTTGTGCAGGAACAAGGGGACACAATTTGAAGATATAGGGGGACGGCTCAGGGGCAATGTGAGGAAGTATTTTTTCACAGAGAGGGTGGTGAACGCATGGAACAGCCTTCCTGAGGAGGTTGGGGGGTCTAAAACTATGGGAGAGTTCAAGAATGCATGGGACAGACATAAGGCAATTTTTGTGGGGTGTAGGAAGAACTAGACTGTTGGTTAAATAGGATCTGCAGTTCATCCTGTAAGTAAGGAAATGGGCAAACTAGGTGGGCCAAGCGGTCCTTATCTACTGTCATAGTCTATGTTTCTATGTTTCTTTCAGCCTTTTCCAGGGCTTGGTGCCTCCCATCTCCCACCCACACCCTTCCAGCTGTCCATGGAAACCTGGTGGCACCTTCTTACCTCTCCCTATCAGGTCAGTCTTTCCTGAGGCCTGGTGGCACTCTTCCTCCCTTCCCCCAAAACAGTTAGCCTTTTATGTGCCGATGTGGCACCTACCTCCAACTCACAAACCACCACAATGTAATCGTAATTTTCATTTTTAATAAATATCTTGTTTGTAACAGGGACAGATATTTACAGTTCTGTCTCTGTTACAAACAGGATTGAACTGGGGAAGGGCCTTTTAAGCTAACTTTTCAAAAGCAAAAAAGACATAAATAGCTTTCTGCAGCTTAAACATGTCAGGAAATTGTTGTAGCAGTGTATATTTCTTGAGGTTAATAACATTTTTGCAGTCAAAACTACATTTTATATTTTTCTTTGTAGTACCAGCCGCCCCCACACACCTCAGAATAAGCCTGGGGCCATTTTAAAACCAAAGGCAGTTTGCTACACCACTGAAATAAATTCATACTAAAATGAACACCAAATACTGTAATAATCACACACAAAAAAGGGAAGTGCTAAAAGTCTGATTTGTAACAGGGATGGAAATTCACAACATGTCTCAAGCTACAAACCTTAATATGAAAACTCCGTCCTTGTTGCATACAGGATTGAACTGGGAAGGGGGATTTTAAGCTAACTTTTCAAAAGCAAGCAAGATGTAAATAGCTTTCTGCACCTTAGACATGTTAGGAAATTATTGTAGCCGTGTATATTTATTAAGTTTAATAACATTTTTGCAGTGCACATACCATTTTATATTTTTTACAGCATCAGCCCCCCCACCCCATAGCAAGCCAGTGACCATTTTGAAACCAAGGATACTTGGTTAAAACCACTGGAAAAAAATGCTCCTAAAATGAGCCTCAAATATTATAATAATCAGACAAAAAAGTGGAAGCACTAAAAGTATGGTTTGTGGCAGGGACGGATACTGATAACATGATCACAGGTACAAACCTTAATATGAAAAATCTGTCCCTGTTACAAACAGGATTTCACTGGGGAGGGAGCTTTTAAAACAACTTTTGGACATTAAAGCACGGTTTAAAAGATGAACTGAATGTAAACTCACTGCCAGATCATAGCAGCACCGCATCTTTACAGTGTTTACTGTATACCATTAAACATTAGTTTTCTATACTTTGCCCAGGACAATTATTACCACTTTTGCCATTTTATCATAAGATGCAATTTTCTGACTTTATATCATTTATTTCAATGGCAGCTATTAATTACAATGAAATGAATAATATAATGCTGAGTCATGCCACAAAAAAAAACATTGCCAGTGTTTAAATCCCACTGTAACCGGGACAGATACTGTCACTGCTGTCCCTGTTACAAACATGGTTGCCCTTTAAATTCAGATCCTTGCATTCAAGCCTGCTATCATCAGCTGAATTGGCTGAATGGGCTGAACATGAACTTCCCTGGTTCAACAATAGACCGCTAAGCAACCTTGCTTTGTAAAAATAACTATACTGCCCAAAAATGTGGAGCAATTTAAATAAAAAGAGTACCTCAATGTAAATAATCCTGCAATGACTCTGGAGCGCAGGAGATGGAGAACCTTTCACTGTTGCTATGGAGGACAAAATGGCCTGGGTTCATGGGCAAACACACTTGAAAAGCTTCAGGGTCCTCAGATGATTGGCTACAGATAAGCCAAACCTTTCTCCTGCACTGATCACACTCCCAGGGCATGAAAGGGGACCATGACATACTGGAATAGGGGAGGGATGGAATCAGAGATACCCAATTTGAAAATGGGACTACTCGGGAAGTTTGGAGCTCTGGGGGAAACAAACAGCAGCAATCTTCCGGTAAGCTCTTTGCTTTTTGCAAGCAGGCATCGGAACACCGAAATATCACCAACCAGGAGGAATTTGCACTACAATCATGTATGTAACCAAGGGGGACAAAGTAGGTTACGTACGTGACTGCCATTTTTGGTGGTATTTCAATTAAAAATTAAAGGCAGTGAACAGACAAACATACCCTGTGTTTGGAAGTGTGTGTCTTGTCAGTCTACACACTGTCTTAAGCATTTGGCAGTGCAGGCTGAATGACAGAAATAGTATGCACAAGACACACTGCATTTAAATGTCGCACTCAGAGCATGAAAAAAGGAGGGACATTTATGCATTTTTTTTAAATAAAACAGATTGGCTAGTGTTGCCACTCCAAGGTTATAAACCGCATCCAAGCATGTTATATAGCACAGTGCAGTGCAGTTTTCAGACTGGAATTGCTAGAGTATGTGAATTAATGGCATGCAAAGAGGGAATGGCATAATTGTACCAATCTAGTGTGGACAGACCCTACATTCTTCATAGCACCATGCATTCAGCCACCCATTAAATTCCTCAATCTCCTCCTTTCTCACTCTAGCCCTCCCTTTCCCCATCCCACACAAGGAGGGCCTTGGCAAATGCCAGGGAATCTGAATGTGCCTTCAGTCTGTCCCCTAGCCTTCAACAGACCTTCAAGCTCTTCTTGTTCTTCATCCTCAACTCCCACATCTACTTCCCCATCTGCTCCTTCATTCCCTGCTACTTTCCTGCTCTTTTGTTGTACTTTCTTCTTCCCCATGCCTCTCCTTCTCCTTGCATGAATGATGTACTTTCCCAGTCCCCTCCCCCATATAATTTCACTCTGATGCCCATGCTAAGACAACTTCATATTACTATCCTCCTCTCTGGCACTCTCCATAAGCTGCTTTGGTGGTGGTTCTATTAGCTTGGTTTTGGAATACTGTAGGGATGGTATACCTTTCCCTGCCATTAGCCTTACCCTGCACTCCCATGAGTAACTGTACTGTTTTGTCGAGCAGTAAGATAACTGTAGTGTCAGTACAAACTCCCTGTCACCTTTGTTACATGATGACTGAGCAACAACACCTGTTTGTCAGGGTGGTACTACTGCTGATGCCATCATACAGTGCTTCAATGTGGACTGGTAATTGTTAGTGCCCGCACACACACAGGTGGCTGTGGTGGCATCTTTTATCATGTTGTGTGTACAAGGCAGACATGAGCTAGGCTTGCCTTTACAAATTTGGATGGATCTATTCTATCTCAGGTAGACAAACTGGAAGGAGGAAGATGGGGAGACTGTTGTGCTTCTAGACTGTTCTAGCAGGTTTCCTTACAAGATACACTGGGTGGCTGGCTAAGAAAGCTACTTGTAGTGGTAGTAGAACCAGGGGACTTCAGAAGACTAATAAACCATGGATTTTTATCAACATTATCACATGCCTAGCCTTGGTATTCCTTTCAGATGTAGCCCTTACCTCACCACTGTGACTGTCAGTTCCTATCACTTCTTCTCCATCACCCCCACTAGCATAACAGGTACTTGGTAGAACTGACATGTTAGAACCTTTCCCAGCCTCTCTCTTTTCCTGCATCCCTTTTTCCTCCAGGCAGTTTCCTCATTTTTTCTACACCATGTGACGACAGATGCCCACATTCACCCATGCCCCACTCATCAAACTCTCCTCCTCCTCACATTCACTGAAATATCAAGTGTCTCACTGCAGTAGCTTAGTTCACTTAATTTTTTCTCACAGGCAAAACATGAATAAAAGCACTAAAGGTGGATTTCTGTGCCCTGCACCACCAGCAGTCAGGGCAAAAAAAAATTCTGGTCAGATCAACCACGGCTGCATAATAAAGTTAGTGCAGTTGTGTGGAATTGTTAAGGAGGTATGGAGAAACAGCACAATGATTTGTAAGTAGTTAGATGTGTTTTATTTTCTGTTCTAAGGAAGGCATATACATTATTAGGAAAATATATGGATGTGTACATTTTAATGGAAGGAATAAGAAGCTTACAAAAGAACCCCAGAGCAAATGCCACTGATGTATGTGTTATCTTAGATGATATTGGCCAGACAGCCACATGTTAAAGAAAACATAATTACACATATCCCAATAATGCAAAGCATCAAGGGAAACATATGCAATTCTCCATGATGGCACAGAAGGTGGCAGTACATAAAAAAGTAATGACTGGCATATGTTCAGCCTTGGGATTATTTAACATTTTTATTATTTATTTATTTATTTATTTTCCCAAGAGAAAATGTTTTTTTGTCCATGAGGTGATGTAAGTTATATTTAAACAATGTGTTGATGTCAGGAAGTCGGGTGTAATGATGATGGACTGTTAGAGAAAATGTGATATTAACTTTCAGAGGGGGGCATGTTTGATAAGGGCAAGGTAGTTATGCTTGTGATAATGGGAATATTAGGAAAGTATGAAGTCTACGGAGAAGTGGAGTACAAATATGCACAGTTTCATAAGTACGTGCTCAGAGTGCAGGCAAATCTGATATGCAGGTTTGTTTTAGAAATAGCAAAAATAGTGATACATGCAATTAATATAAAGATAGATAATTACATAGACATATAGAGAGAAAGACACAGACAGACAGGCAGAATAGGAATGGCAGCGAAGTATTGAAGTGACACCAATCCTACCCCCATCCCGCAGACATGGACTGGCATTGGGGTGTGCCTTTGGGTCACTGTCCATAACTCTCATGCCATTTCACCTCACCATACCCTGCAGACACAGACAAGAGTTGAGGTGTGCTTTGGGGTTTTCAAAGTTTATGCTCACCCCATTCCATAAGGAAATGCACTGAAAGGGGTACAGTATAAGAGAATGGGGTGGACCTTGGGGCTGAAGAGTCAAAGGTACACCTTGATACCTGTCACTGGCTGCAGCATGGGGATGGGGGTGGAATGACATGAACATTACTGTTGACAATCCCAAGTCACACCCCGATGCCTGTCAGTCCCTACAGTGCAAGGTGTTACAGTCAGAACCTCTTATGCCCTGGGCATTTCTTGGTATTTTCACAGCAAGATTTCAGCATGTGCTTTTTATGATCCCACTGCATGAGCAGTGGCATTATAAGTTCATTATCTGAAAGGAGATTTTGCACAGCGACTGTGCCATTTGGCACTACAGGTGCAAAAACACATTTTGAACAGGATGTAAAAAATGACAGCTGTACATTTCTTGCTTTAGTAACACACACACACACACACACACACACAGCTGCAAAATGATTAGATTTGTCTACAAACATTATCTTCTATACAAGTTGGAGCATGGGGGGGTTAAGGCTGGAGATCAGTTATGGTCCATGACATAACCACATGGTCAGAATATTAAATATTTTAAAATAAACATAAATGCAAACATAACCATTTCAAGAAGCAAATGCAGACTGTGACACTTAACAGTTATAGGGTAAGTTAGCACATCTGGACTTATTTGCTGCATATGCATCTCAATTGCTAAGGGGGCCAGACCATGTTCATCCTTCCTCAAGCCAAGCTAGCTACAGTATGTTTAACAATAACGTGGATGGAAAAATTATGCCATATTTTCAACAAGAAGTATTTTAAAAAGACAGAACTGTAGACTGAGAAGCAGCTTGTGTAGGTGCATTCATCATGCTAGCCAAGATATGTTCTGGTTGTGTTCCATAAGGCTAACCAGTGGGAGAAGTAGGGGAAAGGGACAGAAATCTAAAATAGAACCATTTAACCCATTTGTGATTTAAAGCTGCATGACAGAAATGTGGCTTCCAGAACTGGACACCATATTCCAAATGAGACCTCACCAGTGAGCTACACAGTGACAGCACCACCTCCTTTCTTCTGCTGGTAATACTTCTCCCTATGCACCACAGCATTCCCCTGGCTCTCGTCACAGCTTTGGTACATTGTTTAGTCACCTTTAAGTCATCCAATATGATTAACCCAAAATCCCTTTCCATTTTGATGACCATCAGCCCCCCTGTAATCATTTCCTGGGTTCCTGCAACCCTTTCTTATTTAGCAGGCAGTTAGTGCATCTGAACTTATTTGCTTCATCTGCATCTCAACTGCTAAGGGGTCCTGACCATGTTCACCCTTCCTCAAGCCAAGCTAGCTGCAGTATGTCTAGCAATAACATGAAAGGAAAGATTATGCATATGAAAACTTATTAATTATGTTGTAACAGAGGAAGTGGTAAGAGCACCCACAAAAATCAGAGAGCACGGGACTTTGATGAAAAAGTGAAGTCATTTTATTTAAATACAAAACTGCATATTACATGTGCACCAAGTCCCAAAAATAAGCAGTAAAAGCTGTACCAACACTAATGTTTCCTCTGACCACTGTCAGACATCATCACATTGAATCTAAAACATCACAACAGTGCCTCCATATAAATAGTGATACAGTACATTACATGTTACTAATTCATTCTAACCAATCATAAACTAAAAAAAAATTAGTTTTATTATTAAAAGCAGTTTTCAATAAACAACTCTAGTAACCATTAATCCAGACTTGAACCAGCAGCAAGGTTTGTGTGGAACTTTAAACTGCACATTTAAATCACACTGTTGTCTTTTACAAGGGTTACCACGCTCATACATTGCTAGCTGCAGCACCTAATTTTATTTCATATTGCTACCTCATATTTCATTTAAATATTTCTGGCCTATGATCCATATAAAGAATCAAAAACTGTGAATAGAGGAAAAAGAGGGTGCAACAACAGCAAATGTCTTGATCTGATTATTTGTTGTGAGGTTTGGATAAAAAACTACGTTGGGCTCCAACCCATCTGTTTAAATTGCACTATTGCCATTTAAAACTAAAATAATTACCGCGCTCATGCATTGCTAATCACAACACCTCATTATATTGTGGTTTGCTACCTCATATTTTATTTAAATATTTCTGACCTATTATCCATATACAGAATCAAATAAATCCATAACTGGAGGAACAAAGAGGGTGCAACAACAGCAAATGGCTTGAGTTACCTATTTGTTATGAGGGTTAAAGAGAAAACTATGTTAGGTTCTAACCCATCTGTATAATATATAATGTTCAACAAAGTCACCAATAAATTATGTTGTTTTATTTCCCTCAGATACAACCACATTTTATAAATCATCAATCCTTTGCAGTTACAATACACAAAAATGAGCTACTATTTCAGGCACTGCACTAACTGTGTTGAGGATGCAACCATGCTTTACAAAATTAATATGCAATATCCATAAAACATTTTTTATATTTATTAACATTTGTGCCTTAAACCAAAATAAAAAGGTCACTATCACATGTCATGTTGCACCCTCAGGCACAAAAGAAATGGACATATATGAAACACTTTCCTAAAAACATTCTGGAATTATTGGAACTCATTTTATATGTTAGCTATTTCACCCCAACTTCATGGTACAAATTATTTCTTCCTAAATTTCTTTAAAAATGTTGCTAGATCAATGGCATCATGTAAACCCTTTCCATATCTGCTCCCCAGTTCATAAATCCAAAAACTTTCTCATCTGTCAATCAATTGTTTGATGTCCCCCAAACCAAGTCTAACCACTTCTATGCAAACAAAGTTAATCTTGTGGTTCACTCTACTATTACCTTTTATATGCTGGACTATGGCATAACTCATGTAATTTTTAGCTAGGGCATGCACATGCTCTCCTACCCTTATTTTAAAACTTTTTATTGTCCGTCCCACATAATAACTCCCACAACTGCATTGAAGTAAATAGACTACACATTTGGTGTCACAGTTAATAAAGTCTTTCATTTGTACATACTGTCCTGTACGTGGATTAACAAATCCCTGACATGTATGCATGTATTTACAGTAAATGAACCTCCCACATCTATGTGTGCCCTGAGGGGGGGAGGGGGGCAGACTAAATTGCTTGTGTAAAGGTTCTGGACTTGGAGCTGAGTTAGTCACCAGTAAATCTTTTAGGGTTTTACTCCTCCTGAATACTATTTTAGGACCCTCTTGTACCAATTATTTTCATCTAGGCTCGAATTGCAGTATGGGCCAGCTATTAGTTATAATTTCTTTTATTTTGCCTCTTCATTTGGAATATGTAGTCACAAAACAACAGTTATGGATTTATTTGATTCTGTATATGGATCATAGATCAGAAATATTTAAATAAAATATAAGGTAACAAAACACAATATAATGAGGTGTTGCAATTAGCAATGCACGAGCATGGTAACTGTTTTAGTTTTAAATGGCAATAGTGCAATTTAAACAGATGGGTTGGAGCCCAGCATAGTTTTCTATCCAAACCTCACAACAAATAGTCAGATCAAGACATTTGCTGTAGTTGCACCTCTTTTCCTCTATTCACAGTTTTTGATTCTTTATATAGATTATAGGCCAGAAATATTTAAATGAAATATGAGGTAGCAATATGAAATAAAACTAGGTGCTACAACTAGCAATATATGAGCATGGTAACCCTTGTAAAGGACAATGGTGTGACTTAAATGTGCAATTTAAAGTTCCACACAAACCTTGCTGCTAGTTCAAGTCTGAATTAATGGTTACTAGAGTTGTTTATTGAAAACTGCTTTTAGTAATAAAACTAAATTGTTTTAGTTTATGATTGGCAAGAATTAATTAGTAACATGTAATTTAATCATTATTTATATTGAGGCACTGTTGTGATGTTTTAGATTCACTGTGATGATGCCTGACAGTGGTCAAAGGAAATGTTAGTGTTTGCACAGCTTTTACCACATATTTTTGGGACTAGGTGCACATGTTATATGCAGTTTTGTATTTAAATAAAGAACTTCATTTTTTTCATCAATATCCTGAGCTCTCTGATTTTTGTGGGTGCTCTTACCACTTCCTCTGTTACTTTTTGGCACAATGAGCACCATGGTAAATTGCCTGGTGCTCCACTTCATTGTTTTTCTGTTAATTATGCTGTACATACCCTAAGACTCAAAGTGTGTCTTCTTTGGCTGCCATGATGTCTGTGGTTAATTTGAAACAAAAAATGTAACAAGACACTGGCCTCCACTGGAGATATTAAACAATGGAGCAAACTGCACTCTGGGAAGATTGCCTTGGACAAGATGCAAAAAAAAAAAACCTGAATAACAGGTTCCAAAGAGTATAAACTCACCAGGAATGTAAGAAAAAACTCCACCTCCCCATTCATTCACATGTGTCAATGAATGTATTTGTTAAAGATGCTGGTTCATCTTCTTGCTTCCCTCATGATAAAAATATGAAACTACATTTGTGTTATTTTAAATGAGTGATGAATAGCCTGTCCAGGGGGTGGCAGCTCTGTTAGTTGTTCCAGTCTTTCTTTTCACTGATATAAACTGAGCCAGGAAAAAAGTAAGTAGGAAAAAAAAAAGCATTTTGTTTCTACAAGTAGTTGTTAATTGCAGCTGGTATTTTTACCATGTGCAAGGCAACTCCACTTCTCAAACTTAAAAGAAAAATACACCATCAAAAGCTGTGGTTACCAAGTACTGTTCCCATGAATAAAATAATTTAAACCCTCCCCAACAAATGTGCCCTCACATGAACCTGCATGATTTATCTGTCAAGACAATTAAAAATGTATTGCTAAATGCATTACTAACACCAATGCTTTTAAGGTTTGAAACTACTAAAAGATAAACTATCTATATATATATATATATATATATATATATATATATATATATATTAGAGGCAAAAACTCAATTTAATGCATCAGTTAGGTTGTTCCACAGTGACAAAAGCAAAGGAAATTTGATGTTAGGGTTGAAAACTCCCCCTTGCACCCTCCCCCACCCTGTCCCCCCAGCCTGCATCGGGATGTGCGTTAGGGTCATTGGCCCTAACTCTCACCCCATCACATAATTAAGAAGCTGAGGTGGTGAACTATAGAAGAATGGGGTGAGAGTTAGGTCCGATGACCTCAACGCACACCCCAATGCTGGCTGGGGGGGCAGGGGAGGTGCAAGGGGGGTGTTTTCAACCCTAACATCAAATTTCCTCACCCTTGTCACTGTGGAACAACTCTAACTGATGCATTAAACAGAGTTTTTTGCCTCTAATTTCCCTCCTTTTTGAGAAAGTGCAGTAGAAGTAGGGAATGGAATGTGGTGGTGGAGCGCGGGGTCCTTTGGGCCCCCTATCTAACCATGTGATATTTTTTGACATAGTAATGGTAAGTGCAAGGGAAACGCAAGCACTAACAGTTGCGCACATGATGACAGAAACGTAAATGGTAAAGCAAACATTAATAAAAATGCAAGCTCAAAGTGATGCCAAACCAAACAGTGACACAAAAGGGAGACACAATCACGTAAGGAAACGCAAACCATGATGTGTACAGTCACAGTACTGTAATTGGAAATGCAAATAGTAACGTTAACAGCATAAATAATGCCAAAGGGAACTGAAATGGAAATGCGAATGCAAGTGCAAACGGAAACACAAACTGTAATATGCAGGGTCACGGTACCATAATTGTAAATGCAAATGGTAAACTTAACATGAACAATAACACCAAAGGAAACAGAAATGGAAATGGGAATGGAAGTGCATGTGGAAATGCAAACCGGAAGACGCACGGTCACGTTACCTCAGTTGTCAACGCAAATGGTAACGGTAACAGCAAAAATAACACCAAAGGAAACAGAAATGCAAAAGCAAATGGAAGTGCATATGGAAACACAAACCGTAATGCCCAAGGGCACAATAACGCAACTGAAAACACAAATGGTAACAGTAACAGCAACAAAGATGCAAACTGAAAGAGAAACACAAACACAAATGAAAGGGGTGCTGGAAACACAAACCGAAACACAAACAGAAACAGTAATGGAAACACAAATGGTACCAGTAATGCAATCGCAAATGCAAATGAGAATGCAAAGGGTAACGCACATGGAGACGTACACGGGAATGGTAACGCAAACAGGTATGAAAACACAAGCGGAAACACTAACTGATAAAGTAATGGAAGTGCACACCCTGTTTTTGCCCAACACCTGCACAGAGTAACACAATGTGTACAAAGAATGTATGCAAAATAATGGGCCTCGGAGCAGAAAATGAGCTGTTGAAATACTAAATTGCTTATATCTCAGGAACCGTGCGATGAAGAAAAAAATTAAAATTTCTCATGATTTATGAGTTCCCTGGCTAGGTGTTTGATGAATGCATAGCCCACCAGGCTACACGTTGTTGTGACAAAAATTCTGTATCTCGTACCGTTTCCGAGATATGAGCCCTGAAATGCACGGCGAACGCCACCGTGTTAGTCTATGGGAAAAAACATCAACTTCAGAGTATTATAACTTGGCATCCATGCAATATTTTGTCACCAAGCCACCAAAAGGCACATCTGAGAGGTGTTGGCTGCCTTCCCTCCAAATTTCAGCTCAAAGGACTAAACTGTACTTTTGCAGCAGGGTGGCAAAGAACTCCTGTCATTTTGGCCATAGTCTGGAAAAGTAGTGTAGCAATTTGCAAAAGCTTTTGAAAAATTTTGTGAAAGTGTCACAAGTGCAAGACTACTTTTTCCAGAAATTTGAAAAACATATTTCTGAGGTGTTTAACCTCAAAATAAAGACATGGCTAGCATCCTGGGGTCCGACTAGGTGAACACAAAAAGAATTGTGTTCCTAGAGGGTCCCAATTTTAAATGGCAAGCATTTTTCTGATCAGTAACTGAAAAAAAATGGCAGTTTTGCGACACTACTAGGGCCATTTGCGACACTAAAAAGTGCATTTGCGAAAGTGTTGAACTTTTTGTTAACTTTTCCCATTGATTTATAATGGGAACTTGTTTTTGAATAACTTTTGAGCTGTTCAATATTTTTTCACAAAATCTTCAAAAAGCACATCGGGGACCGTGGCCACATGTTCCTGAAGTTTTTGGACTAGTCACACAAACCATGTGGTCTGTAGGCATGAGCAAAAAATGCACGAAAAAGTGTAATTGCTTATTCGGATGTTGCTTAATAACTTCGCAGCGTATATCTGACTGAGCAAATGTTGGCAGATCCCAAGATCTGCCATGCCCAACTGCATATTCCAAATTTTAGATAAATCTGTTGAATGGTGACAAAGTTATACAGGTGCAAGGTTTCACCCTTTAACCGTATAAGTGCTACTCAACCCTAATCTATATATATATATATATATATATATATATATTTATACAATGCATGTTTTGGGATAAATAGCAGGATAAAAAGTAATATCTCTGCCAGGTCATAGAGATATCAATGATATCTTCATACGTGAAGATATCACTGATATCTTCACACTCTATATGTCATCGTAATGAAAGTGAAAGTGTTTCACTTTCCATCGTCCAACTATCTTTGCTGTGTCCCTTTATGAGCTTGCCCACCCCACAACACAAACATCTCTGTGATCCTGTTTGATCTTCTATCAAATGAATTATTGAAAAACAAACTTTATCTGGTTGATCCTGCAACTTTCTTTTTATCCACTGTAACGCTGTAATGTAGCGTGGCTGGCGCTATGCCCTGAAATAATGGCGTGACCAACTTCATGGTACAAATTATTTCTTCCTAAATTTCTTTAAAATGTTGTTAGATCAATGGCATCATGTAAACCCTTTCCATATCTGCTCCCAGTTCATAAATCCAAAACTTTCTCATCTGTCAATCAATTGTTTGATGTCCCCCAAAACCAAGTCTAACCACTTCTATGCAAACAAAGTTAATCTTGTGGTTCACTCTACTATTACCTTTTATATGCTGGACTATGGCATAACTCATGTAATTTTTAGCTAGGGCATGCACATGCTCTCCTACCCTTATTTTAAAACTTTTTATTGTCCGTCCTACATAATAACTCCCACAACTGCATTGAAGTAAATAGACTACACATTTGGTGTCACAGTTAATAAAGTCTTTCATTTGTACATACTGTCCTGTACGTGGATTAATAAACTCCTTGACATGTATGCATGTATTTACAGTAAATGAACCTCCCACATCTATGTGTGCCCTGAGGGGGAGGGGGGGGGACTAAATTGCTTGTGTAAAGGTTCTGGACTTGGAGCTGAGTTAGTCACCGTAAATCTTTTAGGGTTTTACCCTCCTGAATACTATTTTAGGACCCTCTTGTACCAATTATTTTCATCTAGGCTCGAATTGCAGTATGGGCCAGCTATTATTATAATTTCTTTTATTTTGCCTCTTCATTTGGAATATGTAGTCACAAACAACAGTTATGGATTTATTTGATTCTGTATATGGATCATAGATCAGAAATATTTAAATAAAATATAAGGTAACAAAACACAATATAATGAGGTGTTGCAATTAGCAATGCACGAGCATGGTAACTGTTTTAGTTTTAAATGGCAATAGTGCAATTTAAACAGATGGGTTGGAGCCCAGCATAGTTTTCTATCCAAACCTCACAACAAATAGTCAGATCAAGACATTTGCTGTAGTTGCACCCTCTTTTTCCTCTATTCACAGTTTTTGATTCTTTATATAGATTATAGGCCAGAAATATTTAAATGAAATATGAGGTAGCAATATGAAATAAAACTAGGTGCTACAACTAGCAATATATGAGCATGGTAACCCTTGTAAAGGACAATGGTGTGACTTAAATGTGCAATTTAAAGTTCCACACAAACCTTGCTGCTAGTTCAAGTCTGAATTAATGGTTACTAGAGTTGTTTATTGAAAACTGCTTTTAGTAATAAAACTAAATTGTTTTTAGTTTATGATTGGCAAGAATTAATTAGTAACATGTAATTTAATCATTATTTATATTGAGGCACTGTTGTGATGTTTTAGATTCACTGTGATGATGCCTGACAGTGGTCAAAGGAAATGTTAGTGTTTGCACAGCTTTTACCACATATTTTTGGGACTAGGTGCACATGTTATATGCAGTTTTGTATTTAAATAAAAGAACTTCATTTTTTTCATCAATATCCTGAGCTCTCTGATTTTTGTGGGTGCTCTTACCACTTCCTCTGTTACTTTTTGGCACAATGAGCACCATGGTAAATTGCCTGGTGCTCCACTTCATTGTTTTTCTGTTAATTATGCTGTACATACCCTAAGACTGCAAGTGTGTCTTCTTTGGCTGCCATGATGTCTGTGGTTAATTTGAAACAAAAAATGTAACAAGACACTGGCCTCCACTGGAGATATTAAACAATGGAGCAAACTGCACTCTGGGAAGATTGCCTTGGACAAGATGCAAAAAAAACCTGAATAACAGGTTCCAAAGAGTATAAACTCACCAGGAATGTAAGAAAAACTCCACCTCCCATTCATCATCATGTGTCAATGAATGTATTTGTTAAAGATGCTGGTTCATCTTCTTGCTTCCCATGATAAAAATATGAAACTACATTTGTGTTATTTTAAATGAGTGATGAATAGCCTGTCCAGGGGGGTGGCAGCTCTGTTAGTTGTTCCAGTCTTTCTTTTCACTGATATAAACTGAGCCAGGAAAAAAGTAAGTAGGAAAAAAAAAAGCATTTTGTTTCTACAAGTAGTTGTTAATTGCAGCTGGTATTTTTACCATGTGCAAGGCAACTCCACTTCTCAAACTTAAAAAGAAAAAATACACCATCAAAAGCTGTGGTTACCAAGTACTGTTCCCATGAATAAAATAATTTAAACCCCTTCCCCAACAAATGTGCCCTCACATGAACCTGCATGATTTATCTGTCAAGACAATTAAAAAATGTATTGCTAAATGCATTACTAACACCAATGCTTTTAAGGTTTGGAAACTACTAAAAGATAAACTATCTATATATATATATATATATATATATATATATATATATATATATAGAGGAAAACTTATTTTAATGCATCAGTTAGGTTGTTCCACAGTGACAAAAGCAAAGGAAATTTGATGTTAGGGTTGAAAACTCCCCTTGCACCCTCCCCACCCTGTCCCCCCCAGCCTGCATCGGGATGCGCTAGGGTCATTGGTCCTAACTCTCACCCCATCACATAATTAAGAAGCTGAGGTGGTGAACTATAGAAGAATGGGGTGAGAGTTAGGTCCGATGATTCTAACGCACACCCTGCACTGCTGGCTGGGGGGCAGGGGAGGTGCAAGGGGGGTGTTTTCAACCCTAACATCAAATTTCCTCACCCTTGTCACTGTGGAACAACTCTAACTGATGCATTAAACAGAGTTTTTTGCCTCTAATTTCCCTCCTTTTTGAGAAAGTGCAGTAGAAGTAGGAATGGAATGTGGTGGAGCCGCTGGGTCCTTTGGGCCCCTATCTAACCATGTGATATTTTTTGACATAGTAATGGTAAGTGCAAGGGAACGCAAGCACCAACAGTTGTGCATATGATGACAGAAACGAAATGGTAAAGCAAACATTAATAAAATGCAAGCTCAAAGTGATGCCAAACCAAACAGTGACACAAAAGGAGACACAATCACGTAAGGAACGCAAACCATGATGTGTACAGTCACAGTACTGTAATTGGAAATGCAAATAGTAACGTTAACAGCATAAATAATGCCAAAGGAACTGAAATGAAATGCTAATGCAAGTGCAAACGAAACACAAACTGTAATATGCAGGGTCACGGTACCATAATTGTAAATGCAAATGGTAAACTTAACATGAACAATAACACCAAAGGAAACAGAAATGGAAATGGAATGAAGTGCATGTGGAAATGCAAACCGAAGACATGACGGTCACGCTACCTCAGTTGTCAACGCAAATGGTAACGGTAATAGCAAAATAACACCAAAGGAAACAGAAATGCAAAAGCAAATGGAAGTGCATATGGAACACAAACCTGAATGCCAAGGGCACAATAACGCAACTGAAAACACAAATGGTAACAGTAACAGCAACAAAGATGCAAACTGAAAGAGAAACACAAACACAAATGAAAGGTGCTGGAAACACAAACCGAAACACAAACAGAAACAGTAATGGAAACACAAATGGTACCAGTAATGCAATCTGTAAATGCAAATGAGAATGCAAAGGGTAACGCATATGGAGACGATACGGGAATGGTAACGCAAACAGGTATGAAAAACACAAGCGAAACACTAACTGATAAAGTAATGGAAGTGCACACTTGTTTTGCCCAACACCTGCACAGAGAAACAGTGCAAGCAAAGAATGTATGCAAAATAATGGGCCTTGGAGCAGAAAATGAGCTGTTGAAATACTAAATTGCTTATATCTCAGGAACCGTATGATGAAGAAAAAATTAAAATTCTCATGATTTATGAGTTCCTGGCTAGGTGTTTGATGAATGCATAGCCCACCAGGCTACACGTTGTTGTGACAAAATTCTGTATCTCGCATCGTTTCCCGAGATATGAGCCTGAAATGCACGGCAACGCCACCGTTAGTCTATGGGAAAAACATCAACTTCAGAGTATTATAACTTGGCATCCATGCAATATTTTGTCACCAAGCCACCAAAAGGCACATCTGAGAGGTGTTGGCTGCCTTCCTCCAAATTTCAGCTCAAAGGACTAAACTGTACTTTTGCAGGGTGGCAAAGAACTCCTGTCATTT
Organism: Neoceratodus forsteri; assembly: GCA_016271365.2. Classification (NCBI taxonomy): domain Eukaryota; kingdom Metazoa; phylum Chordata; order Ceratodontiformes; family Ceratodontidae; genus Neoceratodus; species Neoceratodus forsteri. Next base: position 425,395,851 of record CM028132.1, on the reverse strand, counting down.
TGGCCGTAGTCTGGAAAAGTAGTGTAGCAATTTGCAAAAGCTTTTGAAAAATTTTGTGAAAGTGTCACAAGTGCAAGACTACTTTTTCCAGAAATTTGAAAAACATATTTCTGAGGTGTTTAACCTCAAAATAAAGACATGGCTAGCATCCTGGGGTCCGACTAGGTGAACACAAAAAGAATTGTGTTCCTAGAGGGTCCCAATTTTAAATGGCAAGCATTTTCTGATCAGTAACTGAAAAAAAATGGCAGTTTTGCGACACTACTAGGGCCATTTGCGACACTAAAAAGTGCATTTGCGAAAGTGTTGAACTTTTTGTTAACTTTTCCCATTGATTTATAATGGGAACTTGTTTTTGAATAACTTTTGAGCTGTTCAATATTTTTTCACAAAATCTTCAAAAAGCACATCGGGGACCGTGGCCACATGTTCCTGAAGTTTTTGGACTAGTCACACAAACCATGTGGTCTGTAGGCATGAGCAAAAAATGCACGAAAAAGTGTAATTGCTTATTCGGATGTTGCTTAATAACTTCGAAGCCGTATATCTGACTGGTACAAATGTTGGCAGATCCCAAGATCTGCCATGCCCAACTGCATATTCCAAATTTTAGATAAATCTGTTGAATGGTGACAAAGTTATACAGGTGCAAGGTTTCACCCTTTAACCGTACAAGTGCTACTCAACCCTAACTATATATATATATATATATATATATATATATTTATACAATGCATGTTTTGGGATAAATAGCAGGATAAAAAGTAATATCTCTGCCAGGTCATAGAGATATCAATGATATCTTCACATGTGAAGATATCACTGATATCTTCACACTCCTATATGTCATCGTAATGAAAGTGAAAGTGTTTCACTTTCCATCGTCCAGCTATCTTTGCTGTGTCCCTTATGAGCTTGCCCCACCCCACAACACAAACATCTCTGTGATCTCTGTTTCTGTATTCTAATGAATTATTGAAAATAGTCTTATTGTTGATTTTGGTAATCTCTTTATCCACCTGTAATCGATTTTGGTTGCTATGCCCTGAATGGGTTATTCAGTGAAGATTGTATTATTTTTTCTTATTAGAGTTTTTATTGTAAATTTCAATGTTTTCTTTTTTTTTATTGCGAAAGAAAGCTGCTAGTATTGAAAGAGCGAGTGAGGTTGGTTAGCCATAACACCAGACAAAGTGCGCAGCATGCTGCTATGCAAATGCATCAATTCCATTTCTGTCTGGTGTTGTGAAGCTGCCGCCTCACTCGCTGCCGCCCTCAATACTGTCGGCAGCTTTTTCGCAAAATATGGCAGCATTCAGAAAAGGAAGCATTTTGCAAGTTTTACAGCACAGGTTCCCTAATGAAAAATATGTTACAGTGCTTCACTTTTGAATCTGCCTAGCGCTCGGTCACGCTACATTTCAGGGCATAGCGCTCGGCCACGCTACATTACAGTTATAGGTGGATAAAAGAAAGTTGCAGGATCAACCAGATAAACTTTGTTTTTCAATAATTAATTTGTTTAAAGATGCAGGCAGGATCAACCAGATATGTATTATGAAAATAATTTTAAAGTGGCAACAGCAGATTTGTTTTCATAATATATGTAATCTGCTGTTTTGGAGCAGGGGGGTATGGAGAGTTGTTGGGGGTAGCCACGACTACGTAAACTTAATACCAAAATTTTTTTTAATAATAATTTTAAAGTAGCAGGATCAACCACATATATAGTTTTTCAACAACATATGGTATCTGTTGTGTTGGTAGAGAAACTGCAGTTTTGTGTTGAAATAGCCATCACCTCTATGTAGGGATTGTATTAGTGGACATCTGGACCTTTTGTTGAGTGCAGCCAAAACATACATTATATAAACAGAACATGACATGGCCTGACTGAAGATATCATATTTATCTTCACTCGAGGCCAATGACATCATGATATCTCGCTGTGGCTTCGCCACTGTGAGATATCATGATATCATTGGCCTCTCGTGAAGATAAATATGATATCTTCAGTCAGGCTATGTCATATCCCTATATATATATATATATATATATATATATAGATATATATAGATTATATATGTGTGTGTGTATGTATGTATGTATATGTATTTATATAGGTTATGGCAGCACGGTAGTGCTGCCATAGTTAGTTGAGTACCCCTTTAAGTTAAATGATGAAACTCTGCACCTTAAAACTTTGCCACTGTTCAACAGATTTGTCTGAAATTTGGCAGGCACAGGTCATAACCATAGATCTTGGGATCTGGCAACTTTCTTACTGGTTGGTATACGTGGAGTTATTTGTCACATTCATGCACTAATTACATTTTTTATCTTTGCTCGCACCTTCAGGTCACATGGTTTATGCCACCAGTCCAGAAGCTTCACAGAATGTGCAGCCAGGTTACCCCGTGTGTCTTTTGATGATTTTGTGAAAATATATTAAACAGTTCAAAAGTTATTCAAAAAACAAGTTCCCATTATAAGTCAATGGGAAAAGTTAACAAAAAGTTTGAAAGTGTCACAAATGCACTTTTTAGTGTTGCAAATGCCCTAGTAGTGTCACAAATGCACCATTTTGTTTTCAATTACTGATCACAGAAATGCTTGCCATTTAAAATTAGGACCATCTAGGGACATAATTCTTTTTGTGTTTACCTATTCGAGCCCTGAGGGTGCTAGCCATGTCTTTATTTTGGGGTTAAACACCCCAGAAATATGTTTTTCAAATTTGTGGGAAAAGTAGTGAGGCAAAGTACTGTTGCACTTATGACACTTTTGCAAGTTTTTGTGAAGGGTGTCTCAAAGCACGACACTACTTTTCTAGACTATGGCAAAATGACAGGAATTCTTTGCCAACCTGCTGCAAGAAAATGGTTTGGTCTTTTGAGCTGAAATTTTGAGGGAAGGCAGCCAGCATATAACAGATGTGCCTTTTTGTGGTTTGGTGTCAAAATATTGCACATCCGCAAAGTTACGGTACCCTGAAGTTGACATTTTCTCCCATAGACTAACATAGTGGCATCTGCCGCACCTTTCGGGGCTCATATCTCATAAATGGTGTGAGATACAGAATTTTTGTCACAAAAATTTAGTGAAAACCTAGCCAGGAAACTCATGAATCATGTGAAATTGTAATTTTATTTCTACGTCTTACTGTTACTGAGATATTAACAATTTAGTATTACATCTGCTTGTTTTCTGCTCCAAGGAATATTATAATGCATGCATTCTTTGTTTTCACTGTGTTTCTCGATGGAGCTTTTCAGGAAAAATAGGGTGTGCACTCCAGTTACTGTTACATGTAGGCTTTACACTTCTGTTTCCATGCCCCTTTGCATGTCCGTTCCCGTGTACGACACTGTGTGCGTTACCCTTTCCGTTTGCACTTACGTTTGCATTACTGTTACCATTTGTTTCTTCACTACTGTTTGTGTTTCTGTTTCATTTAGCATCACCGTGCACATTACCATTTCTGTTGGTGGACGCCCTTCCATTTCCATTTGCATTTCTCTTTCATTTTACTTCATCATTGTTCTTACCGTTACCGTTTGCTTTTCCAATTGCGTTCACGTGTCGGTGCATGTTACAGTTTGCATTTCCATACATGCTTCCATTTGCATTTGTGTTTCTGTTTTCTTTGGCATTATTGTTGCTGTTACCATTACCATTTGCATTTACGATTGTGGCATCATGACCATGCTTGTTAAGGGTTGTTTTTCCGTTCGCACTTGCATTTACATTTACATTTCTGTTTCCTTTAGCATTATTGTTGCCGTTACAGTTATCATTTGCGTTTACAACAGCAATATCATCACCGTTGTGTTACCAGTTGTGTTTTCGTATTCTCTTGCATCTTCATTTGCGTTACTGTTCACTTTGGCGTCAGTCTGCACTTGCATTTCTATTAACACTTGCTTTACAATTTACGTTTGCATCACCATGTGCATAACCATTACCGCTTGAGTTTGCATTGCTATATAGTCCTCATTCTCAAAAATAAGGGAAATTCGAGGCAAAAAACTTCCATTTAATGCATCATTTAGGGTTGTTCCACAGCGACAAAAGTGAGGAAATTCAGAGTTAGGGTTTAAAACCCCCCTTGCACCCCCTCAGCCTGCCCCCCCAACTGGTATCGGGGTGTGTGTTGGGGTCATCGGTCCTAACTCTCACCCGTAAATACGCGTGGAACAAGCTGACGTATATATATCTATGTATATATATATATAAATATATATATATATATATATATATATATATATATATATATATATAATATGGTAAACAAACATTGTTAATCCTAAAAGGTGAACTTTTTTTAAGTGAAATGAAATGAAACTTTATTTTTATGGCGCCTTTCTTAAACCAAGGTGCCTTATAATAATTTAAAATAATAAATAATAAACGCAAATCCATAAATAATTTATATTATACTAAATCTGAGCTCCATCACAGTAAGTTAATTAAAATTAATCTTTGACCACATATAGGTCTTGAGGGCCTTTTTAAACTCCTCCACGGTCACACACTGATGAAGTGGATAGGGTAGAGTATTCCAGAGGGTCGGAGCAACACACATAAAAGCACAAGCACCTGATGATTTTAAAGAAACCCTCGGAATCTCTAGCAACCCCTCATCTGCCGAGTGGAGAGATCACCCGGGGTGGTAGGGAACCAAAAGCACTTTCAAGTAGTCTGGACCCTGTCCATGTAAGGCTTTGTAGGTCAAAAGACTAACTTTAAAGGTGGTCCGCCACTATATCGGCAGCCAGTGCAGATCGCGTAATACCGGTGAGATATGACAGGTGCAAGATTTATCCATCAACAATCGGGCTGCAGCATTCTGCACCAGCTGCAAGCAGTGGATATCAACCCCAGGAAGCACTAGATAAATGGAGTTGCAATAATCCAGGCATTAGGTCACAAAAGCATGGACCAACATAGGAAGGTCAGCTGGCGGAACAAGGTGCTTAATCCTGGTGATGTTCCTAAAATGATAAAAGGAAAGTTTGACAACTGCCAACACCTGCAAATGCAGTGTCAGTTCATTGTCAAAAATCACCACCAGGTTCCGCACCCATTCAGTGGTAGGGAGCTGGATACCTCCCAGAAATAAACCTGAGGATAAACCAGTTCCCATCCCCTCTACCCTATGACCTGGGTCCACAACTAATATCTCCATCTTCTCTGAGTTCAACTTTGGCCAACTTGAACTCATCCAACCTTGGATTTTGGTGAGGCAGCTATTAATGGCTGAGAGAGCTCTATTCTGGTCAGGTGCAAAAGACAGGCAGAGCTGAGTATCATCTGCATAGCAGTGAAACTTCAGCCCATACCTTCTTACAATGTCTCTGAGGGGCAGCATATACACTGCGAACAATATGGGGGACTACACCGAGCCCTGGGGTACCCCACATGACAGTGAGAGTGGGCAGGAAGAAGTTAATCCAGACACCACTCTCTGAGTCCTGTCAGTGAGGAAAGATCTAAACCAACTGTGGACTGTCCCTGACAGACCACAGATAAACTCCAGGCATGTGAGAAGTACCCCATGGTCCTCAGTGTCAAAAGCTGATGAGAGATCAAGAAGAATGAGGAAACAAACTAACATACTAACATACTAATTGCCAGCAGATTAGGCCTTATGGTCTATCGAGTCTGCTCAAACCTCAGATCCCTAGTTGGGTGCCAAGGTCCTCCCCTGCTTGTGTTTCAGAAACCCCTATCATCCATCCCCACCCCCCTGGGCCAGGCCATCATCTGATACATTGCTTTCTTTGTCTGTCCCACCCTCTCTTGAAGCCCTCCACTGTGGATCTCTGATCCAGCTCACCAGGCAGTGCACTCCAAGGGTCCACTACCCTCTCAGTGAAAAACCTCCTCCTCTTTCCCCCTCAACTTCCACCTTCCAACTTCAAACCATGCCCTCTGGTAATACCTCCCTACTTTAGTCTAAGGATCCCCTCCATGTTTACCCTATTTATTCCCTTGAGGTACTTGAAGACCTCAATCATGTCCCCCGTCTCTTCTCTCCTCCAATGAAAACAGGCAGAGCTCCTCAAGTCTGTCCTCATACGTCAAACCCCCAAGTCCTCGTATCATCTTAGTTGCCCTCCTCTGTACCCTCTCCAGGAGTTGTATGTACCTCTTCAAGTGTGGTCTCCAGTACTGTACACAGTACTCAAGGTGTGGTCTAATCAGTCCATTGTACAGCAGCAGAATCACTTCCCTGCTCCTAGAGGTGATCCCCCTTACGATGCATCCCAGCATCTTGTTTGCTTTGCTAGCCACTCTCCTGCACAGCTCAGAGTTATTCATACATGCATCCACCATGACCCCTAGGTCTTTTTCCCCTGTTGAGGCCTCCAGCCCCTTCCCTCCCATGGTGTACCTGTGTTTAGGGTTCCCCACCCAAGATGTAACACCTTGCACTTGGTGATATTGAAATTGAATTCCATGTGTGATCCCAGCTTTCCAGGGTGTCCAGGTCCCCTTGCAGGGCCAGCCTCCCCTCTTCCCCCTCAACTTCTGCTCCCAACTTGCAGTCATCAACAAAGAGACTCGTTGTATACCCTATAACCTCCCTGATGTCTGATATGTATGCATTAAACAGGATGGAATGATTCTTCTGATCTCTAGCCATCAGGAGATCATTGAGCACCCGAACCAGTGCTACCCCAGTACTATGCCTCTTTTGAAAATCAGAGTGGAGGGGTTCATAGATGTCATGGATGGTTGACCCCTTGTAATGGGGCCCCCCTTCCCTTCGCTGGCACTTACTACCACCCCTTTTGTTTTGCTTCGCTCGCTCCTCTGTCCAAAAAGCCAGGGCAAAATGCCTCACAAGTTAGGGGTTTGTCTACCTTTCTCCTCAACTGTTCACGAGTGAATTCCTCCCAACCTTGCACTGCCACTAGAATAGCCCTACCCTGTTTATTCCCCATGTGCATTCCTCTATAATCCCTATTGTTCACTGCATGTAACACTTGCACCTCCCTCATGCCTGTCTCTCCTATGTATTTTTTTTTAATCCTCAACTGCCCATGTACAAAGTTCCTACCTGTAACTCTCCCGGTAAGTGCCTGCCCTGAACTGCCTATCTCTTCTATTAATTTTGTACCCTCTACTGCTTACGTATGAAGTCCTCACCTGCATCTCTCCTGGGAATGCTTGCCCTGAAATGCCTATCCCTACTATGTATTTTGTATCCTCTACTGTTTATGTATGAAGTTCTCACATGTAACTCTCCCGGGTCTCACCTGAAAATAGGCACCTGGTGTCTAGTGTGCTTACCCGGTTAACAAAAGCAAATAAATAAATAAATAAATGGTTCTCCAATTGTGCAGCCACTACTTTCTCAATAATCTTCCCAACAAAGGAAAGATTAGAGATTGGCTTGTAGTTAGCATGGCAGTCGGGGTCCAAGGTAGCTTTCTTCTGGAGGGGTGTCACCACTGCCTCCTTCAGGGAGCTAGGAAACTCACCTGTATCAAAGAAGCACCAGATCATCTGTGCTAGAACCGGGCCGATAGTCTCAAGACAACCCTTTATCAGGGAAGTTGGGCCCAGATCTAAACTACAGGATGTATGGCGCATACTCTGGATAATCCTCGTGACATCAATGAAATCAGGCCAGTCAAAGGAACTCCAAGAGACCCCAGAGGGAGCAACCAATCACCAATCAAAATCATCTCCAATAGAAGGAGCAGATCGGAGTGCTACCCTAATGTCGGCCACCTTATCTGTAAAGAAATGAGCAAGCTCATCAAACTCTAATTGTGAAAAAGCTTTCTGAACCTGAAGACAGGCTGGGTTGCACAGTCTGTCAACAGTTCAAAAAAGCTGAGCTGGTCAGTTCTCAGGCAGCTGCAATCTCTCTGGACAGGAACTCTGCCTTCTTACGAAAGATTGTGGAATGATAGGATAGATAATGTTCCATCAATCTAAGATGGTTGGCATCAAGGGCAGTTCTCCACCAACAACGTTCTAATCTTTGTCCTTGTCGCCGCATCTACCTCAAAGCCTCATCAAACCATAGAGACCAAGGTCAAACAGGGAGAAGATGAACGCAGACAGGAGCAATTTGATCCAGAGCTGAGGAGATGGTGCTATTATAGGCTAGTACCAAAGCATCAGGATCATTGCTTACTTCAGAAAACTCTGATAGGTTAAGTGCTGCTATCAGGCCCACAGAGCTAATATCTTGTAAACAGCGGCACTTTACCATCTCCACAGGGGTAGGCCTTCAAGGGGGGGTGCAAAAACTGAAACCCACAGTATAATGATCAGACCAACTGATGGGTTCCATCCCCACATCAGTGGCTTCAATCCCCAGGAGGAAGAATAAGTCCAGAGAGTGACCACTCTTATGCGTGGCAGAAGTAACCACTTGTGTGAGACCCAAAGATGTCATTAATTGGAGGAAGTGTTGTCCAAACTCAAATATTCATCATCGACTCAGGCATTAAAGTCACCCAGAACCATCAGCCTGGGATACCCAATGCCATGTCAATGATGAAGTTGGCTACTTCCTGTAGAAAACGTTTCTCATTCCCTGGTGGATGGTAGATGAGAACTATTCTACATCCCACACCTGCAACAAAGGTACACTCAAAGGATTCCACCTCCTCAACTGGTACACCTATGAGTCCCATTTCAGTCTTGAAACAGACTGTAACCCCCCCCGCAGTCCAATCTCAGTATTTAGTATTTAAATGTTTATGAAATACCTGAAAGCTGTCTATTTTCCTTGAAAGCTGTAGTTTCAGACACTTCTTAGTCTTTCCTATTAAGACACCAGGTGACTCTGATAATCATTTGTTCTAAGGGTTTTTAAGGCAGTTTGAAGGCATTAAGTAGTTTCTGTTCTCCTAGTCCTTAACAAAATGCAGGGACTCCACAGACTTGTTCTGTTCCTTGGTCCAGATCCCAAACTAATGAGTCTTGTTTTTCTACATGATAGATCCACCTATTGCCCCTCCCACATGAATAAAAAAAAGGTGGGGTAGATCTTTAGGAGCTTCTCGGGTGGAGGTGGGGTGGATCTTACTCCCCCCCCAAAAAACAATGCTGCCTCCCACTACTCAGGTTTCAGTTCTTGTACCACCCATTTAAGAAAGAAAATAGTACCCTGCAACCATTGACTGACATGAAAGTGTATTTATTTGAGGGTGGAAAACATTTCTTGGAGGAGGGTAAGGCAGAGGAGACTATTTACACCTTCAGTCAGTTCCACAGACAGAAAACATGACATCACTCCTTTTGCACAAGTAAAACATTTGCAGGCTGCAGCTACTGCGGCCATAAAACATTATTGGTCAAATAAGCATTCAAAGCTCTCCACATCACCTTTTCAGTATGTTATACATATTCACTCTGCCCTGTTACTGCTGTCGGGAGTTAAAAATTAAATAAAAATGACAACAATAGATTTCTGTGCCATACAGCAACAGCCCTCCATTATAAATATTTGTCAAATAAATCCTTCAAACTTCCCCTGCACCTTTCCCAGTCTGCTCAATTAATACTAAGCCAAACAGAGAAAACTTGCACAGAGAGTTCTCACAAGCCTACAAGCCAAATCAGTGCAGTGAAGTGCTGGTCATATCACCAAATGCAGACACCTCCATAGCAGCCACTGAGCTTCCGGACACTGTTTTGCACCTACATAGGCATTTTATCAAGGGTAGTAGCTAGGTTTAAGGCTGCTTTATCAAGGGTAATAGCTAGGTGGAACTGTATGTGCAAGGTTTCTCTGTTTTGCCCAGTGTTCAGTATTATCTACATTAGTCTGGAGCTATACTGTAAATCTCCCATCGCTGTCCGTGGTAGCGCTATACAGACTTACGCTATGTTGAGTGGTGCTATTATTGTAGTGCTATTGTAACAGGGTACCATCTGGAATGACTCCTTTCTAGTTTCACATTAAATTAATACTGCCCTGCTTCTAGTGCAGGGCCTGCAGCTGCTATTGCAGGCTAACACTGTGCACTCTCTCCTCTACTCTGCAGCACAATTTCTCTAGCCTGCCTAAAACAACAATGAAATGTGATGAATTACAGTAGCTAACCAAAATGATAACGCACAATTCTCTGACAATTTCTAGAGTTTTCTGATCAAAACTCACTCTTTTTGGCATAAAAGGAGCCCCTACAGTAGCATGGTCCTTCCTTTGTGAAAGAAGGCTTGAAATGACACTGAGATGTGTGTGGTGTGAGGAGTTTTGATCTCTAGCATCACTGAATAGCTGCTGCAAGTCATGCGGCTTGCAAAACAGCTTGGTCACACTCAGAGTGTGCTCCTTGTAAAAAGTACTGTGGCATGATGTTGAAGAGTACAGGTGCAAAAGGGAAACTGAGTTCCTTCAGACTGGTTTCACTGGTGTCCAAAATTAAAGATTTGGCTCATTCACTGAATGCAAATTCCATACTGGCTCAAGTTTAATGAGAACAGAGCCCAATCTTATGGCAGGCACCAAAATGTGAATCTTCTAGGACTACTTAAAGAATGTGGCAGAAAAAAGGTGGGAATACAAGCCAGTACATTAAGGACTAGAACAGGCTGGCACCAAATATGTGTTTCAGGCACTGACCAAATTTCAGTGTTTCAGGAATGAAGTCCCACACACCCTTTACAAGGCTGCAGGGGACTTGGCTGTTATGTGACATCCATGGACTGATCTGCCTCTGGAAACCCCTCCAGTTGTAAAGCCATTGCAAGCAGAGATGTGCTCTGCCTGAAGGTATAGGAGTCATCCCAGTGTATGGACCCCAGCCCAAGCTGCGGATGATGCAGGTCTAGACTTTCCAGCCTGCAATGAAGAAGCAAATATTATTGGAATGGAATATAGTGGATGCCAAATGGAAACAATGCACCAAGGTAAAATCACCAGAAGATGAGCCCTTCAAATCACTGGACCACAGCAGGGCCAAAAGCAACAGAACATCCACTTAAACTGGATCCAGCCCATCACAGCCTTGGAGAGACAACTGCAAACCATAGGAAAAGTTGGCTGCCCCAAGGAAAGATGAGAACAGCCATCATATCTAGCAGAGCTGTAACAAAATGGGAGAATAAGAGGATCAGTTTCTGGTGTGACACAGTTAGTTGTGATGACCAGACCAACTGAGGGTGACTGACTGGAGCATGCAAATACTTCTTGGACAGCCACAGACAGGATGGCCACACCACCAATATGAACATCATTTCATAACAGCTTTATCTACTCACCTCATGAACTGTCCCAGATTCTATTCTTGGGGGGGGGGGTTGCAGATGCATCACAAGGTAAGTGACTACTAAATGACTACATTTTGTCACAGACACTTTACACTTTTCTCACTCTCCCTGCTATGTACAGGCTTGACATATATATATATATATATATATATATATATATATATATATATATAGAGAGAGAGAGAGAGAGGTGTATATTAGCTGCACAGTAGTGCAGCTATAGTTAGGGTAGCCCGACCACTTCTATGTTAAATCAAATATTTTGCACTTAAATAACTTTGCAACTGTATGATGGATTTACTTATATGGTCAGATACCATAGATATTTGGATCTGGCAAGTTTCATTCCAGTCAGATATGCAGCTGTGGAGCACCACAAAATGTGTAAAACCCCACTTTTTGGCTGTTTCTTTGCTCGGGGCAACAGCACAAATGGTTTGCCTGTCTGGTTTGAAATTGTCAGAGAATATGCAGTCTGGGTCACTGGCGTGCCTTTTAAAAAATTGGTGAAAAAATATTAATCCGTTCGAAAGTTATTCAAATTTCAATTTTCCTATTATAATCAATAGGGAAAAAAATATGTGCCTCATGAAAGCTGCTGCCAGTACATTTTACTGTCTCAAATGCCCTCTGTAGTGTTGTTTTTCTGCCATCTTGTTTTCAGTTCGTGCTGGAGAAAAAAGGCCAAAAGTCAAAGATTAGTGCTCCTAGGTAAACACTGACAGTTCTGTTTACCTAACTGGGGCATGAGGGACACAATGCCAGCATCAGAATTTTAAAATTCCCCCAGAAATATGTTTTTAAACATCGGGCTCCTGGTACTATCACAAATTGCAAAAGAACAGATGCGGCACTTTCGCAGTTTGTGACACTTTCACATTCATTCTTTCACAAATTTTGCAAAAGTGCCACAATTTGTGACAGTACTTCACCAAGTAACACCATTTCTTTCTCACCTCACTGCAACTAAATTGTTAGGGCTTTTGGGCTGAAACGTACAGGATGGCAAGCCCTTGCCCCACAGTTATGCCTTTTGCCGGTTTGGTGAGAAAATGTGCTTCAGTTCCAGAGTCACGGTGTTCTGAAGTTGAGAAATTTCATACAGGATAACATTGTGGTGCCTATATCTAAAAAACAATTCGAGATACAGATTTTTCACTCTGGGCAGCTTAAACTTGCATGGAGGTTTCCAGGTTATGATTACAACTGCAGTGGCATTTTTTTCATAGTTACTATAGTTACTGAGATATTGCCAAATTAGTGCTACAAGGGTTCCTTTTCATGTCTCTAGGGCTGTGGTATGTCTCCGTACTTACATGTAAGTGGGAGTGCAGGGCCCAGAGGGCCTGCACTCCCACATATGCATATCATTATGCAAAAATTGGCAGCATGAGGGGAACCACATACCAGTTACATTACACTTTTTCAAAAAGAAGGTACATTAATTGAAAAAACTCCATTAATGCATCAGTTAGGGCTGATAGTACAGCGACAAAAGTTTGGATATTTGATGTTAGCATTCCAACCCTACCACCCATCCCCAACCTCCACATACCAGCAGGCATTGGGGTGTGCCATGGGGTCATCAGGCCTAACTCTCACCCCATTCTCCTATGCTGTACCATGCCAGTTTGTTTATACATGGAATGGGATGACAGGCCTGATGACCCCATGGCACACCTCGATGCCTGTTGGTGTGTGGAGGTTGGGGTGGTAGAGGTGGGAACCCAACATCAAATTTCCAAACTTTTGTCACTGTACTATCAACCCTAAGTGAAGCATTAATGTAATGTGGTTCTTTGCAATGGATATATATATATATATATATATATATATATATATATATATATATATATATATATATATATATATATACACACACACATATATATATATATATATATATCTATATATATATATATATATATATATATATATATATACACACACATATATAGGATACATGATGGGCAGGAGTGGAATATGGAAAATATTCTCACTCCTGCAGAGTAAGCTCTGATATTTCACGAGTGCCAAGGCATGAATGAAATATACAGTGCTCACAATGCAGGAGTGAGAATATTTTCCATATGCCATGATCTGCCCATCATGTGTGCTATTTATACCATGGAGGTGAGACCAATTTCAGTGAGAGAGGTATGTTTGTTGTTATGAGGATCATGTCACTTTAAATAATGTTGGTGCTGTGGTAGAGTGTGTGTGCGTGTGTAAAATTTTATGAAAGGGTTGTTGTAGTGAGCTGTTGTTGGTAGGTGTGTGTGTGTGTATGGGTCTTGATTAGGTGTGCTGTGTTTTGGTAATTGGTTGCCTGAGGGATGTTCTGTTTTGTGACAATGAGGAAGATGGTAATGATTTCTTTTGGCAGGTTTGTGTCTTCATGATTGGCTGTTTAAGAGTTATTTAAACATTTCAGGTATTATATGTTTGATTCAGTAATGTACTAAACTTGGGTTTTGAAATACAGCGCAAGAGATTTGGAGATTGTTACATTTAGAAGGAGTGCTGCAGCTGATTGTCATTATCTATCTTAATTGTGTTATTTCCAGTGTTTGTTTTAGAGCTCAACAAATTACAGGGGTGTTTCTTAATGTTTTCAGTTGCAGGTGAGTGATGTCAACAGAGTAGGTATAAATGGTATTTATTTTAACTCTGTTGATGTCATCAGGATTTATTTCACTCTAGTGAAAATGGCATGGTTTATTTCACTGGAATTGGTCTCGTCGCGCCCATGGTGTGTGTGTGTGTGTGTGTGTGTGTGTATATATATATATATATATATATATATATATATATATTACTGTATAGGTAATCACAAGATTTTATTTGACAGCTCACCTATTTAAAGCCAGTGTAATACTGACTGATGGGAAGGGGGGGGTCATAGTGACAACCATTATCACCTGCTCTGAATGCAACTTTAGGAGGGTATGGAAAGTCTGAGTAACCGTATTTCAACTTACAGAAATCCAGCTGGAGTTTAGACCTTATGAAACCTACTAGAGGACACTATATGTGCTAATGAGACCTGCATCTCTATTTCACAAATTTCACACAGTCCCGCTCTCTGGAGTTTTGGGGTGGGGAATCAGCACATCCTGCCAGCCAGTTAGTAAATAGGGTGCTGTGCCATGTCACATGATGTGAAGCAACTGCTGTAAATGTAGCCACTTCCTGTATTAGACACCACCTAAAAAGCCCTCAAGGTGGAGCCACTAATCTGTGACTCAGAGTGTAGATCTCTGTTCACCCTTTTCTTTTCACCAATGTCCTGTTGTCCTATCTCATCTCATAGAGCTGGTGGCAACTATTGAAAACTACTGGATAACCTATTGCAATGCTCAGAGAAGGTGAGGCAAGCTGCCAATTATTACAGTTTGCTTCTTCTAAAACATAGAAGCCTTGAGTTCAATCTTCAAGTTTTTAAATATGTTCTTTTACTGTTTTAAAGTCATACAGTATGTTTGGTTAGTGCCCTGTTCAGATTTGATTCATTTAAGATATACCACACAACAAGGTACCTTTTTATATGGTATAGAGGTGCCTAAAAGAGCAGCTCTGTAAAAAGACCTATATATATGGTTACATTCTACTGGGGGAATCACTTTGGTCCTCTCCCCTAAGCCATGCTTTTTATGCATTCCCCTAATAGATGTGTACCTATCAGCAACATCATGTTGTATTATATCACCAAACTAGCTCGTACTACCCTAAAGTGAAGGCTAGCAGAACTCTGGATAGCTAGCAAAACCCTATCACTACAGAAAATTAAAACAAGAATTTTCCAGTTTGTTGCCTATGGAAAATCCCTTTCTCCCAAAGTCTGAAACTTAGATATTTACACTCTCTTGGCAGTCTTTATGTTAGATATGAATCTACAGATTGATGGCAAATGACAACATCATGAGACAAAAATATTTATGCAAACAACCTTCTTACAACCTTATATTGTACAATGATACCATTTCAAATATTTGCCCAGTAATGGATGAGGATATGGTCAAACAATGAAGAGAAAATAATATGTTTTGCAATTCTATGATTATCATTTGTATGTCAATGTGACACTTGCTTCTGCTTGTATTACCATTAATGTCACAAGCTATCACATAAACTACTGCAATATATTACAACAAAAGAGCAGCCCTCTACCAAGATGATACATAAAAAACTAAAGGACTATCAAATAGCAAAATAGATCTTACTTATATTTCTTTTCCATTGTTTCAAAAACACCACAGAATAAAAAGGAGGGGACTGTAAGAAAGGAGCTAATTATATGTTGTATGTTGCATATTGCATGGTTTTCCTGTGCTACCCTATATTTTCTTGATATCAGGGGCTAATATAGTATTAACATAATAAAATAAGTGTATGGGAATGCATTACTCTGTATCCTTAGTGTAGGAATATTGTTTGTAGGGTAAAGCTATTATAATTACTGCTTAGGTGTGATTACAACCTAAAACTAGTACATATGGATCTCTGTTACACCCTCCATTATGTATGTACATGTGTAACAGGCATTTCCTTGTGCTCCATCTTAGATATGTTGAAACATGCAGTAAGCCATTTGTAATTCTGTGTATGAGGAAAAACAAAGCCAGTAATTATATGAAATAAAATATGGACAAAAGTCAAACTTGTTTTACTTTACTTACCCTCAGCGCATGATACGTAAACAACCAATTGAAAAAGCCAGGTCTTCCTATGGTGCTATGAAAGGATCAAACAGAAATTTGGGAGCAGTCTGTTCTTGAATGATCAGTATAGGCACAACTTTCTTAATGAATTAACCACACACAGAGAATCTGCAGTAAAAAAATAATAGGCTTTATTGCTATTAAATGGAAATTCAGAGTGTCCAACAAACTATCAACAATTTGACAATGAAGACCCCTTCCTCAGGTGGACTGGGTGCCTAAATTAGAGAATAACATTATTCTACATTATGCATTCAAGTATTGCAGTCAATAAGCATTTTGTTTTTTAGATAGAAACTTATAGATCTAAACTTATCAACCCCTCCATATCTTGTTAAAATTAACACATACCCTCAGCTTAGATTCTGTATATTCATCTGAATCAAACAATTTGATTTTTTGGTCTGCAAATATAAAAAATCAGTCTCAAGATCAGAAAGTTCACTGCCACTGTGGTGCTAAGATCATGAACTTTTAAGTTATTAGAAGAAAGAGAAGATCAGCACTCACCTTCCCTTTATGGGAACTGGAGACAGACAATTCACAGCTGAAAAGTGGCTAACAGATGTACACTGCATGTCTTGAAGTTCCCAGTGCAATACAGCTTTTTCTAATCTTCGTATTTTAAGTCCCATACCAACTCAGTGTAAAACAAGCAGGATAAAGTGCTTTGAGCATTTTTTTTAGAAGTCTGGCATATTAAGTCCACAAGACATGAAACATCAGCTGGGACTTGTGAATGCCAGGTTGGCATCCTTGATCATATTATTTTTGTTAGAACATAATTTTTGGAAAATAGTTATTTATTTATATTTGCAGACTAAAAAAAGCAAATTGTGCGATTCAAAGAAATATATAGAATCTAAGTAGTATAATTCAGGCTGAGGGTATGTGTTGATTTTAACCTGATTTGAAGGGGATGATAAGTTTATATCTGAAAATGAAATGTTTATTGACTGCAGTACTTGAATGCACTATGTAGAATGATGTTATTCTTTAATATAGGGTACTCAGTATATCCTGAGGAAGGGGCCTTCACCCCTGAAATGCTGGTGATGTGAGGGGAACTCTAAATGCTCATTTAATATCAAAAAAGCCTGTTACATTTAACTGCAAACTTTGGGTTAGGGGTCAGTTTGTTCCTGAAGTCATAGTAATCATTAAACAAACCACTCTTCCTTTGATCTCATGGTTTATGTGGTTTTGCACACCTTTAGTGTGTAAACAATCTTATTACACACTGTTGCTCATACATTATTATCAGTGTTCATAAACTAGAGATCATTGTTCATTTTTCTAGTGCAAATCTGCAGATGTCCAATGTACAACTCTTGTTGTATTGCATAATCTACTTTGAATGTTTTCTTAATAGAGATAATATTTTAATAAATAAAGTAAACACATGAGAGGATGTATGTATTAACTAAGAAATTAAAAACCCAGCCAAGGCTAAGAAAAAACATCAACTTGCAAGTTAAAAAAAAACATGTATCATCACAAGAGCTCAAGACTCAATGTGGGAGTCAATCTGGGATTTCACAAATGTAACTTGGTGACACATTTTTAACCTGCCCTAGGTGTCCCTGAAAGCTTGTGTACCATACTATTGATGAACATTTTCTTTGTCGGTCCAATAAAATGTACCACAGTTTATAACAAATCCAGTTTTCTGAGAACTAACATATCTGTAATTTGTTTTCCTAGCATCTAGAAAAAGGCATAATGGTGTGGTTGAACACTGATGACTGACAAAGAGGTGTAGACTAAAACTGTTGGGGTCTACTTAACTTCTTAACTAGTGAACTGCATTAACTGCACACAACCAGTAATAAACTGTTTGTAATCAAAACTAAGAGGAGTATTCATTTTTAGGGCTGTGGGCAGAGCCTACAGCCCTATTGGGACCAGATTGTAGCTCTAAAAACAGCTGATCATGGAACTTCCTTTTTAGACATTTGGAAGTATTCTTCCACAACTGCAAAATAGTGCAGCCCACCTCTGATTATTGCTATTTGCTGCTCTATGTTAAAAACATCTGAAGGGAGGGGGGGATGCTATTGTGTTGTACCTCTGAACATCTCAGAATATTAACAAAAAAAAAATATTTTGAAACTGCTGTTTCTAGCACCCCAATTGAACATTTGTAGGGCTCACATTGAGCATCTGTCTAGCTCAGTCTAATAGATTTATTCTATTTCTTTCAGCAACCTAAGGGTTAACTCATTATCTGTTGTAGCTCTAAAACAGTCAGGCAGACTACAGCGTCAGATTACAGACAGTCCAGCTGCAGCTTCATTCTACAACTCTCTCGCCCCTTACTGACAAACTTAAGTCTTTACCCTTGTTCCTATGGGCATTTTTTGGAATCTGAGACCATTTTCTTTTGTTTTTTTTTTATATTTTTCTATTCAACCTTTGTATATTTGCTATCCAGTGCTAGTGAAAGGTGGGGAATTACTACATCTCTGTTTATCCTCAGAATCGGGTTCACTGCTGACTTTTCTTCTCAATGCTCATACAAGGTACAGTTGTGATAGCACTAGATGGTAAACTAAAGCTCTTTGTTTATCCACAGTTACAGGTACTGTGCAGCCCCTCCCTCACTCACCTACTGTGATGAATTTAGTGCTGGTAAAAAGTAGATAAAGCCCTCAGTTTATCCACAGATACAGTACCATGTGGGACAGGCTCAGTGCAAACTTATCTATACTGTGATGGATTTAGTGATGGTAAGAGGTAAGGGACTAACACCACTTGGGATTTAAACACTTGGATAATCCACAGAGACAACAACAGTGTGGGGACAGGGTAAGTGCTTGGTTTCCACAATGTCTGCATTTAGTCTTGGTGAATGGTGAGAGACTGCCAGAACTGGGGACTATAGCATTTTGTTTATCTACAGTGACAGGCACAGTGTGTGACTGGTGAACAGTAAGGGAGTGACACCACTGGAGATTGACATATTGATGTTTTGGTTTGTCCTAACTGCCCACCTAGTTATTTACATGTTTGTTATGTAGTACTGCTGCTTTAAGTTATGAGGCTATGTTGAATTTTGCAAATGCAGGCTCAAAACTTTGGTACAATTAAATATTTTTACTGCAAATTTTGAACATAACCATTTTGTTACAGCAACGTATGAATGTGACAGCTGCCATTTTTCAACTCATGCCCAAAATTTGTGTTTGCAGCCTAAAGTTGATTTTTCAGTCCCTGCACAACTTTTAGGCCAGGGGTTGAACATTTTCTCTGTTCTTCTTTATGAGGCATGGTCATAAGCAGGTTTTGTTGAAATATCGGTGTAAAAATATAAAAATAATTTTCCATGTTTTCAACCCAGATTCCTGTTGTGCAGCCCTATTGGCTCTGGCCAGGAAAACGGCTGATCATGGAACCTTCTGTTGGACATTTGGAAGTATCCTTCTGAATGCCCAATGGAGTTGAAACCCTCTGCCATGATTTGCCACTAGGGAATAAGAGCTGTGTGAGTGTGTGTGTGTGTGTGTGTAAGAACACTGCTGTTTAACATCTTTGCTCCATGGCTTGCCAGTGTCTTGCAAGCGCATCTTGAACTTTTGAAAGCTGCGATCTGTCCAGCTCAAACAAATTCATTCTAGTTCTTTCAGCAGCCTAGGGGTTAACTCATTATCTCTTTGGGCATTGAGCTGTAACTGTGCAAGCATGCTGCTGTGTAACATCTCTGCTCCATGGCTTGGCAGTGTCTCGCAAGTGCATCCTGAACTTTTGAAGAGCAAGGCAACTCCAGAGGTTGAGACCTATGCTTTCCCTTTCTGAAATCAGTTCTTGTGAGATAACAGAAATGAAACCGAAAAAGATGAATACTTTCAGGAAATAGTTTGTACTGCAATATGTGCTATGCCAACATTTTTCAAAATGGCCTATGTGACCCAAACACAATATGGTTACAGTGCCCCCCTCAAGTCTTCTGGAGCCACCCATGTTTCCATTGATCTGTTCACTCAAAGTAAGTCATAGTTTAAAGATCTAGTGTACTGCTTAAATCTAATATTATATATTTAAAAGTAGCCAATCGTTACCTTTTATATCTGAGGTACTTTTTCTTTTCCCTTTCTTTAATTAGAAGATTGTTTGCCTGATGTTAGTAGGTGCGATCTGTATAACAGCCCCCCCACTACATCATCAGCATTGAGATCTCACTGACTGTGACATCACTGCTGCTTAGGAACAGCAATTCAGTGACTGCCAGGTCATTCATCTGTGATGTCACTGGCAGTGAGATCACAAAGCCAATGATGTAGTGTGGGGCAGTAGAGCTAGATATATCAGCTGCCAGGCTAAGATTTGTTCCATACATCCAGCACAATATCATCACATAGAGGACTTTTCTGATGAGCAAAAAGAAAATGAAAAATACTTCAGAAATAAAAGTTGCAACTGACTGCTACTTAAAATTAGCATTATTTTTCTGTCTGCCTGTTTTGGATCCACTAGCTCTTTAAAATACATTAGTTTGGAAGGCTTGCACTGGGAGAATCCCTAACCTTTATCTCCTGCACCCAGCTACCAAATCAGTTTGATCTGCACACCTCCTACTTTGTTTACCTTTGACAGAAACTTTGTTTACAGCAAGCAACACCCCCACCCCAACCAACCCTCCTGGAAAGCCACCCTACTAACAAAAGTAAAAATCTAGGCTAACTGAATTGTCACCAGGGGGCTGTTTCAAGAACCAGTTTCCCCAAGTGTGTGTGTGTGGGGGGGTGTTTTAAAGTAAACAGCATTAATTTTTTTATTACATATAAAATATGTGATGGGAAAACTCAGTTTGAGGAAGCTACTGTCTTACAGAAACTGACACATCAAGACCCCCAGGGATAAGTTCAAAGGACAGGAGGTATTTTAAACTGCAGAGATCTGGGGTGCAAGTCCATTGTCAATTTGCTTTCATCCCAGGAAATAAGATTAATTATTCATAATGCCCTCAGGGAGATCCTTTGACTTGTATAGTTGCCAGGGAAGGACTTGTGGGGAGGGGTGTTGAAGAGAGGCCAGAATGGACATTGAAGAGGTTTGATATCTGAGCCAGGGAGGACCCAGATGATTCTTGAAGGTCCAATATACATTTCCAGGGAACACTTGAATTACATCAGAAAGACCTGAGGTGTAGATTCCAAGGTCCAGATGGGATTAAAGAGGCCAATACGCTTTTGCTTTGAATACAGTGACTTAGATCAAAGAAGCTTTTGAGGTGTATGTGTAGCAGAACAAAAAACAGTTCTGACCAGTTAACCTGTGGAGAGGAAAGTCAGTGAGGTCATCTCATATGGTTTTTTAAATGTTTCATTTGAAGACCCTGTATTGTAAAATATAGAGTTTGATACACCAAGGTGGAGTTAGTGACCTCATGAGAAGGCTGTCTCTGAAGTGTGTTTAAGTGCTGAAAGAACCTGAAAGAGAGACACAAGAAAATATTTCTGACTGACACAAGAGGATATTATCTGACTGAGTGAGAATCAACACAGCACTGTAAAAGAGTAAGATTAGACCAGTCTAAATGTATGTATTGTAGGAACTGTACTTTTTCCTGTTTGTTTTAAGGCTGTATGTGTTGGGCTATATACATTTTGTTCTGTAATTATTGTTCTGTTCTGATATTTTTAAAGTAAAGATATTTTTTTTACAAATGAAACTGCTGGAGTGCCTTGACAATTCTTTTTATTTTAAGTGGATCTTTTAAAGGTTATAAGTACACTGTGTACGGGCTTATTGTATACCAAACTGGGAAATGGATAGAGTTCTCTAAAAGTCTTGCGTTGAGTTCTAAGGGTTCATTTGAAAGACCTGGTTGGGTGCTCGTAGGCAAAGATATCTGGCCTCCCGAAGACAGAATTATCTGAGCCTGATAATTGGGTATGCTAACAAGAGGTTATCAGTTTGAATCCTTCCAGAGCTTGAGACTAAGGTGACTTGAACCCACAAAACAGACAAGAGGGTTACCTTGTCTGTTCACTGTACAAAAATCATACACTCAGAGGTTGGCACTTTGGGAGTAGAGGGTTGACCGGCTGAGCGAGTTTGTGACAATGACAACCAACAAAAAGGCTAAAGAGAAGAGTAAGAGTTCATACCACCTCTCCTTCCCCAAGTCTAACCACTCGACTTCATGCGTGACTTATGGAGAACAATTTTAACATGATACAAATAAATAAGAACAGGCTTGCTTAGAATAACAAAGAGATAACAAAAGAAGCCCTAATCATACTTACATTTAGCAACAAGATGATGCATAGCACTGCCAAGAACTACATTTTCTCAGCTAAGTTCCTGCCTTGAAATCTAGCCACCATTCTCTGTTTACAACCACCTTATGTTCCCATGTGCTTCCTTCCTCTGGTGTTGTAAAACCTGGCTGCATTCCTCTCTCCTGGGACTTCTTTAACCCTCTTTTTGCCAGAAAAGTTGCTTCCCTCTCACAGGGCAAGTAGAGCTGCACACACACACACACACACACACACACACACACACACACACACACACACACACACACACACACACACACACACATATCACACTGACTGTGCGTCCATCCCATGTACCTTGTAAATCCCAGAAACTGGAAACAAGAAGTCTTAAAATGCTTCAGTTGTACTAAACAGCCCTTGTCTGGAGTGGCAGCATCCCTGGGGTCACATTTACACAGAATATGAAAATTAACTTACCAGTTGGTGTTTGGACTGGTGATAGTATTCTTTGACTCAGTGGTCATGAGAGAGAGAGACTAGTTTCATCACTGAGTGATCTCTCTCTCTCTCTCTCTCTTTTAGCATTACACTGCAACTCCTTCTCACTGACCCCATCTGGAGTACTGTGTGCAGTTCTGGAGACCCAATCTCCGCAAAGACATAGACAGGATGGAAGCTGTCCAGAGGAGGGCAACTAAAATGGTGCAGGGTCTGCACTGGAGGACATATGAAGAGAAACTTAAGGAGCTTAATATGTATAGCCTTGAGGAAAGGAGGGAGAGGGGGGACATGATAGATACTTTCAAGTACCTCAAGGGAATCAACAAAGTCCAAGAGGGTAGCATCTTTCAAAAAAGAGGTGTGCAAGAACAAGAGGGCACAATTTGAAGATAGAGGGGCGGCTCAGAGGTAATTTAAGGAAGTATTTTTCACAGAGAGGGTGTGGATGCATGGAATGGCCTTCCAGAGGAGGTTGTGGAGTCAAAATCAGTGGTGGAATTCAAGCATGCATGGGATAGTCATAAGGCAATTCTGGGGGGTTGGGGTAGAAAGAAGTAGGCTGCTGGTTAACTCTGATCTGCAGCTTATCCAGTAGGTAGGGAAATGGGCAGACTGGGTGGGCCAAGCGGTCCTTATCTGCCGACAAATTCAAATTCTATGACCACACTACCAGGCAGGATTGCTGTAGCAGAAGAGATGAATGGCAAATCATACTTACCAGCAGCAAGAGACTCACTCGGTGTATAAGCACAAGAATATGAGCACTGCTCTTGTGCCAAGTTTTGAACTGCCCACCACCTTTCAGGACCAAGTCACAAAATGACAGTGCCACTGTTCATGAGGTGGGGTTCTAAAAAGCCCATGTTGCAAATTTGGTGAAAAAGTTCGCAAAAATGACTGTGCCAGTTTTTTATATTTTCACACCACATTTTCAGCATTGCCATTTTTGCACACATCCTTCAACACAGTACAGCATTAATTTTCTACAACCTGCCCAAAATGTGTTTTCGCACCTATGGCACAGAATAGCAGATTCACTCTGTGAAATCACCTTTCAGGACAAGTGAACAAAATGACACTGGCACTCTTCATGAGGAGGGATCTCAAAAAGGATATGTTGAAAATTTGGTGCAATACCTCCAAAAAATGGCCGTTACACCTAGGCATTGCATAATGTCTATGCAGATTTGTAATTTTGGTCATTTGGTAGCTTTTCACAGCCCTGCTGGCTCTGGCTAGAGCATGTTCTGTGTGCTAGCAACAATCCCCCACCCTGGTTACACTATATACTGGCTCTTCAAGTCAACTCCAAAACCTGGGTGCTGGGTATCCAGCACAGAAGCTTCCACTGGTCCATTGAGTACCCTTTAATTTCCTATTATAAGGAGTATCTTTCTTTTATGATTTACTTTCATTTAGGGCTGAGAGGAATTAGCAAATTCCACTTTTGTGGAATTTCACATATATTTTTCTTGTTGATAACTCAGCCATCTGTTTAGTTATAGACTTCAAATTGACATGCATACGCTGGCCCAGTGGTGCTGAGGGTTGAAGCACTGGATGACATACCATGCACCACGCTGACAACCTGGGTTAAGGAGTGAGCTCAGATTGCTGGGGGTCAGCAGGGGAGGTAGAGGATAGAGTGGCCAATGGACTGCTCTCCCCTCCTGGAGAGGGATGGAACATCATCTTGCTGCTTGACTGCCTCCTGGTGGAGGTCAGTGGGCAGTACTGGAGTTGGGGAGGCAAAGAGCAAGGCTATGTGTGTGTGTGTGTGTGTGTGTGTGTGTGTGTGTGTGTGTGCATTCATGACCACAAAGGGGCAGGGATGGAAAATGGAAAAGGGAGGACACCACAGGCTATGTGAAGCCCTGCCTGATGACTAGTGTCCCACTCTGCTCCCTGGATTGCTGTAAGCACAAATCTGGATAATGAATCCTGGGTGGGGGAGGATGGCCCTCCCTTTTCTGGCCCTGCCATGGGGAAATCTGTAGAGGACATAAGGCTTGGTGGTACGGGGGGAGTGGTTGATGCACATAGGTGGAAGAGCAGGGGTGAAGTACTTGCCTGTGGTCACCCAGAGGGGAGAAATTATGTATAAAAAATTGACATGTATACATTCTGTTTGGTATCTTAAGCTTGTACCAAATAACATTTTGGAATGGATCCAGGTCATCAGAGAGCTGGCCGGGGGGAGAAGGATCGAGCATCCCTAGAACTGCTCTCCTTCTTGAGGGGGGAGGGTGGTGTGTGTTTGCTGCAGGAGTGACATCTGGCAGAGGCTGGGTTTGTCACCTTGCACTGATGCAGGAAGCAACTCTGGGGCAGGACAGACACAGGATGTCGTTGCACATCTCAGCCCCAGCCTACAGGGAAAAAAACACTACAACCAGCTGTCTCCATGAAGCCCTGCCCCTGGGCTTCGATGAGCCACCTAAGCCGGCTCTCCCAACTAGTGACCCCATCCCCTGTGGGGGTAAGCCAGGGGTGAGTGGGAGATTGCAGGCAGATATAGGTGGTGGAAATACAAGGGGTGCCATTACCAGGGCAGTGACTCTATAGCTGGAAGCAGGAAAAAAGCTAAGCAAATTAAAAAAAAAAAATTGTACCAAATTGCATGAGATTTGAATAAATAGTTTCAAACTCACAGAGGCTCAAAATATGACATTTTGTTCTTTATTTATGAACGTTTGTGAAAATACTCATTTACTTGTATCGTGGCCATCTATGACACTAGACATTTGAAAATTAATATACATAACCTTCTTTGAAAGGTCATAGCATCTATTACATTTTGATAGATTTGGTTATGTAAATTTTAGGTTGCAGGTGTTCATATTTTTACTATTTATATGTGAAATTTTGTGAAAATGTTGAATGTTTATAAAAATGTTTGTAACTTCTCTGCTGTTGCAAGTATATACCTGACATTGCTCATGCATCTAGAATGTCAGTGGATTCTGGAATCCAACTAAGCTGGAGACATATGGTTTAGTAGTTTTAAATATACAGTGGAAGTAATGAAAGTTACTAATTTCATGGTAGTATATTAGGTAAAGTCACCAGAATTCAACTTGTGGAATTTATCTTTTGCAAAGCACTTATTACCACGGCATCTGATAAGCTGAGCATTACTGTTTTCAGTGCTGTAGTTCCTTCTTGAGTGACTATTTTCTATTTTATTCCCTTTTTTTTATGGCTGCATTGCAAATGCTATGCATGACGTAGTGCAATTACATTGAGAAGAGGGCTTTGGTAGCACATGACTGCAAGTGGGGGGGAGGGCATTGGGAGCACGTCACTGTGAATATATCACAGCTGTGTCCTTCAACTGGAGTGGAGTTGAAGCAGGTCTCACTGCATCCTCTGCATTCAATCAGTGTGGTTAGTTCCTCCATTCCCTCCCCGGCTGCACTATATTCTTCTTTTCTTACCTCTCCCCCACCCTGTCTCTCTCCCAAGTCCTGCTGTGAAGAGAGTAACAACTCTAGGTTATGTTTTCTCTTGTACAAAAATGTAAACCATTTTGGAGGTGATGGTACTAATTAATATTATGAAAATCATGATTAACATGGAGATGAAGCAGATCGCACCACATCCTCTGCAGTCAGTCAGTGCAGTTGGTTATACTTCCACTCCCAACTTCCTCATTGGGAGTCAAAGCACTGGAAAGCTCTAATAGTGTGTAACTGTGTGACCACTGTCAAGTTTTGGAATAAATCATTCATTTTTGCAACTTTCCTGACTTGCATTTGCAGCTTATTGGTCCGAGTGCAACAACAATTTGCATTTTTGTATTGTTCTGTCTGGGGCTGGCCACCCTTTAGCTGCTGCACCAATCTGTGGGGGATGCCGATCGCAGCACTAATTCCTGGAACTGAGCTCTCTGTTTAAAGGCATTGTTCCCATCAGCCCTCTTATTGCAGCTCATATCATAATGACCGAAGATCGGAATGTTGTAGAAGTAAGTGCTTTATGATACCTGGTTAGCACTGTTGACTGATCAGAAAGCCTAAATATAAACTGTTGCTTTAAAATACCAGTGTGCAGTATGACATTGCACCATCTTTTCCATTTGGTACAAAAGGATTCCTAGGATTAAAATGAGGAGCATCCCTCCTTGCATGCAACAGTTGAGGGATATGCGTAATCCCAATATTGGCCATGATTGAGCTCTAGAAAGTTTAAGGATGTTGTTATGTGCTGCAAAAAGGTTGCTGAAATACTTAAGCTTTCCTGGTACTGATTTTTCATATGTGTGCTGTTGTGGTGGTGGTGGTGTTGGGGCTCAGCTGAAAACTTCTGACTGGCATGCAAAGTGTCCATAAACATCCACTATTTTCAAAAGATGCAGACGGATGACAGGGAAAGATCTTTTGCATTCTCCCCAATGCAAGTCTTGCAGATTAATGTTACAGTCCTACCCTGATGCTTTATTTTTCAAGCTGTTCCACCTCCACAGTTGTCTATTCTTGAAAATCAAATTTGTATCAATGCCCTGTCTCATCAGCATATTTTTTAAGTACATGCAACCATGGGTGGATTTAGAAGTTTTCAAGAGAGTAGTGGTTTGGTCAAGGGGGTATCACTTAATGCAAAAAATGTAAAATGTTCCCTTTAAAAGCTCAGTTAAGGTTAAATAGCTACTGTTTGCTCGCTTAAGAGAGTAATGGGTGATACTTCACGGTGTACCTATGCCAAATTGACAAAACTGTTGTCGATGTTCGGCAAAGCAAGCTCCACAATGTCGACAGGTGAATTTTTGCCTGTCAGACATTGAGTTATTTTCCATAGGGGGGCTGCACCCCCCAAATCCCCCAAGCAGGGGGCTGTGCCCCCATTCCCTACTTCTATTAACCCTTAGGCTGCCAACAGAATTAGAATGTATAGGAATTTTGGACTGATATATCAGTCCGCGGTACAGCAAGGGTTAGTATCTAACTCTGAGTTGGAGTTGATTCAAAGGAGGGGGCATAACACAGTTTAAGGGCAAAATTTTGCACTCCAGTCCCTCACAGTGACAATCTCGAAATCTGTTGAGATTGTTGCTGTGAGGGAATTTGCCGTGTCGGTGTCGATGTGCGGTCAGCACACCATACTTTACTACATACTGTATTGCAGCTGGATATACTACTGACTGCAGCTCCACTAATGATGTATAGTATGCTTGATATCTGACTGTCCACAAAAGTCAGTTTTTGAGCAGTATTCCAAGCAAGGAAACCTAAAACATGCAAGAATACTGCAGATTTGGACATTTTGTGGTTTTCATCTTCAGTGATTAGAAGATTTTAGCCTTAGATGTTTTGCCTGTGTTGTGAAACCTTTCCTCAAAATAATAGGGTATACAGTGATATGAGTGAGTATTATTGAGCGGCTCCATATGAGTGACTCAATAATACCACTCACACTGAGAGTGAGTGATAATAAACATCACTATATTATAGATACATAGATACATAGACAGTGTCGGCAGATAAGGGCCTATGGCCCACCCAGTCTGCCCATTTAAGTTTGTAAGTTCAGATATCCTGTAGAGCAAGTGTAGCAGGGAACTACACTCACTACAACAAGATATAGGATGTGGTTTGGCCAAGCCCTGCTGTGTTGGCTGTTTAGCGTAGTGGCGTTAGCCACTGTCTACCATTCCAGTAGACCCAGGTTTGGGCCTGGTTCCAGGGGGGAAAATGTGTATTCATTTTTAAGAATCGTAACTTTCCCCAGGGTCCGCAATCCCCATGGAGTTGATTATTTTAAGTTGGGGCATGAGGGGAGGCTTGCCCCTGCAAATGGGGAGTGTGGGCATGGCCCTTGGCATAAAAAATACTGTTTTAGGTAGTTGTCTCCTTTAGATGTAGAACCATCGCTATTGCGATGGTTGTTGTAATATCCGTTGCCCTTTTGACGATGGGTTCTTTTTGATTTGGATTTTGTGATCGGCAGTGTTTAAGACTCACTGTTATCACATTAAACCAAATAATAGTGCTTTCATTGGACTGCCACCTCTGGGGTTGTTACCTGGATTAAACAGCAGGCTGCAACCTTTTTTTCTTCTTGCAGAAGAACAAACTCTGCCTCCAGACCTGCTCATGTTTAATGCTCCTTTTTTAAAGAAAGTCCCCATGCCTGCCTATCCTTGAATTTGAGTGAGTCCTCCCTTGAAGAACAAAGCACAAAACCTGTATTTTATTAGAATTGATATTGATAGGATTTCTGCTGGTATAGCTGTATTTCGAGTTAAAGTATTCTTCAGGGAAACATTTTAGAACACAGGAGTAATGATTTATTTTTTTATTTGTTTATTTGATAAGTGCTCTGATCCAAGGGACCATTATGAGGCATGGCTTGGGCCATGAAGGTGGCACTAGAAGATACAATACAATAAGAACAGGTACAATAGGAGTTTCAAGTACAGTACAGAAAATTGAAACACATTCAAGTACTACTATGCAGTATTGTATACGGACATGCAAAAAGTGATTACAGTACGATTAAGTAAAGTGTACATCAATACAATCTGACACAATACACCACATAGATACATTAAGACTAAGGGCCAAGACATAAGGACACTGCAGCTACCCATGGGCATGATGTATAGCCAGAGGAACAGGAACAGTTTACTGCTGCCATTAGATGTAACTTGTACTGGGACTTGAATAGGGGTATGAGTCTAGGGTCTGTAGTGGAGCAGACAGGCTGTTTCACAGGTTTGGGGCTGTTGAGGAGAATGCTTTCTGGCCCATGTGTGTTGTGACCTGTGGGCACCCTAACCAGAGGCTAGAGGAGTTCTAACAATACTTACAGCTCCACTTGTCAAGTTCTTATAATATTAAAAAGAAAATTAGTAAATAAGGCATGACAAGGAGTGAACTTCTAAAATGCTTGCCCACACTGTATAGGAACTGCCTCCTGCCTCTAACTCAATGCAGTAAATGTCAGTCTCACAAAACTGTGCTGTCTGAAAGTACCCTACAGCTTATGAAATAGAGATTCAAAAAAGCTGATAGTATTATTTTTAATACTTATTTTCATGGGTGTGTGGTTGTAAGCCAAAAAAGTATATGTTTTCAGTATTAAAGCTAAAGGAAAAGTAAAGTAGCACTTGCAAACGCAGCTTTATAATGTTTACACAGTAAACTGGCTGTATTTGTTGACAAATACCTGTCTCTGTCCTTATTTTCATGAACTCTTAAGGGGAACTACTCACTAATTTTAGTTATTAGCTTTTGATAACCAGGTAAGTGCATTCAGCAATAACGCTGCCTATTTTCAGACACGACCTGGTAGAGTACAAGATACAGCCATTCCAAACAAAACTCAGGTAATGTATACAGATATTGAATGCTTACAACAGGTATCCAGGCAGGGACAGTTATAGAATTATACATACAAGCAGGACCATCCACATAGGGATGAAAGGCAGACAAAGACAAGCCAAGAGAAACAATTGGAGTACAGAGAAATCATATAAAGCCTAGACACCCACAATGCAAATTAAAGAGCAAAGTGAGGTTGGGTACAGCCACAAGTATCAAGTGCATAGGGTGAGAGAAAAGGGCAGACTTGAAGGAGGAGTGAGATAAGGAGTACTTTAAACTGGGGTGAAGCGAGTTCCAGAATTTGGGGGCAAAATGAGAGAATGCTTACTCCCCATTCTTGTTCCAATGCGGTACAGAGAACAGAGGAGAGTTTGAAGACCTCAGAGGGTGGGAGTGTATCATAGGATTTAGCACAGCCGCAAGACAATCAGGGTGGGGTATTCTGGCCATAGAGTTTATGAAACCTCCCACTAAGTAGGAACGAAGGGACTTGGGAGACAACCAGTGCAGGGCAGAGTAGAGAAGGCAATAGTGGGTGAGGCGAGTGGCCGGAAGGGCAAATCAACAAATGTTGGCAGGAAGTACGTGCAAAACACATGCATCCCACCTACACTGCTCTGCACCTGTGTGCAGGTATGCACAAACCAGTATTCATGATCACTAGCTGCCAAACTATGGCTCCAGTCCCCCAGCACATAATCATGTGGTGGAGAAACATGGCAGCACAGGGGCTGAGTGCAAGATGCTAGTAAGCAACCAATGGGATGCCCACTCTGGGTCCCATAGTGGATCCCCACTGCACACAGGCAGGGGAGTCTGGGATGGTGTGCACCCCTCTGGGAACAAACACCAGGTGTTTGCCTGAATAGCTATCACCAGCCAACCAAGGCAGCCCAGTGGACTGGTACAGCTGTGTGTGTGTGTATGTGGGGGGGTGGGATCCTGCTGCTGCTGCACCCCGCTGGTAACCTGTGTGGGGGAGTGTAAATATTTATGGCAGGGTCCTCCCTCACATACATTTTTCAACCCCATAATGGTGTGCAGTGCTGTCGTGCAAGGGCACATCATGGGGCATGCTCACTGGCATGCCCTTGGCCCACCATGGTGTGGCACTGCATTGTTGGCCATGGGGATCCTTCACACAAGGCACTAATGTACCACTGGTACATGCCGCTGGGAGTGTGTGGAACACCTCTGTGTGGCATCCAGATGTGGGATTTCCTACGTGCTGCCCTTACGTGGTGCATAGGCACTCATTCATAGGCCTAGTTTGCACTAGTTGCTGCTTTAGAAGAAAGTTATATAGGGCTTGTGGTTAGCAGCAGGGAACATACAGTACACACCAGATAAATGGGACACACAGAAGTGGGATGACCGCTTAAGCCAGATGTCTGATTGGGAACCGGATTTTGTCAATTGAACTTATGGCAGTTTTCAAAGTTTAATTGGGACACCCTTTACTGACCCCACCACTTTAGTGAAACAATTGTTCCCACATTGCAAAATGTCTTGATTTGCCATCACACTAATTCTTTGCTAATCATTCACTCACTCACTAATCCTCACTAATCCTTTATCCCATTTTCACCTAAATAGGTGTGAATTGCACCTCTTGCCTCATAGACTGTCATGGACTTGAGACCCCCCACTCCCACTGGTGACTCTAGGTCAGAGTGCAGTAGGAGAGAGAAGACACTTACAGCCATATGCTGCTGCCTATTCATACGAGAGCCCACTACCATCATTGCCGCACTGCAACCTGGTGCAAACGCAGGTCTGAGTACTGTAGGGGAGAGAGAGATGATGCTTGAAATGTGAAGCACTGGAAAAAAATTTTCCATATGCTGCTGCCTATTCATACAAGAGCCCACCTCGAAGCAGTCATTCCTGATATTGAAGTCATAACACCCCCCCCCCCCCAAGATAAGAGAAGAAAGAGACTCAGGGTACAGTAAAAACATTCCTTATTTATTTAGCTTTATTTTACCAGTGTATTTTACTGAAGAAAACCAGGCGGCCATAAAATTAAATACGAAATATTGCACTTCTGATAATAGGGATGGCCTCGTAATCAGGATGAAAGGACTGCCACCAGGCTGTCCAAATTAAATGGCTTCTATTGTACTATCTATAATGAAATGCAGGTATTAAGGACCTGGGATATATACTGTAATGCAAAATTTCATCAGCAATTAAATGATTTACAGTTGGTGTAAACAGGTTCCATTTCCCCAATGTAAAAAAATAAATTTCTAAACAGCAAGTATTGACTTCAGTATATAATCTCTTAACTACACAGCTTGTGTTCTCTTCTGACAGTGTACAGAAGAACACAATGTTTCACTACATCAAGACTTCCCCAGGATCTGCAGCACATTTTGTGGAGGCAATATAGCATAGTGATGAAGAGCACCATGCTGCAAACTTGAGGAATTGGGTTTGAATCCCACATCCACCACTTGCATACTGTGTGACCATGAGAATGTCACTTGATTTCCCTGCACTCCTAGGATGCACCTGAAAACAAGTCTCAGCTTAATGTGTCTTTCCTGGCCAACAATTGTAAAATAAATAATCTTTTGCCAGCTTATCTTGAAGCATGTATAAATAGCTGTCATTTGGATCTGCTGACTTTATATGCTCTTTTTTTTTAGATGTCATAATACTTGCCCTGACAGCAGAAAGTGATGCCTCAAACTAAGTAATTGTGGGGTTAGCTGGGGGAGGTCAGAGGTTATGAGTCAATCACTGGGATGGTTACTTGACTATGTAAAATAATAAAAGGTCTGATAATTGGAAGAAATAAAAAAAAGCTTTGTAAACATAAACGTTTGATGTATTTTTTTTAGCAGATACCTGCTCTTTAAGACAATCAATACTATATATGACAAATAATCTGTGATTATTCTTATTTTTAACAGACATATCCACATAACTATTTTTAATCGATGTGAATGTTTTAGGTAAATAAGTTAAATCTTAAACATTTTCTAACAACATTCAAGTCACTTTTCTTACATATATGCATACCATAGCAATAGCTACATTACAGAAATAACACTACAGTGGTCTGGGTTTATGAGGTAAAAATTAAAAATGGGCCAACAATCGCTGAGGCCAAAGGCTGAGGTGATTATTTACCCCCGTTCTGGTTATTACCAAGCAAACCCAGACCACTAGTGGTATTATTGTTATTATACAGAAACTCATTTAAAAAATACATATAAAAACTGCCAAAATCTGTTTGTTGTGCTACAGTATAGTGCATGTGTGAGAAAGCAGTAACTATTTCTAACAGACAAGCTATAGTGTTGCTAGATGATTCTGATTGACTGCATACTGAAGTGGGAGGACAAACTGGGCTTGCTCTCAGATTGGCAACATACACATGCAGCAGCCGATCAGAATGCAGGGCCACTGTCCAATTATTCAGTCTACTACCCTGTTATTGCAGAATAATTGTGTAGTAGCTCTGCATTCAGTTTGGCTAAAAACAACTTTTTTAGTATAGCATAGCCATAATACCATAGTGGTCTGGGTTTACTAGGTAATAACCATACCACGGGTAGAAAAAACTGAGTCCAAAGGCCTCAATGTTTATTAACCCACTGGTTTGGTTATTACTGAGGAAACCCAGCCCACTACTGCCGTTATCGTTATACTGGAAAAATTAAAATAAATAAATGAAACGATACAATCTGTGTGTCATGGTACTGCGTGTCTGTGAGAAAGCAGGAGCTGTTTCTTATAGAAGCACTGTAGCATTACTAGAGTCTCTGATTGACTGATGTGTGTTAAAGTGGGAGGGCAAACTGGATTTGCTCTCTGATTGCTTAAGTAGACATGCAGCAGCCAATCATAATGCAGATCCACTGTCCCATTATTGTTCTTAGCCAATCATAATGCAGAGCCACTGTCTCATTATTTAGTCTATTGCCCAGTTATCACAGAGAAAAAACAGTCAGAAACTTTGCATTCTGACTGGCTAAAAGGGATCTTTTCCAGTGTAATTATAGGGGTAAGGTAGCGCCCCCATAGTTAGGGTTGAGTAGCCTGTTTAATGTTAACCCCCTAACTTTGCACATTAATATCTTTGGCTCCCTTTGATGAAATGAGCTAAAATATTGTATGTGTTGTCTAGGAGGCAAGGTCTTGAAGCATGGACATTTTTTTTTGACAGCGGCTTGTGTGGTGTCTGAGATCCGCAAGTGTCATTTTTTGTAAAAATTTAACTTTTTTCCCTATACTTAACATGGTTTTTTTTTTTTGCTCTTTCCTACAACCTACATGGTATAGCATTTTTCCAAAAACCTGAAGGGGACATGTGTCATGTCCCAAGGCAGTGCTTTTGACAGGTCTGGAGAAAAAATACTAAAGGGATCCTGAGTTATAAGGCTTTTAAATTTAATGTTTGCTGATCTGTGCACATGCAGTAGGGGTTTTCAAATAACTTCCTATGGCGAAAGTAAAAGTTTAATGTCACAAATGCTGTTTTTTTTGTTTCATGCCCCTGAACTGGAAGGGCACCAAAAATATTTTGTGCCGTGCCAACCTCCACCTTGTTGATTTTTTTCCACAAACTGACAAATGTGGAAAATACCTAAAACTGTTGAGATTTTCAAAAACAAACAACTGAACCTATCTAAACGGGACCCATTTAGCTAGATTCTAATGTTTGTTTTTTAATATTGTGCCAACAAATATATTTTCTGGGCACTCAAAATCCCAGGGGCCCAGCTAAGCGAGAGGAGCGCTTCCCCTATGTTCTATGTACGAGAACAGCAGGAATTTCTTGACTTCTGCAGCTGCAGCTGAAGCAGTACTGCCAGCTGCAGTGTTAGCTGTGAGCCGCCCTTTACCCTGACATCTAATGGCACTCCCCACCCACCTACCGCTGTCCATATAAAAAAAAATAACTGTATTCTCTGGTGTCAAGTGACCTCCTCACCCGCCAATTGACATGTATTCGCTGGTGTCTAGTGGCACCCCCC
This sequence comes from Neoceratodus forsteri, assembly GCA_016271365.2. Taxonomy (NCBI): domain Eukaryota; kingdom Metazoa; phylum Chordata; order Ceratodontiformes; family Ceratodontidae; genus Neoceratodus; species Neoceratodus forsteri. The sequence goes on along the minus strand of CM028132.1, from coordinate 425,360,845 downwards.
ACCTACTGATTGCTATCCCCATTTGTAATTTGTATTCTCTGGTGTCTAGTGGCAGCTTTTATCTGCCAATCACTGTTTTTGACTCCCCATAAATAAATTAAATCTGTTCCCTGGTGTCTAGTGGCACCCCTCCACCTGCTGATCACCAGTCTGGCTTTCTCTGGTGTCTAGTGGCACCCCCCACCCACCAATCGCTGTCTGTGTTAGCAATTTGTATTCCCTGGTGTCTAGTGGCAGCCTCCACCCACCGATTGCTGTCCCTGACTCCCCATAAATAAATGTCCTTTATCCCCTGGGATCTAGTGGAACCCCCCTCCTGCTGATCTCTGCCCCCAATTGTAATTTATATTCCCTGGTGTCTAGTGGCACTCCCACCCACTGATCACTGTCTCCAACTCCCCATCAATAAATTAAATTTGTTCCCTGGTGTCTAGTGGCACCCCCACCCACCAATCACTGTTCTGGATTTCCATGTTGTCTAGTAGCACCCCCCCACCAGCTGATCACCATCCCCATTTGCAGTTTGTATTCCTTGGTGTCTAGTGGTACCCCCCCACTTGCTGATCGCTGTCTCTCACTCCCCATAAATAAATTACATTCATTCCCTGGTGTTTGGTTGCAACCCCCCACCCACTGATCACTGTCCCCATTTCAATTTTGTATTCCTTGGTGTCTAGTGGCACCCCCCCATTGTATGAAAAAAACTGAAATAAAGAAAACAATCCCTCGATGGTTTTTTTTTCAAACCTAAAAAAATGATACCCTGGCCAATCAGCCACCCACCACCCCACACACCACAGTACACCTCCACGCACCCTTACTCACCTGAACAAGTTCCAGGTTTGAGATCCTCTCTCAGATCAAAAACACATCTTGCTGCTGGAACTGGCAACTGCAATATGTAGTAGTAGTAGTAGTACATTTTTATTTGATCAGCTGAGGCTATTACAGATCTGTACATAAGATAACAACAGACACTTCATAGTAATAAAAACATTCCACAAATAACATAATATAAAAACTGTCCACACTGAAAAAAAGGAGTAAATAAATGAATTCAAAAAACATTAATTTCACGACAAAACATCAGTGTATAGCAGCAATTTTAGCTCTATGTCTGAGAACCACATTAATAAAATTAATTAGTATTTTAGCACCCTTAATGTTTATAGGATTCATTATAACAACCATGCAGTCCTCAAGTGCAGAGTTCTTTGGTTTGATAAAGTTTGCCAGATATTTCATCCTTCACTTATAGAGAGAACATTCAAATATTATGTGGATTAAGTTCTCCTCCATACCTGCATTACAAAAGCATTTAGAATCAGATTCTTTATGTTGTTTATATCTGATTTCCAGTGTTTTCAGTGGAATCTGGTCGAACCTACATAAGGTTAAAATTCTGCATTCTTTTGGGTCAAGTGGAATGTTAAGCAGATATATGGCCCTTGGTCAAATTTAAGCTGTTGGTACTAGAAGGTAGTTTTCAAGTTAATAAAACTGTTTATTTATTTATTTAGTCTTTGGCTAACAGGTAAGTGCACTGATCCAGGGGACCATTTTCTGGCACGACCCAGGCCAACAGAGTGGCACAACAATATTACATACAGGTGCAGAAGGTACAGGTACAGATAGTACAAAGTGTAATACAGTTTGTTAAAATACAATATTTGAATAGAAAAACGTATTTTATTTCCAATAAAATACACATGGGTAGATTAGAAGATAAATAAATAATTCTTGTAGGAGATAAAAAGTACTGTGCAGGTAAGCAGTTAAGAATTGCTAGGAGTAAACAAGAAAAATTATTGCAAACCTAGATATCAATACTTACCGTACTCTAGTAGGGCACTGGGGTGAGTGAAGATGTAAGTTCAGGAGAACCAACTTGATAGTGACAGTAAGGTAGCAATAGAGGGGTAGAGAAAAAAGGTGTCAGGAAAGTTGAGAGGTTAGGTAGATAGAGGGGGATTATTATTAAGGATTTTGCTCAATAGCGCAGGCACTTGGGTATGGACAGTAATCAGTCTTTGAGTTGGAGCCTGAAAGTGCAGTGTGTGTCGGCAGCACGGAGAGAGAGATAGGAGGTGGTTCCAAAGGTTGGGGGCTGCTACTGACAGTGCTCTTCCACCCATGGCAGAGGAGATTTTTGGTACTTCCAAGGGGGGCACAGAAGACACATGCAGACTTCTGGGAGTGGTTTGGGTCTTTATGAGGGAACAATATGGGGAAGCATCACCAAGTCATGGGATGTTGTCCACCAGGCAGCTTAGGGCATGTTTATGTCAGCTGGAGAGCAGAAGCCAGCCAAGAGATTGATATAGATTGCAGTGGTGCATGGAATATGGGGCCAAGATGGCGAACTGGCAGACATTATTGTAGACTGTGATGAGGCACGAAAAGAGAGCAGAGGACAGACAGGAGTAAATTGGAGCACAGTAGTCAAGAATAGGGAGAAGAGTGCCTTGGGCAATAGGCAGATGGGCCTCTTTAGTCAGGTATTGTTTGAGGCGATAGGCGGCACCAAGTTTTTGGTTCACCCTCTGAGTGAGCAAGTTCACATGCTCTGTAAAAGATAGAGAGAGGTCAAGGGTTACACCCAAGTTTTCCAGCAGGGGTCTATTGGGGGTGAGTACTGTGAGAGTGGAGCCAGATTTAGCAATATTGGCCAGGTAAGGTTTTGACCCAAAAAGCAATATTTGTTTTAGTGTTAACCAGGAGTCTGTGAGAGAGAAACCAGTTATGAGCAAGGCCATTGTTCTGGGATAGGGTGGTGGATATGATGGTCAGCAACTTATCATGAAGAAAATGATGAGATCATCTGCGCAGAGAAGGACCTCACAGGTGAGGCAGTCAGAGGGGAGGGAATTGATGAATATTGAAAACAGTAGTGGATCCAGGATAGAGCCTTGGGGGACACCCGTAGAGACAGGCCTATCAGGGGAGGTCACAGTTCCAACACTAACAAACTGGGATCGGCTGGACAGATAGCTCTCGAACCATAGCACGGTCTCAGGGGAGCAACCAAGTTCCCAGAGTGTAGTGTGAAGAAGGGGGTGATTTACCATATCAAAGGCCTTTGTTAGGTATACAAACACTGCCCCTGTGGCCTTGCCTAGGTCCATATTCCTAAGAGCATGATTGATAAGATGGGCCAAGGCAGATGTGGTGCCGTGAGATTTGCGAAAGCCATGTTGGTGGCCTCACAGCAGGTTGTATTTTGTTACATGGTCAGACAGTTGCTGGTGTATGACCTTTTCCAATAGTTTGGTCAGCTGGGAGAGCAGAGAGACAGGCCAGTAATTGTCAGGAGAGAGGGGGTCACTGGCTTTATGGATGGGGATGACCTTGGCTAGTTTTCAGGAATCTAGCATAGTGGATGTGGTCAGTGCCAGATTTGAAATATAGGAAAGCGATATGGAGATAGCAGGGGCAACAAGCTTAAGTAGGGCAGGGAAAATCCCATTGCTACCAGGACTACCATGGGTAGGGAGAGTTTTTAAGAGTTTAGCAGTGTCTATGGCAGAGATTTCCTTAGATTAAAAAGGGGGGAGGAGGGAGTGCTGGACACAGGGGGGGGTTCTGGATGAGTGGAGTTGGCAGGATACTGAGGGAGAAATTTGCTTATATGGTCCTCAAAATTGGTAAATTTTAAATTGAATGCTAGGGCAACGTCAGCTGGGTCGGTTAGCATGCCAATGGGTGACCTCAGATGCACTGTGGCATTTTGGGATCGTGGATGGAGTAAGGAGTTTATGATGTTCCAGAAATGATGAGGGTCCCCAAGACTATTTTGTTGTTGCTTCCTGAGAAACTCATGTTTCAATACTCTGGCATTTTTTTTGCATTGGTTTCTTAGCCATCTGAAATCATTCCATAGTGCAGTGGCCTGGGACTTTTTGTATGCAGTCCAAGGTTTTTCTCTGACCTTTCTCAAGGATAGAAGTTCTTTTGAAACCAAGGGGGTACAGCCACCCCTCACTTTCCAGGTAGCGAGGGGGTAATAATGGTCTTGTAAGTGAAGAAGGGCCTTGGTAAATAAGTCAATGGCTGCTATAGCATCTTTGAGGGAGAATAGGGTCATCCAGTCAATTGCTCTTGCATCCTAGATAAGGGAAGGGATAGCAGGGCAGTTGAAATTGCGGAAGGAGATGAGTTTGTGAGGGGGCGTTCAAACTTGGTGGCCCATTTGATAAAGATTGAAGAGTGATCATTGATAGAATCAGACAGGGTGCCATCCTGGAGTATCTTGTCTTCGTGGTTCGTGACTACCCAATTAGGGAAGAAGTGGTTTTGGGTCCAGGAGTTCAGTCTGGTAGGAATGGAGATAACTTAAGTCAGGTTGTGCTGCTTTAGAAGGTTTGTATAGTCAGTATTAAGTGAGCTTAACCAATTAAGGTTAAAATCCCCAAGGAGGACCGTGTCTCTGTGAGGGGAGAGGTTGCCTAGCCCATCCAATAAGCTATCAAGGCCAACAGTGCCCTCTTTGGTGGGGTTGTAGAAGCACCCCACAAACATCTTCTTTGTGTGGCCCAGGCTCATTTCAGCAAAGAACCACTCACTGGGTGATGTGGGGTTAGAGTAGTGAATTGCAGAGGCAGATAGGGGTTCTCAGAAATAAATTGCCATGCCTCCATCTTTCTTTTTGTCTGGTCTGTCCTGGCATAGCAGAGAGTAACCAGGGAGGTGGTAGGTGTTTTCTGGGATAACCGGTTTCAGCCATGTTTCAGAGAGGCCAAGAATGTGTGGGTTGTGAAGAGCCACCCAGGCCTCCAGGTCAGGAATTTTTTTTTTTTTGGAGGGGGTGGAGGCTACCTAAGTTAATGTGGGCAATTTTCAGTCCAGAATAGTCTGGCCACCCTTGGGTATTGGGTAACGCATTAGAATTTGTGGGACCAGGGTTGCTTTCTATATCTCCTGCTAGTAAGAGATTTCTATCATTGGTATATGCAATGTTCATTAGTCTGGCTTTTAACAATTTCTTATATGAATTAGAGATTATGATACTCTTGGATAAGACTTGCCATAAAATGCCACATATTTACTAATTTTAAGAATTCTTGTAGATTAGTCAGCCACGTAGAGCCTTTCTGCAAATGTGCCTAAGATATTTTTTTCTCATAATCTGGGCTATAAGTAATTTAAAGAATTAAGAATATACAGCCAAAAACATAGACTTCGCCATTTAGCCAGATATTTTTAAGGGACCCTTCCCAATTCATCTCTAACCAGTTGTTCAGGACAAGAGTTACTGGTCCTGAGAATACGTTGGTAGACAAGTGAGAAGGAAATTTCAGTGGATGGGCTCCAGGCATCTCCCCATACTTCTGCACCATATAGTAGAATAGGATTACATTAAGCCTTCACTGCTTTTAGGGCTGGAAAAAATGTTCTTCGCTCATATGTGTGATTAAATCTTTTGATGGCTTCAAGGTTTTGTTTCACTTTTTTAGTTTGTGTTTTAATATGAGTTGCCCACTGACCATTAGATGTAAATGTGTTTCCCAGGTAACAGTATTCCTTGACAAGGCCTAGCTTTTGATTGTGTATGTAAAAATGTACATATTTCCTAGCTGCAAAAATCATGATTTTAGATTTTGAGTAATTTATCTTTAATTTGTGTTTAAGACATAATTGGGAAAGTGATTAAGTATACGCTGTAGTACAATCTGAGACAATGAGACTAATACCATGTCATCAGCATATGCAAGCGCCAGGCAGAGGGTGCTGCTAATTTTAAGAGAGTGAAATTATTGATTGTCAATGTCCAACAATATTTTGTTCATATAAATGTTGAAGGAGTGAAGGCACTAACAAACAGCCCTGCTTCACCCCTTGATTTGAGTGAAACAGGGCTGAAAGAGATGCCTGAGTGTTTAATCTTATGCAGGACTTATTGTGTGAGTAGAGCTATAAAATTGGTAGCAGCAAATCTGTGGGGAAATTCAGTTTCTGAAGCTTTTCCCGTAATAGGCCTTTGTCTATAGAATCAAATGCAGAGGTAAAATTGATATAGGCAGCATACAATTTTACTTTCTGTTTATGCACGTATTTTTCAATCAGATGACAGAATGTGAATATGTGATCAATTGTAGACATATCACTTCTAAATCCTGCCTGTAAGGGATACAAGATATCTTAGCTCACATCCATTCTTGTAGTTTTATTTATTCCCTGATGTCTAGTGGCACCCCCACACGTTGATTGCCATTCCAGCTTTCCCTGGTGTCTAGTGACACCCCCCCCAACTAGTTGAACACAATCCCCATTTGCAGTTTGTATTCCCTGGTGTCCAGTGGCATCCCCACCTGCCAATTGCTGTCCCTGACTCCCAATAAATAAATTACATTTATTCTCTGGTGTCTAGTCGCACCTGCTGATCATCGTCCCTGTTTCAGATTTGTATTTCCTGGTGTCTGATGGCACCTCCACCCTCTCATGTATGAAAAATCTGAAATAAAGAAAACGGTCCCTCAATGGTCTTTGTTTTTTTAAACCTGTAAAAAATGGTCCCTCCCTGATCATTCCCCCACCTCCCACCACCTAACACACCCCCCAATACACCCTCCCACACACTCACTCACTTGAACAGGTTCCAGGTTCAAGATCCACTCTCTGATTGAACACACTTCTTGCTGCTGGAACCAGAGACTGTAATATGAGAAACTAAGGTAAATGTGGTTCAATGTATTTCAATGGGGGTTTCAACTCTGGTGCATAACTTTGCCATTTTTTTATATTTTGACCCCAAATTTTCAACATAGTCTTTCAGGGACCCCACCTTATGAAAAATAGGACTGTTGTTATGCAACACCTGCCCAAAAGGTGATTTCATGTTTGCTTGGATAATTAACCTTTCAGGTGGGATTTGGATAATTTTTTCTACCCTTGTTCCTGAGATGGCATCATAAGAAGGCTATGTTGAACATTTGGAGTCAAAATATGTAAAAATGGCAAGGTTCTTGCCATTCATTGCAATTTCACTATACACGCTCGTAACTTTGTTAAATTTTACATATTTTTACCCCAGATTTTCAACACAGCCTTCTTATTACCCAACCTCATGTATATCACAACTGTCATTTTTCAAATCCTGGCCAAAATGTGTTTTTGCACCTGTGGCACAGATAGGCATTGCAGTTGCGCAGAATTACATTTTGGTGGGATTCAGACATTTTCTGTACCAAGTACATGCAGCAGGGTAATAAGATGGCTATGCTGACTATTTGGTCACTGCTACCCTATAAATGGAATTGCAGGGCCTGGTGGGCCATGCGCTTCCACAGCTGCATACTTATACGCATCTATGGAGGGATGGAACTGCAGGGCCTGGAGGGCCTTGCACTCTCACTGGCAAATAAGGATACAATTATACTATCTCAAAAAGTAAGGAAATAAATAACAAAAAACTGTGTTAATGCTCTAGTTAGGGTTACAGCCACAAAAGTAGGGAAATGTGGTGTTAGGGTTTCAAAAGCTAACTCCCCACCACCACCCTGCACAGACCAACAGGCATCTGGGTTTTTTCTTGGGGTCGTCAGCCCTAACGCTCACCCCATTCTCTTATACTGTACCAATGTCCACTTATTTACTTATGGAATGAGGTGAACATTAGTGCTGATGACCCCAAAGCACCCCCCCATGCCTATTTTTTTTAAAGAAAGTTTTTTATTGTTTTTAATTTAGTTCATTGTCCTTTTTTTAATACAGCATTGTATAAAGCTTCTTTTTATCCTTCATATATACACCTTTACTTATACATATAAGGTTTATCAACTTAGAATCCTATCCTTAATTACATTTTAAACATTACTAACATGTAGGATAATGAACCCCTTGAACCCCTCTCCACCCACTCATGTTATAAAATCAGTGGAGTACTACCTTCATTTTATAATTTTAAGAGGGGTGGTAATAATACCATGATTTCATTCCTAGCAGTATTTTCATAGTCTTCCAGATCTTCGATTATGTATTTCAGTTTTTCAAATAACATTGATTCTTTAAAGGTGTACCACCACTCTTGGTTAATATCTGTTGGGAGACTTTGGCTGTTCCATTTGTTTTAAATAATTATTTCTAATGCCAAAGCACCTAAAGTGATTCTTTTTTGCTGAGTTATGTTAACTCCTATTGAGTCATATAAGTTAAATAGCAGAATTGTTTCCTTACATGGAATTTCTTTATCTATAATTTTGGATAGCTCTTTTAGTTATTTTACTCCACCATGTATTTATTACTGGGCATAGCCACAAGTTGTGAAGTAACATGCCTGTTTGGTTACATTTATGCCAGCATTATATTGAGTAAGCAATGTTAATTTTTGCCAAGAAGCTAGAGGCTATGTATGTTCAATCAATTAATTATTTTTTGCCATAAACTCCTGTTCTTGGCAGATATTATATTTTTATTGCCATTATTTTTTATTGACTTCCATTGATAGCCTTGTAAATTCAATCATAATTACATTTCCCATGATTTATCTTGCTTAGTTTTATGTGGGATGATGATTAATTTGTAAAACATAGATAAGCTTTTTTTGTTGATAAAATCAATTTTTCTTCTCTTTCCATTATTTTTGATCAATTTCGTTCATCAATTTTATTTTAATTACAAAAAGCTTTAAATTCCTTAAAAAGGGTTGAGTATGTGATATCATTTTTTATTTTAAGGTTCACAACTACATTTTTATACTCAGTGTGTGCTAAAAACTGATTTAGATGTTTCCAAAGGTTGACTCCTTCCTTTTGTAGTAATTTATATATTTTAAGTACTTCCAAGTTGCTATGGGTAGAATTTATGGTACAAGGAGCATGAAGCCAAGGAATATTTGTTTCTTTTAGTTTTAGTTTGACTTTTTTTGCCATCTCATATACCTGGTGGGGTAACACTTGATCTTTCAACCTCTTGTAGTCAGAGGAAAACAATATATAATTTAATTGTATATAGGAATGATTCTGTACATTCAGATTTAAAATTTCCTCTAGTAAGGGATATGTATCATTTTTTAGGTAAGATGAGCATTCCCACATTAATACCAGAACTTGTGCTAATAAGTAAGAGTAGGGGTCTGGGCAGTCAAAGCCTCCCTTCTTAATCAGAAGAATCATTGTTTGCCATGCTATTCTTGGTTCCCCCCACCACAGAACTTTTGAAAAAAGTTATTTTCAGATCAGAAAACCATTTTTGATTAGGTGACTCAATCATTGATGGCAGGACAATGATTAAGTGTGGTAACACCATCACTTTTATATTCTGGACTCACCTACATAAAAACAATGACAGTTTATTCCATATGGCAAGTTTGCACACCATTTTTCTTCAGCTTTTTTTGTAATTAATTTTGATAGTGTTGTCTACCTGATTTGTTAGAATAATTCCTAAATATTGATTTGATTTACTTTATTACATTTTTGTAATGACAGATATTCCTGATCTATTCTGCTTTTTGTTAATTGCATTATCATTGGTTTTTGTTCATTTAACTGGTAACCAGAAAAGTATGCAACTCATTAATGATATTCAATAAATATTTTATTGAATTATTCAAGTCTGAAAAAACTACAAGTGTATCATCCACAAAAACACTAAGTTTGATTTCTGCGTTTTGATGTTGGATTCCTTTAGTATAAAGACATTTCCTTAGTGTATTTAGAAGTGTTCCAAACATACAATCATCTAAGGAGGGGGAGGGTCAAAGACCACAGTTTCGTTGCAGAGGCAATGGGGGGGAGAAGTTGACACCTGTCCATTCAGCAGTGGAGAGTGTTCTGGAAGAAATCACAAAGCTGAATGTGGATAAGGCCATGGGGTCAGATGGCATCCACCCAAGGACATTAAAGGAGCTGTGAAGGGAACTAGCAGCACCTCTGGTGATCCTGTTCACAGAATCACCCAACAGAGGACTGGAAGAGGGCACATGTAGACCCACTGCACAAAAGCAGCAGTAGGGAGGAAGCAGGGAACTACAGGCCAGTCAGCCTCACCTTATTGGTGGGAAAGATAATGGAGACACTGCTGAAAGAAAGGATAGTGACACATATGGAATCCAGAGGTGCTCAGGATCTGAGGCAAAACAGATTCACAGCAAGACGGTCATGTCAAATGAATCTAATAGATTTTATGATTGGGTGACTAGTGAAATAAATCAGGGAGGGGTGGTAGACATTGTCTACCTAGATTTCAGCAAAGCCATTGACACCATCCAATATAGAAAGCTGATTAACAAGATGGGTAGTCTGGGCATGGGAGACAAGGTGGTGAACTGGGTTAAGAACTGCTTAACAGACAGAAAACAGAGGGTGATGGTAAATGGGGTACAATCTGGTGCAAGGAGGTGACCAGTGGGGTACCACAGGGATCAGTACTAGGACCAGTCCTGTTCAATGTCTTAATCAGTGACCTTGCAGAGGGGCTGGAAGCAAAGGCCTGCCTGTTTGCAGATAACACCAAGAGCTGCAACAGGGTGGATACTCCAGAAGGCATGTAGAAAATGAAGAGGGACCTGGAGAAGCTTGAGAGATGGTCAGAGATGTGGCAGCTGAGGTTCAATGCAAAGAAATACAAAATAATGCACCTGGGTAGAGGGAACCCTGGGGAGAAATACAGGTTGCGGGGAGGAGCTGACTGTCACCAAAGAGGAAAGGACAAGAACAACATCTGGATCTCTTAGATGGACTACTGACCCTCATCCAGAGGGCAGGCCTCAAATGTAACCCTGCAAAAGCACAACTGTGTCAGAAAGAGGTACTCTTTCTGGGCCTGAGGATAACAGACCAAGGCCAAAGCCCTACCTGGAAGAAAATACAAGGACTGCAAGATCTACCACTGCCTACCAGTGTGGCTACCCTTAGAAGGTTTCTAGGTATGGTAAACTATTCTAGAGATTTTATTTGTGATTTTGCTCAGAAGGCCGCCCCCTGTATGAATTACTGAAAAAGGATGTCTCCTGGAATTGGGATCCCATTCACACCCAAGCTGTGACATCACTGAAACAGGCCTTGGCCTCAGCTTCAGCTTTGGTTTCACCCCAATCCAGCCCTGCCATTCCATCTGGAATGTGCCACCTCTGACATTGCTATGTCTCAAGTATTGGCCCAGAAGGTCCATGGCACCCTGAGACCCATTGCATATGCATCACAGCTCTTGACCCTAGTGGAACAGAAATACAGCCTTTGTGAAAGGAACCTTCTGGCCACATACTGGGCTGTCAAGCACTTCCTGTATATCATTGGGTAATCCCCCTTGATCATTAATACAAACCACACCCCAAAAACCTTTTTGCTATCAGGCAGAGTAAAGGATGGGTCAGTCTCCAATATCAGGCTGACACACTGGTCCCTCCTTCTCCAGGACAGAGACATTAAGGTCCACCCAACCAAAATGCGATCCATACTGGTGCATGGTATCCTCTTCCAAGGAGAACCCCATGAATGTACACTGCAGCCACCTTATCTACCAGATCCAGGTCCTTTTCTTCCTGCTACACCACAACTACTTGAGAACACCTCACTGTGTCATGTCTTTACGGATGGCTGAGCTTCCTACTACCAGGGAGAACGGAGAGCAGGAATGGGCATATTAGTCATTTACCCTTTTGGTAACACTGTTAAGATTTCTAAGTGTTGCAGTGTGGAATCATCACAATATGCAGAGATGGCAGTGGTGGCCTGTACCCTCAAGTTCATCCAGCATGGAACTGAGGATACTATTATTTTAACAGACTCTAACTGAGTTTACTGTTCCCTTACAGAATTTCTTCCTTTCTGACAGAAGAACTCCTTTACCTCCTCAGATGGCAGCCCAGTGAAACACAAGGAACTGGTAATATACATTCATTCACTGGCAGAGAAGTTTACACACAAATTCTATGTACACAAAGTTAAGGCCCACTCCATACACAACCCCTATCATGCCTTCAATGACACTGCTGACACCCAATGCAAAGGAAGGGGCCTGAGCGGGGGGACACCTGAGTGATGGACCATCCAGAGGCCAGAGCGGCCATACACATTGCAGCATTCAGGAAGAAACCTGAACCCTTTTCCCCCTTGGATTTGTCAGAAGCCCAGCATGCTGACTCTGAACTCAAAGATGTGTTCAGATTCCTGGACAAAGGTACTGAGAAGAGCCTACCTACCCACAACCCCTACCGAAGGCATGAAGGTAAGTTATGCCTGTCCCCTGATGACAAGCTCATCTGGTATCAACCAGATGACACCCCCACCAAATTGTGGGTGGTTCCTCATCATCTTAGGTCTGAATTTCTGCACCAAGTGCATGATACCCCTTACTGGTGGACACCAGGGACTGGAAAACACACTCCAAAGGCTCAAGACCACCGCCTGGTTGCCTGGTGTCATCAAGGATGTCAAACAGTACATAGACAACTGCCTTGTTTGTGTGCAAAACAACCCCATCCATACCAAACATAATGTCAAGCTACTACCACAAAGGCATTCTGGCCCTTGGCATGCCATGCAGTTCGACTTTATTGGTCCCCTGACCAATACCAGCAGAAATAACAAGTACGCCCGTGTGGTAACTGATCTCTTCTCTAAGTGGGTTGAAGCTTTTCCCACTAAGACATACACTGCTAAAACCACTGCCAACATCCTGGTGGAACAGATTTTCTCCAGGTGGGGCCTACCTCTCAAGGTAGACTCTGACAAAGGAACCAGTTTTACAGGTGAGTTGATGAAAGAAGCCCTTGAACTCTTCTGAGTTCATCAGAAGTTCCACATACCCTACCATCCACAATCCTCAGGTCAAGTAGAGAGAGCCAACAGACAGATTAAGAAAATACTTTCCAAATCCATTGAGGACAATTCCAAGGATTGGGATTCCCTACTGCTGTTACTCCTTATGGCAATTAGGGGTACACCCTCAGTCACCACCCAGTTGACACCCTTTGAGGTGATGACTGGTAGACAAATGAGATTACTTGAATACCTGCTGTTTGACCTGCACACCCCCACTGCAGACCATGTCTCAGTGGACCAATATGTTAAAAAACTCAGACAAGACCTCATACACACTCATTTGTATGCTGCTAATTGCATGGGTAAGGTCCAGCAATAGTCCAAAATTCAGTTTCATAAACATGCACAAGAAGTGGATTGGCAAGTTGGGGATCAGGTAATGGTTCTCAGATTTGCACATCCCACACATTCCTTCTCCAATAAGTGGGAAGGACCCTATCCCACTGTCAACAAGATCAGTAGGGCAGTCTATCAGGTTAAAGTCATGCAAAACAACAAACTGACTGACAAATGGTTACATGCAAATCAGCTGAAACTGTATAAAGGAGTATAATTACTTTTCCTCACCCCCATTGGGTGGAATAGTACTGATTTACTAATGTTTGACTTTCCTTTTCAGATACACTAACAAGATAGCTATTTTGTTCCATTTTCTCCTCATCTCAGGAGTTATCCCCCCACATCCAAGGCATGGTAAAGCACCTTCTTCCTCACCTTGATCCACCTACAACTACCCCAGAGGGAGTCTCCATCAATATTCCAGACAATTTGATTACTGTCTAGGAAGGTTCAGATGCCTACCTTACTGCCGTGGTTATTGCTCCTGATAAATCTACCCTACAAATTGAGTGGCAAACTAAATCTCAAGGACAAATACTCCCCGTGGCCAAGCTCTCCAAGGGAACTTTCCATAGATGGCCCAAAGCAAAATTATCCCCAAATAGTACTTTGTCCTTGCTCCAAACCTCTCTTAGACATTCTGGTTTATACAGTATCACTGCCTTAATTGACCCCTCATATTGTGATTCATTGTCTAAAAATTCTGCCAGGAAATTTTGTGCGTACACAACATGGAATCAGCTGCCATGTATTTATCTGTGTTACCCCTACTGAGAAAGAGCTTTTGGGATGTCCAAAACAACCCCCTGGTCCTCATAGTGGTCTCACAGTCATTGCTTTACCTGGCTCACTTATTAACAACTTACAATTTATGCATATACCTGTTTTGTTTAACTTGACTTACTGGAATATGAAAGAAGTTTGGTATGTGTCATACTACTAATACATCATTGTTTTATAGTACTCTGTTACTTGATGGCTTAGCAGCTTTTCAGATTTGTAACCAAGACCCTATTGCCAGGGTACACACCACCGAGCTTAGAGGCAATTTTAGGAGAAAACCTAATACAAATGATCAAAGTCATAAATGTAATACCTGTGACACATCTGATGTCACTGGTGCCACAGGCACCGTCACTGGTGTTTTTGGTACAGCAATGTCCATCTGGAATAAGGTTGACACATCACATTCACCAAAGTTTCAGACTGGTCTGGTGAATGATATTATACCCCCATTATTTCATGGTGTGGATGGCCTTAGTCAGGAAGAAAGATACACTGTATGCAATATGCACGATATTGCTAAGGCATTTTCAGATTCTAATAATAAGATTAATGCACTAATTGCACAAATCAATAAAGAAGCAGATAAGCAATACATTGCCTGTGAAGTATTATGCTCAACCTATGGCTCTTACATTATCACTACCATCAACAATCTCTTCCATGATCTAGAATCCGGAAGAATCCCTGATATCATACATCATAGACGTATCTCTAAATGGTATTGTCCTCATTGCAAATCCCCTGTGTTGCCATGTGTATGCTACAGTCTTTAACTATTCCAATTTCTACTGCTAGGAATTTGGGTTTTGTGACCAGGCACCCTGATACTGATCCTTGTTTTACTTCTAAGAAATGTTCAATTAAGGATACTATGTTTGTGTCTTTGACTGTTTCTTTACAACGTTTTGATCCTACTACAGCTATATTTGATAAACTTGCATCTGTACACTCCATTGGGCACCCTGATGAAGTCATCTACAGAGAGCACCTCGATTTGCCTTCTCTATTGGTTTTCCATCCTCTTCTGGTCGCGTGGGTCTCGCTGCACACGGACTGCTGTGCGAAGAAAGGGTATATTTATTTGTGTTGATGTGATGTATTTGACGTTATTAAACCTGTATGTGGCTATTCCTCAGACAGTATCGATTGGTCCTTTTCCATGGACGATGACATCACCACTAATGGCACAGAATATCAGAACTCAACATCTGCTTCAGACGATTGCAAGTTGTACAAGCCTTTTCGGAAGGAGGTTCACCGCCTGTCAACATGAATTTCCAAACAGACTTATACTTACCAAGTACAGTTGCAAAAATGGAGACTGCCTACAGTGAAAATGTTATATAATTCAGATGGTGAATATTGTGTGGTAACTAATTACAAACGTTTTAAGTACAGAGAACAGACGTTCTATTGATGCTCCCAATTTTTGTTTTGTCCCACATCAGACAACTATTATTGGGCACACAGTTATTACCCCTGTACCCCTGTCCCCATTATGGACCCTGATGTCATTGATGGTAACCCTGATTATCTGCTTACTCTTTCAGAGTATTTACCTTACTTTAATGTACACATTAATCATTTAACTCTGACATTACCTCAAGGGCATAAACAAGGTGCAGGTGGGGGATCTCTTCCAATGTAGAAAAAGTACAAGAACAAGGGGGCATAGTATGAAATTGGAAGAAGGTGGATTAAGAGGTAATGTGATGAGATTTTTCTACACAGAAAGGGTAGTTGACATTTGGAATAGTCTGCCACAGGAGGTAGTGGGGGCAAGCACAATGGAGGGGTTTAAGCATGCCTGGAACAGGCACAAGGGAAGCTTGAGAAGGAAGGGATTGATGAAAAGTCATTGATCACATAGGGTCAGTGGCCATATACAATGTATAGGGCCTACAGGCAGACTGGATGTGCCTAGCAGTCCTTATCTGCCAACAATTTCTACGTTTCTGTGTTAATAGGTCAAATGCCTTACTGGCATCCAGTGACAGAACATAATACATATTCTGTAATTGCTGTACATATTCTATTGCAATTTGAATTATTTTATGGCTGAAGCTGCAGTTCTGTTTGGTACAAAACCATGTTGAACTGGGTGGATGTGGAGGGATATCATTGGTAACAATCAATTGGCTGTAGATTTTGTTATGAGATGTAGATTTTTGGAATAAATCTATTTGCATTTCAACTAGGGCATGGTCAGATAAAAATAATGAATGTATGTAAATGTTTTCTACTTTTGAGATTAAATTAATAAAAATGAAGATATAATGCAGCCATGTAAAATGTTTATTCTTTTTATCATGGTATGTGAATTCCTTAGCTGTGGGGTTATGTACTCTCCAGGGGTCTATTAAATTATTCTCTTCCAAAAATACATTGGCCCAGATATTCAAACTGCACCCAAAAAAGTGTGCAACAGCAGGAGCAAGCTCAAGTCCATTGCACCCATGTGCAAGAGGCGCGATATTCAAAAACTGCGCAGGCCAAGATGCGCCTAGAGCTGATGACTGAATATCGCACCACCTGCACCATAGTGCAACTAGGGAGGTGAAGCTAAGCATATCTTATGCACCATAGCGCAACAAGGGATGTTCAGCTGAGCAGTGCAGATGCACCATAGCACAACTAGGGATGCCCCCCAGCAGCAGGGCAGCAATGCAACAGCACAACCAGGGATGGAGGGGCCCACCACCCATGCCACAGGTGGGCAGAGGAACACACAGCAGAACAGACATCGTCCCCCCACACCCCATGCACTGCACAACTGGGGGGAAGGCTGGAATAACCACTGGCCCATGGAGACCAGCAACCAACTCACAGCTGGGCCATGGTGCCCCATCACTCCCCCTGGCAAGCTGTGACCAGCACACAAGGAGAGCTGACCACCCTGTGCCACACCATCCCACCGATGCAAAGCACATCCTGCACCGTGACCCCCAGACACCCTGCCCAGGAGCAGTGTCCACCAGTGCAGGATACCCCATGCATGCCACTACCCCCACTGTGACAATGCAACCCTGTGCACCACAGAACCATGCAAGGCAGCCCCACCATGAGCACTCATCAGCGGGTGGCAGCACACAGTGATGCAATGACTGCATACATAGTGCACCACACACATCCCCCCGAGGTACAGCTGAGAGACCGACCACGCGTCGGCACACGAGGTACCCCACACATGACAGGGCATGCCCCGGACTCCACCACCAGTGGTACAGCACCCTACACAACCTCCCAAGGACACACCCTGACCCAGCACTGGCCACAACAGCCAGCGCAGACACCCACAGTGGTGCATGGAAGCATGCACCACACAGGATGCAACACAGTGCATGGACAAACACCCACCCATACCCAAGGGCACACCAACACAGGGACGCAGTAGTGGGGCAACCAAGCCCCCAGCATGTGGCCATGGAAACTGTGTACATAAGGCCAGCACTCATCCATGGCACAGGAGTGCCAGCCACCCTGCGCAGGCACTGTGGAGCTGCACACCACCAGCATTTGCCCAGAGCACAAGTGACAAACAGTGGTGCACATCCCCTGCAACACACACAAGCCACAGCATGGAGGTGGGACAACAACAGTGGAGGCCACAGTGTCACCCGAGGCAGACATGCACCACACCAGTGACAGGAGGCAACCCAGCATTGTGACGGGTCCTGCATGGACAGCCACCACTGACATGCCAGTGGACTGTGCAGGTCACAGACATGCAAGGATGTCAGCTGCACAGGCCATGGATGGGCTGACTGGTGCACCATGGACACAGAGCATGCACCATGGACCACTGCACACAGTCATCCAGTGCACAGGGAACAACACAGACACCACAGACAGTGACTGATAGCTACTCCCACACCATAGTCACTTCCCCATGGACACACACACAAGTACATGACTGCACCACCCCTGATGTCATGCACACCACTGCAGCTGAGGACCTATAGCCCGCTGCAAAACACAGACCCCCACATTAGGTATATCAAAGCAAATGTATTGTAAAAAACACACAAAACTATTTACAGATATATACAAAAGGTTGGGGGGAGGGCCACAAACAAGGTGGGGGTGGGTAAGGGGCAGGAGTGGACAAATGGTAGAGGGAAGGAGGGGTGTGAGGGTGGGTCCGGGGGTACGGAAAATCAGGGGCATTAGGATGCTCATCGAGAGCCCCACTCCCCACTGTGGCTGCTCCTCCTGCCATGCCGCCGTCTGACTCCCACACAGTGAATCCTCTCCAATATTTCCAGGGAGGCCCTAGCCACCTGCAGTATCTCCTGCAGCGTCCATCTGATGGCTTGCAACTGCCATCCACCTAGGACAAGGGAGCAGAGTCAATAGGTGTGAATGCACAGCCCCATGCAGCCCACCCACTGGGCATGGCATACGGCCATGGGACATGCCTCTGTGATGGTGTGTGACCACTCACAGTGATTGCATCCACAAGATCTGCCCACCCAGGTGCACACAACCATGCGGACCACTGCACACACCCACTGGACAAGTCCTGCACAGCACCACCGTGGCTGTTCAGTGACATGGCTATGTGGTGCGAAGGCAGCGGCACAGCCAGGTACCTGGTGCATGAATGGACCACCATTCATGCACTCCCAGACATGCAGTGCCACTGGACAGTGCTGACTGTAACAAGTTGCGTGCATGGCAGTGGTGTCAATGGATGGTGGCCATGCCCCGCTGCCTGTCCTGTTACACAGCATGCAATAGTAATCATGGATGTAAGGCACTCACCATTGTCAGGCTGGTCCCTCTGCCTCTGTGGACCTTCGCCCCTCCCGGACTGACAGTCCTCCTGCTGGCGACTCCTATCCCTCACCAGCCGTGGCTCATCTGGGCCTAAGGTGCAAATATGGAGAGAGGAACATCAGTACAATCCTGTAAATCCCCCTCCCCCCATGTGTGTGCAATCCCACACAGCCAGACCCATCCCACACCCTGATACCACCACGGCCAACACCGGACGGTCCCCCCCCATGTTCCGGCCACATGCAACCGTGATACCCATATGGAAGATAAAAGTGTATGGATGTTGCACCTACCTGGCCGTGGCACCGTGCCCCTCCTGGCACATGCCAGCAGGTGGGCAAGCAGGTCTGGGTCCCTCCATCTCAGGTCCCCATATCTGTGGCGACACTGCTCTGCCTTCCGCCACATACCAGTGGCCTCCTCCAGGGCGTCGGCCACCTCCTACCACACCTGACTCCTGGACCTGTCCAGGGGTGTCTCACCAAATAGTGGGCCAACAAGTGGCTCCACAATGGCAACCAAGTTTGCCATCTCTACCTGGCTCCACTGGACTGCTCTCCTCCGTGCCATCTCTATTGCTCGGTTGAGTCAAAATGGCGCTCTGCAGCGTGGTTCCACCATGTGCAGATGCTGCACGGTACAGTGCTGCCATTCCCTATCATGCTGTCACCGATCAGCATGATAGTGGTGCACCCATGCCTGACGCATGGTGCCTAGTGGGCAAAGCTTGGGCACAGGGTCAAGGGTCTCTGGCGCACGGACAGCCACAGCGCTACTGGAACCTAATTGGTCTAGCGTGATTGGGTGCCTGTGTGCCACCTCCTGTAGTGGCCTACCACACCGTTGCCCCAGTGCACCTATGACGCCCCAGTGCCACAGCGCTGTATGGGTGAACAGTGCTGTAGTGCCACTGGCACAATGGTGGCCATGCCCTGCATTGTCTCTCATGCACAGCACATCAGCAGCATGGCAGGCACCTGCGTCATCAACCCGGGCATGCACAGTTAGGTGTGTACTGCGCATGTCACAGAACTGCACCCTTGGCTCAGCACGTTCAACACAATTGCGTAAAGTGCAAAAGCGCGATATTCAGCCGTCATATGCAAATCAGCTAATCAGCCATTCAATGGCGCAGCCACTGCATTTGCATCCACATAAAGATGCGCCTCGCCTCATTTGTCACCTGTCATTCTCACAGGTTGAATCATGACCGAGCGAGTCATGGAGGAAGAGGAACAGAGTTGTGGGAGGAGGAGGAGGCCACATTTCATGAAGGCCGAGATGGATGCCCTGTTCAAGGCCTATCTAGACCAGGAGCGGCTTCTCAGCGGACACCAGGGAACACCACAGGCCTGTGCCGCTGCATGGGAGGAGGTGGTGAGTGCTGTAAACCTGCATGGCAGCCACCGGCACTCCGTGCAGGAGTGCAAGAAGAAGATGGGCACAGACAGGAGGAGAATTAAGGAGAAGGTGGCTGCCATCAGGGCAGCACGATCTGCGACAGGTGGGGAACAGCTGGAGGTGCTATGCCTGACCCCACAGGAGGGGAGGGTTGCTGGCAGCATGAAGCGTTGCACCATTGAGGGTGTTCCGGGTGGTGGTAGGTCATGGTCTGTCTATTGGGGGGGACAGGGTAGGTCACATGCAGTAACGCGACTTTGTTTTCCCTTACAGCTCCTGAGCATCTGCATGGGTCAGTGGTGGTGGTCCTCTCCTCTGAGGCCAGTCAGATGGAGATGGAGGAGGGCCCATCCACCTCCACAGGAATACGTGGCTCAATGCGACGGTGGGCCCACCTGGATGTCCAGACTGATGTTGTTGGAGCAGGTGTGGAGGAGGCCCTGCCCATGTCCCAGCATGCCAGTGTCCACTGATGCCAGCATGCTGGGACTTGGGTTGGTGGCAGGTCTGTCACCGATGATGATGTCGCTAACGTCATGGGCAGTGACACGTATGTGCCACAGGATGGCCACACAGCAGGTAACATAGCACCCATGGCTGTGGGTGGTGCCACTGTGGAGGCCTGCGTGTCATCACAGTCCCAGCCTGTGCCTATCAGCACCGGTGGGGCAGCACTGGTGTGTGTACAGGACAGTGGGACTGTTGCAGCCACTGCAGCAGCACCAGTGAGCCCTGGGGAGTGGCAGCTGGAGGGGCAGCATCAGCAGTTGGCCAATGGGCTTGGGGGTACAGTGTCAGGGGGTGGCGTCAGTGCACTGCCTGTGGACATGCCCAGGCCTGGTCCTGGTGTGCAGAGCCCACCCTCAAGGGGTGTTGAGCATCAGGGCCGTGCACACCCTGAGGGACAGCATGCCGATCAGGGAGATGACCTCTTGGATGAGCACGCCCGCATACTGCAAGCAACAGTCAATCAGCGGATGCGGCTTGTGATGGTGGCGGATGCACTGAGTGTGGCTCTGGAGTGGGCAGAGGAGCATCGCAGCAGAGAAACCGCTCTGCTTCTGGCAGGGATGGACTGGATGCGGGAGGATGTGACCGCTGCCATTGACAGGCTGACACATACAATCACAGCTGCCATGGCCACAGGGGGCACATAGTTATTTGTGGCGCAGACACCGCGCAATGCAATGTCCACCCCAGTTCCCGGCATCATGCGACACCATCCTTGTCGACACCGGGTTCAGCTGTGGGCATCCCGAGCACGCCTGGTGCAGGCATGTTCGGTGTGCTGCAGACCCCTGAGCGAGCATGGTCATGTTCACGCAGTGGAACCCCTGGCGGACCATCAGTGCCACCCCATGAGGCCAGTGGTCAGCCTGTCAGTGCTGGTGGGTCTCAGTGGAGCCGCCCATGCATCTGTGGTGGCCGGGGCATTGTGGCACGTGACTGACCTGTCTCACAACGTGGCTACTGTCTGATGCTGCCCTGTGTGCATTGTGTTATTCAGCGGACAATGCACGGGTGGGTACCTGGCCCTGCACGCAGACACACAGTCCATCTGCACACCCTCCTGGCTGCTGTCCGCAGTTGCGTGTGCATGATGATGCCTGCTTTGCGCTGTACACCAATGTGCAATGGTGCCCAGCATCTGACACACGCACAGTGACAGGCAGTGGGCGTGGTGGTCTGTGGACATGTGTGTGGCTAGGGGTGGCATTCTGGGTCGGTGTGCCTCCTACCCTTTGTGCATGTCTGGTGAGTTGTGTGTGTGTGTGTGTCTGTCCGCGTGCCATGTTAGACCTCACCCATCCCTGGTGGTGTGTGTGGTTCCATGCCCGGCCACTTCCCTTGATGGCATGCACCCCTGGTGTGTGTCCATGCATGTTTGTGGGTTGTGAGTTTGCCACTGGTGGTTGCACATGGCCCCATGACTTACCTGGGTTGGCTGAAGTGCTCCTCCGTGATGGTGTCCAGCTGCAGCTGTGCCAGCTGGAGCAGTCAGGGGTCCCATCGCCCAAGGTGGTGCTGCCCATCACTATTGTCACCGGCGTCCTCATCGTCCCCATCGCTGTCCCCCTCTTCGACCTATATGGCTATCTCACATTCATTGGCCATGTTGTGCAGGATGCAACAGGCCAGGAATAGCCCGCAGGCCTTTGAGGGGCTGTACTGTATGGCACCACCGGAGGTGTCCAGGCAACGGAAACATGTCTTCAGCATCCTGAACACCCACTCAATGACATTACGTGTGATGGCGTGTGCCTCATTGTAACGTTGCTGCGATGGGGTCGCGGGCTGCCGGTATGGGTATGGTGTGAGCAGCCAGGGACGGAGTGGGTATCCACTTTCACCTGTGTGTAGAGGGTGGAGGTTAGTTTGGTGATCAGCACCGCCCTGCCCCGGGCCATGTAGGCCACTACCCATGTCACCTCTGACCATGCCCCTCCCAAGCCCTATGTTTGTCCATGTGGTTTGCATACTCACCCACTAGGTGGCCAGTAGGGATGTCCCCACTCTCGAATCTGTGGCACAGTGCTGACTGGTGCCAGATGAAGGTATTGTGTGCTCCCCCAGGGTGCGTGGCACAGACATTGATTATGCACCCCCTGGCATTGCACACCACCTGGCAGTTGATGCTAGCATAGCCCTTGCGATTCATGTATGCAGCCCCCTTGGGGCCAGGTGGTGTGTGGATGGCCACATGGGTGAAGTCTATTGCCCCTAGCACACCAGGCATTCGTGCTACCCTGTGGAACTCCTGTATGTTTGCTGTGCACTCCGACAGTGTACTGGGGAAATGGATGTACTCCGCAGCATGTGGCAGCAGTGCACTGAGGAATTGGGTGAGGTGGCATGACGCGACTGACTGGGTTATGCCTGTGGTGTCCCCTGTTGGTCTCTGGAAGGTACCCGTGGTGAGCAAGCACATGCAAGCTGTTGCTTTAGTCTCCACTGACAGAGCATGGCTCTGTCGTGTGGGTGCCTGCATCACATCACTGCACAGCTCACAAAGCCACCTCAGAATTGCCCGATTCAGGCAGTACCAGCCCATGATCTCAGTATCACTATGCAGCTCGAAGCTGGTGCGGGCTCGGTACTGTCTGTTGGGGGCATACCGCCGACTGGCCCTTCCACGGCCATGCCCCCCTGCTGCCCACCTTCTCACCCCCCCTCATTACTGCCTCCATCTGGATGGTAGCACTGGCCATGTCCCTGGCTTGTGTTCACCCCCCCGGCAGCTGTTTCTGTGTTCTCCCCTGTCCTGGCTGCTACTTCCCCTGCACTGGGAACACCTGACTGTGCTGGCCTCAGTGCTGTGTGGCACTTCCCCCTTCTGCACTGTGGCTCCCCACACCTTCCCTGAGCCTGTGGGTTCCAGGTGCCCTTTCACTGTCCTGCCCTGTGTGTGTGTGTGTGTGTGTGTGTGTGTGTGTGTGTGTGTGTGTGTTGCCAGTGTGCCTGGCTATAGTTCAGCAACTTGTGGCTTCCCTGTAGTGTTCTTGTGCCTCTCCCTTGTTCCTTTTTATTTTGGCTCATTTCCGCTATGGCACAACTTCCGCTTGCTCCCCCTATTGCACATGGCACATGTTGTTGAATATCGCACTGCGCCATTTATGCATGGTTCCTCCCCCTTCAGTTGTGCATACATTCATTATCATTGCGCTATTGCTCAGCATGATTTGGGGGGTGCAACTGCCTCCCGCTGAATATCACAGAATGGCACATTTTTGGACTTGCGCTGGCGCAACCCTATTGCGCATGGCGTAACCCCTTTGAATATCTGGGCCATTCTGTAAATTTGATATATTTTTCTTTGTATAAGTAATATTTTTCTCCTTATCAATATAAAGGTTTTTAAGGCATTGAAGCCCCCCATCAAGATTATGTTACTGGTTTGAACTTTAATGCTTGAATTATTGTTGCAGTGAAGGTAGCATCATTTTTGAATGGACCATACAGTGACCCCACAGTCAAAGTAATATTGTTAAAAATTGATCCTTTAATTATGGAGATTCTTCCTTCTTGATCCGTCCATTTGTCTTGGTATGTAATAGTTTTCTCCTTATCAATATAAGGGTTTTTAGGACATTGATGTCCCCCATCAAAATTATGTTGCTAATCTGAAATTTAATTAATGCTTGAATTATGTTACAGTGAAATTAGCATAATTTTCAAATGGACCATAGAGTGAACAGTCAAAATAATATTGTAAAAAATAGATCCTTTAATTATGGAGATGCTTCCTTCTTGATCCACCTATTTGTCTTTGTATGTAATACTTTTCCTTTATCAATATAAGGGTTTTTAGGGCATTGAAGTCCCCCATCGAAATTATGATACTACTGTAGTTTGAACTTTAATTAATGCTTGAATTATTGTTGCAGTGAAATTAGTGTAATTTTTGAATGGACCATACAGTGACCCCACAGTCAAAGTAATATTTTGTTAAAAACAAATCCTTTAATTATGGAGATTCTTCCATCTTGATCCATCCATTTGTCTTGCAGCTGAAAATTTAACTGTTGCCTTATCAGAACTGTGACCCCAGATGATTTCTTTGTTCTAGATGAATACAATTTGCGAGCCAGTACACCCCCACACACACTCACTCACTTGAACAGGTTCCAGGTTCAAGTTCCACTCTCTGATCGAAGACACTTCTTGCTGCTGGAGCCTGAGACTGCAATATGAGAAACTAAGGTACAGTAAATGTGGTTCAATATATTTCAATGGGGGGTTCAACTTTTGTGCATAGCCTTGCCATTTTTTAATATTTTTACCCCAAATTTTCAACATGGTCTTTTGGGGACCCCACCTCATGAACAATAGGACTATCATTATGCAACTCCTGCCCAAAAGGTGATTTCATGGTTGCTTGGAGAATTCACTTGGGTTGGATTTGGAATTTTTTTGCCTTTGTTCCCGAGGTGGGGTAATAAGAAGGCTATGTTGAAAATTCAGGGTCAAAATATGTAAAAATGGCAAAGTTATGATCATTCATTGCAATTTCACTATGCATGCTCGTACCTTGGGAAATTTGACATATTTTGACCCCAGATTTTCAACATAGGCTTCTTATTACCCCACCTCATTAATGTCACACTGTCATTTTTCAAATCCTGGCCAAAATGTGCTTTCACACCTGTGGCACAGAATGGCATTGCAGTTGCGCAGAATTACATATTGGTGGGAGTCGGAAATTTTCTGTACCAGGTACATGCGGTGGGGTAATAAGAGGGCTATGCTGACTATTTGGTCACTGTTGCCCTATAAATAGAAGCACAGGGCCT
Source organism: Neoceratodus forsteri (assembly GCA_016271365.2). NCBI lineage: Eukaryota > Metazoa > Chordata > Ceratodontiformes > Ceratodontidae > Neoceratodus > Neoceratodus forsteri. The sequence goes on along the minus strand of CM028132.1, from coordinate 425,335,488 downwards.
GGCAGGGGCTGTGGTTCCACAGCTACATACTTATATGCATCTATGGGGGGATGGGAGTGCAGGGCCTGGAGGACCTTGTGCTTCCACAAGCAAATAAGGATACAATTATACTATCTCAAAAAGTAAGGAAATAGCAAAAAATTGTGTTATGCTCTAGGTAGGGTTACAGCCACAAAAGTAGGGCAATGTGGCATTGGGATTTACAAAGTTAACTACCCACCACCACCCTACACAGACCACCAGGCATTGAAGGGTTTCCTTGGGGTTGTCAGCCCTAATGCTCACCCCATTCTCTTTTACTGTACCAATCTCAGCTTATTTACTTATGGAATGGGGTGAGCATTAGTGCTGATGACCCCAAGGCCCCTCGATGCCTATTGGTGTGTGCAGGTGGGGGTGGAGTATTAGCTTTGGAAACCCGAATGCCACATTTCCCTACATTTATGGCTGTAATCCTAACTAGAGCATTAACACAGATTTTTTGCAATTTATATACAATAAATGCAGTGTGTATTGTACTTCTGCTCAGTATGAAATGTTATGCAACAATATTTTCAAGTAACAAGTTGTATGTGCTTACACAAATCCAATTGCAAAAGACACCAGCACTCAAGGTGCTCTCCATCAGAGTTTGAAAATGTGAAAATTGGTGCTTTTTCAACCAACCAATGCCATGATTTACTTACACCGAAGGACCTCTGAAAACCACAAGAAGTTCTCAGATGCATATTTTGAAAAAAAGCATTGTTTCTCTTTTTTAATAGGGGGGCTCTTTCTGTTCATTTTCTTTTCAATGTTACATTTGGACAGTTATTTTATTTATATAGTGGTACTCAGAGTCAGGTTCCTATTTTTTACTATCTCAGGACACATACTAGCAAGAATGGACAGAGCCATCACTGCTAATTGTTTACTTGTTTTGTGTTTCCTATCATTACGTTTAGTCACCACTCATGGAATCTTGACAGTGGTGAGAAACAGACCACTACCTCCTCCACTATGCCTGTATAAACACCAACACCAAAGCAACACAAAATTTAGTAAAACTTGTAAATGTATTTTTCTCTTCAATTTATTGCAAGCTTCTTTGTTATAGGTTATTATGCAGAGATATCAACTTGTTCACATGGAACTTAATTTCATATTGTCAGCAGAGATTGTGTTTAAAAAATCCATTTATAGGGTATATCTTAACCCAATTCTCATTATTAAGGTGAGTGATCTCTCAAAAGTGCTTAAGCAAAATGGCCTTAAAAGTGCAGTGCTTTGTGCAAAAAATGCAATTATATCCTGTGCAACCTGAAGGAAATTCTTAGGGAGTCAGAGAGGATACCATTTACAAGCTGTTTGTGACATATTTATTCCAAGTTCAAAGAAAGAGCAAAGCTATTTGTTGAGATCCAAAAGAATCTTAAACTGACCAACTGCTATTCAGAAAGACATGGCTTGGGTGGTGTCATAACATGACTAGACAAAAAACAACATTGCACAGAACATCACTGTATCTTTGGTTTGTCATCCTTGCACCCAAAAGACACAAAAACAACTTAAGTTGTGGGTATAGCAATGACTTGGCATTTGTATTTACATATAAGAAATGATGCTGTCATTAATGCATAAGTTTTATCCCTCAGGAATTCTCCTGCTCACAATCCCTAGTGTAATTGCATGAACTAGTGAATTTACACTTTACACTGAAAAGGTAAGTTTTATACCACATGACTGTGAATACACTACAGCTGTGTCCTTCCACCAGAGTGGAATAGAATCACATCTCACCGGGGCTTCTCCATTCAGTATAGTGCTGTTGTGCCCTCCCTCCCCCATTGCTGTACTTTTTTGTTGCATGATGAACTTCAGTTGCTGGAAGACCCTGCTCCAATCTACATTTGCTGGGACTGCCTGAGGGACTGTAGGGCAAATCACCAAGATCAACCATTCAGAGATAGCAGGCAGAAAAATTAAAAATGGGTCCCCAGTAAACAGTCTTTAAAATTGAAAGGGCTTATAGAACATACCCCTGACCCAAGCCAGGTGAATGCCTGAGATATTTTCTGATCCACTACCTGTGATATCCCAAAAAAGAGCTCATACTAAAAGCTGTGAGGAGCAATGTCCTTATACAAGTGGAGAGAGGGAAAGTGATAGTTTTCCAGGATTACAGTCACAAGCTTCAACGTAAGAGACAACACTTCACTGGGATAAAGCTGAAATTACACTTTCAAGGATGGGACTCTGCCCATCTCTACCCCTCCTGCCTCAGAATTGCAAGGCTGAGTAGACATCCTCACTACTTTGACACCTCCCAGGATGCAGAGGATTACAGGAATAACAATGCAGCTGCTGAGAGCAGAAGCTCAGTGAGAAGGACAGGTCTTCCAAACCGAATCTCCAGCTTTAATTCTTTGCGACCACAAAACTTGTAAGTAGCTGGGTTGATGGTTTTGTCTGGGGGCCCTCTTGATTCTGCTCCTGGGTTGTATCCTTCTCTCCTCACCCTCAGCCTGCTCAGTGCTCCTGGGACTGCTGCTGCATGAGTATGCAATCAGCTGCATGATGTGTCAGAAGGGACCAGCAGTTTGAATAGCACCATCATGGTTGTCACTTGCCACTTGTGGGAGATAAGCCACATCTCCACTGGTCTGATCCTGGCAAAGCCATGTCATATTTTGATTTATTAATGCTTGAGGGTCAAGGGTCAGATGGGGAAGGGAGTTGGACACTGGACAGACACTGGATGGTTTGCTGACATAGGTGGTAAATTGGATACCTCTGAACCAATGATTCAGATATTGCTCCATGGCCTGTTAACAAGGTTGCTTCAAATGGCTTCAAGATAAAGATGCTGTGATGATATCCTGGAGCTAAATGTGCACCAGTCATTATGGAGCTGAATGTATGATTTATACCCACAAGTTGCAATGCAAGTGATACCGAGGTCATTGCACCAAATTGTTTGACTGATGTGTCTTATTTTGTTTCTTGAACGGACCCTCTCACGACTTAGTCTTTAGTGGTGGGTCCCTTTCTGTTCTACTGTCAGTTCAGTCACCTCTCATGGGCTGGGGGATGTCTTTGGGGGTGGGGCACATGGTGGGGATCTTTGAGGAGACTTGTCTCAATCACACAACCTATGGCCAGCCCCAGACCATGGAATATAGTCAGCTTTGCACCTTTGTGTACCAACAAAGGTCTGGCTTGACTTCTACTACATCAGCCCTGTACTGTTCTTAAAATCAACTGGATGTATTGGAACTATGGACCTCACAATAATATGAGAGGGCCGCTCATCTAAACGGTTGTGAGAAATCTTTGCAAAAGCCCTGCAGAGTAATATTGCTGTGTTATTCTACCTGAGCAGTTGTTCAGATTATTATTGTTAAATATCAGTTGCCTTGTATTCCATTTTTTTACAACTGCATAGCAAGAGCTATGTATGATGTAGTGCAATTACATTGAAAAGGGGAGTTTGGTACCACATAACTACAAATACACCACAGCGGTGTCCTTCCACAGGAGTGGACATGAATCACATCTTGCCACAGCTTCTCCATTCAGTGCAGTGTAGTTGCTTTCTCTCTCTCTCTGCTCCATTATTTTCTTACATGCCAAACTGCAGTTGCCGGAAGCATCCTGACTCAGTGAACATGCATCTACAATGGCGCTGTGCTGATACCAAAACTTGTGTATGGCTGTTTTTACATTTTTCAGGGTGATAAAGAAAAAAATACAACAAATATGTTGCAAGGGATACCTTTTATTGGGCTAACAAAATTATTTTTAAGACTAGTTTTCAAGAGGTGAAACTCTCTTCCTCAGATCAAAAGGCGCGTTAGTCCAATAAAAGGTATCGCCTGCAACATATTTGTTGTATTTTTTCTCTACATTGTTGACTGGACTAACACAGCTACCACATCTCTTTTTTTTTATTCAGGGGGATACTAAGTAAGGCAATAGTCTGAAAGAGTTAGTGATCCTGAACATGTAAATGTCTTTCTGAAATGAAAATGAGCACTGGAAGTGCATATAAAACATGTATGGAAAACAGAGCCGAGATCCCAAACATTGCAGAGTGTTTGGGATCTTGACTCTGTTTTTCAAACATGTTTTATATGCACTTCCCAGTGCTCTTTTTTTTTTTTGACTATTTTTCCTCCTTTGGTCACCTGACCTGCTCCTCTTCTCGGGGACATCCATCCGCCGACTGCCTCTACCGCAGGCACCCAGACTCCTGCAGCTTCCCCCTCACAGTGGGGCCACAGGGAGCTCCCCACAGAACATGTATCTAGGTGGGTGCCACAGCAAAACTGCAGGTGGCTATCAAGCCGCTCACATCAGGTGCCATTTTTCCCTGGTTTTCGGTGTCCCCATTAGTGCATGTTCAGGTAGTGCCTCCAGTCTCCACTGGGGCTGTTGCTGAGTGATGCATCCCCTGATCCCCCCCCAGAGAGGGGAGCAGTCCTCTGGATGCTCAATCATCTCCTACCCCTGCTGACCTCCGGCGTCCCGAGTCCATTTCTGAACCCAGGTCATTGGCATGGGTCGAGGTAAGATGTCAGTGCCTCAAACCTGTATGCCACCGGGCCGGCATACCAGTGCTCATTTTAATTTCAGAAAGACAGGTGTAGGGTCGGGGTCACTCACTCTTTCAGACTATTGCTTTGCTATCACCCATGAAAATGTAAAAACTGCCATACTTGCATTTTGGTATCAGTACAGTACCATTGTACATGCACGTTCATAGTGTCAAGATGCTTCTGTTGGCTGAAGTTCAGTGGCCAGCTCATCCCAACTGAATAATTATGAGTATAATTATTTATTTGTGAGCTTTACTAGCTCATTCATTGGCTGCCGTGACTGGCTGAAATCTCTTAGAAATGCCCAGCACAGCAGCCCTACAGCTGTTTGCCTGCAACCCTTTCTGTCTTCAAGTCAGCTGTCACAGAGAAAAGCTGACAGAATCATGTGTGTACAGCTGTTAGAAAAACAAAAATTCAGCATACCAAAACCAAAACTGAAACACTTGAACTAAATTTTAAAATGTTCCGGTGGGCAGACAAGGAGGACTGGCTCACAGAGATGGCTCTTCAGTCCTTGCCCACAGCAGCAGACAATCCAGTTCCCAATTCACAACACACACCACATCTGTTCTACATACAAGTCATGAATATTCATGCCCCTGCAATGCTGAATGATTAAACTGAAAAGGCTACAAGTTTCTTGATAAAACTTAAGAAAAAAGGAAAATCACCACTTTAGCAGCATCTCTACAATAAAATACCTACAAAAATGCAACATAAAAACACATGATACCTCAGCGAACATGGAAATGCAGCCTTTATGACATGCATCACTGTCACCATGCCACACAACAATAAAAACAATAACAAAAAAAAAATTCCCATAAAGTTCATTACTGTGATTAGACTTACAATCACAATAATGACCTCAGAGCCATTAATTTCCTTTCAATTAAGCCAGTCGTTAATCTCAAGGAAATGACTGGCTCTTTGGTCATTATTGCTTAATTTACAAGCATTTGTCAATGCCAAATGTTTGCTTGCATCGTAATAATAAGATTGCATTCTTACATCAGACTTCCTACTGTAGGGTTAACACAAACAAAAGAGGTAAAATACAGTATTAAAAAACACTAAACCAGACAGTGGTGGATGAGTCCTTCCCTATGGCTGACTCAAACATTTATACTGAGTCATAAGAAAGTTGGATTCATGTTTTTAGACAGTAGACACACACTCATATCTATATCTGAGCCATTTTTATTTTTATGTACAGTGTCTATCTCAAACCACATTATCCCAGCTTCTTAAGTAACATTATACACCAGATAAGAGATATGGTTGCATAATTTTTAAGTGCAGGTTTTCTTTTAGTTTGATCTTCAAACATTACTGCAACTTAAAAAAAAAGGAAAAGAAACAAGACACATGTTTGAACTCCAAGGAAATGTTGCCAAAAAGATCTTTGTCCCGACTGTTACCATCACTTGACTTTCTGTCATTCACAATCCGAGTTAATGTCCATCTGCCCAACAGTGGTAAACATGGGTGAGGATAGTCACCATGGCACCATGCGAGCCCCAGCACTGGAAATGTTGACTGAAGAAGAGCAGCAGCAGCCACAGTACTAGGAATCAAAACAGATAGCTGAGATTGTGTTCAGAGGGACAACCTCATGACTGACCTGGGGAGGTGCAAGGGCAACACACCAAACTTTTAGGGACAGCTGGCAAGTAGAAAGTACAGCACCACAGTCAGACTAGGAGCAGTCCTGTCCTCATAGCCACTGAACTGGCTCAGGCTCAATGTCCAGATGGGATATCCACTCAGGAGAAGGCTTTTTGGTACTGCTCTTGATGTTGGGGTATTTTTTCCTGTGTTCACAAAAGCTGCTTGCTGCTGCCACCACTGCCATCACCATCACTAGACTTTTCATGGATAATGACTCCAAGCTGAGCCCCCAAGTGCACCAAGAAGCATTGATAACTGCTGAGGCACCTGTGAGCCCCGCACTCTGATTAAGCAGGGTACTCTGATTGGGCAGGTTGACCTTGGAGCATGCTCTAATTAGTCCGCTCACAAGAACTCCTGCTGTCCTTTCAAACCCATGTCACTCAGGCCCATTTGTTTTGTAAATGAAGGCCCTATTGCATAGTAAAGTGAGGCACTTTAAAGAGGATCGAAATGTACCCTATTTCTCCACCCAGCCGGCTTCTAACTACAAAATTATTACTAATCCCAGACACCATCCAGGGCATGCCAGTTAAGGGACAGGGATTTGCAGGAAATCAACAATAACAACATGCAAAATTATCAGATGTTTCATATTTTACATGTCAAAACACTGCAAAACATAGATATTTGGGGAAAACGGCCACTTTAAAATGAAAGCATTAACAAACATATAGCATTTCTAATGCACATTTTAGCAGCTGCTGAAATTAATGCTGTCTCTGTAAATCATTTGTCAATAAATGTTAAATGCTTGAAGGGACATTAAGGGTTTACAGTTTTTTCAAGACATTGTTCAACATCAAATCTGCAAGATGTGGCAATATGGCATTAATCCTATAAGTCATTTTGCTTTCCCTTTCCTACCAAGTTGCTACTACCACTGCAACAATGCTCCCAGATTGATTTGGCATTTTCCCTGTAACACCAGATTAATTTCCCTATGTTTTCATGTAGATTACATGGTTTGCTATGTAAGCCTAATTGCTGTATTGTCCTGTATAACCAAAGCAAGTCTATGGGAAGAATTTCCATGTAGATGGCTCCTAATCCCTATAAAATATCCTTTTGTTCTTCAGTGACACCAGTCCTCAAAGCACAACCTCCTGCTTCTTTTCATGTCCAACTAGTCCCATTAGAATAGTTGGAATTCCACCTTCTTGGTGCCTCAGTCATATTCTTACCCCACATGAACTTTCAAGAACATCATGCTCTCAGGCTAGTCACATCTGCTGGGTGTGAGTCTCATATGACCCGTGTTCAGTCAGAATTTTTGTCCCTCTATGCTTCCTTTCTGTAACTGGGGACCTCCTATTCTTGTGTTACTATATTTTCATTAGGTGTATGCATCTAACTCCATCCGACGGATGACCCCCTACACTAACTGTCCCCCAAACCCCTCTACATTTTATTTAAATCACCATGATTGCCCTCTCCCTTGACATGATCAGTACCACCTCCCTCTAGGCACAACAGCAGGACATGTTGAGCATGCAGGCATTCCCTGTCCCAGGGTACCCTCTAGCTGACCAGAAAAAAAGAAGACTCTTACATTTTGTTACAGAATGTTAGCAAAAGTTTGCTTGTCTAATTTTTTACCCTGTTATTCCTCGCATACCCCAGGACCACAATGACCTTGGAAAAGATCACTCTAGATATCTTCCCCTTAGGAATATCCCTTATTTTTTTTTATTTTTGTTAATCTATTTCACCCCCCATGCTTACCCCCCCATCCACCTGTCTCCCCAGCCTGATACCGTGGTGATCTCTGGGGCCTACCTGTCCAGATCTTCCCCCAGAGTTTGACCCTCCAGCAGAGTTGGTGGGGCCCTCTCAAACCCCACCAGGAACAGGATCCAGTTCACTTAGACATCATCTAGATATACAGGTGTGAGGCCTGTGAGAGACCAGTGTCATCCTACTGGTCGGCATTTTCCCATTTCCCCCCCCCCGGCACAGAGAATGTGGCTTGCATTAAGGCAAATAGCCATGTTGTGCATGCTCCTGTATGCAGCTCACCGTGTGTATGCCCTGACTGCACCACTCCCTTGTGTGCAGTCTCAGCGTGCTGACCCCCAGCTACTGCTAGAGGTCAGGCTAATGCTAGTCACTGGTCCCACCCCTCCCCAGAGGAGGAGAGCTGTCCCTGAATTACTTAATCCCCCTCCCCCCAGCTGACCCTCCGACTCCAGAGTTCACTTCTGTACATGGCTCATTGGCACTGCAAGCCATAGCTCTAACGCTGCACTGGTGGGCCAGAGGAATATTCCTAATTCTGAAAATGATCTCCTCATATCCTCAGAACTTCTACTCCCTATCAGAATATGGACAATTTCTAATTGTTTGGTTGCTTATATCTCAGACCCATTTAAAGCTAGAAATCTGCCCCCCCCCACACACACACATATACTCCTGCATGCACACACACACACACACACACACACACACACATATCTATTCATTGTTAAAAACTGTGTTAATGCAGACAATAGAGAAGAAGAACAAAAAGCTCACAAGGCAGGGTAATTAAAAAACATTAGGGTTTTGGGTCTCAAGTTTTGGTGAATTAGTGGTGGGGTGTGCTGTGGGGTTGCCAACCCTAGTGCCACCCCTTCCCCCAGCCCATAGTCTCCTGTGTGATGCATAAGGTACAGCTCTAAGGCAGTGCCTCATGGTGATACACTCTTTGGAGGTTAAGAAGCATTGCTCGCTACATGGTGCCAACACAATAAGTCACACTTTCTTCACACAGGGCCCTGCATGAAGAAAAGAGATCACATCTGACCTTGTTTGTTCAGGAGAGAGAGGGTGAGCATTATGGCTGACAACCCTGCGGAACACCCTATGACTGATTTGCTAAGACTCTGGAGACCCAAAACTCTAATGTTTTTTCATTTCCTTGCTTTGTACACTTTGCATTCTTCAACACTAATGTCTGCATTAACAGTTTTTTGCAATACATTTCCCTTCTATTTGTGATAGCGGAATTCTATCATCATTTGCTTAGGCCTTGAATAGTGGAGCTATTTCTAGCTCTGTTTCACAAATCAGCATGTGAAAGACAACAGTGTCTTAATACTTGTAATTGTACAGTTACACTGTACTGTCTATTTTAGATAGAGTACTAATAATAAAGATTTCTTACCTAGGTCCTGGGGATTGAGGGATGAGGACTGGGTGGCTTGAGGGAAAATCCAGTCATACTTGGAAAAAAAACAATGCATGAAGGATCTGGAGCTTTTTAGCAACTAAATGGGACTACCAAGGTACTCTAAACATTAAACAATAGTTATCTGATACAAGTTGTCAATGTCCTCCAATGCTGGGGCTGGTGTGCTGTTGTGTCATCTTTACTGTTTTACTGGATCTGTAGACAGTAAGTGGAAAATGGATTAGTATGAGTAATAAAAATACTGATCAACTGTGTCAGGTGGAAATCAATTGTAGTTTTTTGGGGGGTGTTTGAAGTGGGGTGGTTTGAGGGGTATATACTAGTACTACAGCAGTGACCCATCTTCAGGAACAAGCTTGGGCCACTCATGAGGCCAGCATAGGGGATCTGGACAGGATTCAGTGTCCCTGGGCTCACTGTCATCTAAGGGATGGTAAGTTGTACCACTCATTGACTGCCACCAGGGCAGGATGAAGCCACCACCTTTCCCATGCCCTACAACACAGACAAGGCAATGTACTGACAAACTGGCTGACAGTCAAGGGTCAGATGTCGCTCCCCTCCTATGCCAGTCAAGGATGAATCTGTTCAGAGGTACCAAAGATACAAGTAAGTTCCTGAGAAGGTGGGTGATGGGGCTGGGCAGCTGACAGAAGTTGGTGACCTGTCAGTGGTGCATGGTCTATGGCAACCAAAACATCATCCTGCCAGGTACTCCTTTCTCCATTTTTCTTGCCACCCCACTTGTCCCAACACAGTACATTGGCCCACCAGGCCTTGAGACACACATTAACCTCTTGGAAAGGAAGGCTCCCAGCCTCACCACAAAGTGTTGTCTGTTTACCAGAACGCTGCTCTATCCCTCCCCAGACTGGGGTCAGTGCTGCATGCCACAGTGACTTTCCTCCAGCCTTGGCACATTCAACCAGCTCACTGTGCTTACATTTAAAGTCATGTCACCAGCAGGAGAAGGCAACGTTGCCCCCACTGGACCAATGGCTGTCCCTGCAAACAACATTACTTCATGAATCTTTTTTGTGACATTTTGACCCCAGATTTTCAACACAGTCTTTTTATGACCCCCCACCACCTTCTGAACACTACAAGTGTCATTTACAAAATACTGGCCAAAATCGAATTTCATGCCACAAGTGCGAAAACCCATTTCAGCCAGGATTTGAAAAACAACACTTGTTACATTCATGAGGTAGTGTGAAAAAATGGCTATTTAGAAAATTTGGGATTAAAATATTGAAAATGACCAAAGTTATGAGAAAGCATTGAAAAAATTCCAGTGTACCTTCATAACCTTGTTTTTTTTAATATATTTTTAATATTTTGACCCCAAATTGTTAACATAGTCTTCTTATGATCCCACCCATCAACCTAATAGGTGAAAATATTCAAATACAACCTGAAAGGTGATTTTTCAGATGACTGTGAAATCATCTTTTAGGCTGCATTTGAAAAATTTCATATACTTTGTTTATAAGGCCATGTTGAAAATCTGGGGGGGGGGAGATATTATTAATAAATGACTAACTTATGAGTAGACGTTCAAAACACATTGAAATACATTAATTGTACATAAACTATTTCCTTACTTCATGGTCTGACACTGAAGGAGGAGAATGTGTCTCCAGTACAAAGAGGATTATGGCCTCAGTGACCAAGTTTGAGGAAAAGCTCAAAGCACTTTAAAATACATTAACCACCCATTAACTGTTTCCTCAGGTCGTGGTCCAGCACTGAAGGAGGAGAACATGTCTCCAGTCCAGAGAGGATTACGGGCTGGACCCCAGTAGATAAGTAAAGGGTACCAGGGAGTGTGGGGTGGTGGGTACTGAGTGGTGGGTTGAGTGGTGGTGGGTGGAGGTTGGGGAACAGAGGCTGGTAGTGCAACAGACATTGATGGACATTCTTTTTATTACAGGGTTACACAAATAAAAAAGACATTGATGGACCATTTTACCATTACAGGTACTGACACTTGGGACTGGGCACTCCTGTGTCGGCTTGATGTTTAACAACACTGGGGGTAGACACCAATGTGTCACACTCTGTTGCAGTGGGGGTTCTCAGAAGCACAAGGGATTAAGCAGCCATACAGTATATCAGATTCTCTGTGCAGCAGGTGGAGAACAAATAATACAGATTGGTGCATTAACCAACACAGAGGTGAGCACCTCAGTGTTGCATACATGAATTATTTAGCCCACACTGAGGAGTGGGCATCCCATTGTCTAGTTTATTTGGAAGTTAATCCTGGCCCAGCTGTTTCTGTCTGTGGGGGCAATGGCTGTATACCCAAACCTTGGTTTAAGTCTCATGGGATAAAATTAATGCATTTGAATGAGAGAAGCTTAATTCCAAAACTTGGTGAAATTGAGGTTATAATCCATTCTTATCAGCCTGACATTTTAGCTATCTCTGAGACATGGCTAAAACACCCAGTTTTTGATTCGTTGTGTGTGGTTCCTGGGTATAAGAATTTAAGAGCAGATAGGAGTGGGGAAAAAGGGAGGGGGTGTTGCTATATATTATAGAGAACACTTGGAAATTTCAGTATTGAGTACAGCCATGTCATTGGACTGTCTGATTGGTTACTTCTACGTTTGATTTTTGGGGGTAGAAAGGTTGTTATTATTGGATGTCTCTATAACCCCCACAGCTTGGAGTTACAGGTTTAATGGATTTTTTGACTATCATAACTCTTCCTTATCTGGCTTTGATTTTGTATTATTGGGTGATATTGATTTAAATTGGAACTTTGCTGCTGGGCAGGGCTTTGAATCTCTTCTGCATCATTTAATTTGTACCAGCTTATTAGTGATTCTAAAAGGCTGAATATCCAAAATTGGAATCATACCCTGCTTGATTGGGTTATAGCTAACAGATCAGATTTTGTTTCACAAGTTGGAGTACTATCTGACTCTGTGTCTGATCACCAGTCCACTTATTGTGTACTCAATTTTAAATGGATAAAGGGTTCTCCCCACTTTGTCCAGTATCATAATTTCAAACAGTTTGATCAGCAAACTTTGAGAACTGATTTTCTCTATATAGATTGGTCTGTTATTGATTCTATTCCTTATCCAGATGATGCAATTGAATTTTTTTGTCAGCAGTTATTACAGATTCAAAATAAGTTTTTTCCACTGCACTCCTTTAGAGTTAGTGGTACTCATAATAAATGATTTACTAGTGAGTTGTGGACCAGATAAATCAGCAGAATCAAGCCTGGTCAAATTACAAGTGCTCTCCTTCTTTAGTGGCATTGAACACTTATCGTTCTCTAAGCAATAAGGTTAGTAAGATGGTTAAAACTGCAAAACAAGCTTTTGGAATGATTATTTGAATAATAACTGGTCCAACCCACGAAAATTCTGACAAACAGTTAATGGTTTGCTCTTGGATAAAGAGAAATCCTCAGTCAAACAGCTTATTATTGGGGAGGGAGAAATTACAAACTTTCCTGATATTGCTAATCTGCTTAACAATAAATTTTCTGATTTTTCATACTATAAGAAGACTGGTAGCACTCCTCCATTGAGTGTACCTGTTTTTGATTCTACTTCCTCCAACAGGCCACAATTGTATTTTCATAGACTGACTAGAAAAGAGGTTGAGAAACTTTTAATACTAATCCCAGATTAATTTAGTGATTGTGGGTTTGGGCTTGATGGCAGATTTGTGAGACTTGTTGCTTCTTTTGTTGTAGGGCCATTGAGTCCTATTTTTAATTTGTGTTTAATATCTGGTCAGTTTCCTTCTTGTTGGAAGTGTACTAAACTAGTCCCTGTCCCCCCAAAAATGAATGCCACATCTCCTGAAGATTTTCATCCTATTTCCATCATAAACCCTATTAGTAAGATCTTTCAAAAAATAATTTCTAAGCAATTCACTGAATACTTGGAGAAGTATGAGGTGCTGGCTAAACAGCGACATGGTTTTCGCAAATTTCACAGAACTTAGACTGCCTTGGTCATGTTCACAAGCTCCACCCTTATGGGCTTTGAGAAAGGTTTTATGACTGGGATGGTGTCTGTGGACCTGACCAAGACGTTCAGTCTCATTGAGCATCATTTGTTACTGGAGAAATTGATGCCTCTTGGTTTTTCAGATTCAGTTGTGAACTGGTGCACAGATTATCTTGCCAGATGTTCTCAATTTGTGTCTATTGGATTGACTGTTTCTACTATCTCTGCAGTGAACTTTGGGGTGCCCTAGGGTTTGATACTGGGACCACTGAAGTTTAGTTTAATCATTTACTAGTTTCCTTCCATTTTCAAGCTCTGTAAAAGTATTCCTTATGCTGATGACCTCGTGTTATTTTACCAATCAAACTCACTTGCTGAACTCACAGCTGCAGTTGAATCTGAGTTTGCAATGGTCTGCAATTGGCTTGTTGAAAATGATTTACTATTGAATAAAAAAAAAATCTATGTTGTTCGGAACTCCTAATATGCTTCCAACAAATCCTTCTTTTTTGATTCATGCTATTACAGAAGTTTTGTTAGAACATGTTTATGAGTTTAATTATTTGGGTGTTCTACTTGACCCTATTTTGACCTTTTCTTCTCAAGTTCTGGCCACTAGTTATATTATTAATCGTAAGTTGGGTCTACTCAATACGGTAAAACATTATTTTTCATTCGATACTCAAAAATTCTTTGCTCAAGGTTCTCTTATGCCTCATTTTGATAACTGTGCAAGCTTGTACTATAATATTGGTGCTAGGGAAATTAAAATTCTGTCAGTAGTGTACAATACTGTAGTATTTGTTGGTTTGTATTAGATACCCCATTTCAAACACACCATTGTTTGCTCTACTCTCAGCTATCATGGTTATCCCCAAAGTGAAAATTGCTTATTATTTTGGTTGACAAATATTTAAATCAACTTTTTTATCTTCAAAGTTTTCCCTAGCTGATTTGGTATCTATTCGTAACCCCCCAGTTTCATTTGTGATCTTCTCAGGGAATAGTTTTGCAATCTGCTCTGCATAAGACCAAGTCAGGGTCAAGATCTTTTTCCATTTCAGCAGCAATATTTTGGAATAATTTACCTGTTACTCTTCATGCCTTTTCATTATTTTATATTTTTAATGCTAATTTTAAGCAATATTTAATGTCTGTTGATGACTGTGATTTTTTTTTTTGCAATTTTGTTCTTGGTTTGTTTTGTTTCTGTTTGTGATATTTGTACTATTTGTACAGGCCGGGCCTGTAAATGGACTTGTTTCAGTGCCCTATCCCAGTTAACAAAATAAAACCAAATGAAATATAAGTTAGGCTAGAGATGCAGTTGTGGCTCATGTATACCAAAGGGAAAAAAATACAAGCATGTGATACAGCTCTGCTCAGTGGGGAGGAGTATGCATTGATGCATTGCCCCTGCCCCATTGAATAGACACAGTTTAAAGTTAAACAGTCACTATGTAACACACCAAGCATCACCTTGCAGTGTCACCTTTAGCCCTGCTCCCTAAGATATGCACATATTTCCATCAAACAACTGCATTTAGAAATGCAGTCATTAAACAAAAAAAAACTGGTTATCTTTAAGATGTTCCATTTTTAAACTGAGCACGAGCATGATTTTTCCCTAGTTTCTCAAAAACAAGTCATGTTAGGGACATAAAAAGCACAAGCACACACAGCTTGGGGCAAACTGTATCAAAGTTACAAGTTTCAGGTTTGAAATCATCCTAGTTTTTTAGTTATAGTTGAGTAAAAAAAGGTCTTAATTTTAGCCAAGTTACGTTTTTTGCACCTCAATAACTTTTTCCCAGTGAACTAATTGTCACAAACTTTTCAGGATCTAGAGATCAGCTGGCTGTGAAAGCAGTTTAAGGGAAATCAAAAGAGATTTTATTGAAAGTTATTTCCTTCACACTGCTCTCATCAGCTGACTAACAAAAACAATGTGAAATAAATCACTTTTACTCACACTGCCAATGCACAGACCTCCCTAGAATGCCTCCATGCCACCATTACAATTACTGGATGGTGGGTGCCCAGTCTCACCACTAGTATCCCTCCTTCCTCCTGACCCATGTGTAAAAAACATTAAAAAAAAAGCTGGCAGGTGCCCAAGCCCACTGGCCATTACACATTTGTAAAACTGATACTTGTGTGCCCAACCCCAGTGCTGGCTGAGATAACCCCTCTCCACATAAGAAGTGGACCAGGGGGTCCACCCGTGGTACTGCTGTAAATGGTCCCCCCATCCTCAGTCCATTACTCACCCCAACATATAACTGACAACACTGGGGTGCCCAGCCCCAGCACTGCCAAAGACTCTGCCAACACTGGGGTGCCCAATCCTCAGAGTTTGTACCCCTGAAAATAAGAAAACTTCCCCTCAAAGATCTTATTTTTGGGGTTTTAATCTGAAAAGGAGAAAATGATCCTCTTCAATCTCTAAATCAATGAAATCCCACCTCACCCTACACCCACACCGACTCACACTCATACTCACCTACAAAGAGTCCCTTGACATAGATACACTCTCACCGAAAAATACATCCCCCTACTTGAATCATGACACAAACTAGGAAACAAGGTAAGTGCGATCAATCTATCTTCAAAGTGCTTTAAACTTTTACTCATAATGTTGTTAATTTTAAATATGTTTACACCAATATGGCCTTTTGGGACACCACCTCATGAATAAGTAGGTAACATTTTTCAGACATGGCTCAAGAGAGGATTTCACTGCCACCTCCCTCCTGAATGTATACTTCAGTGGTAAAGTATAGATCACCACTTGTTGGCAACAGAATTAGTCACAGCTTTCTTCAGGAAGGGCCCTGTGAAAAGAAATCACCCAAAACCCCTAATATTTTTCATTTTTCTACTTTTTCTCTTTGGGTTCTTCAGTCCTAATGTCTGTGTTAATCTCTGCATTAGCATAGTTTTTTGTAATGAATATATACTATACATGCACAGTAGTGCCTGAATATTAGGGTTGCACTGGGATTTCTTTAAAAAAAGACAATTTTCAGAGGCTTGTGTCTCAGCCATTGTAAATCCTAGGACTGTATAATTTGGAATTAACTTTTTCAGTTCTTAATTTTATTAATGTGGAAAGTTATATAGAATCCAGTTGTCCATTTATGAGTTATAGAGGTTTGAATTTACCAGATTTCTTTGACTATGAATCATGGCTTATAATTCAGCTGTGGCTATAATAAGCGGGCAGCTAATAATCAAGAGCAGCTTGTAATCAATCATGCAATTAATCAGAAGACTTTAGAAGAGCTGTTAGCTGTCATTAAATGTCAGTGACTGCCAATTTAGCTGTCAGAGAGTGTCAAACTGTTGATATGAGCAGAGCATCTGATGTCCATGTGAAAGGCATATGATTTGGAGTTTGAATTAGCTGCTGCTAAATGTACCATTCTCAAAGGCAATCAACCTGTTCCTACAGCTTTAAATGTAGATGAAAAATAGCTGTGAGAATGGCAGTGGTTCACCATGAGACAAGACAGCACTGTGGTACAGTACAAAGGCTGCCAAAGGACTACATCCCTAAGATGGTTGAGTTTAAGTTTGGAATCAGCAGATTAAAATCAAAGATTTCCCCTTTCAAATACCAGCATTATGGACGAAATTGCAATTTGGGCAGACATGCCTGTAAACCACACTATAGATTCTGCTGGTGCCAAATCTGTCCCCCTTATCACTACTGGCCACAAGAAAAAGCAAATCACCATTTGCTTTGCTGCAATGGCTGATGGTCCAAAACTTCCAACCTTTTGGTACTTTAGGGAAAAGGACTACCCAAAGATGTTATGAAAGTACCCGGTGTTGGTATTAACCTCTTCCAGTAATGACGAAGATGGAGTCAAAGCTTTTCCTCTAAAGGGGTTTCATGAGGCCTTTCCTACTTTTGCACTTAAGGAGGCAGTATGGTGCAGTAGTTCAAGGCTCTGAGCTGCAAATCTGGAGACCTGGGTTTGAATCCCACAGCCCCCACTCCCAGTGTCCCAAAATCATTTTTTTCCCTGAAAAAAGAAAATAATCTCTCGACATCTTATTTATTTATTCGATGCAGAATCCTGCATCCTGCCATTTTCGATGCAGAATCCTGTATCAAACTATCATTTTCAATGCAGAATTCTGCATCAAAGCCCCATTTTTGATGCAGAATGCTGCATCGATGTGCTCACTAAACCTATTTTTTTACCAACATTGGGGCACCCAATCCCCGAGTCGGCATTTATCCTCCCCTCCATCATTGTGGCACACTGGGGTGGGCTCCCTATGTGCCAAAATAATTAAATAAATAAATACTGTTTTTCCAACACCGGGATGCCCACCCATGGTGTCAGATGCCCCTCAAGCCTGTTATTGTAAATATTTAAATAACTGACATTGAGGTGCCCAATCCCTGTATTTGCTTTCTGAAGTAACCCCCTCTCCAGTAGTCAGGGTCACTGGAGAGCCCACTTCCAGTGCCCCAAAGTAATGTTTTTTTAAACCTGTCAAAAAAGAAAACTTTCCCAGACATTTTTTTATTTTATTCTGTAAAAAAGAAAACTGTCCCTTATTGTCTCCCCATCCCCCTCTCCCTCCCCATCCTGACTCACCCTCTGTGCAACCACCTCCCTGTACCCCCCCTTACCCCAAACATACCCTCCAAGGTCAGTAGCTGCAATCTTCTGTGGACCAGGACACATCTTCACTCTTCAAAGCCCAACCGAGAACTGAGGAATCAAGGTAAGTGCCGCTTAATTGCTGTCAATGGGGTTTTCAACTGATGTTGATATCTCAGTCATTTTTAGGAATTTTGACTCCAAATTTTCAACATGGGGTTCTTGGGACCCACCTCATGAACACTGGTGTCTTCATTTCATTACTTAGACCCAAAAAGTGATTTTACGGCCACCGCTTGGAATCACCTTTTGGGACTGATTAACAAAATGGCAGTGCCAGAGTTCATGGGAGGGGGGGGCAAAAAGCCCATATTAAAAATTTGGTGCAAAAAAATTCCCAAAATGATGGTGTTATGAGTGTGCATTACATAGTTTCTACGCACGCTCGTAACTTCTCCAGTTTTTAATATTTTCACTCCGTATTGTCAGCATTGATATTTTATTCACACCTCCTCATAAACAGTACAGCTGTCAATTTTCAAATCCTGCCCAAAATGTGTTTTTGCACCTGTGTCACAGAACTGTGTGGTCGCTGAGCGAAATTATGTTTTGGGGTGGAGTAATGAAATCACAGTGCCACTGCTCATGAGGTGGTGTCCCAAAAAGGCCATGTTGAAAATTTTGTGCAAAAATACCCCAAAACATCTGAGGTACATATGGTCATTGAATTTCATTAAGCATGCACATAACTTTGGCAAATTTTAATATTTTCACTCCAAATATTCAACATTGCCAGTTTTTCACACCACCTCATGAACAGTACAGCTGTCATTTAACACATCCTGCCTGAAATGTGTTTACGCAACAGGGGTGTGGAATAATGCAGTTGCTGCATGAAATAACTTTTCAGGACTGAGTAATGAAATGACAGTATCAGTGTTCATGAGGTGGAGGCCCAAAAAGGGCATGTTGAAAATTTGGTGCAAACATACCTAAAAATGCCTAAGTTACACACGATCATCTGAATTTTTCTACGCATGTATGTATCTTTGACAATTTATCAGATTTTCTCTCCAAATTTTCAACATTGTCATTTTTTCAAAAATCCAGCAAAAAAAAAAAAATCTGCATCTGTGGTACAGAATGGCATTACAGTTGCACAGAATTGCATTTCTACTGGGATTTGAAAATGTTTTGTACTGGGTACATGCAGTAGGTGATTAGAAGGGTATGTTGAGCATTTGTGTATGAAAATTATTTAAGATGGCACCGTTATGACTATTTGTTGCACTTTAGCTATGCCTGCTTATAACTTAATGTGTGGAAGCGCAGGGGCCGGAGACCCCTGTGTTTCCACAGCTAGATAGATATGTGCATCAGTGGAGGGATGCGAGTGCAAAATAAAAATACCATTATACTATCTCAAAAAGTAAGGAAAAAAATTGCAAAATCTTTGTTAATGCATCAGTTAGGGTTGATGTGACAAAAGCAGGAAATGAGATGTTAGGATTGAGCCCTAACACTCCCTTCCACCAACCCCACCAGCCACAGCAACACTCACCCTCCACAGACCAACACAAGTGGGGTGTGCCTTGGGGTCATTGGACCTAACTCTCACCCCATTCTCCTGTACTGTACCATGCCAACTTTCTTATAAATGGAATGAGGTGAGAGTTAGGGCAGATGATCCCATGGCACACCTTGACATGTGTTGGTCTGTGGAGGGTGGGTGTGGAGTGAGCTGGTGGGGTTGGGTGGAAGGGTGGTGTTAGGGGCTCAGCCCTAACATCTCATGTCCATACTTTTGTCTCTTCACCCCTAACTGATGCATTAACAATCTTTTTTGCTATTTATTATTGTATAGTTGTTGCATAATAATAAAAAAAGGTGTTCTGAGCTTCGTATGAGATGTTGAACTAAAATCCCTTCTGCCCATCTCTGGTGCTGTCTAGGTGGAAATAAAAGAACCAAAGATGTATTTTGCAGGCATAGAGGAATTTCTATTAAACCATTGAAATCATACAGAATAATACAATATATAAGCAATTACAATCAGACTATCAGATTGACAGCATATTCAACATAAACAAGTAGAACAGAAATTTTATAAAAGGAAAAAAAATATTGTTAACCATCAATCCCACAGTTTCCAAGACATCAAGGAACATTCACAATCTATTTATACTCATAAACTAAGAGAATGCCAGCCACATTTATGTGCAAGAGGACCAATATGACTGAAACAAACTTTTTTACAGCTTTTTTTCTTCAGTGTGATAAAGTTTTTAAATCACTTTAAATATCATTGCTACAACAGCATCAAAGGAAACACATTTCTGCAGAATATGCAGAGACCATCAAGCCTGCATAAATAATATCTGCAACATGAAAAATTAACTGTAAAGTAGAGGAGTGAAGCTTTCTCCATTGACCTGAAAATAATAACACAGTAACTATATTATTCACTTTCCAAAAAAGTGCCTGTCTCTCCATGTTTTACTTATTGTTTCCCAAAATGAGCAGACAAAAGGACAATCAAACAATAAATGGCTCTGGGTCTCTGGAATGTCCCTACATGACTCTCTGGGGCAATTTTTTACAGCAATTGGTTTATGTTTAAAAGAGTCCTTTACCGCCATTCTACCATGAAGACTTAGCCATGCTACATCCCAGATCTGTCTCAGGATTTTATTATTACATAGTTCTCGCATTGCTTCAGGCTCCTTATCTTCCGGACAGAACTTTAAACTGACTTGAACATTAGAGCTAGTGTTTAAAATATGGGCATGTGACTGTTTCCCAGTTCATGATGTAACTTGATGAAATGATGATTTCCAAACCTTAATTTTTCCAAAGCAGTTCTCATGTATTGGGAATCACATGTCTGTGGTCTGCAATCCTATTTATCCACCTTCCATCTTGCCATTCTATCAGGAGAGGGTCAGCTAGCCCACTATCCAATTACTCCAAACTTTTCGTTCCTCCCTGTGCCAATGAAAATTATATGGAATAAATTAAGGTAATGGGATTAATCATACTTATTCCTCATTCTTTATATCCCGTGTAAGTAATTTCCTCTTTATGGGGTTCAGATGACTCCCACACAGTCCTTGAAAGAATAAACTAAACATTTTTACCTCTAATCATTTGGATGGGGAAAGAAAACACAAAAAACTAAGCTGATATATAAAAAATAAGGAAGTAACAATGTTTTAATCAAAAAAAATATTTTTTTCTCTGACAGTGCCCTATTTTTCCAAGATACTAAATTCTTCGCTGCCATTGTTATATAATTGATCCAACTCTACATATTCATGTCCCCTTTTCCAAATGTAACTCCTAAAATTTTCACAGGTTCCTCACTTATTTGTACTCCAACAATACAGCGGCTATTGTCTAGATTTTGCATATTACCTACAGCTATCATGACACATTTATTATAATTTATCTTTGCTCCTGCTGCCTGGGAAAAAATATTCATTGCCTTTTCACTATGTTACCTGCATCATTTTTATCCACAATAATGCATAAATCATCAGCATATGCTACTGACTTAATTGTAGGGATATCGTCTGTATTCCTTTGATAATGCTGTTTTGCTGTATCAACCTTAATAAGGCATCTAAGGAAAAATATACAATAATGGGCTTATTGGACAACCTTGACTAACCTCTGTCTTTACCAATTTTTTTTTCCAATAATGAGAGTTAGTAAAGGTAATAAGGTTGTGCCATTATACAGGGCCACAATCCTATTTACAAATTGTGCTGGAATCTCATATTTTAACAAAACACACACATATATTAATGAGGACCTCATTAAAGCTTTCTGATTCATAGCAAGTATGAATCCTTCAGCCTGTCCTCTATTTCCTGTATCTATAATTTTTCTTAAAATAATGCAATTTTCCATAATGCTCCTATGAGATATGGGTGTTTGTTCCAGAGAAATTACTGGTGCTGCCATTTACGTAATCTTTGAGCTAAAATTTTAGACAGGATTTTTATATCAGAATTTAATAAGCTTAAAGGTCTCCAGTTACCTGAGTCCACTTTACTCCTTTTTGTGAAGAAAAATTAGGATGGCTTATTACATAGAAGAAAATATTACCCCAGTATCTAATATGCCATTAAACAATACCTGCAATATTGGGGCCAAGTACCCTTTAAATGATTTATAAAATTCTGATGGGAACCCATCTGTTCCTGGAGCAGTATTATTTCCTAATTGGATTTAGCCCACTTTACTTCAGTGAATGCAATAGGACTCTGTACCTGAACAAAAATCTCAGAAGGATCTGGGGATATTCAAGTTATCAAATATATTTGTAACTGTTTCCTGTTCCCAAAATGTTTAGTAACGTGATGATTGCACTTCTCCCAAAATGTCCTTAATGTTTTAGAAAACATGTCCATCAGATGCTTTTTATTTCCATTAACCTAGCATCAGTCCTCTTTTGCAACCATGAAAACATCAAAGGTTTGAGCTTTCCCATGGGCTCCACACTTTAATTCTTGTTCCAGACAGGATAACCTGTTATATTGAAAGCTTCTGATTTCATCTTTTATATTATTACTATGTTCTGATAAATCTACTCCAAGTTCCTGAGTTTGCCAAATATGATGGTGTAACACAGTTCTAAATTTAAAATAGTGTATCTACTGCAGGTTGTTTCTTTTCCATCCCCATTTATGAAAAAAATACTGAAATTCTTGTTCTGTCTCCTCCCACCATTGCTCCACTGTATCATATGCAGTAATTACTGAACACTGTGCTTTAAATAATTCCACCATCCTAATCTCACATCCTGTTGTTCTAACATGGAGGCATTTAGTCTCCAAGGAGAATGGGTTTCAGATTTCTGAATTCCTATTAAACATGTACATGAAATAGCCAAGTGGTCTGTACTCTCTATTGTTGTTGTCCTAGCTGCCTTAATTTTAAAGTCTGTCGACAAAAAAAAAAAAAAAAAAAAAAACATTGATCCTAGTGGACAAAGTCCCTTTAAAAAATATGTCTTTTAGTCCTCCTCACTCTTCTGCCATACCATCTTGTAACCCTACTATGGAAATCATCTCTTTTAAGTAGTTTATTAGCCAGCCCAGTGGTGCTGAGGTCTGAGGTGCTGAATGCCTTACTTTGTGCCATGCCGGCAACCTGGATTCAGGAGCTAGTTCAGGTTGTCATGGGTCTGCAGGGGAGGAGAGGATTGAGCATCTGGAGAACTGTTCTCCCCTACTGGGGATAGGGGACTGTGGATCCCCAACACACTGTGACTCCCAGTGGAGACCAGAGGTGCTGCAGTTGGTATCCTTTCTCAAGTGTTAAGGTGGCGGCAGATGTCCTGCAGGTGGAAGTGGGAGCATGCCCGTCATGCACTGGATGTCACTGTCAATCTGTGCCTCTGGGGTACTCAAGTAGAAAGCCCCTTCAGTGCCACACAGTGATGCCCCCAATGGACCCCTGCTCCCTCCAGTCCCAAACAAATCCCAGTCTGCAGGGCAGGGGCTCAGGGTAATCTTGATCTCCTCCCTCACACCCCCCAGAGGAGGCCTCTCTGTGGGGGGTAAGCCACAGTCCTCCCCATCCCTGCAGCTGTGGCAGATGCCGGGCTGGTAAGGGAGTGTTGAGAGTCAGGGAAAGGGGCTGACAAGGGGACCAGGTGCCATCCCCACAGTACCCAAAGGAGAATAAATAGAGTTTAAAAAAAAGTTATTCATATCATTATACAACTTCTTAGTCTGACCACCCCTACTAGCTAGAGAAAGCTCACAGTTAAAATACTCTCTGAAAAAATGTTTCTTTTTGTATGTGAATAAGGCCATATAGCCTGAAATAATGCAATTCTCCCACCTTTTGTCTGTGGGGCATATATATTTATGAGTCTCAGATCAGTCCCCAAGTGTTCTATATCCAGTAAAAGGGCTCTTCCAGGTTCTGTTTCTACTAATTTGTGAATAGATGCTATGCTTCACTTAAATAATATACCCACCCCATCACACTTTCTGTTCCCTGAGACCAAAAGGAAGTCCCATGAGGCCATAGCTTCTTTGTAGCTGAAATTTCATGTAATGTTTTTAACCTTGTACAGTATCTTACACAAATAATATATTTCCTGGTAGAGTATCTAAAATGTCCATAGTAGTAACCCTTTCCCTATATTCTTTAATGCTGTTCACATTTATTGAAACTGGAGATATTATAGCTCCTCTGAACATGTTGAATTATGGGGCGGATTCTGTTGCCACATGGGCCTGATATCTGGTTCTCCATTTCAATTTTTTTTTACTGAGGATTCCTGTGCTGACTCATCCCAGTTTACAGAATGTCCTGGAGCAGAGGAAGCTATGGATGAATTCTCTGAGTCAGCCTCTTCTTCTTCCATGTCCTCCTATGGTTTAGCAGTAGCTAGTCCTTAGTGCTGTATACTTGTGATGTACTGGAATCCCAACAGTTTCTTCAAAACAGGGTTTTTATTATTTTTCCTTCTTCTTTTCCTAGAGATCACACATGTCAGATTCTTCAGGAGGTGGGGAAGCATTGGACTCTGCCCAGGTAAACTGCTCTCACATCATTTCCCCAGGGGACAATGCAGCACCCTCCTCCAACTCTCCATTCCTCCCACCAATCTCTTCAACAGCAGCATGTAC
This sequence comes from Neoceratodus forsteri, assembly GCA_016271365.2. Classification (NCBI taxonomy): domain Eukaryota; kingdom Metazoa; phylum Chordata; order Ceratodontiformes; family Ceratodontidae; genus Neoceratodus; species Neoceratodus forsteri. Next base: position 425,310,813 of record CM028132.1, on the reverse strand, counting down.
AGAATCATCCTCTCCCTGCTCATTCCATCCAGTATTATCTGCTAAGAGGTTTCTACATGGTTCTAGGGCTGTCTCAGAAATGGTCTGAGAGGTACTTGTTTCCTCCCTGTTGTTTCTGTTTTTCTCAGAGAATCTCTGAGCTGATGCTGATGCTGCCCCCCTTTGCCTGTTCCTGACCTATAAGATCATTTTGATTCAACCCACCAGTCTTATTGTGCGAGGCCCAAGGACACTGTTGGTAAGAGAATCCCTGCTCCTCACACAAGTTACACCTAAAGTGATTAGGACACCTCATGTTAATGTGTCCATATTCAAAACACAAATTGCATTTTTCTGCCCTACAAACTGCACCTAAGTGGCCCCTTGATTCACACTTATGACAGGATCAGGGTTGCCCAGGGTAATCCTTGTCCTTCCCCAGGTAAAAGCTGCTAGGAAGATGACTGATACCTGTATTCATACCCTGAATTTCCAACACCTGGTCCATATCTGCTCAGTATCAATTATGGAAATAGGAGTGGGCAGCATGTCACAGCATTGATTTTAGTATTGAATATCTGACACATTCACACTCTCGTTCCTGAACATGACAGGGATAGTTTTGATTGCTGGCTTAGACAGAGGAATTGCAATAAAAGGATCCCACAATGCAGTACATTTCAGCTGCTTGTATTTAAACCTAAATCTTTCCAAAGATCTAAGGGCCAGATTCCAGGATGGGCTATGCCGGCATAAGGCAAGATACGCCAGACCCCTTGGTGTATCCCACAACTTACGCCATGGAGTATGCCAGTTGGAATTCCAAGTGGTGACTTGCACCATGGTGGATGCGGGCTGCAACAACCACGGGTTATGCCACTCATTGCACTGCAGCCCCACAATGTCTGGTGCAAGGGATTCGACAGCAACTTAGCCCAGTTCTAGGAGGTCAGCTGTCGTAACCTGCAATTTCCATTCAAAAAAGTTGCAGTGGTGCAGTGATGTTACGTCAGCTCCTACCTGTCCTAAGTGGCATCTGATGACTGGCACCATCAGATGCCGCCACACAGCACAGCAGAAACCACGCTATACTGCCCCCCAAGCCCCCTCAAGCACACCCCTGCCCCCAATTCCCTGATCATCTGGGACCCCAGGGGTCCATTTCTGGTGCACCCCCGGATGCCTGCGCCATCTGTCCTGCCCCCCATGCCCCCTGGTGTGTGCCGAGGTGTTCCGGGGTGGGGCAGCTTCAGGGGGCTGCCTGTTGCTGGCCATGATGTGCCACATGTGGGTTGTATATGCCAGGTGTGTGGCAGTATCATACACCTGGCATATCCCACATGTTGCAAGTGCCGGGACCCTGCTGCTCCTGGAATGTGGCGTAGGGTCCCTGGTGTAGGGGCAAATGCGTTAACTACTAACTACAAGCAAGTTATGCTACTCATCCTGGAATCACCTCCCAAGTGTTTTGAAACTAGTTTTAAATGTAGTTTTCATAGAAATGTGAATTACTGCATACACTTCTGCTGAAAAACAAAAAACATGGAATTCTTCAACAAGGTCCTGATTACATCAATTTGATCCAGAGGCTGCTCTAAACCACCCTATATTTTAGTCTCATGACATTGCACCTTTGCAATGGCTCTCCTTAATGCTGCAAAAGATCTGCAAACCTGAAAGTTCTTGGGGGCACAGCAGTTGTCAGGTCTTGATGGGGTAAGGTAAGAATCACATCAGAGCTCCCTGACATTTTAGTTTCAGAGACATTTCAAGAGGGCATATCCTCTTCCTGAATCTGCTCTTCAGTCTCTAAAGGTCAGGAGGTATCCTGTGATGATAGCGCCTGAATATAGGCAACCGTCAAAATGGTGACCCCTTTTCTGGCGCTATCCTCATGGATGATGGCGAGGGTAATGAGTGACTGCTACTGTGAGATGGGGGTTGGGGCGACAGGAAAGGGAGGATGGCAAGAGGAAAGGGAGGGATACGGGAGGGTTGTGGATACTACTGCCCTGGTGCCATCAAGCCAGCCATGTGGTGTGGTGGTGAAGGAAGCTGACTCCAGCAGTGCAAGTTCATGGTTGGGACTGGGGACAGGGAGGAAACAATTTTACCATTGCTGCAGGCAGCAACATGATTTTTTTAAGGTGAGGCTTGTGCCCCTCCTGATTTGCACCACACTGGAGTTGAGAATCCTTTTTCAGGGGGTGCAGGGGGAAAATCCCCCTGTGGGGGGGCATTGGGGGGATGCAGCTCCCTCCCACAGAAACACTTTAAAGAGGACAAGAAATAAAAAACATGATTAAGACTACTGAATGTGACCTGTCTTTTTTATTACTATTGTAAGTCTGTAAATATAATTGAAAATCCTTGGTCTGTGTAAACTAACATTTTGTTTCATTAAATCAAAAGATTTTATCAATATGGTTGACAATGGAGCTGCTCTATTTACCTTTCCGGTTTCTCCATGAGAAAGTGAGCGAAGCTGTTTGTCCATGACGTACATGACTGTGATGAAGGCGTCATCTGATGACTCGTGTCAATTCTATGGTTGGTGCTGCACATATGCAGTGGGACTCCCTAACAGCAGCAGATAAGCAGACATGCTCCGACAAGTGCCAGCTTTGTCAGAGGGAGTATTCATGGTAAAACGGCTCATCTGAATGTAGCTTTTTGAAGCTACTGGCAGTGCTGGCATAATGTAAAAAAAAACCTCCTGAGTTGAAAGTAGTGAAACGGCAGTTTTTGGTTTACTCCCTTTTTACACATTTACTGAATACTTATTTACTGATGCCCTTTCTGTTATTGATAGTTCTGTCAGTAAAACAGACTTGCAAACTCAGCTGATTTCATTTACAGTAGATCACGTGTGTGAGTGTGATTTTAAAGAGCTGCTGTAACATTTTCATATGACCTCGTTCAAATGGAATTGGTAAATATTCAGTAACGGTACTGACAGACAATAAGAAAGACTTCCAACCTTAGCTGATTGCAGTTACAGAAGCTTGAGTGGGTGGGTCTGTTTCTAAAGCGCTGTTGTAATGATTTCAAACTGCAAAGTTATCGCTCGTGTTGAAAGCCTTGTGGCTAAGTGGGTGCTGCAGGTTTTCCATTTAACAGTTGGAGACAGAGGTGCGGGAACCATTGAATCAAGAAATTGTAATCAGTGGGCAGGAGTCTTCCATCCATTTCACAAACCTTATCCAGCAGGTCGCTCTGATAATTTGCTAACACTGTCGAAGCTGCCCAGGAGGTTAGGTCCAAACCAAGATCAACGATCCAACCAGATAAGTATGCATACTGGTGACATGAGTGGAAGGGCTTGTGATTGATGTCAGTTCTATGATTGACTGGCCCCAACACTTTTTCCATTTAAGCTGCTGGAGAAGGGTCCTTGTCCACTGTCTATACTTTATTGTTTCAATGGTTCCCACACCTCTGCCTAGGACTGTGCAATGGACGATGGCTGTCGTTACCCCACTAAAAAAAAACTAAGCATCTTTCTTTTCTTGCACTGACCCCACAGCCTCTTCCACTGAGGCATGACAGCATGTAATTTTGATGCCACCTCTGTGGCAGCACAGGATATCTCCACCCGGGCCTCAGCTGCTGCTCTGTTGCCTCTCTCCTTGGTGGCTCTTTTCACTGCAGTGGCAGATCACTGTCGCGGAAGAACTGAACTACTCTGAACAACTAGAAACCTAAATGGAGCAGCACAGAGCTCTCACTGCAGCTACCAACGATACTTCCTGGCAGACAGAAAGGGGACCACCTAAACTGCAACTGCTGCCTTTCTCTTCTTGACTGCCCATTGGACTGCTGAAGGAGTAGACCGACTGCTGCACTGATCAGATTAATATTAATAGCATCCAACAGAAGAAGGGATGAGAGGAGGACTAGCAGTAAGCTCTTCACTTTAATTTGGATTCCCACATTCCCTCAGGCCACTCAGTGTGCCCAACCAGCACCTTACTGTATGTATGTATCACCGAGTTTATATATGCGCACAGTTAAACAGTAAACACAGCATTACTAACACATTTACTACATAAAATTGATGTCTGGCAACCTGTCACATTTACATGTAGATTCGTTTACTACTAACAAAAATTGCACGTTAACGTGGTGATGGATAGTGTAAGATGGGGTTAGACTGCCAGAATTAGAACATCTATTCATAGAACTTATGGTATGTAATGTATTTTAAATTAATGATGGAACAGCAGAAGTAAGGAAGACTATATAGCAAACTATCACTGTAATTTAGGAGAGAAGGGAGGTTGTGTTTCACAGGGTGATTTGGGCATTGGAGTGCTTTCTCATGAGGGATGGTGAGGGAGGAGGATCACTCAGCATCACCACAGAAAATTGTCAGACTGACTTTTTCTTACAGCACCATAACTAAATTACTTTCCCCATCAGCACTGGTCAGCTGATACAAGAGAATACACCTTTGTTTTGCCTTTTGTGATATGAAAGTGTTACAGCAGCTCTTTACCAATCACCTAAAGGTGCTTACAGAATATTTACTGATGCTGTTTGAACTAGGTCATTTGAAAGTGTTACAGCAGCTCTTTAAAATCACACTCACACATGCGAGCTGCTGTAACTGAAATCAGCTGAGGTTGCAAGTCTATTTTACTGACAGAACTACCGATAACAGAAAGGGCATCAGAAAATAAGTATTCAGTATATGTGTAAAAAGGGAGTAAAACAAAAACTGCTGTTTCACTACTTTCAACTCTGGAGTTTTTTTTTTTTTCCGTTATGCCAGCACTGCTAATAACTCAAATAAGCAACATACAGATGAGCCGTTTTACCATGAGCACTCCCTCTGACAAAACTGGCACTTGTCCGAGTGCGCCTGCTTATTCGCTGATGTTAGGGAGTGCCACTGCATATGTGCAGCACCAACCACAGCATCATAAAATGACGTCTCTCTGAGCTGAGTGTACATGAGGAGGATTAGAATGCTGTGTTTCGGCAGACCAGTGAAGGACGGGTAAAATCACAATATGCATAAAAATAAGGAAGGGGGACAAAAAATAAACTTTAAGATATGTTTGTCAAAGTCAGTTGTTTGTATCTATTATTGGCATTCTAACCCGGTTCCTGACCCCTTTAATACGACGGATGTCAGTTCACCAGTTAGCGTATATCGTCAATTTGCTTTTTGGCAATATACAGTTGCGATAATAGTGATCATCACTTCGCAGTCGCTATTATCACATAAAACCAGTCGGGGGGGAGCACTGGGCCTTCGTCAAATTTTCAATTTGTACAGTTTTAGTTCTCTCAGTCATTATTACTCTCCCAGATACTACGGGTTCTGTACTCCTACTTTCTACTGGGTCAACATTAACAGATTTCTGAAAGTTCTACAGCTGTACTGGTGCTCCAGTGAGAATCTATTACTGAAGCAGATGCCATTTCCCCTGGACTTGACTTAGAGTATCTTTAGGAACCCATCTTCCATTAGAAGACTTCACCCACCCAGTAGCTGTTAATGCAGAGTCTACTGATCAATTTTCTGTATGTCGTAAGTCTGTGCCCATGTTCCTAAACCCCATAGTCTGATTACACTGTGCCCCAAGGTATTTGGGTGCCTTTCCCATTCTCCCTTCATACCTGTTGTTTGCTGCAGCTTGGCTGTACAGTACAGTGGTCTGTTTATTTCCTCACAGGTGTTCTAGAAAATGTTTTTTTTTTCCCTTTTCCAAGCTTTCATTCTGCATTTGCTGAAGAGTTCCTCTGGAAGTTGCCATTGATCTGGCAAGACCACCTTAACATTCTAACATTCTAACATACTAAAATGCCAGCAGAATAGGCCTAACGTCTTTCGTGTCTGCTTGTTTGGTCAGCCCCCACCCTGGGAGCTGACCTTGCTGCCCCCCTCGCCCTTTCTGGCTTCTCCCTTTCCAGTCCCAGATATTCCCACTGCACAGGACTTTGCTTCCAGAACCCTTCCCCTGTACCTGTCCCACCCCCATCTTGAACCCCTACACTGTCTCTTCCTCCACCAGCCCCCTGGGCAGTGCATTCCATGGCTCCACCACCATCTCAGTGAAGTAGCATCTCCTCCTTTCTCCCCTCAATCTCCCCCCCCACCAGCTTCCACCCATGCCCTCTAGTTACCCCCCCTTCCTTCAGAGCACCGTGCCTGCTCCTCCCCTATTTAACCCCTTCATGTACTTGAAGACCTCGATCACGTCCCTCTGGTCCCTTGTCTCTTCCAATGTGTATATATTTAGCTCTTCAAGCCTCCCCATAGGTCCTGTCCCCAAGCCCCAGATCATTTTGGTTGCCTCCTCTGACCCTCTCCAGGAGTTCAATGTCCCTCTTTAAGTGTGGTCTCCAAAACTGCACACAGTACTCGAGGTGCGGCCTTACCAAGAACTTATACAGAGGGAGTATCACTTCCCTCCTTCTGGAGGTGATCCCCCTAGCGATGCATCCCAGCATCCTATTGGCCTTGGCCGCTGCTCTCCTACAAGTCTCAGAGTTGTTCATCTTGACATCCACCACCACTCCCAGGTCCCTCTCAGCCATTGAGACTTGTGGCATTCCCGCCCCGGGTGTATTCTTGGCCCAGGTTTCTGGCTCCCAGATGCAGTACATTGCATTTTCCTGCATTAAACCTCAGCTTCCACTTTCTATACCACCTTTCCAGAGCCTCCAGGTTCCCCTGTAGGGCCACCCTCCCCTCCTCCCCATCCACCACCTCCCTCAGTTTTGAGTCATCTGCAAAGAGACTTATCTCACTCCTGATACCCTTCCTTATGTCAGAGATATAGGCATTGAACAGGAGGGGCCCAAGGACTGATCCCTGAGGGACCCCACTAATGACCCTCCTTGGGGATGAGACTATCTCGCCAACCATGACCCTCTGGGTCTGGTCCTGGAGCCAACTGCCTACCCATCTGATCATCTGGTTCCCAACCCCCATTTCTCCCAGCTTATTCAACAGGCCCCCATGAGGAACAGAGTCAAACGCCTTGCTGAAGTCAAGATAGAGGACATCCACCGGTCTACCCAGGTCCAAGGCTCTCGTCACCCAGTCATAGAACTCCACAAGGTTTGTCTGACACGATTTCCATGCTGTCCATCGTCCAGGCACCCTGACTTTTCCAGGTCCCCTCTAGCCTCTCCTTGACAATGCCCTCCATCACCTTGCCCACCACTGATGTCAGGCTGATGGGCCCATAGCTCCCTGCCACCTCCCTTGATCCTCCCTTGTGGATAGGCACTATATGCACCACCTTCCAGTTCTGGTGTACCCACCCTGTCCTCAGAGAGATGCTGAAAAGCTCCACCAGGGGTTTCGCCAGGACATCCGCCAGTTCCTTCAGCAGTCTGGGATGTAATTTATCCAGCCCCAGTGCTTTCTCCATCTTAAGGGACCTGAGGGCTTCCCTCATTCTCTCTGCCATGATTTCCACCTCCGCTACCTCGTCTCCCTGCTTTGCATTCTCCTCTCTTGCCAGTGATGGCCCACCCTCTCCCCAATTGGCATCTTCTGAAGCAGAAACTCTGTATGCAAGTGTGGTACTTGTATCTGCCATTACCTCTTCATTTTCTGGGGGCGATTGTACAGCCATGGTGTGTGACAGCTGACTCCATCAGCTGTCAAACAATTTCCTGGAAGTTGCCGCACCATCTCATGCTGCAGACTCAGCATCGCTGGACAAAATTGACAAGCTTACTAGCCAAGAGACTGCAGGCTCCATCTGTAAATGATCCAAAAAAAGCTTCTCCTTTTCTCTGAAGAAGTGTGCTTCTTCTGCTACATTTTTAGCAGAACTTTCTTTCTTTTCTTTAATGCCAGTTTCAGGGCGTCATTTCAGCAAAATCATAGGGGTAGCAAGGTGGGGTGGGCATGATGTGGGTGGAGCCACGGTGGGGGTGGGGCCACGGTGTGGGCGGAGCCAGAGAGGGTGGCATTTGTCAATGTGACATAGAGCTAGTTACCAAGTAATTTAAAATAAAATGGGTATGAATTGAATAGTAAAGACTGAGTATAAATCTGAAATGGGCCATTACAGATGTTGATTCAACTAAATAGCTAGTTTTCATCAAATTATGGAATCATCAGTATAGTGAAAGTCCATTCCTCAACTGTGCAAATATTAAACAATATTAATGCATAGCTAGCCCTTATTACCCATTGAAATCAAACAGATTACAACCTTGTAATCCCACTGTTGTGATGTCAGAACCTTATAAACCTATCTCTATGTCATAGCAGTGGGTTTACAAAATGGAATGCCAGTGTTATTCAGTATTCTAAATACCTAGAATGTGATGGTTAGTCTCAGTACAGTATTCAAATAACATTCCAATTGTCACAGTTTATTGTCTAGCAATCACTATGTCTGATAGAGACTTTAGCTCTGGTGCTATTTTGGCCCACTGTCATTCAGTCCGTGTATCCTAATAAATTGTTTTCCTAAACAATCATGTGGGTGTAGTGCAGATCCATTAATAAGGTAAGGCTAAATTACTTATGTTGGGGGACTTCTCATGTCGAGTCCATACACTATAAATGACAATGCATGATGTACAGGTGATAACCAGGGTGTAATCCTCTCTGTGGTTGCTAGGGCAATTGTAAACCTCTCAAGCTGTGCATTCTAGGTTTACTGATGCCCTAGACACCACCTGAGTGATTATACCATGGTTATCACCTGTACATCAGGCATTATCTCTGATATTACCATACTGTTTCCAAAAAAATATTACCATACTGTTCATGTCAAATGACTGGTACTATACAAGCTAAGGGCACATTGCTAAAAATAAAGAGCCGTCTCTAAACCAATACCTTACAGTACATAAAAAACACACAAACATGAGAGAAATAATACTGTTATGAAAGCATACTCTGAACCTTGAACCATGGGAGAACTTTCTTCTTCTCTGTTGAAACAAGAGCTTAGTAAAAGAAATGACACAATGAAACTTGTAAAAGACGTAATAAAAGGAAAATGAACTGATGAAAAAAAAAAAAATCACACCAAACCTGTAAAAGAAAAGATAAAAAGAAAAACAATTAAAACTCACGACCAAAACCTGTAAAGAAAAAAAAAAAGAAAAGAAAAGATCCTAGTAAAATTGTACACCAAAAAACCTGTAAAGAAAAACTGTAATAAAGGAAAAGAACTGAGTCCCAGGGTTACACAAAGAAAGTCTTCAGACTTCCAATTACTGCAGCAAAGCAAATGAAAGTACTCTAACTCTCCACACCAAGGCTACTACCCCCTCTTACAATAATTTAAAAGAGCATAAACTCCCTCCCAAACACCCATGAAAGTGGTAAAGCAAAGGACATAGGAGTGTTATTACCTGCCTGGAGGCTGGAGACACTGCTGGCACACTGGAGATTGGGATGGTAGGTGACTGCTGGCACACTAGACTGCTGACTAGTCGGGGACACTGCTGGCAAACTGGACTGGTAGCTGACTGGAGACAAAACTGGCAAACTGTCTCTGGACTGGTAGCTAAGCTGACTGGAGACACTGGCTGCTGGTACACTGGACTGCTGGCTGACTGGTGACACTGCTGGCACACGGATATCTGACTGCAGACTCTGCTAGCACAATGAATTGCTGGCTGACTGGACTGGTATCTGAGTTGAGACTGCTGGCACACTGCTGGCTGATTGGAGACACTGCTAGCACACTGGACTGGTATCTGACTGGAGAAAATGCTGGCTGACTGGAGGCACAAGTTGCAAATGGGACTCGTTGCTGAGCTGACTGGGACAGAACTGGCACACTGACTGCTGGCTGACTGGAGACACTACTGGCAGATGGGACTGCTGGTTGGCTGACTGGTGGCAACACTGCTGGCATACTGGACTGGTTGCTGACTGGAGGCACAAGTTGCAAACGGGACTCGTTGCTGAGCTGACTGGGACAGAACTGGCACACTGACTGGTGGCTGACTGGAGACACTACTGGCAGATGGGACTGCTGGTTGGCTGACTGGTGGTAACACTGCTGGCATACTGGACTGGTTGCTGACTGGAGGCACAAGTTGCAAACGGGACTCGTTGCTGAGCTGACTGGGACAGAACTGGCACACTGACTGCTGGCTGACTGGAGACACTATTGGCAGATGGGACTGCTGGTTGGCTGACTGGTGGCAACACTGCTGGCATACTGGACAGGTTGCTGACTGGAGGCACAAGTTGCAAACGGGACTCGTTGCTGAGCTGACTGGGACAGAACTGGCACACTGACTGCTGGCTGACTGGAGACACTACTGGCAGATGGGACTGCTGGTTGGCTGACTGGTGGCACACTGCTGGCATACTGGACTGGTTGCTGACTGGGGCACAAGTTGCAAACGGGACTCATTGCTGAGCTGACTGGGACAGAACTGGCACACTGACTGCTGGCTGACTGGAGACACTACTGGCAGATGGGACTGCTGGTTGGCTGACTGGTGGCAACACTGCTGGCATTCTGGACTGGTTGCTGACTGGAGGCACGAGTTGCAAAGCGGGACTCGTTGCTGAGCTGACTGGGACAGAACTGGCACACTGACTGCTGGCTGACTGGAGACACTACTGGCAGATGGGACTGCTGGTTGGCTGACTGGTGGCAACACTGCTGGCATACTGGACTGGTTGCTGACTGGAGACACAAGTTGCAAACGGGACTCGTTGCTGAGCTGACTGGGACAGAACTGGCACACTGACTGCTGGCTGACTGGAGACACTACTGGCAGATGGGACTGCTGGTTGGCTGACTGGTGGTAACACTGCTGGCATACTGGACTGGTTGCTGACTGGAGGCACAAGTTGCAAACGGGACTCGTTGCTGAGCTGACTGGGACAGACTGGCACACTGACTGCTGGCTGACTGGAGACACTACTGGCAGATGGGACTGCTGGTTGGCTGACTGGTGGCAACACTGCTGGCATACTGGACTGGTTGCTGACTGGAGGCACAAGTTGCAAACGGGTCTCGTTGCTGAGCTGACTGGGACAGAACTGGCACACTGACTGCTGGCTGACTGGAGACACTACTGGCAGATGGGACTGCTGGTTGGCTGACTGGTGGTAACACTGCTGGCATACTGGACTGGTTGCTGACTGAGGCACAAGTTGCAAACGGGACTCGTTGCTGAGCTGACTGGGACAGAACTGGCACACAGGACTGGTGGCTGACTGGAGACACTGGCAGCACACATGACTGATGGCTGACTGTAGATAGTAAAGTTACTTCAGTAATGGGTATCTTCTGAGCGATCTGAGCAAATCTGTCTATTGCTACTGACAGGTCTAGCTGCTTCACCTCCAGTGGCTCACATGCCATCATCATTAAGTCACTGAGTCGTCTGTCACCACAACTGTTTCTTAAGTAAGTTTCACTCTTTTCATGCATGAGAAGAAACGTTCATTTGAAGCTGTGGTCACAGGGAGTGCCAGCACCAGGTTCAAAATTTCCAGGACTTCTGAAAATGCATTACAAAGGCATTGCAACTGTTGTCTGACACAATGAATACTTTGCATATTTTTGTTCTGTAGGTATGCCTTTGCTGATTCCAGCTGTGACTCTAACACAATTATGTCTATATTTGCTCCTGGGTAAGATTCTGCTAGGACCTTTAAAACAGAGTAATTCAGAAAACTGTCATCCTTTGGGTTGAGAGCAGCAACAGCTTTTAAGAGGTCCACATTACTTGTGAGCGTGAATCAAGTTCAGTAACAAACCTGTCAATGCAGGCCAGGTATATTTCCTGTTTAAGCCTATCACTGTTAGATCTTGCAGAAATGTCCTGAATTTCTATATTTGCAGTCCGTTTCCCCAAAGTGGATGAAACAAAAATTCTGTCAGCTTCGGCTCAACTGATGTTTGCTGAGTGGCCTTCCTGTGTTCTGAGTGGCTTCTACATCATAATCAATGCCACAGTGATCAGCGGCTTGTTGTGCCTCCTTGTAAATCTTCTGCCACTGTGAATCATTACGTAGAGACAAGAGCTCACTTTTCGAAGACTGGACAAGATTACAAGCACTTGGCAAATCCAGATCTTTTCTCTGAAGTTCCTCAGACACCGATTGTATCTTCCTTAAAATTGTTTCTAGGCTGTACAGTGTTACTACAAAGGTGAAGTTCTGAATTTTAAACAGATGACCTTTTGCTTCACTACTTGCCTCTTTGTCAGTGTTTTGTGACTGAATAGCATGAAGTGTTATAATAATGGACTCTAGGCGTAACTGAAATTTCTTGACACAGTTGTACCAGTAAAACCACCGTGTACCACACAGTCGTTCCAGTTCCAGAACTTGCAGACCTTCTTCTTTCTGAGCTTTAACAAACAACTCATGTCTTGGTGAACTCTGAGAAATAAATACATATACAGCCTGTAAGATGCTGAAAAATTCTTTCACTTCTGATATATTATTGATTGTTTGCACCAAGACAAGATTCAGTCTGTGTGCATGACAATGAATATAAACAGCTGAGGAGCAACTCTCTTATTCTTGCTTGTACGCCACTGAAGCACCCACTCATCACAGAGGTCCATCATAGCACTGTGCTACACAGTGCTTCCACTGCAGTCCAGCCTGACATACTGCCTGATTGATTGCACCAGCCAAACTACCAGCATCCAGTTTATCCATGTGGTAGCAGCCAAGTGGTTTTTCACAGATATTACCATCTCCGTCAACAAACGGATTACAAAGCTGAGCTGCTCTTTGCGTATACATCCTTAGTTTCATCGACTAAAACAGAGAAATATTTTGTGACTTTACTTACAATTTTCTCTCGTATTAATGTTGCAACTATGTTAATCAAATCATTTTGATACTCTGGAGAGGTATAATGACCGTATCTCCTAGACATTTTTTCTTTTAATTTTGAGTCATGTGCAGATAATGTTTCCAGAAACTCAATAAAATTGCCTTTGTTATCGGAATTTGTCGACTCATCGCCACCTCTGAAGGCAAGACCTTGCCGTCCTAGGTAACACACTGCATGTAGTAGTAATTCAACATGGCGTCTGTTTTCTTCAATTTCAATGTCCCTATTTTTTTCAAGCCGTCTCACAACTGACTGATGTCCTGATGAAGACTGTATACGGTTAAATTCACACCATGCTACAACAGATGCTTTGTGTTTCTCAGACTCGCTGTGCTTTCTGAAGGCACGACCAATTTTTCCATTTACAAAACCAATATCGACAAAGGCGTTTCCACGTTCGACCTCCACCTCCAGGTGCAGTACGAGTGCTAGTAAAATGCCTGCATGCAAAACAGTATACAGCATCTCTCTGTACTGAATATTCTACCACTTATGAGTTTTGTAATCACCATTAAATTACGTGATTTTGTCACAGGAAAACACACTTCGCTGAACTGGAGCTTGGTAAGGACTAGCAGATATGTCACTTGGCACAGTATCGTGATCAACACACTCACCCATTGAAAATGAGTGGCCTTCACTAGATGGCAATGACGTGCTTTCACATGCATCGGAGGATGTGCTTTCACATGCATCAGAGGGTGAGGCGAGACAACAAGTAATGGGCCTGTAGCAGCAGAACTAGGCTCTGAAACATACTACTACTATCAGATTCATGCATGCCAGCTGACAGAACACTATCTTCAGGTCTTGATTTCTTCACTGTATGTTCAGCATGTGCAGTATCTGCTGTAATTCTTTTCTTAGCAAATAACTGAAGCACCGATGGTTGCTTTGGATCACTGGTTGCCTTCTTCTTAGACAGAGACATTTCAGTAATACTTATTTAGCAGCCAACTTCAAAGAAATTTCAATCAGTAAAGGCTACTAAAGAAGAAATTTAGCAATGTACAGCCTGCCAGCAGCTATGCCCAGTGATTAGCAAATCAGATATCAGTTTTGAAACCCTGAAAAACAGCTATGAATTCAAATGTGCACACAGTCTAAAGAAATCACCAGTGTGCGTGTGAAATCTGCAAACAGTGATGACATCAGGAATTAAAAACTAACATATGGGTGTAAATTTTACATTTAACTGTACCTATGAACCTAAAAAAAAAGGTCTATTATAATTCTGAATTTTAAAAATAATCTTATGAATGCAAGGACGTAAAAACATTTCTGTAATGAAACAAAAGTGGGATGCATACAAGTGCTGTAAATCTGTCAAAAATGTTACTTTTGAATCACCAGAGTTATGATTTGAAGCACTATTCTTTGGCATGTGGAGTATGTACAAATGTTGGGTGAGTACTGTACGCATTAAAAAAATTTCTGAAGCGTATTTCCTCAAATGAGGACAGGTGAGTAAAATAAGCTGGTACAGACCTTATCTGGAGCCCTGGCCACGTCTTTAAGCTGCTTTAAGTCTCTTAAAAACCTTAATGTTTCCAATTGCCCTTGGTAGATTAATTGTGACCAGTTTGGAAGTACTTATTGTAACCAGTGGAGAAGGGGTTATGTTTAAAGATGTTGATGTAAGATGGTATCGGACTGGTCTGTGTGGTTTGTTTTTGACTTTCGAGTCCTTGTCAACTGTACAATACCTTCAACCTCAGATGTTTTTAAATAAAATATGTATTTATATTTATGCAATAGGGGTGAGTGGTCAAACCATTGGATAAATGCATATATTCTCACCACTGTGTAATAGATCTGCAGAGCCACTGAATAAATACATTTATCTATAGTCATGATGTCACAGATGGCATTTTTTACCCACACAGTCGTGACCACGGCTCCAGATAAGGTGTGTGCCAGTCTTTACACTCACCTCATTTTAGGAACTACGCTTAGAAAGTTTTTAAATGAGTACCTGTACTCACCCAACATTTGTAAATACTCCTCCACACGCCAAAGAATAGTGCTTCATAACATAACATAACATAACATAACTGGTGATTCAAAGTAACATTTTTTGCCAGATTTACACTTGTATGCATCCCACTTTTGTTTTACTCACTACGTTTTAAAACTGGTGAGTAAATTGACAGCAGTATTTGGAGTATTGTTGGCACCTGAAATTCTTATCTAGAAAAAAAAACTGCATTTTTTTAATAAATTTAGTCCTCAGTCCACTCTATCAAGACATTTCTACACATCAGTGTCTTATTAATAAATGGTCAGCACAGAGTGGTTACAAACTACCAGCATCCAATTTGTTTGAACACAGCTCAAAACTGTAGTTTGTTTGGACCCACTGGGTTTAAATAGTGCCTTTCATGTTATAACGTTGCTGCCACTTTCAGCACACAGGGACTCAGGGAGATTGAGAGAGCACACAGAAAAAACAGTGAGAGACCACTAAGCAGAGGGAAGTTAACATTCGCTCAGGGTCACACAGCAAGTGTCAGTTCCAGGATTCAAACCAGGTCTCAGGATCACATTTCTGTGCTCTAACCACTGGGCCACTGACTGTCTCCCAGTAAGTCATAACGTGCATCAGTTTCTCAACCTCTTTACCAGTGAGATTTTTCTTCTTTTAGTGGGTATTTTTTTTTGGGGGCACCAATGCTGCCTGCCTGCCTACAGCATCACTCTGAAGAAATTTCATTTTCAGAATATAGTTCAGGTAATGTGATAAGTGTACATGAAGCACCATTAAGCTAATTCCTCAGTTTTATTAAATAAAATTATAACAATGGTCTGAGAAATTAAGCTTTCTGATTGGCTGTAAACTTTCTAACAGCCTTATATTAATCTTTTATTATACAATAGGCACAAAAAAATTCACACAGTCCTGCATTTTGATTGGCTGGCTGGCACCTTTTCAGCGTTGTAAATCCTCCAGTGTACCCACTGGAAAAGGTGCCAGCCTCCAGTCAGCTGCAGCAGGAACCCTCGCAAAAAAATCACTCCGACTGCCACAATCCAAACAAGATGCACGAAAAAACAACAAATCAAACTGCAAATCTTAATGCTCACAGCCTCACAGTAAAAAAAAAAAGAAGAAACACAAACCCCCCACACACACACAATTCAGTGCTGAGCTTCGACAAATGAGATAAAGAAAAACAGGGGCGGGGGGCATCACCACTAATTTAACTCTGCCTAGCAACAAGGAACTATTTCTTTGGTGGAGCAATAAAATAACAAAAATGATGATTAAAAAGAGAAACAAAAAAGTATTTCTATATTTTTAGTCAACCCAAAAATGTAAGTCAATGCATAATAGCAATATACCCCTCCAGGGAGTGGGTATACCAGTGGATTTACCTCTTCTGGTGTGGTTAAGTCACTCGGCTGCACCTCGTGACTGAACCACACCAGCTGTGGTAACTCAATCCACCAGTATACCCACACCCTGGAGGGGTATATTGCTTTATTATACGATGTGGTAAATCGAATGAGCCAAATCTTGCAACCTGATTGGTTGGCTGGTACCTTTCCCAGTGTGGTAAATCCTCCAGTGTACCCACTGGAAAAAGTACCAGCCAATCTTATATCATGCCAATCCGGTCGCTTTCATTTTGATAGAAACCATTTGTCCTGTCGCCGCTTCGCTAAAACACCGTGGTAAATATTACAAAAAAATTGCATCTTCCTTCCAACCGTACAAACTTCAGTTACTTACAACATATCTAAAAAAATTAAATAAAACTACATTTGCCGTCGTATAATATAAATTTATCCCACCAGGGTGAGGGTATACTGGAGGACTTAACACGACTGGTGTGGTTCGGTCACGAGGCGCACCAGCTGTGGTAAATCCTCCAGTATGCCCACACACTGGAGGGATAAATTGCTTAATTAACATACTTATGCAACTTACCCATATATTTAACAAGGTTTAACACTGTTTAAAAAAAACAGTTTTATTATAACAGCAATAAGACACCAGGGGTTATCGCTCTCTAGGGGCATGTGGCACTTGGCAATGCCTCATGCCACATTATGCGCCTAGAGGGTGATTAACAGACCATTAACATAACCCCGGTCATGCCTTATTGGTTAAGTGTTGAACGTGGCTGTGCTCAGTACAACAAAAGGCTTCTCTCACTTGTCCAAACACAGCTGCTAACATCTGAAAGCATCATGACATCATGGGACTTTTTTGTAGAAGCAGTGTACAGTTACAAATAAAAAGGGTAATTGTGTCTGCATTCCTTTTCACAGTGACAATTACACTGAGTAAGCTGTTGCACTGTGCTGCCAAATGTTCAGAGCCCAGCTCAGCAGACACAACACACACACACACACACACACACACACACACACACACACCTAAAGCTTAGTTGTCCTGCTTGCTCATTTGTTATCATTTAGGCAGATTTAGCTGAAGCAGGAAAACTGACTGTTGTCCCGTGGTTAGAGAAGAGCACAAAAAACTTCAGGTTCAAATCCACTACAACTCGACACATCTAGCTTGGAGGAACCCTTGAGCAGGTCAATTGGTCTCCTTATGCTTTAAATCTCTCCCAGATGTAAAACTGGGCAGAAAGGAGTAGGGGACGAAATGTTAAGATGTTTCATTATGGACTACTATCCTGGAGCCATGGGTGTAGGCAGGCATACTCCAAGTACACCATGGTGTACAGTATTAGGGGGCAGTATATAGGCCCTGAACAGCTTCCCTAGTCCATGGACACAACACAGAACCAGCAGAACCTCTCTGTATGTTTATATGTCAGCACCAGAAGGATTGGCCACTGCTACTGTCTTTGCAGCCCTGGGACTATACAGCTTTACAGGGTCTGGGTTGGTATATTGGCTTCCCAAGGAACAATGCATGACATCTGCATATACCCATGCATGGTGGGGGGGGGCAGCAACCAGTAACAGGGAGTACAAATGTCGTATTGATTGTGCGTTGTGCCATACAGGGACACACACACAGTCCTGATGACGGTGTACGTACATATGTATATAGTGTATGGTGGAACATCGTTCTCCACCGAAATCCATCGTTGTCGAAACCTTGTAGTCACACACTAGTGAGGTTTGCAGTGCAGCAGAACAATTTTTTCTACTGCACTGTGAACGTCACACTGTGTCCTCGAGCAACATTTGACAGTTAGGGCTAAGGGCTCACTCCATAGACAGGACACATAGCGAAAGCAGTAATGTTGGCGGCAGTACTAATGTTTAGCGATAAAACGTTCAAAATGTAAAGTTCTTTTTTCCTTCTAGTAACACAGTAAAACTGTTTTGAAGCAGAAACATGCTGTAATGATTTTTTTCCCCAAAAAACGACGTTCCACCATACACTATAAACAAAGGTGCATGGGGAACAGTTGACAACAGGGCACCTTTCACCTCGTTGGCACTCTCGAGGTAATCCGTCGTCACAGTTCCAACTCTGTGAAAGAATAGCCCTGTTGTCAACTGTTCCCCATGCACTATCATACATATTGTCTGGCTACACCTATACCCTGCCTGGAGCAATATACTGTACCACTAAGAAGGTTCAGGTTGCGTGGGCCCCCACATCATTCCACAGCTCAGTCCGAACAAACACAAGTGAGAAAAAATGTCCTAGCCTGCTACTTACCTTACCACCTTTGCTGGGCGATGCTGGCTGGCTGTGCTGACGGATGCTCTCCAACCTCTGCTACTGCAGCCCCTCGCTCGCTGCTCCGTGGCTCCACTCAGCTCCAACAGAAGAAAACTGCTGGCTTCTGCTCCTCCGCTGTCTCACCTCACCTGCCAGATGCCTAAATCCTTAGCACCCTTCCCAGCTGTGTGCAAGTGTGGTGATCAGGTCAGTGGGCAAGGGCAAAGGATGGGGGACTTCAGGACCGTCAGGCCTCAACAATAAGAGAGGACAAAAGTCAGCACAGTACTTATGAGGAAGGCACCTCTTTTTTAAAGTACCTTACCCTTCATCCAGTCTGACTGCCTCCTGCAGAGTGCTCCAATCGTCGCCTGCCTGGCCCGTGACCCCACTCACCCTATTTTCTCTCTCCCCAGTAGACCCCAGCGTCACCCCTGCAGCTGCAGCACTGGAGTGCCTGGTGGTCAGGTCTCCCTCCCGACTAGCTGACTGACTCTGACTCCAGTCCTACTCCCAACCCAGTCCTGACCAGTCACCTCACCTGTCCTGGACAAACGAAGGCTTTCTCCAGTCTCCCCAGTAGACACAGACACACTGCTGCTGACTTTGCCACACAAGTAGTCTGTGTGAGTGTGTCCCAGTCCCGACTTGCTTGCACTGTGCAGTTGTTGTCCGCCCGCCGACAGTACTTGCCTGCCCCAGCTGCCCGCGGCCCAGCGCTCTGCCAAATGGAGGATTGGATAATCGGATCGTCGCCCAGCCGCCTGGATCAACTGCTCAGCTCTGACTTCGCTCTCTCGCCACGCTGCCCATCCTCCCGCTCGCTCCTTCTCGTCTTCACAGACTACTAGTCTAGTACCCGCGACGCGATACACTTTTACTGCTGGCTGCCTGGCTGCCCTAGGCCAACTGACTCCGTCCACAGTAAAATATCTGTCCGTCCGACTCGACTGCCTACTGCACGAGACCCGCTCAAAATCCCGCCGATCATTCCCCACGCATGCGCGCAACGTACCCCGCCTAAGCCAATCCCATTCCTCTCCAGTGTCCTCTCCCAGCCAATCGCAGCAGCAGCGCCAGCTCCAGCACCAAAGTAAGTGGCACCTGGGGGGGGGGTGCAAACTAAGCTGCAGACAGTTGGCGCCATCCGTCCCTCCCTCCCTGATTACTAGTCTGTGCTGTGCAGCCTGTGCTGATGCTATTTTTATCGTTTATCAGCACAGGACAGCAGCCAGCAGACTGTCGGGCTCCCGACCCTGTCTGAAACGGTGAAACCTCGAGCCAGCCCAGCAGGCAGGACAGGGGTCGCAAGCCCTGTCATAGGGGTCGCATAATTTTCGTAGGGGTCGCTAATGCGACCCCTGGCGACCCCTAAATGATGCCCCTGGCCAGTTTCAGCTTTTCTTCTTCCAGTAGCAAGTCCTGTCACTGTTTTGTTACTACTTCACCAGGACTTTCTTGTACCTCTTGTATTGTCCCTTTTTCCACAGGTAAATCCAACTCCATATCTTTTTCAGAAATGTCTTTGCTCTAAACAGAATCAACCTCTGGAGAAAAGGTAATGGGGAGGAAGTCCTCTCCCCCATACCTGCACCATCCACATCTTCACCGGACAGAGCGGCCATCTTGGCAGGCTGCCAGATGGGCAAAGGTTCCCCCTGCTGGAGGGTAGGGGAGTTTACCTGGTGTTCTAGCCAACATTCCCTGTCTCATAAAAAACAGTTCAGGTAGTTATTTAAGGCTTTATGTGGGTGTTGATGTGCGAAATGGGACCACTACACATTTTCAGTCACGTCACTACCAGTTTCGCATTGTTATAAAGCACTTTGGGATACAGTGTGTATAAAATAACCATATAACTACTAATTCTTCTTCCTGTACACACTAACAGTCTGCTGAGGCATCCCTAATCAATGCTTATGAAACCTTGCTTTTATCAACAGACACAGTGGAGTGTGACCCCTGCCCCTACTCAGTGGCAAAGGTGCCAGCAATCCCCACTTCCACCTGCCACATCCCTGTTAGTACAGAACTACATTGCAGATGTCAGTTTTGGCTGTCTAGTGGTCCCCCCACCCTTGATTGCTATCATTAGTATGCAATAATTTTACTGTGCAATACTGAAGATCCCACACCTGGCAGTCTAGTGGATATACCTACCTCACCTGATCTGTAACAGTATCTTGGAGCTATAATAAAGCCTGGTGACACCCCCATACCCAATCCCTGATGGTATTTTGGATCTGTAATAAAACCTTTCCATGGCAGTCTAGTTGCCCCCACTCCTTCACCAATCTGGTATTTTCAAAATGTACTGAAGTCTGTCTTTGGCAGTCTAGAGTTTTCCACTTCCAAATCACTGGCAAAGCCTCCACCACCTTGGCTCACCCACTGAGCCCCCACCATCACCCCCTGTCAGCTCCTGAGTCACCCATCCATCTATAGGTCAGCCCCCATCTGGTACTCAAACAGCAACTAGCATAGATCTCACCTCAGCAGGCTGATGTCTGACAAGGATAGAATGCATGCACACTGTAGAAACAACTGTGAATGTTAAGGGCAATTCTTTAGTGTTTGTGAGGGAGGGGTAGAATAAGACATGCCATGACACCATATGATGAAGTTTAGCATGCACACCTCTGTCAGCCAGATGGCATCCAGCTAAGGTGGTGACCTTGGGGTCTATGCCTGCCAATGCATGAGGACCTGAAGGCAGCTCAAATATGGATGGATGAATGAGGTACAACAGGGGCAGGGGTGGTGGTGGCAGCTTAGTAGTGAGTTGGGCGGGGGCTTTAACAGTGATTGGTTGGAGGTAACAGTACACTGCCAGGGATTGGCATCAATACATTTTCATAATACCAGATTGGGTGAGGGGGTCCACTAAACTGCCAGGAAAGGGCTTTAGTACAGTTCTTCAACACCAAAAGGGATTGGGTGAGGGAGGGAGGTAGATCTGTTATACTGCCAGTAATTGCATAGGTGGGTAAGGCTCCTGAGTCGGGGTGTCTGAGGTTGTGCACAGTGCCTCCTGCATTTGTATATGGATGCATAGTGCAGAACTCCTAATTGCCACATAATGATGTGCAAATGGACCCTTAGCACTGTGCATGCTGTACAGTAGGTTGTCATGAGTATGTCATTCACTGACGGTGGCTCTGAGAAGTGATAGCACAATCCCATTTAAGACACGCCAGCTCCCTTTGATCCTGGGAGCCTGCACCAGTACGGGCTGTGGTAATGATGCACATACTGTATGCGCTATGCATGGCACTTCATGGGGGTGGGTTCCAACTACATAAAAATTCTCCTGCTCCCACATACAGTACTTCGGTTTGGCTGCTCCATTGTTGTTTCAACGGTATACCCACTGGCTCTCCCTCTGGACCCCTCACTGCTCATTCTACATGATGTGCTGTCCAAAAATTCCACTCAGCTGTGATTCATGTCACTGTTCATTCAGTTGGGGGTTGATTCCACATGATAACACTCTCTTGCATTAGGAGAGACCAGGGGTGTGCATAGCTCAAGTGCTACCCTCCATGCCTAGGGGTAGGTAGTAACCTCTCACAAGAGAAGACATCCCCTGTTTTAATCAATGCACTCAATATCAAGCCATTTACAGCTCCTTTCCTTTCCATTTACTCCTTGGTGAGCTGTGCTTGATGCCACTTCTGTTCTGTCAGAAATAAATTACACTGCCATGTGATAAGTTGTCATGCTTACTAACATTTTAACAGTTGTGCACACAGAAATACAGTTCCCAAAATTATTCTCCTTGTCAATATGGCAAGACAGGCTCAATTCTGACCGCAGATACAGTGCTTCCTCACTATAGCGTACAACTGGGGTCCATGTCCATAATTGTTACAGTATAGCACACCATTTATTACATCAAGGGATGCACAAAAACAAACACAAGCACTCAACTCGCAAAACAGGATACCACTCAGATAACCTCTTAGTCCTTTTACATTCTTTCTGATTATCTACTGCTGTAATTTGAATCAGGACTGTATAGTCAATCATCAGCCATGCTGTTCTCATAATAATATTAGTAAAAGTAGAAAACTTGTACTGTATTTACTGTATTTACCTCCGTTTCTGCCCCTCGCCACACACTTCACAATCAGTACTGCAAGACTGGACAACCATTTTGACAAAAGATTACCGAGACAGATTTTCCATTACTGTGATTAAATAGTTTTTTGTTTTTATTTTAACTTTATTTATCACCCTACCTTCCTGAACTCTTTCAGGAGTGGTCTCACAGTGTACGCCTTGATCACGCCCACCTGAAACTCCCTCTCGCTCCTCTGGGTATTGGACTCACCATCCCCTTCCAACAGCTAACCAGCCCCCCTGCTCTGAGTCCCCTGAGGTGGGACCACCAGATACTCCTCCTGGCACTCTATCTAGAATTCAATCAGCGGCCCTGAGACGGAGAAGAGCAGAGGAGAAAGGAGGAGCCTGACATTGGGCATGGTAGGCTGGCATCCCCGGACCCACAATCACCTATCAGGAGGCAGTTTTTTTTTTTGGGTAACTTGTGGTACACCCTTGCCCCCATCCCCTAGGCAGAGCCTGAGTGTGCAATGATGCCAGGAGACTTCTGTTGCGACTCTGTGTCCCTCTAATCATGCCCTAAGCACTACAGTACCTCCAGTCTCTATCAGGGGCCACTGCAGTGCTGGGCAAACCCTGAAGCCCTCCAAAGAGGAGAGCAGTCCTCCAGATGCTCAATCCTCCTCTCACCTACTGACCCCCGACAGCCCGGCTCATTCCTCGGCCAGGTCGCCAGCGTGGCACGAGGTGTGGTATCCAGCGCCTCAACCCTCAGTGCCACCGGGCCAGCTGATTAAATATTTTATTAATTATATATTGGGGAAATGTACCGTACCTGCATTGCATTCAAAGTACAGCAGCTGGAACAGGAAATGAGGTTTATGGTTCGGGACCAAAATGGAAGTCTGAGAGCTCGAGTTACAATACAGTCACATTATAGGCAAACAAACACAGAAATCTGGATAGCACAGTACTACTACAGCACATTACAATTTTGGTACAATAAATACATTCTAATACATTTTTAGTATCATGCTCAATTGTAGTTGTTTGGCAACTTGTGTGATTACTGATGTTAATGTTTGATTAATCAATCAATCAATCAAAATCTTTATTTAACCAGGCGGACATTGTTGAGCAGTGCTCATTTGCAAGATGGACCTGGATAGCTGTCATATCCCGGGAACATTAATAATGTTGAGAACAACATGCACCATTTCACCCTCTCTCCATGAGCAAGTTGGAAAAGGATGCAGGAGCAAAAACAGTGTGAGGCTGGCAGCCTGTGTGTGGTAGTCAGGCATTAAGGTAGAGAGTTTTAAAACAGTTTAGGAGCTTGATCAAATGAGTTTATGCCTGCAATGGGCAACATACAAACAAATGACAAAGCCAGCAGAATAAGGCCTTTAGATCTATCTAGTCTGCTTATATTGCAGGGTACTCAGTATATGCTATGGACACACAGCTGATCAGTGTCAGGAGTCAAGGTGGGCATTCATAGTAACCAATAATTCGGTATAGAAAGGTTTGTTATAGCAAGGAAGCACTGTGTAAGTGAGAACCTTTGGGTCCATTAAAACATTTGTACACTTTTACAACTCTTACAGAAGCCCAATGACTTCTCTTATTTCTGCAATTCACAAGTGGGTGATGTGGTTCCTCAGGACAGAGCCTTTTCTGTGCTACCTTCTGAATTTAATGGTGCCCCTCTTCCTATACACTTTGAGTCCACCCATTCTTTACATAATATCATGACTCTGTAGCATCAGTTTAGCTAGTGTGAAGGAGGCAGCAACACTATAGGGACATTCACTCTTGCACTTGTGGCTAGCAGCCAAGAATCTCACATCAACCAGATCTTTGCTCTCACCAGACTGTGTGCTGGGCACCAGTACACCAGCTTCTACTTCAGCCTGGCTGGCAATCTCACCAGGCTCTCTGCCAGTGGTAATGTCTCCAATATCCATACCAGCTTGAGATTCCCATACAATTAGTGGGCCCATCTCCTACCTGTTTCAGTAGCTTTATCTTTGGCATCAGATGTCTCACCATCATCAGAATAGCTGGCAGCATCTCATGGACACAGACAGGAACAAAAGTTCCCCACAAAGTGAAAACTCTTCCTTACAATCCAAGCAGAATTAATGGTGATCTACACCAGATGGCCTTCAGAGTCCAAGTTTCCAGAACCATGCCCATTGTCCTGGTGTCTGTCTTTTGAGATTATCAGATGCATAGACAATGAGTTCTGCTGTTCTTACACACTGAATCCCCAGAAAGCTGCTTCAAATGATGGGAAATTGTCTCCTTTTGTGAGCTGGCAAGAGATCTAAGTCAAGAATGCTCTGAAGGCTCATCTGTATCTTCACCAATTTGCCAAGACTCAATTGGGTGCCTGCAGGGCCCTTCACAAAGAATGTTAAGACTCCTGCACTTGAGCCAATGTGCACTCCATATCTTGTTTCTTCAGGGTCAAGGGTCCTGTGCAAAGAAAGTTAGGCATCACCTCCTGCTTTGCACAGGGCTTCAAGAGCCCAGAGCAAAACAAATTACAACTCTGCTGTCTCAAAATCTAGGGAAATTAATTGCAAAAACTATGTTAATGCAGATTAGGTTTGCTACCGCACAAAATTCAAACCCCACCAAACTTGAAAATGTGCTATTATGGTTTTAACTCAATGCCCACAAAGTTTGGAAATGCACTGTTAGGTTGTCAGCCTAACACCCACCCCTTTCCCATCTGTCCTCTTTATATCCAAAGCCAAGCTACAGGTATGGCGCAATGCATCAGTAGTGTGGTACCTCATGAAGGGCTGTCATATTCCAAATGTGTAAATAGGAACTCTAATCCCCTCTCCCCATTCCCTATCTGTGTGAATATCAGTGTTATTCTCATTCTAGGTCCACTAATCCACACACTAAGTACATACTGGAAATGGAGGTACAGGGACTGAGAGTATACAGTACTTTACATGCCTCAGCTTCATACAGTGAGCTTGTGCTGGGGCAACATCATTGTTGATGCTGACCACTGAACAATCATGGCACAGGATTTTTTCTTGCTATTGTATAATAAAAAGCATGACATAAATCAAACATGCCATGACCTTAATGAAAATACCACTGATATTTCCATCATGCAGTTTGACCTTTTGACATCACTCATGACTTTACGACTTGTGATGATATAAGGTCAAACAGTACTCAGGAAAAAGATCAATGATACAGTATTTTCATTAGGGCCATGGCATATCCCATAGGTTCCACCAAGTTGATTTGACAGGAAAAAGACCAATGGGCTCTACATCAACAACATCACCCCGACAGCCCCAATACTGACAGCCAATCAAACTGACACATCAGCACAGTGACAAATACTGCCAGTGTAACAGGGAAGAAACAGACATCACAGTCAAACTGTAAATGCAGGGGCTCTGCCCCACCCATGTCCCCACATCCCCATATATTAATATCGCAAACTCAAAGATGCACATACCATGGAGAGGAATGCAGACAGCAGTTCCAACACTAGTAGCACCCCTCCCAACAGTGGACAGAGAGACCAAATGTGGTGCATCGGTTGAAGTAATACACCAGTCGGTGGCACACACAGCTCACTGACAGTGCAGTTGCTCTAAATGTGTGCTGTAATTGTGTCACTGAAACAACGACATACCTATCCCATATATACATATAGTATTCTTTGCAAAAAACTATGTTAATGCACCAGTTAGGTTTCATGTTAACACTACAAAAGTAGGGAATGTGGTGTTAGGATTTCTAACCTAAGCTCCCTCCACCCCCAAGCAGCAAAGGAAACAATAAGTTTGGTCTCCAGAGTCTTGGTGAATCAGTGGTGGGGTCTTCTGATTTGCCAAGACTCTGGAGACCAAAACCCTAATGTTTTTCCTTTTGTTCCTTGGGGCTCGGGGGTGGAGAGTTAGGGTTGAAACCCCTAATGCCACATTTCAGTACTTTTGTGGCATTACTGTAAGTTACTCTAACTGGTGCATTAACAACACTTTTTTTGCAAAGAATTTACTTTCTTTTTGAGATGGTGGAATCATGAACAGGTGCAGATGTGCAGGGTTGGGTCCTACACCATGAGAAGGCTCTGTCTGCCCACAGCAGTTCAGGGCCTGGCACATTCTTCCTTCAGCCAGGGAATGCATGTTACATGGTTGTCCACACAGTCCTGGGTACCAAACAATGAAGAGAACTGTCCTCATTCACTCTTTACATATTTGCTTTTTGCACATTCATTGTTTACAAATTCACTCTTTTTTTTTCCTTTATTGAGAAAACTCAAGAAAGTCCCACTGTTCTCATACAGAGAACATGGTGAATGGCACCTCTTGCTAAGCTGGGCAGCCTGGATTTTGGGGTGACCAGAAAACATATTTCTGGAGTTAGTAAACAAACAGCAGAATCTAGCTCACCAGGTCCTGTTCAGCTATTTTCAGCTGTTTGTTTTTAAAAGAGATCATTTGTCTGTCTTTCAATGTTTGAGAGTGTAAACAGGGAAAAGAATAGTGGCCATCTCTATCGATATATTTTCTGTATGAAAGGTAAATCATGAAAATTCACACATGCAAGCTTTTTTTTTACCATTTGCATCAAGATGTTAACTCTAAAATCGTTATAACTCTGGAATTGTATACTTGGGCCCTGAGCCAAGAGAAGACTCTGTCTGCCTGCCAAAGCAATTCTCATGAAAGTGATTCCCACAAAAGTAAAAACATTAATAAGTGAAAATGTTTGAAAGTGAAAAATTTGGTAGTGGAAAATACAAAACTGAAAATCATTTTACTGATGGTAATTGTGGTATTTACATCTTGTTGCAACTTTGGTGAACTGCATTAAGCAGACAGGCATACTATGGAGTCCAAGGTGCTGACACATCAGGCTCTATTGCCAAAAGTTGATACAGGCTTCCAACAAGTCCTGCATCAAACCCAACACTGTGCCAAACACACTGATACACCTTGTGCCCAATTCTCAAAGGTTGCGCGCATTTGCAACACTGTACTCCCTTTATAGCGACTTGTGCCAAATGTTTGGCACAAACCCCATAAAAGATCAAATGTGTGAAGCAAAGTTAAACCAGCAAAACCTGGTCTAACTCACAACATGTGGTACATGGGATCAAGAGTCCAGATTGTTAGTTAGAATGCCACAAGCCCCATGTGTCATCTGTTCAGAGTACCGGGGCTTGCAGCATTCTGACACCTTTGGGAATCAGGCCCATCATGTTCTTATACTGCATGCTAATGCAGTTCTCAGGGACAATGCAATTTTAACAACCAGAAAATGGAGACCCTTAGGATAGTTACAAGGACTAGTATAAACAGTGAAAATAAACTAAAGCAATCACATACATCCCTAACAGTCACATAAAAGGAATTGCATGTTGACATAAAAACAAACAACATTTACAAGATATGAGGATGTAGTTTTCCTTTAACACAGATTTTTGGTTTTACTCTCACCTACAGCCTACATGGAATGGATTTTTCCCCAAAATTTTCAGGGTAGAAGATGCTGTGCCAAGGTATTGCCTTTGAAAGATTTTGGGAAAAATATAAAACAGTCCCAGAGTTAAAAGGATTGAAAGTTTAGTTTTTTTTTGCTGTTGTAAGCATGCTCAGTAGGGTTTTTGAACAATGTTCTGATACAACACAAAAAAATCCATGTTGTATACCATATTTGTTTTCATACCACTTGATTCTCATAGCACAAAAGAAAATGTTTGTGTTGTGATGGCTTCCATCTTGTCTCCCACCCCCAAACTAAATATTATGAAAAATACATACAAAATTATGCAATTTTAATAAACAAAGACCTGAACTTAGCTAAACGGGAGCCATTTAGCTAGATTCTGGTGTCTGTTTTTTTTTAAAGTTATCAAAAATACCTTTTCTGGGCACTCCAAAATCCAGTCTACCCAACTTAGCAAGAGGAGCCATTCTCCCATGTTTTCTGTTTCAGAATAGGAGGACTTTCTTGAATTAGGAAGCTGCAGCTGGAGTTATGCTGCTGGTTTCATTTCTAGCAGTGAGACAGTGATCCCTTTTCTCTCTGCCTCTCTGTCTTTCTCTGTCTCTCTTTGTCTTCTGTCTGTCTGTCTCTCTATGTACACAGTATATATCTATATATAGATTCTTGGCAAAAAATGTTGTTACTGCATCAGTTAGGGTTCCAGTGACAGAAGATTGGAAATGTAGTGTTAGGGTTTCTAACCCTAACACCCCACTCCCACCCTGCATGCAGCAGCAGACATGGGGGGTGCCTTGGAGTTGTCAGCTCTAATGCTGTCTCCATTCCATGAGTAGATAAGCTGAGATGGGTACAATATAGGCAAATGGGGTGAGCATTAGGGCTGACAACTGCAAGGCACCCCCCCACACCTGTTGCTGCATGCATGGTGGGGGTGAGGTGTTAGGGTTGTAAGCCCTAACACCACATTTCCAAACGTTTGTCACTAGAACCCTAACTGATGCACTAACAAAGTTTTTTGTCAAGTATTTACTTACTTTTTGAGATAGTATAATTGTACCCTTATTTGCTTGTGCGAGTGTAGGGCTGTCTTGGCTCTGTGCACCTACCCATCCATAATTTTGAGAGACTGTAATTGTATTCTTATTTTCTGGTGGAGTGTTCCCAACAGTCCATAATCATATCTATATTTGTAGATGTAAGAGTGCAGGGCCTAGAGTGCCCTGCACTTCCATCCATTCATAATTCCTGAGATAGTGTAGTAGTATCCTTATTTGCCTGTGGAGTGCAGGTTCCTTTGGGCCCTGCATTGCCATCCTGTGGTGTGCAACACCAAAAACACCTCGAATCTCAATGGTATTCTATAGAAAACACAGCAAAATGTAAAACCTGTGTAACTAAACACCAAATTAATATATTTTCACAAAATGAGCAAAAGGCACATCGGAGGCACAAGGCTTTTGTACCCTGAAAATTTTAGAGCAAAATTGAAAACCATTTCTTCCCAGTGTAGTGACAAAGAAATAACTGTCTAAACCTCACATTATGATGTTATCCTATGGGAGAGGAACCAAACTTTAAAGCCACAGAACTCCACAGCAAAGTAATATACTTTCACCAAACCAGCAAAAGGCACATCTGTGGGGTAAGCCCTTTGTACCCTAAAAATATCAAACTAAAATCAACAACCGTTTGTGAACTGTGAAGTGAAAAAGAAACAGCTGTCTTAAAATTCCTTTTTTGCAAATTGCAAAAGAGGATTCTTTTCTGTGATTCCTTTTTTAGAAATTGCAAAAAAGAATCCTGTTTCACAGCTTTTTTGCCCCAAGGTTTACGATAAAGGATTTCTGCAAATTAAAAAAACACATTTCTAAGTGACATCAAAAAACTAACCCCAAAATCAGATTGTATGGGTCCATATTAGGTAAAGACAACTGTTGTTGTCTACTAAACCTGAGAATTTTAAAGTTAATTTTGTTATAATGTATGGGAAGCCCTTATTATTAACTGAAATCAAGCAGATTACATCCTTGTTATGCCATTGTTATGACATCACTCTGTTGTTAACCCTTCTTGAGTATGTCATATCAATGGTATAACAAGATGGAATGTTCGCAACAATCAATGTTCTGTAAAGTAACTCAGTTAAGTAATTCAGTCTGTGATTACACTATCTAGGTAGACCATACACTATAAAATATAATGTATTGTCTTTGGTTAACAACCACGCTGAAAACACTTCTCGAGGTTGCCACGACATCTGAAAACCTCTCGAGCTTCGCTCTTGAAGTTTACAATGATGTCATGGCAACCTCTCATAGTGTTTACAGTGTGGTTATTAACCAAAGACCATACATTATGCTCTATGTCACTTCTAGTTGAAAGCAAGATGGCAGCGAAATGAAAAAAGATTCTGCAGTTGTTGCAAAAGATTCTGCATTTGTAAAAACGGATTTTGCACTTGTGATAACAAATCCTTTTTTGAGCAGCACATCTAACTAGTCTTATAGGAAATAATGGGAAACATCAAAATGTAATAACTTTGGAACAGATTAACATTTTTTCACCAAACTTTCAAAAGGCCCATCTGTGACACAAGACCTATATACAGTAAACATTTCATACCAAAAATCCACACCATTTTTGCTCAGAATAACATAGAGTAACATAGAATTTCACCAAAAATAGTAACATTTACATTTTTGACAATCCGTATCTCTACTCCAACAAAGCCAACCAAAACAAAACTTGCCACATCAATAGATCTTTGGTCCCTGATGGTGCATACAAACTTTCATGCAAATCATTTGAATGGTTGCAAAGTTATTAAAGTTCAAAAGTTTGATTAACACCAAAGTAAAGACTGAACTCTTACTATAAAGACTCGACCACACCCCTATAATATCTATCTATCTATCTATCTATCTATCTATCTATCTATCTATCTATCTATCTATCTATCTAGCTGTCTGTCTGTCTATCTATATATCTATTAATCTGTCTATGTATGTATGTATGTATGTATGTATGTATGTATGTATGTATGTATGTATCTATCTATCTATCTATCTATCTATCTATCTATCTATCTATCTATCTATCTATCTATCTGTCTGTCTATATGTGGATTTTTATGATTAGTTTTAAAAGTAGATGGAAGTATCCAAAAATGTTATGTTGGTGAAATGTCACTAAATTTTCATGGAAATTTCACAAAATTTGATGTTAGTGAAATCTAAAGTTCGATGCAGTTCCACTGGTGAAAGTTTAAAGGGTAACAGTTATATTATTTTATTATTTTCATTTTACCAGGAAGGTGGACTGGATCAAACTTATCCTTTTAGTCAAGGGATCATAAGGTCAATGCAAAAACAGCATGGCAAACAATGGCGCAATCAAAATGCTTGTGCCCCAGTCAGTGAAAACACAGACTAAAACAAAAACAGAGCACACCACAGAAACAAATGGGAGACATTGAGATTTTATTTTGTAGGGGATCAGCTCCTCAAACCCTCTGAAGCTAAAATAACTTACTCTGAGGGGGTGTGGACTGAGGGGACAAGAGGAAACTCAGCAGGGGGGAACTTGGTTTCTGGCAGCAGAAAAAAAAGAATAAAACTATCAGAGGATGGGGAATCAAACCCTGATACCCAAGTCTAGACTGACTCCAGGTGCTTATGCCTCAGCCACTCCACTACAGGAGTAACTTGTCCAGGCATAGCACCTGAGGCTTCTTCAGCCTTCCTCCAGTCCGCAGTCAGATAGAGGTAGCAGTAGTTTCCTAATGCTATTATACTCCATCCCTCTAAATGTTTCCATGCTTTATACCATGATTATTGCTGCACTGTTTCAGCATGCTACATTGACCTGGTACTATCCTTTTTCACTTATGCTTGGGATCACTATTCACAACCATGTATCACATAGTAATGCTGAGGTTACCATAAACTCTTCATTTATCCAAACAAAAGACATCAAACAAATTATAAAAATAAGTTTTATTGCTCCATTGAGAGCACCCTCCATTTCCATTTCTGATGATCCAGAAAGGGTGTGTGCGATGGGCTATCCACTTTTGTTTTTCAGAGACTGTGTTTAAAAGATATTGGAAATAACAGCAACATCAATAAAACATCTGCGAGTCAGTTTTTGTTTGGGCTCTATGGACTGTGAGACATCCCTCGGGATGATAACAATGTGCTGCTATCAGGGATTTAATGTACCAGAAAGTAAATGCAGACTTTCTTACAGTTTTAGACAGTTCTTTAGTCATCAAATCTTTGTGGCTCAGTTGCCTATATCCATGTAAACAGCTGCTTTTTTATATAGAAACATAGAATTTGATGGCAGATAAGAACACGCTTGGCCCACATAGTCTGCCCATTTCCCTACCTAATGGATAAGCTGCAGATCCTAGTTAACCAACAGCCTACTTCCTCCTACCCCCCACTAGAATTGCCTTATGTCTGTCCCATACATTCTTGAATTCCTCTCACTGTTTTTGACTACACTACCTCCTCAGAAAGGCCGTTCCATGTATCCACAACCCCCTCCATGAAAAAATACTTCCTCACATTACCTCTGAGCCTCCCCCCCCCATCTTCAAATTGTGCACCCTTGTTTTTGCACATTTCTTTTTTCTGAAAGATGCTACCCTCTTGGACTTTGTTGATTCCCTTGAGGTACTTGAAAGTTTTTATCATGTCCTCCCCTCTCTCCTATCCTCGAGGGTATACATATTAAGCTCCTTTAATCTCTCTTTGTATGTATACTGGTGCAGACCCAGCACCATTTTAGTTGCTGTCCTCTGGACAACCTCCATCCTGTCTATATCCTTGCAGAAATGGGATCTCCAGAACTGCACACAATACTCCAGATGGGGTCTCACCAATTGTCTGTACAGAAGAATAACAACTTCCTGTTTTCTACTGGTGATGCCTCTCCCTATGCATCCCAGTATCCCACCAGCCCTCTTTATTTCCTTCTCCCATTGCTTGCCCACCTTTAGGTCATCTGATATGACTACCCCCAGGTCCCTTTCCATTTTTGTTGTTGTTAGTACCTCACCCCCCCATTGTGTACTCTTCCCCAGGGTTTTTGTTTCCCAGGTGCATTACTTTGCACTTCTTTGTGTTGAATCCAAGCTGCTATACATTTGACCATTCCTCCAACCCCTGCAAGTCCCTTCTCATCCTTTCCACCCCACCTTTGGTATCGACCCTGTTGCAGATCTTTGTGTCATCCTGAAGGGACATACTTTTCCTTCTAGTCCCTCCACAATGTTACTTATAAAGACATTAAAGAGGACCTGTCCCAGTATTGAACCCTGTGGTACTCCGATAGTAACACCCCTTTATTCAGAGTAGACTCCGTTTACTATTACACTCTTAGTCCTGTTGTCCAGCCAATTTTTTACCCAGGCTACCATCTTAGGACCCACTCCAAGGCTGGCTAACTTGTATATTAATCTTTTGTGTGCGACTGTGTCAAATGCCTTGCTAAAGTCTAGGTAGGCCATGTCCACAGCCCCTCCCTGGTCTATTACTTTGGTAACCCAGTCAAAGAAATCTATTAGATTCATCTGACATGACCTTTCCACTGTGAATCCATGCTGCCTTGGTTCCTGTGCCCCTCTGGCCTCTAGGTACTCAACATCTCTCCTTCAGAAGTGATTCCATCATTTTCCCTACCACTGAGGTCAAACTAACAGGTCTGTAGTTTCCTGCCTCTGCCTTGTTCCCACTTTTGTGAAGTGGAATCACATCCACCCTCTTTCAGTCCTCAGGTACCACCCCATCCTCCCATGATTTGTTAAAGAGGGTAGTCAGTGGTATCACTAGTTCTACACTTAGTTATTTTAGAATTCTTGGGTGAATCCCATCAGGCCTCATTGCTTTGTCCACCTTTAGTTTTATGAGTTCTTTCAGAACCCTTTCTTCTGTGAATGGACTGGTATCGACCCCCCTATCCAGAGTATCTCTATTGTTTGGTTTAGGTACCTACCCCTCCTCTTCCTATGTGAATACTGAGCAGAAAGTATTCATTCAGTATCCCTGCTTTTTCACTGTCACCCTCTGCCCACATTTCCTCCCCTTTATTAAGCCTCAGTATCCCTCCCTTGTTCTTTCTTCTCTCCCTAATGTACCTATAAAAGGGTTTTCCCATTTCTTGACATCGTTGGCTATCTTTTCCTTAGTTTGGGCCTTTGCTATTCTGACTGCCTTCCCAGCTCTTTACATGGATATAGGCAATTGAGCATGAAGATTTGATGACCCAGGAATTATCTAAAACTGTAAGAAAGTCTGTTTTTTATCTTCAATGTATGGTCTCAATGGCTTGTTATTTTTAGTTAAAGGGAGGGTTGGCTTGACATAAACACAGTCTCCTGAATTTAATGTTCAAGAGTACTGTTATGATATGCTTTACCTCCTAGGAGGTAAGGTCACTTTCTGGTATCAAAAGAACAGTATGCCAATGGTAGGGTGAAATCCTGTTGGCAAAATCCCCCACAGCAACAGTTTTAGCAGAAATCAAAACTGTCACTTCGGGGGTCCCGCTGGCAAAATTTCACCCTTTTGCTGACTTTCTCCCCCCCATGCATTAATTCTGACTGGAGTTAACAATCCTTCAGTAGGGGGGTGGAGGGTGCAGCCCTCGCATGGGAGGTTTGGTGTCCCTATGTTGAATATCGACAGAAATGTTGTCACGTTGGCATAGGTAAACCCAATAAAACATATTATGACCCTCTACAATTGATTTTGTTGGTCTTTTGTAGTTGACAGGTATCACCTGCATTTACTTTGTGTTGGATTCACTTAGTGTTTTAGCTGTGAAGGGTACATTTAATTTTGTCCTTCTTTATCAAAATTAGACTTTGACTCAGCAGTGTTGATTAACACAATCTCTGCAGCTATAAATTTCCAAGACAGAGGAGCTCTTGCCAGGCAATAATGTGTTGTCAATTATTATGTGACTGCATTCATGATAAACTAAATTTTGATGTGGAAGCCCTTTATTTATCATAAGATATATTTCCTCCATGTAATGAGTATGGGTTATACTTTGGTTCTGTATTGTACCAAGAAACATAGAAACATAGACAATGATTTCAGAAAAAGTTTATTAGTACTTCCTGTCTACCCATAAACTCTAACAAACCTGGGACCTATTACTTATACAGGGTTATAATCCACACTATCCACTCTCATGCTCCCTGCCCTACCACTACCACCTTAAGCAATCATTAAGTCCTTCACTCTGTCTCAGCCGTGTTTGAAACCATTGATAGTTTTGACACCCACCACATCAAATGGCATATTATTCCATGGCTTCACCATCCTTTCTGTAAAATAAAACATTCTCACTTCCCTCAGGCACCTACCATCCTCAGTTTCCACTCATGCCCCCCCCATTCTTGACCACTACTTATGCCAAATAATTTCACAGATTACCTTGTCAGGGCTCCAGTGAGCACATGCTCAGTGCCATGAGCCAATCCTCACAATGTCTGCAATGCTATCTCTGAATCATTTTAGTCACCTAACATTGCACTGCCTCCTGCCTGTCATGGTGTTTATGTCACAAGACATGCACTTATGGGACTGTTTAGATGGGTTATTTGGGAGGAAATAAGAGGTAATTTCTTGTCTATTTGGT
This sequence comes from Neoceratodus forsteri, assembly GCA_016271365.2. Taxonomy (NCBI): domain Eukaryota; kingdom Metazoa; phylum Chordata; order Ceratodontiformes; family Ceratodontidae; genus Neoceratodus; species Neoceratodus forsteri. The sequence goes on along the minus strand of CM028132.1, from coordinate 425,275,152 downwards.
GCATCTGTGAAACACTCGGGCATCTAATTCAACAAAGAATTTATATAGCCACTTGTAGTTGAACTATGAGGCTGTTAATTATCAAAGGTCTGGTCCCACTACAGATTCCTTGAAATGTAACAAAACAAGCATTTGTCAATGCCGAATGTTGCTTGCTTGTATGTGCTGTTTAGGTATTTGGAAGTGACAGTTTCATGCCTTCCTCCCAAGACATCCACTGTGTCTTTCCGTTCAGTATTCACAGAAGAGTGGGAGGGGCAAGGGCCACATCAGTACAGCAGTTGTCAAGGGGGTGAAGAGGTGGACAATAGTCCATTCAAAGGCAAAAGAGTCCTGCAGGAGCTCACTAAATTGAAGGTGAACAAAGCGATGGAACCAGATGGCATACGCCCAAGGATATTAACAGAACTGCGAAGGGAGATAGCAGTACCTCTGGCAGCCATGTTCACTGAGTCATTCAACATGAGTGAATTGGAGGAGGGCACATGTGGTCCTTCTACACAAGTCTGGCAGCAGGGAGGAGGCAGGGAACAATAGGCCATTCAGCCTCACCTCAGTAGTGGGGAAGATCATGGAGACATTGCTTAAAGAAAGGATAGTGGGGCATCTAGATGCCATCAGAACCCAGGACCATAGACAACATGGATTCACAGTGGGACATCATGTCAGATAAATCTGGTTGATTTATTTGACTGGGTGACAAAGGAAGTGAATCAGGGTGGGGCAGTGGACAACACTTACCTTGATTTCAGCAAAGCCTTTGACACCATCCCATATAGTAGGCTGATAAACTAGCTGGGTAGGCTGGGCATGGGGAAAGGGTGGTAAACTGGTTAGAAACTGGCTAACAGACAGGAGGCAGAGAGTGGTGGTAAATGGTATGCAGTCTAGGGAGAGGGGGCGACCAGTGGGGTGCTACAGGGATCGGTCCTGGGGCCAGTTCTGTTCAATGTCTTCATTAGTAATATTGAAGAACATCTGAAGGGAATTTTTTCACCAAATTTTCAACATAGCCATTTTAAGACCTCTGCTCATGAACAGTGTCACTGTGATGTTCTTAATTTGTCCCGTACATTGATTTCGCACACCGACTGTGCCATTGTGCACTACATGGGCAGAAACACATTTTAGGTGAGATGTGAAAAATGACAGCTGTACTACTCATAAGAAGGTGTGATAAAATGGCAATGTTGGAAATCTGGAGTGAAAATATTGAAAATTCGTGAACTTACGAGCATGCATAGGAACTGCACAATGCACGCTCGTAAAACAGTCATTTTTAGGAATTTTTTCACCAAATTTTCAACATAGCCATTTTAAGACCTCTGCTCATGAACAGTGTCACTGTGATTTTCTTAATTTGTCCTGTACATTGATTTTGCACACCGACTGCGCCATTGTGTGCTACATGGGCGGAAACACATTTTGGGTGAGATGTGATAAATGACAGCTGTACTACTCATAAGAAGGTCTGGTAAAATGGCAATGTTGAAAATCTGGAGTGAAAATATTGAAATTTCACGAACTTACGAGCTCATGAGGAACCTGCAGCACGCTCAAAATAGTCATTGTTTGGAATTTTGGCACCAGATTTTTAACATGGGGTTTTGGGACCCTTCTCATGAATGATGTCACTGTCATGACGTTATTCAGGCCCAAAGGGTGATTTTGTGCAGTGACTGCAAAAATTCCCAAAAATGCCTGAGATATGCAACAAAGTTGAACTCCTGTATGCCTATGGTTGATTGTACATCTGCTGACTTCTTCAATTAAAGGAATAATGCACGACAGGGTGTGTGTCTTGCTGGGATAACACCACACCTGGGGTGGTTGGGCACGAGGCCGAAGGCTGAGTGCGTCCAACATCCCAGGCGTGGCATTATCCCCCACGACACACACCCTGGAGTGCATTATTCCTATTATACAATGGGACTTTAGTGTAAAATAAGAATCTGGACTTTTTTTATGCTTTTAATGAACAATAAATAAGAAATATTCATCCACAAGAAAAAGTAGTTCCTTAAAAGTTAATAGTTTCAAGTAATTGTTGCAATTGTAATGCTTTGTAATAATTTATGAGGTTGTTATAATACTTTTAAAAATGGTTTTAAATAGCTGTTTAACATGTAAAGTATTTTTAAATGAAATGATTTTAACTAAACTGTTTTTAATATTTTTGAACAATAGTACAGTATTGAAAATATGTTTTCAACGGTAAATTAAGGAATTAGTTAAACTTTTAATGGATAAAACCACTAACTGTTAAAATGTCCACTTGAAAGTTGTGTGAGTCACATTTTGTGTCTATGGTTTATGAATGTTGAAGACACACATGCTGTTTCCTTGGATGATGAACTGTGTAGTGCATGTGTCTTGGTTTTTGTGCTGCTGAAATGTGGTGTTTTGAGGCTCTGTTTCAATAGGTGGCTGTTCTGTAATTCTGAGGTTTGTAGATGTTGTTGGCAGCTGCGAGGTCGTTACGTCTTTAAGAGGCGGTGCGTTGGTTCGAGTCTGACCTCTGACTTCAGTTTCTGACCCGATAGAATGGCACTCCATTTGTTTCTTTCGGCAGTGTTGGACCCCAGTAACTTTTCAGCGAGGATTCTTGTTTTGGCCAGTGACTGCAATAATCTTGCGGCTCTCTAATCCTGCATTGGAGAGGATTTGTATGGCTGTGGCTCTCAGGGAGTGATTAGTGTACGTTCGCTCCAACCCTGCTGCCCAACAGATTTTGAAGCATGCTGCCCAGGTAATTAACACCAACTGGCTCCATAGTGTACCATGTGGTTTCTACTTCCCAGGGTTTACCTGCTGTTTTGCGAGGGTGCATGTAGAAGGATGCATTTGCAGGTAGCTTTTGAATATATTTTCTGAGGGCAGCTACGGGTGGTCTGGCAGTTCAAACATTGCTCCTCTGTATCTGTCTCTATCCTTTTCCAGTGGGTTGTTGTGATTTTTAGTTTTCGTTGAAACTAAGGGAGACGACGACAGACCAGTTTCACTTTTATTGAACTCGAAGATGATTGTTTTAATTGGTGCTGTCCTCACTGCGCGGCCTAGCAAAATGTATTTGAAGTTCCAGCCAGACGCGGTATAACAGCCCCTGAGGTGTGTCTGGAGTGAGAGCCTGTGATTATCTTAGATGGGCTAGATCAGCGTCGGCGAGAGGTGGGTGTTGCTTTGCTTTGTCTTGTCCTTGTCGTCTGAGATTTTTTATTTGGGCATTGAAGACGTTGTTGGCACTGTGGAAGTCGACGCTATTGAGTAGATTGATGTTACGGCTTAAGGGGGGTTCATTGAGGTAACGGTTGATTCCTGCACGTAAGCCCACAAAACTACTGATGCCATATTGCTCTCCAGCTGAGGTGCGGACTGAGGCATAAAACTTTCGAAGTAAGGTGTTCAGTTCTGAGACAGTTACTGTGTGTAGGTTTATTTGTGTGGATGTTTCTGTCAGCCAGTCTCGAGGCGTTGGTGGCCACAGTCTACCGTTTATTAAGCGGCTCGTTGTGGTCGCATTCCAGGCTGTCCAGCTGTTGCTCTTCGAGGATGACATGTCATCTTTTTTCAGCTTTTTTTTCACTTGCTGTTTCCGACGCCGTACTTTCTTTTTGTTTTGAGGTGAAGCTGTCAACATAGTCCATAGTGAAGAAGGTAAAGTCTATGGGTGGCAGATTTGACATTTGTGTCAGATGAGCTGTCAGCGAGTAAATCCTGTCAGATGAGCTGTCAGCGAGTCAGCTGTAGCGCCGTGATATGACGTTTGTTTGGGCTGTGGTGAGGTAACAGACTTGCTGGCACTATGCCCGTGGTGATATGCCAGGATATCACCACGGGGATAGTGTCAGGTTGACCAATCACAGAATAGTAATTTTTCTTGCCATTGTATAATGTAAAATAATGCTGTTTTTTTATTTATTTCAACCTTGTACTGTACTGTATACAATGTATTAACTTTTTCTTCCTTGTGTATTATTTCTTTTTGTGTACCTGCTTCTGTAATGTACTTTTATGTATTCATGACCAGGTCCACCTTGCAAATGAGCCTTGCTCAACGGTGCCTGCCTGGATAAATAAAGATTTTGATTGATTGATTGGAAGACCTACTTGTTGGTTAATGAGGCGGGAAAAAATCACAACAGGGAAACTGTACATACTACCTTCACTGTGCAGAAGGGTGGTGATCTACTCAATGTTTACTGTGGGAGCAAAAGTCAAACATTGAGAATGTGGACTGAGTAGTGATTTGGGAGGCATTTTTAACAGTGCCAGCTGATGATGCGTATCAGTTTAGGTGTGCACAACTCTTTGGGGTACAAGATTACAATCTGAGGTGTGATAATTCTCTTCATGAGACCATTAGCACATATGTGGACCCAGGCAGTACTAAGTACAGGGTATGGATGGTGGGGCGCTCAAACAGAAGGCAGGTTAGGTGCAGCGGTTCATGTGGGAAAAAGAAAGCCTTATTTGTGGAGTAATGCTAATTGAAACTGAACCTGTGTGACCCTGAGCAAGTCACTAAACATCATTGTGCCCAGACTACACCTGTACAAGCTTTCAGCTTAGTGTGTTTCTCCTGGTTAACAAAAAACAAAATTCAGGGCATCACATAACCACTAGATCATCAGGTATTTGAAGTTTCTTAGGTTTCTATGGTAATGTGGTGCAAAGGAGGCTGTGAGGCCCATAACTGCACCTTATCAATTATAGTACCCCAAGATTGGTTTGATAAGTATAAATTTATCAAGGCAATTTTTAAAAGTTTTTTTGTCCTTGCTGGTGACAATTTCTAATGGTAGGTTGTTCCAGGGATTTATGATTCTTTGTGTATAGTAGTTTTTCCTAGAAACATAAACAAATTTTGCCCTATTAATCTGTAGTGGGTGACCTCTAGTATTAAATATATTACTTTTAAACTCAAACCCCATATGAAAAAACAGGTGTGGGTCATTAATTATGTCATACATGTAAATTAGATCTCCTTGAAGACATCTAAGTGATAATGGCATCAGATTTAACTTTTCTAAGCGTGATTTGTATGGACATTTGGAGAGTCCTTTAATATTTTTTGTAAATCTCCTCTATATTTTTTCAAGAGAACTGATCTCACTGTTTTTGTATGGATTCCATAATTGTGATGAATATTCCAAATAGGGTCTAGCATAAGCTCTATATAGAGGCAGCATTATCTGTTGGTCTCTAGATTTAATGTTTCTCTTAATAGACCATATAAGCATATTTGTCTTATTAATTGTCTCATTTATTTGTTTATTATGCACTAAATCATTTGATATGTATATGCCCAAATCATTTTCATCTACAGTTGTTTTGAGTGATAATCCATTTAGCATATATGTGGCCTGAGGTTTATTAGGTCTAACATGCATCACCTTACATTTAGATGGATTTAAACGCATACCCCACGTACTGACCCAATTCGAGATGCTATTCAGATCCTGCTGTATTACAGATCTCTTATCATCACTGCCACAAGGCCCGCCAAGTTTTATGTCATCTGCTTATTTTATTGAAATAGATTTGCAATTTTTAGACAAATCAGCAATAAACACTAAAAATAGGTAGAAGCCCAAAACAGACCCCTGAGGAACACCACTACAGACATTTCAAGATGCAGACAGATGACCGTTAATCAAGACCCTCTGTGTCCTTTGATCCAACCAAGTTTTTATCCATGCGATAATATATTTATTAATATTAGTGTCTAACAATTTAACTATTAGGGAGTGATGGGCCATCACATCAAAAGCTTTACTAAAATTGAGATAAATATTATCCCAGGGGGAGCCTTGGTCAATGTTTTTACTAACATTTTCTTAGAAACTCATTAGGTTACTAAGCCACCCTCTGCCCTTTTTAAACCCATGTTGTTCTGGGTCAACAGTATTAATTGTATCACTAATAAGATCTTTAATTAGGCTCTCTAATATTTTACAAACAGATGATGTAAGACTTATGGGCTGGTAGTTTTCCCAATTTGAACGAAATCCTTTTTTATATATTGGAATAACATGGGCAGTCTTCCATTCTTTAGGCACAAAGTGGTGCATCAAACAGTATTCAAAAATATACACAGGGGATGGGCTATAGAAACAGCTAATAAATATAATTGGTGTCCACTAGTGTTATCAGGTCCGGAAGAATATTTATTTTTTAATCATTTAAGTTTCTCCAGTATCATACTGTCAGTTAATTTGATCACATGTTTATTTGTAACATTTACTATTACATCATTTCGTATAGATTTATGACTATATACTTCACAAAATCTTTGATTTAAGATATTAACCATATCTAATGAATTATGACAAAGTGTAGAATCATCCAATAGGGGTCCAACCTGACATGTAGGCTTCTTAAGAGAGTTGACATAAGAATAGAACATCTTACTATTTATTACCTTTGTTAGCATTTATTGCAAGATGCATTTCCCAGTTCTTTTTTGCCTTTCTTATCATAGATTTATCTTCTTTTGAATATTAAGATAAGCAGACCAATGCTCTTTTGTCTTGTGCTGTACTGTGGTTTGCCAAAGAGAAAGCCAGTTGGATTGCAAAACATTTTCAGCAAGTTAAAGTAAACAAAATTAGCAAAATCATAGCCTAACATGTGTACTGATCAAAATAATCCAGGAGTTAACACATAGTGTTAATCATTCTGGTGCAACAACTCAAAACAAAAAGGGAAAGAAGAACTAGTTAGCACTATAGAAATATATGTGGATTTCTGTCTCTGGCTCCAATGATGTCATCATGACTTATCACTTAACACACTTGGCAGACATCTTAGGGAAACACCAAGGCTGTTTTTTAAGTGAAAGGCTGATGTTTACATTTTTCAAAAGCCATAGAACTGCATTGTTTACATAAATGCAGTTTTAGCAGAAATGTAAACAGCAGCCTTTACTTTACCTCGCTATGAAGACAGATTATGGAGTTTGCAGTTTAAAAAAAACCTGCTTGTCAAGGTACTCTTTAAGAAGGCTACATTATTAAAGAATGTTGTAATGCTTGTATGCTGGCATTTCTAGCAGGCGTATGAAGATAATTGACATGTTGTTCTTTCTCCCAAGAAGTAGTCTTGGTATGTAATGATTACTGTACTGTGAATTTAAAGTTTCTTCTATTAAGTTTGTAAGTCATATGATTACACAAGGGGGGAAATGAGATATAATTAATGCACCAGTACTCATCAGTCATTTTGGATTGCATTATCTTTTTCTGTTAGCACTTTGTTTAAATTGTTTATTCCTAATACTACCACTTTTGGGGGGGCAGAACAGCAGCAGCAGCAGCTCAATGTTTATCTTTCTTAGCTGATACTTTGTTTTACTTTTTATTCAGTATTCTTTGGATTCCCTTCCCTTCCCATACCATCCTCTAATGTAGGCAAATCTGCCTACACCTTTTGGCTCCTCAATCTCTGGAACTCTCAAACACCTCTCCATGTAACTGTCCTTCCCACACTGCTGTCAAATCTCTACTGCGCCAGCTGCCCACCCTCACCTGCACCCATAACATCAGCTAACCTACGTCCTATATTTGCACTGTCTTCCTTAAATCTATTTTAACTGCTGTCTCACTCATACCCTTGCCACTATTTATTTTGATAATTTATTAGTGAATTGTGCAAATGTATACCTTGTAGTATTTTGTCTCATCTTTTGGCATTCCTATTGTTTCAATGTAACTTTGTTCCATTTCATTGTACTGCATTCACACTTGTCATTTTGTACCCTACTTTTGTTCCTCTCCCCAGGTCGCATTTGAAATGAGCCTTTGGCTCAGTGTGCCTTTCCCAGTTACCAAATGTTTAAATAAAAAAATATATAATGATAAGCTTTTCATTACCTGACTAATTAGTGTTTGCACTATATCTACTTATTGATACATCCATTGAAAACTTGAAGAAAACAAAAGTTTATTTCTGGAAATCATCAGAACAGTATCTGCACAGATACAGGAAACAATGGACAGGGAGGATTTGGACTTTCAGCAGGTAGATTAGAATACAGTAGGTACTTACTGGGGTCATCTTTTGTATACTTTACCTTCTTAACTATGTCTGATCTCTCTGACGAGATGAATGGTTGCAGAATTTGGAGCTTATAAACTGTGGATCATTTGACATCTTGAGATTGGTACATTTATAGGCCTGACATATCACACGCTTATTTTGCCAGCCATGTGTTAGACTTTCTGCTTGTAGCTCACAATTCTACACTATATCATCAGTCTTCAGATGACCTATTTTTGGTTAAACCTCCATACTGAGGATTTATATTCTATATAGTTTCTTCTAACACAAACTATAGACCTTTGAATAAACAAACACATAAGGAACTTCAGACTTCTATAAAATGCACATCATAGAGTATACCACCCCCATCTCTGTCACAACAGGAGGCAACCTTCGCGGTCTCCAAGAACAATGAATACCTCTACAAACATCATTGGCATGTAAATTGAATTTACTGTCACTGCTGGGTTTCACACTTGCATTGTTATGGGAAGCACATTACATATTTAATAAGACTGACTCACAATCTCTATTACCACATGATTGTCCTGCACAAGTCTGAGCTTTATCATTGTGAACACTGACAACAATTCTGGGATAGGTAAACCAGTGCTATCAATTCTACATTATTAGCACTATATTGTGCTGCTAATGTTTTGTGGTAGACAGACCATACCTCTGACCATGTCACCTGATTCTGAGCCCTTATTTAACTCAGTTCCTCTGATAATTATTATTTTTCGTATTTAGTTTGGTTAACTAGGAAAGGAATGCTACATTAATTTGATCTGCAGTTTCCCACATTTCAGCTTGCATGATCATTGCCTTGCTCTGTAGTGGACTATTAATTCCCTGGTCAAAATGATATAGCAGTAGCAATCCCAGAATCTAGTGCTTCCTCTCACAATATATAGCTGTAGTTGATGTTGAGTCTATGTCTAGTTTCAATATGAGTTGTTACCAGGGTGCTGCACTTCAGATGCTGTAACAAGAGAGAGCTAGCTATCCACCCCACCCCCACTACTGCAACATCTGTATCACATTTTTACTGGATTTGTTCCCAATGTACTGTACACCAAGAAACCTGAGGGAAATCATGTGCTTCGATGTGTAATTCTGACACTATGTTGCAAAACACACATTTAGCACAGACCAGAAAAGATTTTGCAACAAAGAAATTTACACTTGTTAGAAGCAGTCTAGTTGATTTACAGTACCTCACTGGCAACCTCCTGGTCTGACTGTATTGGTAAATATCTAATTATTTGTTTACCTGTTTGATCTATGTAACATACAGTAAGCCACACTTTATTGGGTTCACTGGGGTGTCAAACAGACGAGGCATACTGATGAGTCCTGGTAGGATGAAACTCATGTCTATGTCATCTGTTAGCACCCTTTGCAAACTGTGTGAGAGGCCTTTCGGCACCATGCAATTCTGCTTAAAGTTGAACCAGCATAACATTCTGTGGTGATTTGCATATGCAGTCCATGATGCTTTGCATTGTGTGGGCATGTGTGATTTTGTGTTTTCTTGAAACTTGGCTTCCCAGCCAAATGCCCTTTGGGGTAACCCTTGCCTCAGTGTTTGTGCACAGAGGTTCTTTGTCTTTTAAATAGCTTTTTATTTTCATGGGTTCACCACAAAATAACCAAGACACACTGTCTTAGGGTAGCTGGTTCACTCCACTGGGGTGTCAAACAGATGAGGCATACTGATGAGTCCTGGTAGGATGAAACACGTGTCTATGTCATCTGTTAGCACCCTTTGCAAACTGTGTGAGACCTTTCGGCACCATGCAATTCTGCTTAAAGTTGAACCAGTATAACATTCTATGGTGATTTGCATATGCAGCCCATGATGCTTTGCATTGTGTGGGCATGTGTGATTTTGTATTTTCTTGAAACTTGGCTTCCCAGCCAAATGTCCTTTGGGGTAACCCTTGCCTCAGTGTTTGCGCACAGAGGTTCTTTGTCTTTTAAATATTTTTTTTATTTTAATGGGTTCACCACAACATAACCATGACACACTGTCTTAGGGTAGCTGGTTCACTCCACTGGGGTGTCAAACAGATGAGGCATACTGATGAGTCCTGGTAGGATGAAACTCGTGTCTATGTCATCTGTTAGCACCCTTTGCAAACTGTGTGAGAGGCCTTTCGGCACCATGCAATTCTGCTTAAAGTTGAACCAGCATAACACTCTGTGGTGATTTGCATATGCAGCCCTTGATGCTTTGCATTGTGTGGGCATGTGTGATTTTGTATTTTCTTGAAACTTGGCTTCCCAGCCAAATGTCCTTTGGGGTAACCCTTGCCTCAGTGTTATGCCAGAGGTTCTTTTGTCTTTAAATAGCTTTTATTTTCATGGGTTCACCACAACATAACCAAGACACACTGTCTTAGGGTAGCTGGTTCACTCCACTGGGGTGTCAAACAGATGAGGCATACTGATGAGTCCTGGTAGGATGAAACACGTGTCTATGTCATCTGTTAGCACCCTTTGCAAACTGTGTGAGAGGCCTTTCGGCACCATGCAATTCTGCTTAAAGTTGAACCAGTATAACATTCTGTGGTGATTTGCATATGCAGCCCATGTTGCTTTGCATTGTGTGGGCATGTGTGATTTTGTGTTTTCTTGAAACTTGGCTTCCCAGCCAAATGTCCTTTGGGGTAACACTTGCCTCAGTGTTTGCGCACAGAGGTTCTTTGTCTTTTACACTTTACAGAAGTTGTATTTCTGTTATATAATTGTTGTCTCCTTGCAGATATCTAATCCAATATCACCTATCCATAGGCCCATTACCTTGTCCTCTTTCATACTTCTGCTCTTATACATCTGTTTTCTCCCCCATCCATATATGCTCTCCTGTTACAGTACCAATCACACTGACAGATATGCATCACAGGAGTACTGATGCAAAATTTACACAGAAAATCCTCCACTACCCCTACACCAAAAATACATAATATTGTTACCCAACACATCCTACTCTCAGTGTGACTGGTTCAATCTTGCACTCCTGTGGCCTAGTATTTTAATATGCATCACTCCCACCTGCAAACAGGTGCCACCATCAATCAGAAGAAACTAAACATTACCTCAACATTGAAATTATGTTATGTTATGTCTTTTTTATTCTTCTAGCAGGTAACATAGAAAGTTACCAAAAATCTCCAAATTGCATGTCCTGCATTTCAGAATGATGTGGTGCATTGAAGCGAACAGCCAGCCCCAAAATCAAAGCACAAGTTCCCAACAAAGCACTCCAAAGAACCACAGCAGCCAACAATTTCAGCAACTATTGTTGTAGTCTATTCCACCAGTGTGATCCTTAGTGCCTCAGCTACAGCTTTCTAAGGTGCACCCCGTAGAAGGCTTGTAGCTAAGGTGCTAGGAGTTCCCACAGGTGGAATAAACTACAACAACAGTTGCTGAAATTGTTGGCTGCTGTGTTTCTTTGGAACTCTTTGTTGGGACCTTTAACATAGAAGGTTATAATGGCCCATCTAGTCTTACAGCTCTATCCACAACATTCTGCAGCATGAAAGGTCTGGTTATAGTGACAACAGGATCATACTGCCTAAAGTTTGACCTCCTGGGCACCTAGATCATGCTGCCCAAACCATATGTTTTTGCGGTCATATAAATCTACTGTAGCTCCAGCTAAAATCTCTGGAAATAAAATAGCTATCCATGGATATTCAATTGGATGCCTATACCATCCCTCAGGGAAAGGAGATGGTATAGTCATGAAGTCTGTCCTTAAACAAATCTAGCGCAAATCAAACCTGTATACTCTACCTGGCAGCTCCTGGGGATTCTCTCTCAATATTTCCCTTGATAATAAGGGGGTTTGCATCTGTTCTCTATACTGTATATACCATCTAACAACTCCAATCAGCATTATATCATGTTACAGACCTTCTGTCATTCCAGCCTCTGAGTATGTAATGTCAACATAAATTGTATCGACACCCAGAATCCCACTGCCACAGCAAATTGAACCACAGAACATCAGCTCATCCAACAAATATCCAAACACAAAAGACTCAACACCAGGTCAAAGAATAAATGGTGAAGGGGTTTGATCCTGAGAAATAGATCTGACTGGATAGGCAGTTAAAAAAAGTACTCTGACTACCTCAGTGATCATAGTCCAACCTAATGAGATCCAACTACATACTATATCTCTCATCAAAACTTTTGAATGCATTTAGTTTGATTCATATGTTTGATGAAATTAACACCAGGTTGGTTTCTAATAATTTTAATATAATTACTAACTCTGAAACCTGTCTCACTCCATTCACTGTGATAATGATTGTGGAACTTGATAATGTTATTCTTTTTGCAAAAGTCAGGCTGGGAAATGCAGAGGTGAGCTTTTATTTTATGTTAAATCAAGTGTGGCTGCTATTGTGGATGATTTTTGCCATCTGCATTCTTGTGATTTTTCAGCTGTTAAGGTGCTGTTGGGGGACCAAACAACTATCTGTTGCTAACTTCAATTTTGCTCTAGGCTTCTCTGAAGAGGTTCTCTCATTATTATTATGTAATCAGGGGTTGATTTTAGCATTGTTTTATGAGCCCAAAACCTAATGCAAATTGACAAGGGCTAGTACAGCTAACTCTCTACTTGTCCATCTTGACTAGTGCAGGTTTTCCATAGCGGTAAGGCAGTTAAAAAGGTCCCCACTTTAGCAAGCTCTAGTCCTTATGTTAATCTCTTTCAGTGTTCCAGATGGCCAGGTGTGATTAATAGCTCATTAAGATCTGCAGTTATCTGGCAGTTCAATAGGGGGAAGCCACAAAAGACTCAATGTGAATCACTGTCTCTCCACTGTTAGGACTTTCAGCTATTGTCCAGGCTGTGGTCAAGGGTAGAGTGCTATGAAGTCACCAGATTCCAGTTTTCTGAATGTATCTCTGTCTGACAACTTGTCCCACATTATTAAGACCAGTGCCCCTCATTTACCTATGTTTTGAGTATCTTGTATTCAACATTTCGGTGACAAAGTGATATGAGGTATACAGGGTCTGCCCTGCAGGTGATAGGTTTTATCCCAGCCTCACCATAGCTGCTCCCTCTCTCCTCCAAATCTCTCAACTCTACTTTCCCTTGACACCACTGCAGACAAGACTCTGAAGTGACCCTCCATAGATCCATAGCTGCCATTACTGGCAAGAGTAGGTGTCCCAAGCTCTTCTAAATGGACCATGCCAGCTAATGCCATCAATGAAGTCACACCTTTATCCCACCCAGTAGGTCATTTCATCCTAAAAAAAAAGCTTTTGGAGCATGTATGGTACAAAGATATACCATAATAAAATATATAACTTGAAAGATTAAAACAGGAAGTCCTGGGGTGTATAGATCATCCTATATGGAAATAGAGGTAGTGCAATGTCAAGCCTGTGTACTGTTTCCCCTTGGCTGATGAAAGGGCACTATTTTAAAAGAAATTATTGTTGAGGAGGAGCATGTTAAAAGCAGTACTTATAAAAGACCCTTAGGTTTGTGTAGACCCCTCCCCAAATAAATCCAAGATCTGCCCCTAGTTCACTTGACAGTGTATAAAAACATCCAGAAGTGCAGGTCTCCAGCTGATCACAGGGTGAAGGCTGACAGTGTCTTTCTCTGCCTGACTCTGTTCATTGCCCTGGTGGTGAGGTACATGATGATGTTGGCTATTGTGTGAGCAGAGCTAGGACTGCTTGACTGAACATTTGCCATTGTGGTATTCTCTGGTTTCGTGGGGACACACAGAGAGAGGAAGAGAGGGGTCATGTACAAAGCAATAGGGAGCAAACTGTTTGTGATGTCAGCAGTCCTTTTCTTTTGATATGGGGCAGGAAGCAAGGTGTGAGCAGGATAAACATAGAATAAACAGAGTATTTCTTGGCTTGCATTTTTCCGCATAAGTGATCAAAATTTGCCATTGTGATTGTGGGCTAGTGAACCATCTGTGGGCTAGTGCAATTTTGAATCAACTTGTCCTGCTAACTAGTGCAAAAAAAAAAGGTTAAGGTTGACCCCTTGTTATGTATCACATGATGAAGGATTGAATGATAGGGGAAATGTTAAAGATAAATTTCAGGGACTAAATTTAACTCAAGAAGTGCATTCACCCATACTTGTATGTACACATTATAGAACAGTTTTTTTATCATTAATAAATAGGATATTAGCAACAAGGGTTTATAGGGTTATATGTGTGTTTCCCCTTTGTAACTCACTGAGTAGTCACTGCCCTGTTTTATGCATCTAGGGTTGCTCATATGCCTTGCCCCTTCCGATTTTTGTATTTTCATAGTCTTTGCATAATTTTGATGTAGAACATTTTAGAAGACAGGTAACTTTAATCGACTGGATCTTTCTATATTCCAATCATGATATAGATTTAATGCTTGCCTTCATGTCAGTTGAATTTGGCATATAATTGTGACAAATATGCCCCCAAACAAAAACTGAAAGTAAAAAAAATAAACTATGATTGGGGAACACCAGAACTGACACAACTGATGCCAAAGTGTGACAAAATTTGGATGAAATACAAACAAAGTAAGTCATCCACTGCTCTGTGAACATAAGAAATTGAGAAATCACTGTAAAATTATAAATACAATCATATTAATATTTAAATATGCACTTCACCAGCATTCAGAGGCCTAAAGAAAACTGAACAGTCTTGAATGACTTAATAGGTAAATCAAAATCTATGGTCATTGTAGCTTTAGTGACTCCAAAAGGTTCTGCTGAGGAAACTTTAGATTATCTGCAACAAAAAGAATATTAAGCCTTGCAATAGGGACAATTACATGGATTTGAAACTGTTTGCTTTGGTTAGAGACAGCATGGCTTTTCTATTAATTATTTTATTTAATTTCTCAGTGGTACAGATCCTGGGCTTTGGAAGCAAGAAATAGTGATTTCCATATTAAAATCTGGTTATAGAACCTTGGTTAGATATTATATACCAATCTCTCTGTTCTCTCCATTGCCCATGGTCCTGGAAAGGGTAGACTCAGATCACTTAAAAGTTCACTTGAATCAAGAGAATATTCTAACTCAGAACCAACAGTTTTAGAAGTGAACATAGCATTTTGTCAGCTTTGGTTGAATGTACTAACTTTCTTCACATGGCCATAGACTTTAGGGGCATGGCAGTAGCTGTATGTTTGGATCTTCCTAAATAATTTGATTTAGTTAACCATGGACACCTGCTTGTAAAGCTCTGGGGCATTGTCTTTTCTAAAATTGTGGTTTCATGGTTTGGCAATTGCATGTACAATAGAAAGAGAGAGTTTCTGTTGGTAATGTTTGATTTTTATTCACTTTGGTAGTCTTTTATTTTCACTCACAAATGTCACTATTAGTTTAATTGACACAACATATTGCCATTTTGCAATAGTGGGTGGATATCTTTGGGATAAGCAAGGCAAGACAAGGCAAATTTATTTTTTATGGCACCCAATCCCTGAGGCTCTGGGCACCTTACAATAGAACAGACAAAATAACAACAAATAACATTAAAAAATAAAATAAAATAGCCTTATCATGTTAAAACAGGAATCAAGAATAAAATGCTTCAAACAAATAAATAATAGTTGAGGCAGATCATTAGGAAAGAAGAGGTGGAACAAGTTAGCCTTAAGACCCCACTTAATCTGTTCGAATGATGGGGCGTCCTCGACAACAGCTGGTAGAGTGTTCAACAGGGTTGGCCTGGTGACACTAAATGCTCTGTTACCCGATGACTTGAGCAGAACCCTGGGAACATCCAGAAGGCCCTTGATCGATGAGTGGAGGGAAGCAGACTGAGGTGGACGGTGTCAGGAGCTCAGCCAGACAACCAGGACCCAGTCCATACAGGGCCTTACAGGTGAGAAAGCCCACCTTGAAGAGGACCCTCCACCTGAAAAGCAGCTAGCGCAGGGCTCACAGGACAGGGGTTACATGACTAGACCTGGACAGGCCCGTCAGCAACTGGGCCTTTGCGTTCTACACTAGCTGCAACCGGCGGAGTTTCCCTCCAGTGACCTCAAAGTAGAGAGAGTTACAGTAGTTGAGCCTCAAGGTAACAAAGGCATGTACCAGTGTCAGCAGGTCATCAGATGGAACAAGGGGCTCAATCCTGGCAATGTTCCTCCAGTGGTAAAAACCACACTTGACAACAGGAGGCACCTGAGACTCAAGCGTCAATCAGTTGTCCAGGATCACACCAAGATCTTGCACCCTCAGGGAGGCCACCAATGAAGCAGACCCCAGAACCAATCCTGTGTTCATTCAGGGAGCACTCCCATAACACCCATGACCTGACTCATTCACCAACACCTCTATCTTGTCTGGGTTCAGTCGCAACCAGCTGGAGGACATCCAGTCATTCATTTTGGCCAGACAGATGTCAATCACATCCATGGGGTTGGGTGTCCCAGGGGCAAAGGACAAATACACTTGGGTATCATCTGCATATCAGTGAAAATCCACACTGTATTGTCAAACAAGCTCACCCAGGGCAGCATGAACACTGCGAATAACATTGGTGACAAGATCGAACCCTGTGATACTCCATGTGACAGGGGCATTGAGAGGAGGAGAAATTCCCATTACTACTCAGTGCACCCTGTCAGAGAGATAATACTCAAACCAGTTGATGACAGTACCAGGAGTCCACAGTAATCATGGAGATGATCAAGAAGTGCAATGTGGTCCACAGTATCAAAAGCTGATGAGAGATCGAGAAGAATGAGAATTGACCTGTCTCCTGTATCTCTGGCCTGAGGAGGTCATTATGCACCTTGACTAATACTGTTTCAGTGCTATGTCTGACCCTGAAATCTTACTGGAATGGCTCATAGATGTCAAAGGACACAAGGTGATCCATGAGCTGTTGTGCCACAAGCTTCTCAACAACCTTGCTCAAAATGGCAGGTTGGAGATAGGACAGTAATTTGCAGGATGTCAGGGTCGGGTAGCACATAGTAAGTGGTTGTTTTCTTAGGGAGTAAACACTGTCACACTTTTTAAATAATATTGTGATATAACTAGGGACCTCTTTTGTGAGTACTTTAAAAACCTAGTTATATTGTTTTTTCAAGCTTCTGGTAGCTAGGAAAGACCAGTCAACAGAGTCATATAAATTACTGAGATGTGTTCTTGTTGCCATATTAGTAATAAATCTAAGGGCTCTGTGGTACAGGACATCCAACTTGAGTAATTGGAATGGAGACCCTCAACCATAGATTAAATCAGCATAATCTAAGAGAGGTAGGAATGTAGTTTTCACTAGCCTCTTCCTGACGTGGTGGTAGTTGAAAAAATATAACTTTAGTTTTATCCGCGTTAAGAAGCTTGTTTTGGTAGAGGTTTATTTCTAGTGTATTTTTTTTTCAATTGTTTAACCAGGAGTGGCACACTAAGCTGAAAGCTTGTTTACAGGTACAACCGTGGAGCACAGGGAAGTTAAGTGACTTGAACTCCAGTTGTAGTTCTGAGATCGCTTCTAGTATTGAGTCTTATATTCTGATATTCTTATATGTAGTTTTAGCTCTCTCTATTATTTAGCAAGCATGTAAACTGAGTGTGTTTGTGTAGAGGATGTGGGTAGTACCACCCTCCTCAAGACAATGCTGTTGGGATGAAGCTAGGGGCTTATACTGTTCCTTTATCTCACTTACAGGCATCCCTGGAAGCAGCTTTTTCCCCCTGTCTCAAACGGAGTTCCTGCAATCAGCCAGCATATGAGGAGCCTACACAGCTCTGCAGGTACTGAGCAGCAAACTCCACTGCAACTATCGGTACCCCCACCAGCCCTGGGCAGGCATTTTCTTATATAGGGTCATAGAGTCACATGACTCTGTCTCCCCATTAGCCGGTTGTACTGCATGGGGTACTGTTGCAGGACCTTGTACATTACTGGGATATCTAATAGAAATTGGTGGCTCCATGTTCCCTTGTAATCTTCCCCAGTCAAACTCACACAGTTCGTGGTCTGTGATTTACCGGGTATGGGATTCAATCCTTAACAAGGGAGCATACCCACTTCATGGGCGGATGCTCTACCTAATAGACTTTTCCTCAGGTAACAGTTTCTTCAGGTAGGGTTCAATTGTACCTCAGACCACCCATATAGGCTCATGGCACATCCCTTGAACCACCCCTATAGGATCATGGTACACCCCTTGAACCTTCCAGCTGGGAGCAGCTGGGGATGATCAATTGATTAATTTAGTTAGTTAAATAATAGGACTTTCTCTTGCAGATACTTAGGGAGGGGCAGTCACTTTGCTGGGTCAAATGGGCTACCAGGACTGCATATACCATTGAGCCACCCAGCCTGTGAGATCCCACCTCTTCCTTTGCACCTCTTCTATCTTGGCTAAAGCCAACATCTCTTAAATATTAGTTGTAGCCTAGCTGCAAAATTTATACTGTTTTCACTACCTCTAGCCTAAGTCAGTTACAGACCTCCTAATTTTCACTATAAAACTAACCCAATCCTAACCATAGTAGTACCTCCCCATGTGTGATTTGAACACCTTACTGTCTTGGGTATCTGTGCCAGAGGCTACAACACTATCACCTTGGCCACCCTGTTGTAGTAATGTCCACCTCATATTCTCTTATCTCTCAGTAGCCTACACCTGCTTATATAAACAGCAGGCATACCCAATCAGTCAGGCTTAATAGATAATTCAGGACATTTCATTCCTTCTTTTAATTCCTCACTGTTCAACTAACCAAATTACAACCATTGTGGTACTTCTTCCCCCCTCATCCCATCATCCCCTTATGAGATTTGAACCCCCTAACTGTTTCAGGTGTTTGCTCAAACATACACTGTACCATCATCTAGGCCACCCTGCCAGTTGTGGTAACTACCACCTCTCACACTTTTGTCTCACAGTAGCCTACACTTGCTTCTCAAAATGATAGGCCAACCCAATTAATTAGGCATAATTTAGGTACTTCTTGACTCTATCAACCAACTTCTCCCCCTCTCTGAGCCAACCACAACACTGCTGGGCTTAGAAGCCAAGTCTCTGGTACAGAGACCACACCACAGCCTGCAATTCTAACCTCTGGGCCACCCTGCACTCTGGTTTCTCCAAGCAGCTCTGACTATCTATACCTTAACTCTGCCTGCCTCACACATGGTTCTGCCCCCCTCTTCCTAGTACTTTCCACTATTTTTCACACTTCTGTTTCAATTTATCTTCCCTTACCTAGTCCTCTATCACCCCCCAATGTGAATTATGGCTCAGTATATATACTTAACTTTTTTAACCCTCGTCCTGATTCTCCTACCCCTTGAATATTAAATCAAACATACCATGTTCTACTCATGTACAGCCAATGTTACCTTTACACAGGGACATAACACTGGCACTATTAAGCCCCCACTCATATCTATGGTGGGTCTTACTCCCAGATGGTTACTTGCCCCCAACCACTGGATCATGATCACACACCTTCTACCTCACTCAGATACCATCCCATGTGCAACACATAAGGGTGCTAACAAAAATCATAAACGAAAAGGTAATCTGACTTGTTTAAAAAGCTTCCTACTACACCTTGCTATGATGCTTCTACTGATCTCTGGTAATATCCATCCCAATCCCGGACCTCCCCAACTGCCTCAAAGTTGTGGAAACAACCACCAGGTCCTAAAACTTGTGTCAATTAACATTTGTAGCTTATTGGCCAATTCTGACCAGCTCAAAGTTTGGGAAAGCCAGCACAACCCTGACATCCTTTTCCTAGTGGAAACCTGGCTTTCACCCAAGGTCCCTGATGTATCAATAGCTCACAATGGTTACAACCTCAGACTTGAAAGGTTAGGAAAAGAGGTGGTGGCTGTGCTATCTATGTTAGAGATCACCTACGATGCTATGCCCTCCCTCAAATTGACACTGGGAATACCGCACAGGCCCTAGCTATTAGGTTGCTGTTAGGTGCACATAGCAAGTCACTTACAATTGCCTCTGTATACATTCCCCTAGACATCAGATTAGTTTCACAAAATCTCTGAATTTATACAAGGCCTTAAGCAAAACTGGGAGGTAGTTGTCCTAGGCATCTTCAGTATCAACTGGATGTCACCCAATGCAGCCCAATACAAAGATGCCCTATCTTGCATTAACTTCATGCAACTGCTTGACTCACTCGCTAGGATCAACTATCGTACCAGCTGTAGTACCCTGCTTGATTGGATAATCACAAATCAACTTAGCCTGATCTCTGGCACCACAGTCCTAGCTGATTCACTTAGTGATCATTCCCCTATTATTTGCCAATGGGCTAATAAGGCTTCTAAGCCCCACCACAAATTCATAATGAGTCATACACTTAAGTGGGGGCAGCTATATCAACTCAAGACCTTCCTTAGCTGTATAGATTGATCCTTCCTCGACTCTGCCTTAGATATTGATCAGGCGCTGGATTATTTTATCACTAAGTTTAATGAAGCGTGTGACATCTATGCCCCAATTTGAAAGCAGAAAGTGAAGGGAGTCTACAATTCCTGGATCTCCCCTGCTTTGCTGAATCTCATGGCCACCAGGGATCATCTCTGGCATAGAGCCATGGCTACAGACCAACAGGCTGACCTTCAGAAATATAAAATGATCAGAAACACCTGCGCCACTGAGATCAGACTCGCTAAATCATAATATTACAAGGACTGCCTTACTATTTCCTGGGGAGATGGTAGGAAATTCTGGGAAAACCTTAAAAACCTTACTTGTAAAAACAACGAGACATCTCCCTCTATGCTACTTGTGAATGGGGTAATCACCCAAGATCCCTGCATCATCGCAAACACCTTCAATAGTGCTTTCACTGACCTCAGCAGCATACTGCCTGACCTCCCAGATGCATCTGATATCAATGCATAGACCAATGACTCTACCTAATGATCCCCTTCATGCCCTCCACCCTTCTGCCTTAAAGCAGTCACCATTCCTGTAACCAGAAGATATCTCGTGCAGGTTCTGAGGCAAATCCAGACACAACAGTGACACGCTGGACCTTAAGATATCTACTCTGACCCTGGATGATGTGTTTCTGCCACTAACACATCTCATGAACTTATCTCTCTGACTGGGTTAGTGCCCCTCAATTTAGAAAGCTGCAGTGGTCACCCATCTTTAAAAGTGGGGACAGAGCACTTCACTTGAACTACTGCACAATATCAATACTGCCTCCCCTCTCTAAGGCATCAGAAAGAATAGTTTCTGACCAACTGGCTAAGTACCTGGAAAAGTATGGACTACAATGCCTACAACAGTATGAGGATCCAAAGAGGGCACAGCACCTCCACTGCCCTCTTGGAGTACTCTGGTTTCCTGCATGGTCTCCTGACAGTAGTTAGATAGCCAGGGCAATTTATAGCGACCTAAGGCTTTTGACACTGTCAGTCATAAGACTCTTCTCTCCAAACCCTGCTCCTTTGGACTCTGCATGGAAGTTATTGGATGGTTTCAGAGCTACCTTTACAATAGCTCCCACAGTGTAAAAATAGATGGTGCACTCTCCAACAGTCATCCAGGTCTCTTGTGTGTCCCTCAGGGGTCAATTCTTGGCCCCCTTTTATCTAGCTTTTTTATTAACAAACTACCCTTAGTCTGCAAAGAGCAAATTCTTCTTTATGCTGATAATGCTGTCATCTTCTCCAAAAGACCAGACTCACTCCAACTTCAGTCGAACCTTCAGACTGAATTCACTGCAACAGAAGCTTGGTTTTCTAAATGCGAGCTTCTAATGAACTACAAAATATTAAAGTTATGCTGTTTGCAAACCCTCATAATAAGCATAAGAGCTTTGAAATAACAATCCTGAATAGCCTATGCACCACCATTGAGCAAGTACAAACCTTCAAATATCTAGGCATCACGCTGGACAGCTCTCTATCCTTTACTCAGCACACAGATCAAATTGTTAAGGTTGTCAATCCTAGAATTGGTCTACTATACAGGCACCATCATTGCTTGACAAAAGAAGCATTGTCTCTCACCATAAAAAGCTCCATTCTGTCCAGTCTTTTGACCAGCCAGAGTTCATGGATGTAATGCTGATTGTCCAGGGTATGCACCCTATGTGTTGTAGTTTGGATATGGGCCCAACTTCTCTGATCATGGGTTGTTGTGACTTCATTGGCCTGGTCCTGGGATGGATAGTCTGGTGCTCCCTTGAGTTGGGTGAGTTTCCAAGCTCCCTGAAGGAGGCGGTGCTGACACCCCTCCTAGAAAGCTTCTCTGGATCCAGACTGCCTTACTAACTACATACCCATCTCTAACCTCTCCTTTGTGGGGAAGGTGATTGAGAAGGTAGTGGTTGTACAGCTGGAGAACTGGTTAACCATCTGTAACATCTATGAACCTCTCCAATCTGGTTTTCGAAAGAAGCACAGTACCAAGGCTGCACTGGTTCTGGTGCTCAATGATCTCCTGATGGTGAGAGATCAGAAAAGCTGTTCCATCTTGGTGCTCCTTGCTCTCTCTCTTCTGCCTTTGACACCATGGACCATGAGGTGCTGCTCGAGCACCTGAGGTTCATCTGTGGCCTGACCGGTACAGTCATCAGGTGGTTTAAGTCCTTCCTCACTGGCAAAACTCAGAGGGTGGTGTCGGGGTTTTATTCCTTTGACCCTCTCTCTCTGCCATGTGGGGTCCCTCAGGGCTCAGTGCTGTTCCCCATGTTGTTCATGGTGTACATGCTGCCCCTCAGAGACATTGAAAGATAGTATGGGCTGAGCTTTCACTGCTACGCTGTTGATACCCAGCTCTACCTGTCTTTTGCACCTGACCAGGATAGTGCACTCTCGGTATTTTATAACTGCCTCACTGAAATCCATAACTGGATGAATTCCAGCTGGCTGAAGTTGAACTCAGGAAAGACTGAGGTGATGGTTGTGGATCTGGGTCACCGGATAGGGGGTCTAGAGGCTGGTCAGCTATGGGGCTTTCTGGGGGCCTCCCAGCTCCTTGCCTCTGAACGGTACAGGACCTAGGGGTGATGCTTGCTGATGGACTGACACTGTGATCTCAGGGGTCAGCAGTCTTCGAGTTGTCCTTTTACCACCTGAGGAACATCACTAGGATCAAGCACCTAGTTCCATCTGGTGACCTTCCCATGTTGATCCATGCTTTGTGACCTTGCACCTTGATTATTGCAACTCCCCACTTAGGGCTATTGGGTTGATATACACCACCTGCAGCTGGTGCAGAGCGCCTTAGCCCAGTTGTTGATGAGGACACCCTGGAAGTGTCTTATCACTGGTGCTGCGCAAACTGCACTGGCTGCCGATTCAATGGCGGATCACCTTCAAAGTCAGATTACTACTTATAAAGCCCTAAACGGAATTGGCCCAGACTGCCCGAAAGAGCTTCCATCCCCTATTGCCCTGAGCAATCACTCTGCTCAGCTGATGAGGCTGCTAGAATTCAAGGTATCTTTAAAATCTTCAGGGGCCCATGCATTTATGTACATGACCCCAGCTCTTTGGAATTCTTTACCCCATCAGCTACAGGAGTGCATGATCATGGGGGCTTTAAACAGGCAATAAAACCTACTTGTGACACCAAGCCTATCCTGTTTGATTACATTGAACATTGAATTTTATTGATTGTTTGTTTTATATTGTTGTTTTATTTTATTCTGTTTTATTTATTTTATGTAAAGCACCTTGATAAATTTGAAAGGCGCTCAACAAATAAAGTTATTATTAATATTATTATTATTAAAATTCATAAGGATACAGGGCAGACAATATAATTGTATCTCCTCTGTCCAGATTGACTGCCTCCACCAATACAAACAGGACTTAACCAGATATTTCACAAGACCACCCTAGAAGCCAAGGACTAAGAGGCTTACAGATGACGCAAACTCTCTGTGTCTGCAACAAGGAATTCCAGAGCAACATACTATGCCAATTTTGTGGGAGACAAATAACAAACCTAGGTATCTCTGCTCCAGCGTAAAAGCTTTACTAGGGAAAAATCAATCCAAAGCAATTACCCACTTCCTGCGTAGCAACACACTAATCAAAGAGAGCATGGACATTGCTGTCAATTAAAATCTCCACTTTAAAACCTCAGCATCCCTCTGCCCACCCTGTCACAGCCTCCTGCACATGCCACCTCCATTTCTGCCTGCCCCAACTCATTGGGTTTTCAGTGCTCCAGTGCCATCCTTAAGTTTCACTGACAATAACCAAGAGGAGGTGTATAAATTATTAAATTAATTTGATATAATTGAAACTACCAATGTTGATGACATTGCAGCAGTGCAACAGGCTTACCCTGTACTTATCATATTAAACCTCTCCTTATGCACAGCATAATTCTCAGCATCCTGAAAATAAGCCATTGTAACTTTTCTGCTCATGGCAGGACTGCCTTCTGATCCAAAGAATTATTGGCCAATTTCTGTTCTCTCAGTTCTCAGCAACCCTCTAGAAAAAATTGGTTCATAAACAGTTATTGGATCACATCCTCAAACACAGTTGTCTATATGAGGCCCAATCTGTTTCTAGACAAACAGCAATGGCTCTAGCCACAAATGGTTACCAGGGCACAGCCGGGGCACAACAGATGGTAGCTAGGGCACTTATATATTGTTACTATGGGGGAATCTCTGCACCATATGGGGCACCAACTGGGGCACTGCATTTTCTTACCAGGGCATGTGGTCTGGCGGGCCCTGGTATAGATCTGCCACTGTAGACAAACGACTTTACTGTCATTACCCTCTTAAAGCTCATGAATAATCTGTGTTAGCCACAGACAATGATTTCCACATGGGTGATACCTTTATTGATCTTACCAAGGCATCACTGCAGAATAGAAGGTACAGGGGAGATATAAGTCTGGCCTATAGGGCAACACAGGGTACAGATCGTTGGGAATGTATGGGACTGAGTAAGAGACATGTATTTAAGAATAGGGTCATCAATATCAACTAAAAGGAGAGCATTACAATAAAACCAGAGAGAGAGGGAATTGGTTTCTCAGCATGTGGTGACACAATGGAATCGCCTTGTCACCGCTTTGTGGTGTCATGCAATAGTATGAACCCATTTAAGAAAACCTTGGATGAATATTGTAAGGACAGTTGTTTTCAATTTAACATATAGAGTGGTGCAGGTCTAGAATGGCTAATGCTGAATGACCACTCCTTATCCTATGAATCCTATGAATTTGACACTGTCGACCGTAATAGCTTATTTTTTAAGCAATGCTAGCTTGAGCTCTTACAAGATGCACTAGCTTGGTTCCAGACCTAGCTGAAAGACAGATGGCAACTAGTTAAAACAAACTGCAAAACCTCACCACCAAAACCTATGAACCTTAGTGTACCTTAAAGAGCTACCATACTGACTGGAATTAAAAGTAACCTTCAGAAGCAGTCAGCTATCACTTTTCATATCTGAAGAACTCTTTTTCTCCTGTTTTGCAAATTATACAATTTTCTACTTGACAGCACTAGGTGTGTTGTGTGGAGTAGCATTCTTCCTATGGGCTGACATAGTTGGTTTTATTCCACCCTATAAATCATCAGCATTCTGACGTCACTGACTGTGATGTCACTAGTAACTCAGGAGAGCCAATCTTCTGCTTCTTGATTGGCAACTTGTGACACACATTATCAATCAGGCAGCAAGGATTGTGATCTAACAACAAGTGAGCTCACATGCTGATGATGTTGTGGGAAGAATATAACTAGATATAGTATGCCTGTTTCCAGGTAAAACACTGCTTTTCACATCTCACCCACTAATATTAGATAGAAAACAATCAGAGCACATAGCAAAAGAAAAACACTTCAGAAATATAAAGAAATAAGGGACTACTTTTATAAATGACCAACATTTTCTGGCTACTGTAGTTTGGTGCAACTAGCTCTTAATGATCTGTCCTAGGACTGCTGCTCTTCAGTATACATGTAAATGGTCTACCCTCCATCTGCTCACCATCTGCAATAGCCTCAGCATCATAGCCCACCTTTATGCTCTTGATACTGTGATCTATGTCAAATTCAAGAGCCCAGCTGACTTCACCCCAGACTGTTTTCAATAACATACAGAAGTGGATGGATGGATGCAAATACACCATTCCTTAATAGTACTAAAATGAAAGTAATGGCATTAACTACAGATACTGATGTATTCTGAGCCCCTCTTTGAAACAGTCCAAGCTTTCAAATAACTTGGCCTTAGGTTGGAACCTCAGCTGAACTTTACTGAGCACATTATTAGACCTGGAAGGGGTTCACTCCAGAAGCTTGAGGCTCTATACTGGGTGCAATACAAAACTGCCTCACTGCATAAGCAAGGCACTTAATTTTATGACTGTCCTTCCTCTCTGTATTAAAATATGGCAGTAAGGTTTCCATATTTGCATCCTCTGACTTACTGTGTAATGTAGCACTGGTATACAACAATATGTGCAGATTTGTTCAGGTGTGTGATGAAAGAATCTATCACTGCCTGATATACAGTAATGTGCTGAAGAAAAAAGTAATCCATGGGAAATGGTAACTCCTTCAGAAGATTGTTTCCCAGGTGCCAAATGTACTCAGGAAAAAGTAGTTGGGGTTGCAGTTCACACTTATAATGAAGTCACAGCCTCAATATTCCTTTAATTTTCAATTCTTTATTCACCCTGACATTTTGATCATTAATAGTGGACTTTTCAAAGGGTGTTTTTGTTTCTGTAAATTAATTATATGAGAACATACGTTATTATTCATTCAAACGTTAGTGCTTACTATTACAATCGTTTTTTTTTATTTAATCAGTTAAATCAATTTAATATCACCACAATAATCTTTCTTATAACTCCTGCATTCATATTCCAGCAGTACACAACTTCATTGTTCCCTAAAAAAAACATTGAACTGATTCTGGACAAGGAACTTCAAGAGGAAAGGGGAAGGTAAAATGCATACCAAAATGGCAGAGAGGCGCACTACTTTCTGGGCAGCATTTAAACACAAAGTTATTTTGTGGCATTCTTAGAAGACAGACGGCATGTTTTACAGTGACTCCATCTACATGGGACAAGGCAATGAGCACAATGTAACATTTAGAAAACCAGACAATTGAGTTTTACTGTGTCTTTTTTAGATATATCAATACAAGACGTAAGCACGAAGAACAGAATGATTAAATACTTAGGCAGCAACAGAATGTTACAAAGGTATGCACCTTCCCAGTGATGGGGATTCAGGCTTTTTAAAGCAGATTAAACATTAATAATGAGTATGAGAAAATGGTGGTTGTATATTTGAAAACATTTGCAAAAGGATTTACACAATAGCACCAGAGAAAAAGATTTACAATAATTATTTCAATGTTTTTTTTTAGGGAATAATGAAGTTGTGTGCTGCTGGAATATGAAAGCAGGAGTTATAAGAAAGACTATTGCGGTAATATTGAATTGAGTTAACTGATTAAATACAAAGAAAATATATTTTATTAGTATGCATTAAAGTTTGAATGAATAACATATGTTCTTGTATAATTCATTTACAGAAACATATAACCCTTTGAAAAGCTCAATATTAATGAGCAAAACAACAGGGTGAATAAAGAATTGAAAATCAAAGAGATGTTGACGCTGTGACTTTATTAAAATTGTGAACTGCAACTCCAACTACCTTTTTTACCTGATATACAGTAATCTAGGACTTTTACCTCCAGACTACAGAAGAGAACATTAATTACTTACCTTGATACACAAGTGTGTGTTTGGACTGTATCCTGTCTACCTACAGTATGCAAGCTGCTAACCAAGCCCACCTAGCCATGCACACTCCATTCTTAGGCTAAGGATCACCTTCACTTATCACATACTCACAAGTCTATTGGCAAAAAGACCTTTTCCTTTTATGCTCCGTCTACTTTGTACTCCCATACTGAAGACCAGCGCTACTACCTAAGGTTTAAAGCAAGTCTTGTGTGCTTGTTTTCCTGTCTTCTGCCACTGCCAGAACCCCAAGCCTGTACTAGCCCAAATTTATAGATGGCACACTTAAACCCTGCCTCCATTCCTTTGTATATATCATCTGCACATTATTGCATAATTAAAGTAGGTGTATATATTATGCCCTGTTCACATTATTAGTCTCAAAATGTTAGGAAATATCTTGCTTCTGTAACAGTCCCCCTGGCACCCACGTGATAAATAGGTGCTGTGCCAAAATGTAGATTTACTGGTATGTCAAATTCTAATAACTAAATAAATAAAAAGAAAACAATAATTGTATTGTAGCAGAACTAATAACAGCAATGCAGTGAAAAGTTCTTAGTTTTCTTGGGAATGATGTGCAGAAGAGCTTTGATATGGCTCAAATGCATATGAATGAAAATATAACCTTTAACCTAGAATTAGATGTCTGCGTCCAGTCACTACAGCTACTTCATATAATGGACTAGGATCTCTGTTAACTCAGGTTGAAGATGGTCATGAATATAAGCATTAATTTACTGTACATCCAGGATGCTATAAAAATAATGTAAATATTCTGTTGTTTAATGTCAATGAACCCCTTGTCTGTGCTTATACCCTCATAAAAACTGTCAACAAAACAAATTGTCAAGAAAATTCTCTCTTAGAAAGGCCAACAATCACTCATTAAATTATTGTCTACTCAAAGAAATGGCCCCCATGAAAGCTCTCTGTTGTACACCCTAGTGTACTGTTTTTCAGTTTTAAAAAAAGATCTAGGTACTGATAATTTGTCAGCTTGGATTTTCAATGTGGGAAGCGAACCATGCAAATCATGAAATGCCTGTGATTTTTTTATGAGCCTACACTCACCCCAGTTTGTATTGTACCTGAGCTCTTTCCAGATAGTTTGATAAGTTCTAGTCAACATAACCTTCCACTACAAAAATACGTAATTTACCCTTCATTTTATTTTAAACTAATTTTTGCATATTAGTGAAATCAAATCATTGTGGAATTCTGAATGCAGTTTATTTATTTAATGACTCTGGTGCTGTGATAATAGCATCTTCAAGGTACACTGGAACTCAATAGAATTAAATACTGCTACAGATTTAGATACCTGGTGGCTTCTCAGCGTGGAAAAGTGGTAGCTTTTCTCTTTACTTCACTGTATGCTGTAACTTGATTTACCTCTGGGAAACCCTTCTCACAATTAGGAATTCTGTATAGCAAGTTAGCCATCAGTCTGGATTTATAGTTATGCTACATTTTGGGTCTGTGTACCACTTTCTGCAATTGTATGTCCTTTGGGGAATGTCATTTTAAGCATGTTGCTCCACTGTTTATAATACACCTATACCAACCAACCAACTGGAACTACATTGGGTCTGCACTATTTCTACACCTGAGGTACTCAAAAATTGTGTGAGAGGGAACTCCCAGTATAGTTAAAAACTAAGATTTGGTAACCAGACAGGAAAGGGTATCCCCACACTGTGAATGAGAGAAGAACCAGGAGCTACTTATAAACATCCGAAGGTGGTGTGAGGTAGTGATGTCTTGCTCCTGGGTCTAGTTAGGAAGCATGCCTGCCATACAAGAGAATTAAAAAGGAATGAAAATATGCATGCAAATTGATCAACTGTAACAGCATTCCAAGCTCTGTACAGAAAACTGTTACGGGGGGATATCACATAATGCGCTTGGCTCACTAGCTGCTCTTCCCACAGGCTCCTACTTTACCTCCTCAGTAATCCATCTTAATCGAGATTTAATTGAGTAAAACTGCCTTATAAAAAGCTAAACCAATCTCTATTCTGCCTATCCATGAGGATTCTACTTTTTTTTGCATCGCAATCGGCCCATCTTAGGAGGCAGAGATGAGATCGGCCTTGCCGAGACACACACCCCCGGTCTCACCTGAGAAGCAGGCCAAGAAAGTTAAACCACATCAACAATCTCCTTCTAAGCAGTCTAGCACCTTACATCCACTGGTGCCACTCACAGAAGAGAGATTTTTTCAGGAGTTGATGCCTTTTAAAGAAATTCTGCAAGATATTGCCTCAGATCTCAAAAATGAAAGGAGTGAGCTGGGGGACCTAAAAACTCGGATCTCGGATGCTGACGCATACACTTGCTATCTGAACCAGAAATACTCAAGTTAAAACAGCAAATTACCAAACTGCAGCTGAAAACTGAAGGCCTATGGGGCAAAGCTGAAGGAACAACATTCTGATTTTCGGCTTGCCAGAAGGCGAAGAGGGGCTCCTTCACAATTTCTTTAGTTCAAAAGCTGCTAGTTAAAGTTGTTGGCCCATCTCCACATAACCCTACCTATCTGATCGAAATGAGCTCACCAGTCCCTGAGACCCAGACCACCAGATACTGCTCTTCCCAGACCGGTAAATATCAGGCTGCTAAATTATCTTGAAAAACAGCATATTCTGTCCAAAATTCGGGAAATACAAGCAATACATTGGGAGGATAAAAAACTGTGCATCACACAAGACCTGCCCCTGGAAACCCGACAGAAAAGAACCACTTTCCATAACATTGTGTGTGCAAGCTAATTGCAGCCAGTATCAAATTTCACATGGCATACCCAGCTCATCTATGGTCTTGGTGGATGGTACCTGGCTATCTTTTGACTCAACTCCTCAAGCTTAAGTGGAGCTCAGCATGAAGATGTTCTCCCTTTTCAAACCCCCCTGAAGCTTCTCTTTTAAACTTGGTTCTACTGTTTTAGCATCTTTTGGACAGACTTTGGTGCCTACAGTGATTATTGCCCTAAAATCCATCGACTAATGGTTGTGACTGTGCTCCTGCCAGCTTGGATGTGGTGGTGGGTCCTTGTGTTGGCTTGAATCTGGACTAGTGTCTAGGCTGGTATGGCCTAGGGCACGGAGTTATAATGATGCCTGATTTTCAATGACCGAGCCTGTTTTTCTCCGAATATTGATCCCTCAGGGACTGTTTTTTCTGTTACATCAGTCCATCTGTTTTTTTGAACCCCCACCGGACTGATCCACCACCTGCCTGATTACGGCATGGGGTCATAATGTCGCATGGCAGAATATCGTGTGTCTTAATCTCGTTGCTCGATTATACTTTATCTTTTGTTCTATGGGGGGGCTCCACCCCCCACACCTCCTGTTATGGGGGACTGTGCCCCCAGACCCCCCACTAAGGATTCTAACTCCAGAGGGGTCCAACATGGAGAGTACACAGGTCCAGGGTGCGCTATAATGCCGTAAGCTATTAAGCGTACGACATTATGACCCGGTATGCCTGATTACTGGGGGGTTCTAGTTGTTATATTCTTCTGTTCTCAATTATGGTTGCTACATAGCCTTAATTTTATAGTGGGTTTTTATGCTACATTAGTCCCTGACCTGGAGTCAGCTCTAATTAGGAGGTCGCTCATACAGATTTATGCTTTTCCTTATTTCCCTGCCATTCCCCCGGACTAACCTCCAATCACTTTCACCTTGGTATCCTCTGGTCTTTCTTGTTACCT
Organism: Neoceratodus forsteri; assembly: GCA_016271365.2. Taxonomy (NCBI): domain Eukaryota; kingdom Metazoa; phylum Chordata; order Ceratodontiformes; family Ceratodontidae; genus Neoceratodus; species Neoceratodus forsteri. The sequence goes on along the minus strand of CM028132.1, from coordinate 425,243,633 downwards.
AATAACCCGGGCTGTTTGGATTTTTTATGGCAGTTCTCTGACTCTGCTCGCTGTGCTTTATCTCAGCCTGAGGGACCTAGATGAGCGACACTTAAAGTTTCATCATGGATACAGGTCGGGAACTACCTTGCCTTTAAAGCTGGGATTTTGTCATAACCTGTTTAAGTCAGTTGCTCTAATTGTTCTGTTTATATAACTGAATTTTTTTGGGGGGGGATGTAGCAGTTGAATGATGGTCAGCCTCACGTACTGGACTGTTGGGGGTGTACCCTTGATGCCCCCTGGATTGTGGTATTCTATCTTATTTTGACTTTATTTACACCTTGGGTCCTGATGGGTCGTTCTCTCGTTGGGTGGACTTTGTTGGATCAAATCCAGCTTTGATGCCTGATGAATGGCACAATGGGGATTCATCATATGCATTTGGGTATCAATGGTCGGAGGGGGTAGCCAGGGTCAAAAGGGGTCTGCTCACCACCGATCACTTCATTATATGTTATGGGGACTTGACAGATGGTATGGGAGTGCTTGTACATAGGTTTATTGGGGAGATGGGGGGGTTGGGATCTCAGAATCATGATTGCTCAGCAAGTTTTATAGCTGTTCAGGGAATTGTTTTTTTATGACTGTCAAGTTAGAACAGTACTACATTTAAGGCATTTTGGAATATGACTGTTGCCTGTTTGGAGCAATTGGGTTCTAGAGGATTGGGGGAAAGGCTGGGGGGAGGGTGCGAGGTGCATATTGAGAGTACCACTTATCTGGCGTTTATTCTGCTATACTACGACAATGGTCAGTGTTATAACCAAATTTATCACCTGGAATGTTAGAGGTGCTTGTGAATCTCCTAAAAGATACCAAATTCTTAAACATATTTCGCTCTTGCATGTCAACATATCATTCATTCAGGAGACTCACTTACTCCCCCTGGAGGCCAATGGTTTTCGAAGGCAAGAAATTGGCTAAGTCTTTGCCTCCGAAACATCGATTGCCAGTAGGGGAGCTGCCATTCTGGTGAATCACTCTGTACCCTTCCAAGTGAGCCAGACTATTGTGGATCCACAGGGAAGATACATTCTGGTAAAATGGAAGATTGGTAGTACAGAGTTAGTACTAGGAAGCATTTATGGTCCAGTGGGCAGTGACCCTGCTTTCTTCCAGGAATTACTTGATAAATTGACCCCATACATGTCATTCCCAATGATTTTGGGAGGAGACTGGAATCTCCCACCCACTCAAGACCTAGACCAGTCTAACTGTCCCCTCAGACCTCTGTCAGCAGCTCAAAGAGCATTACAGGAGTTTCTATATTCCTTGGGCTTATGTGACCCATGGAGAGTACTGAACCCTTTATCTCGTACCATTTCTTTCTATTCCATAGTTCATCGTTCTTCTTCCAGACAAGATTATGTCTTGATTAGCTGCTCTCTTCTGCATGGTCTCTGCAATGCAGGGGTGGATCCTATTGTCCTAATGGATCATGCAGTGGCTTGGGTCTCACTGGTATTAGATGCCAGCTTTCAAAGAGATACATCTTGGTGGCTGAATACCCAGCTCCTCAAAGATGACTACGTAACCTCCAGAATTCCCTCTCTTATTCAAATAATCATGGCCTCCAATCTCAACTCCATTCTGAGAGTGGATCAAGAATGGTGTGCTCTGAAGTGTTTTTTAAGAGGGGAATTCATTGTAAAACTTCTGTAATGTGCTTGACATGGGAGGCAGAAACTCTATCTTTACTAGCCCAGATCTGTACCTTGGAACAGTCTCTCTCCACCTCCTCCCCTCTGACTCCTTGCAAACCCTGCTTTCCTTGAGGAACAAATACTCCTCTCTTTTACAGGATAAAGCAGAATTTGCAATATTAAGACTCAGGTGAACTACATAGAACATGTGGAAAAAGCAGATCATTTGTTGGCCCTCCACCTTAGGAAACTAGAGGTTTCAAGAAATATACTGTGATCAGTGCCCCTGATGGTTCAATTAAAACCCACCTCAGGGAAATGTGAATATTTTTGAACAGTTCTACTCTTCTCTTTACAGTCAGCACTCTTCTCCCCCATCTAAAGAGGACTTATTAACTTATATAAGCTACTCGACACTACTATGTCTCCCAGCCCCACACCTAGCTCTCTTATCTGTCCCTCTTTCTCTACAGGAAGTGGAATCTGCTATTGACACCCTTGCACTGGAAAAGGCTCCTGGCCCTGATGGCCTTCCATCGAATGTCTACAAACTGTTCGTCAGAGACCTGTCTCCTATCCTCCTCCTTCACCTCTACCATTACATGCTCTCTGGAGAGGCCCTGGATCCCGCTTTACTGAAAGCCTCCATCATTCTTCTCCTCAAACCAGCCAGATCTCCTCACTGCCCATCAAGCTACTGACCTATCTCACTGTTAAATTGTGATATTAAAATCCTCACAAAAATACTTGCCACTCGAATAGAGAAGGTCTGGTCTTGTCTCCTCAGTCCAGAACAAGTAGGGTTTGTCTCAGGAAGATCCTCTTCAGATCACATACATAAACTCTCTCATATTCTTCAGGCAGCAAAATCTTCCTCCTTGTCGATGGCATTAATCTCTTGACGCAGAGAAAGCCTTGACAGGGTGGATTGGGATTTTTGTGGTCGACCTTGCAAAATGGGTTTCCTCAGACTTTATTCAATGGATCCAGACCCTATACACCTCTCCATCTGCTAGAATTCATTGTAATGGAGTTCATTCATCTCTCTTTCCCTCCATACTGGTACACGCCAGGGATGCCCGCTTTCTCCCTTCCACTTTAACATATGTCTACAACCCTTAATTAGGCGTCTAAAATCTTCTCCTAATGTCACTGTTGTCCCCTTAGGTAATCTAGCCCCGCAGCTCTTGGTCTATGCAGATGATATCCTCCTGCGTCCCTCAAATCCGGCTTCTTCTTTATCAATGGCTCTGGGAAACATTGATACCTTTGGAAAGTACTTGAATTATAAAACTTAATCTAAATAAGATGGAAATCCATCTCCTTAATCATCTAACACATAGCCAAGCTTTCACTAAATTTGGTATGAGGTGGTCCCCGATTCATTAAATATTTGGAGATTTTTATTACTTTGACCCTTCTCTATCATGCAAGCTTAACCTGGAAGACCTGTGAGTACTATCCAGCAAGATTTATCATGCTAGAAAAGTCTTCCGCTTTCACTGTGGGGCAGGATTAACATTATTAAGATGAATGTTCTTCCTAGGCTCTTCTGTCCTCTCAATATGCTTAACACTTGGCTACCCTTATCCTTTTTTAAGCATATTCCCTCTGATAGTACCTCATTTATTTGGCTAGATAAAGCTGCTAGAAGAGCCTATCTTAAATTAAGCCTGCCTAAGGAGTCCAGGGGGCTATGTCTGCCCAACTTCTTGCTCTATTATTGGTCTAGCCACCTTTACAAATGTGGGAAATGGTTGTCTATACCCTAGCTTCTACTACAACAGGATTATATTCCTATTTGGCTGCAAATTGAATTCAATCTATTCTCTACACACAAACTATCCCCTGCTATAATTCTCTTTTCTCCGGTGAAAGCTATACCAAAACCTCTGTACTCTTCCCCAATTGGGGTCTCACTCAGAGTCTTTTCACAAGTGTGTGGACATCTTTTTTTTTTTAAACATCTCTTTATTCATCTTTTTAATAAAATACAAGACAAACATACAACAAAACCTGGAAACCCAGGCACACAGCCCGAAAACTGACTGTGTAAACTATGTACACTACAACTATGTACATGCACAGAGATGATGTCCCCCCCACACCAATTCTAGCTCAATGTCCAACAAAACCCCTATATAAAGAAAACAACATCATGAGGCCGGTTACAAGTCAGACCTTTTCCCCTTAATCCTGATACAACTACCAGTGGCCTGTCAAGCGTTCCTTGACCCCATTTTATAATAGGTTGATTCTTCCTCGGGGGTGACACCTCTCTGTGCCCCCTGGAAAGAGAGAGAGTCCCCATCCCCCCATCTTTGTAGAAGACCCAATATTCTTATTACTACCATAGTCCCCAAGACCACTATCCGCCTTTCAGATATTACATAGTTCTCAAACCCCATTAGCATCTCTATATTCTCATTCTAGTCCAATTTTGAGCTAATCACAGCCTGACAGACAGATCCGAGTACAGCCAAATGGCCCTACTGTGAGTAAATTGCCTCAGTACCGCCCATCTTTTAGCATATAACCCTTTCCTCCCTCTAAATATAGGTGTCTCTTTATCCTAGATAGGGCTCCATAAGATCTCCCACCCAATGTTTATACTCATAAAGCTGGTCATCTTTCCAGTGTTGGACCACATACGGTTTAATTACAATTGCCATCAGAGATACATGATATTTAGGTGTAGCTCCATCAATTTGTGAAAAACCCTAAAACACATATCTCCGGTGTTATGAACTCTGAGTACAAGTGTGTGGACATCTTAAGATGATTCCAGTCAGAGACTTCTTTCAACCAATCTTTTCAATTTAAATATCAAAATAGGAGGACTCTCACTTTCCCGAATCTAGCTCCCGATGTCCCTGGAATTCAAAGTTTCAGATTTTTACTTTCATACCTCTATTTTGTATTCTCAAGAGACTCTGGCTAAACTTGGGTTACCGCCAACTTATATTTTTAAAGTTTATCAACTTCAGCATCTTTTGGTCAAAATGTTTGGGCCATAGTCACTATCTTCTCTTTTGGGAGACTTATTGCAGCAGATAAGTGGTCCAGTCTGCAGGCTGCACGGAGTCTCTTTGTTGTATAGTCATCTGCTCACAAGCCCCCAATCTCCATCTACATTGGACTCCGAGGTGTGGGACGCCCTTTTTCCCAATCTAGAAATTAACTGGGCTCAACTCTGGAAGGACTTATATGTCTATATCTCCCAGGACAGGTATAGGCTCACCCAGTACTGTATTTTAAATAACATGTACTACTCTCCAATCAAACTAGCTAAACTGGGGTGCCTTCCCTCGACTACATGCTCCAGTTGTGTAAGGAAGATGGCTCCCACCTGCATATATTTTGGTCTTGTGAGACGGTATCCCCCTGTGGAAACAAATTGAAATTAAGCTAGACCCACTCTTAGGCCTACAAGGCCTTTTTTGGCCTGCTATCTGCATCACTGGGGACTTCTGTCAAATCCCAGTAAAAGAGAGAAGATACCATATGGCTCTTATCTCCGTTGCAGTTAAAAAACTTGTGCTTAGACATTGGATGGATCAGGCTCCCATTTCCTATTCGGAATGGCTGCATGGGATATCCTTTGCCCTCCATGCGGAACAGCTAATTGCCAGTGTTGGCCATTGTAAACCCCTATTTACTAAAAAAAAGTAGAAATTGTATGCCCTTTACTTGTCTTGATCCCCTTGTGTCGGCTTTCCCAGGCACTTCTACAATCTCTGATGAACAATACCTAATCGGTGGTAAACTTACCCAACACAGCCGTAGGCACCTTTATGGAGAACTTGCAACTCACTTGGAGAGGGGTGAGGGGACTAGGGGGCAGGGGAAGGTGGGTGGTGGGGGTTATTTTTCCTGTTCATTGCCTCTGTCTAATTGTGCATTGTCACATTACTTACTGTGTTATTGTTGTAATTGTTGTAATCTTAATAAAGTTTCTTTACTTTAAAAAGAAAACTATTACAGGAATACATTTTCTTCAAAAGCAATTCATTTAATTTTCATATGCTTAAAGTCAACTACTCTGCAGAGCAAACCCACCACTTTTAGAGGCCATCCCTTAATATGGAGGGCTTCTGTTCCACATGACTGTATAACAGAATCTCCTAGCAGTGTGCATTGGAGCCCATCAGTTTAGGTTTTAGTGTTTCAGACTGTAGACTGACATGTGTGGATCTTGAGTTTTTAAACCTAGGCATCAGCAACTCAGTATACTGTACCTCATAGCAGAATTAGTACTGTATGTCTGGGCAGAAAAGGCAGATCACGCAGCCTCAGGTTCTTTCCAAGCAGTTTCCACCACTGATGGATTTTCTCTTGATAAACCAAAGGGTAGAACTTCAAAAGGATCAGTCCATGGTCAAACCACCACTATTCCCAATCAATCCAAACTAATAGATCATTTATTGCATAGTTCAACTATGTCTTAATTTTGTGTCCATATAATTCACAATTGTGACAAAGAAGGACACAAATTACTTTTTGTATTTATTTTTTTATTGCAGTTTTACCACTTATATTGTCAAAAACAAACTGTGCTCTCTGGAGCAATAAAGAATGCAATGTGGGCTGACCCGGTGGCATCGAAGGTTGAGGCGCTGGCTGCCACACCTCGCACCATGTTGACGACCCATGTCCGGGAGTGAGCTTGGGTCGCTGGGTGTCAGCAAGGGAGGAGAAGGTTGGACATTCCACAGACAGCTCACCTTCTCCTGGGGAGGGAGGGATATAGGGGTCAGCAACACTGTGTGTCCCAGTGGCTGTTGGGTGGTACTGAGCCAGCAATCTTCCATAAAATTGGGGAGGTGGACTGCGGCGGACGTTGGCAGGAATAGGCACATGAGTGTGCGCATGATTACCAGGATGTCACTGCATGTCCGTGCTCACTGTGGGAGGGTTAGGGCCAGCCACTACAGAATAAGGAAAAACCCTGAGCCTTGGGAGGGTGACGATGCCCCATGGCTCCATGCCTACCATCAGACTCTGCCCACTAGGGTCCTGATCCTCTGAGCCACCGTCCAAGTCTACAGCAATTGGATTTCAAGGAGTGCTACAGTAGTGGAGGCAGCCCCACCCTGGGGGTGCAAGCCAGGGTGTGACTGCCAGGTAAGGAGTGTGGAAGTGGAGCTCCGGTAGGGGACCCAGTGTGGGGTAGTCTCAGGTCAGGCAGGAGAAGCCGAGGGGGACATCTGAGAGAGATCCCCAGACTCGGCGTTAGGAGGGAAAAAGAGTAAAAAAAAACCAAAAGAATGAGATGTCAGGCTAGATTGCCAAAAACATAAATTGTATTTCTGGAAAAATTAAAGAACAGCTAGCCCAGGTGCTTTGACCACACACTGATCTTAGTCAGGGGGCATCCAAATCATCCAAATATGCAGCAATATTAAATACAGGAAAAGGCAACACTTCACATCATGACTATGAATAAATTAATACAGAAACAACATAGAAACATATAATTTGATGGCAGAAAAAGAGCTCCAGCTCCACCTAATCTGCCAATTTTTCCCCTTCCTATACTGTCACTGCAGACCCTACTTGATCTCTGACTCCTCCCCTCCTTGCTTCCCACTAAAATTCCCTTGTATGTATCCCATGCATTCTTGAATCCCACCACAGTTTTACCCCATCACCTCTGCTGGAAGACCGTACTAGGCAGCCACCACTCTTTCTGTGATGAAGTACTTCCTCACATCTCTCTTAAATTAACCACGTTCAACTTCATTGCATATCCTCTTGTTTTCCTTAAAGCAAATAACCCATTGTTACACAGTCTCTCCACTGGCAAATCATGCAAATGATTCAATTTGCTTTATGCTTCAAATGGCTACTCATTATTGTCCTTCAAAGGGGGTGGGGTCTGTTAAGTTCAGTTCAGAGCTCTGATGTGAAACATCAGCCCAGCAACCAAACATCGTGGTGGATGACCCATCGATTTGGTTCCTCTTGTAAAATGTAACTAGCTGAGCTGGCTCCTTTTTAAAATAATGTGCCTGTCTAATTGACTTATGTACAATATGGTGCAGTCTCATAGAAACATAGAAACATAGAATTTGACGGCAGATAAGGACCGCTTGGCCCACCCAGTCTGCCCATTTCCTTACCTAGTGGATAAGCTGCAGATCCTAGTTAACCAGCAGCCTACTTCTTCCTACCCCCAGCCCCTAGAATTGCCTTATGACTGTCCCATGCATGCTTGAATTCCACCACTGTTTTTGACTCCACAACCTCCTCCGGAAGGCTGTTTCATGCATCCACAACCCTCTCTGTGAAAAAATACTTCCATAAATTACCTCTGAGCCACCCCCATCTTCAAATTGTGCCCCTTGTTCTTGCACACTCTTTTTTGAAAGATGCTACCCTCTTGGACTTTGTTGATTCCCTTGAGGTGCTTGAAAGTTTCTATCATGTCCCTTCTCCTCCTTTCCTTGAGGCTATACATATTAAGCTCCTTAAGTCTCTCTTCATATGTCTTCTGGTGCAGACCCTGCACCATTTTAGTTGCCCTCCTCTGGACAGCTTCCCATCTTGTCTATGTCTTTGCAGAGATTGGGTCTCCAGAACTGCAGAGTACTCAGATGGGGTCTCACCAGCTGTCTGTACAGAGGGATAATAACTTCCTGTTTTCTACTGGTGATGCCTCTCCTATGCATCCCAGTATCCCCCAGCCCTCCTTGCTGCCTTCTCACATTGCTTGCCCACTGTTGGGTTATCTGATATGACTACCCCAGGTCCCTTTCCATTTTTGTTGTTGTTAGTATCTCACCCTCCATTGTGTACTCTTCCCTGGGAATTTGTTTCCCAGGTGCATTACTTCCACTTCTTAGCATTGAATCTAAGCTGCATCCGTTTGACCATTCCTCTAACCTTGCCAGGTCCCTTCTCATCCTTACCACCCCACCTTGTGCATCAACTCTGTTATAGATCTTTGTGTCATCTGCAAAGAGACATACTTTTCCTTCAGTCCCTCTGCAATGTAAACATAAAGGCATTGAGAGGACCGATCTAATACTGAACCCTGCGTACTCCACTAGTAATCCCCCTTTCTTCAGGTGGACTCCATTTACTATTACTCTGTGTCCTATTCTCAGCCAATTCTTTACCCAGGCTGTCATCTTGGGACCCACTCCCAGGCTGGCTAACTAGTATGTTAATCTTTTGTGTGGGACTGTGTCAAATGCCTTGCTAAAGTCTAGGTAGGCCATGTCCCAGCCCTCCCTGATCTACTTCTTTGGTCACCCAGTCAAAGAAATCTATCAGGTTTGTCTGGTATGACCTTTCCACTGTGAATCCATGCTGCCTTGGGTTCTGTGCCCTCTGGCCTCTAGATACTCGACAATTCTTTCCTTCAGAAGTGATTCTATCATTTTCCTACCACTGAGGTTAAACTAACAGGTCTGTAATTTCCTGCTTCTGCCTTGCTCCTACTTTGTGAAGGGAATCACATCTGCCCTCCTCCAGTCCTTGGGTACCACCCCATCCTCCCATGATTTGTTAAAGAGGGTAGTCAGTGGTGTCACTAGTTCCTTAGTTCTTTTAGAATTCTGGGATGAATCCCATCAGGCCCCATTGCTTTGTCCACCTTCAGTTTTAAGGGTTCTTTCAGAACCCTTTCTTCTGTAAATGGGCTGGTATCTTCTAGGACTTCTAGGAAAACAAACTGAACTTACAAGCTCAAATGGGCAGACTGGGTGGGCCATAGGCCCTTATCTGCCGACACTGTCTATGTATCTATGTATCAACTTCTGTATCCAGAGTGTTTCTACTGTTTGTTTTAGGTACCTCCCCTTCTTCCTTTGAAATACTGAGCAAAAATATTTGTTTAGTATCTCTGCCTTTTCACTGTCACCCTCTGCCCACCCTCCCTCCCTTTATTAAGCCTCACTATCCCTCCTTTGGTCTTCCTTCGTTCCTGATGTACCGATAAAGGTTTTATCCCCTTCTTAACTGAGTTGGCTATCTTTTCCTCGGTTTGTGCCTTTGCTGTTCTGACTGCCTTCTCAGCTTCCTTTGCTTTAACTGGTACAGTTCTCTGTCCTGCTCCTTCTGTGATTCCTTGTACTTCCTGAATGCTTTCTTTTCTCTTGAACCTTCACTGCCACTTCCTTTGAGAACCATAGTGGTTTCTTACATCGTTTAATTTTATTTATTTGCTTCACAAGGCTTGTTACCTCTGTGATGGCAGTTTTATTATTCTCCATTGTTCTTCACCCTCCTTCCTGCCCATTTGCTAGTGCATTCTTAAGCACTCACCCATTTTGGCAAGTCAGCCCTCCAAAGTCCAGTACTTTTGCCTTTGTATGGCTTGACTCTATTGCTGTGTTTATTGTGAACCATACTGTTCGATGGTCACTAGTTACCAGATGTACCACTTCATCTGCGATCCTGTCTTCATCTCCATTTGAGAGAACCAGGTCTAAGATTGCTCCCTCAGTGGGCTCCAATACTAGTTGTCTAAGGCATGCCCCTGTAAGGCATCTAGAATAACCCACTCTTCAAAGTGGCTGCTGCAACTGCACTCCAGCTAACATCTGGCATATTCAGATCACCCATCAGCAATATCTCCCTTTTCTGCCATTCTAAGTATGCTTTCTATCATTTCCTTGTCCATTTCCTCCCCTGAGAAGAGTCTGCATCTAACCCTGTGCGGATTGTGGTGCCATTGCTGGTCTCCAAATTTACCCGAGTGCTTCTTCTCCTCCCTGTTTTCCCTTTGTTCTGTTGCTTTGATTCCTTCCTTATGTAAAGAGCTACTCCTCCTCCTCTTTACCCTCCCTGTCCCTCCTGTAGATAGTGTATCCTGGTATGTTTATGTCCCAGTCATGGTTTTGTGTGTACCATGTTTCTGTGACTGCCACGATATCCAGATGTTCCTCCTCCATCAAGGCCACTAATTCAGGAAGCTTGTTACTCAGACTACGGGCATTGGTACTCATTGCTCTCCATTTTTTTTATTGCTTTACCTTCTTTTGCAGCATCCCCCACTGACCTTTCTACCTCGGTCTTTTTCTCATTTAGTACCCTATTTTGTAGGGAGAGGCTGGGATTTCCTGCAGCTTATCAGTGCCTCCCCCTTTGACTAGTTTAAAAGCTTGCCAATGAAGCATTTAAACAGATTGCTCAAAAGACTGGTTCCCTTCCTGGACAGATGCAGACCATTCTGCCAGTATAGACTGGTGTCCCTCCAGGTGGAACCCCAGTCCCCAATGAAGCCAAATCCTGTGCTCCACACCATTTTTCAACCATTCATTAAACTGCATGGTGCAAAGTACCCTCGCCTCCTCATGCCATTGACAAGCAGCACCTCAGAGGATATTGTGTGTGCTACTTGTCTTAGGCCCCTCCCCAATTCTACAAAGTCCTTCTGCACTGCTCTAATCTCATGATGAGCTAAGTCATTTGTCCCTAAGCGGACAATGACGTCCAGCTCAGACTCCCGTGCAGCTGTTCTCGTGATCCTGAGGATGCGCTTCCAGTCCCTCCAAGCCATGGCACCAGGCAGTCACCTTACTTCAGTTTTCCCTGCTCCCCCCAGTTCTATCACCCTAATAATTGAGTCCCCCAGCAGGAGCTGCTTCCTTTCCTTGTGGTATCTTCTGCCTCCTTCCTGTGGGCCTCCCTTGTGACAGTTGTCCTCAGCCTCCTTAGTCTCCTCTGTGGGTGCTTCCATAGGGGAGCTACGCTCCCCCAGAATGGTGTATGGATTGTGGATGGAACAACTGACTGGGTGTGCCTCTGTTCCACCATCCTCACCCTCCCTGAGCCCACTGTGGTCCAACTGCTGTGCTTTCTTCAAGCTCTGAGGTAGTGGTGGTGGCTCTGGTGCTCTCTGGATGGGAGGTTCCCTTCCTACCATCCAGTGTGGCCTGGGGAAGGTTCCCTACTACTGTCCAGTGTTGCCTGAAGACGGGCAACTTCCTCCCTCAGGGCAGAGAGTTGTCTGCAAATAGGGCAGCATCTTAGCCTCCAGAAAGACTCCCGGAAAACTGCTGCCCCACAGCCATTACATTGCACTACTCCCCACATGTTTATCTACTTTTTTTTTTGTGTGTGTGTTTGTGTGTGTGATTGGTTTGTTATATAGAAATATATATATTATACAATGTGTGTGCTTATATTGTCAGTGCAGTGTGCTAGAGAGGATATGACAGTGATATGCACCTTGCGCTCTTGAGGAAATGATGTCAGAAACCCAGGTATAAAGGAACTATTTCCAGGGATGGGTGGGGTGACGGGTGGGAAAGGGTTGGGCCTAAACTGTGCCCTCACAAAACAATCAGCTCTGACCCACCGCTGCAATGAGTGCCTTCCTGTCAGCAAGATGCCCTACACAACAATTTGACAGAGAAAATACCCTGCTAATCAAACAGAGAAAATCCAGACATCCAAGTCAGACACAGGTAAACCTCCCCAGCCCCAAAACAGCCTGGTGGTTTGTGCTCTGAAAGCAGTCAGCCCCAAAATATGTCAGCTGTGCTTTACACTCTTCCTGCACTGAAAATCTTAAGAATTGTAACAAACGTAAAGCTAGATCCACCTTCCTCTGTTGCTTGAAAGACTGTCTTTTCCTGACAATTCTAAGAACAAGCCAACGTGCTGGTGATTGGTGGGGAGCCCTCTAATGGAGACAGCCATACATCTCCTACAAATTAAGCAAACCCAGAATTATCAGCTCAACCCTTGCTTATTCAGAAACTTTAAAGTGCTTTTCTCATTAGGTGTGCAACTGGTTATGGCACAAACCAGTTAAAGCAAAGAACCCGTTTCACCACCCAATGGCAAATAATTCAAATAATTCAGTTTGCTTTCTGTCTCAAATGGCTACTCAATTAATTTCTCACAAAGGGGAGTGGGGGTTTCTTAATGTTCATTTCAGAGTTCTTATGTGAAACGCCAGCCCAGCCACCAAATATCACAGTGGACCACCCATCGGCTGGGTACGTATTCTGAAATATAACTGCCTGAGTTGACTGCTTGTTCTTGTGCATCTTTTCCCCTGAAAAATACTCCCCTCTTGTGCTTTATTAACCCCCATTAGGTATTTATAAATCTCTATCTTGTCCCCTTCCTGCCTCTCTTTCAGGGTGTACATATTGAGGTCCTTCAGTCTCTCTCATGGGGTTTCTGATGCAGCCCTGCACCATTTTAGTTGCCCTCCTCTGGACAGCCTCCTCTGTCTATGTCCTTACTGAGATGTGGTCTCCAAAAATGGACACAGTACTATCTGTATAGTGGCAACACCACCACCTTCTTTCTGCTGTTAGTACCCCTCCTTATGCACTCCAGCACCCCACAAACCCTGCTTACTGCCTTGTTGCACTGTCTCATCATTTTGAGGTTATCAGATATGAGTACTCCCAGGTCCCTTTTGTGTTTGGTGACCATCACTACCGATTCTCCCATTTTGTACTCTGCCTCTGGGTTTCTGTGCCCTAAGTGCACAATTTTGTTTTTTTTTTTTGCATTGAAACTAGGGGTAGGAGAACCTCAAAAGGTTCTGAGGTTCTAAAAGGTTCTGATAAACAAAAAAGGTTCAGATCCTTATCCGAACCTTATCCAAACCTTTTATAACTTTTATTGTTTTATGATAACTGTATGTTAAAAAAATCATTTTAAATTGCTTTTAATTAACATGACTGTAGAAAAAGACAAATAAACCACTGTTTAGTAGTAATAAACAGCATGATTAGTGAAATTAGATGAGAAGGAGTGAACGATGTGACTGTGGATGAGCCTTCTGGAAGTGACAGTGCTATAATATGTACAACTGGCACCGACCTCTAGCTAATGACGATGATGATGATTTTGTCTAAAGGCAGGCAAGTTCCAGAACTTTGACTAGCCCTTATAGCTTAGTAGTAAAAGCATCAGTGTGAACCATGAAACTCTGACAACCACCCACCACATACTGTCTGTGGGATTTTTTTGCCAAAAGGCAGGCTACTCCCAGAGAATGTTCTCTAAGCAGTCTTTTGTTTCTGACATTTAAGTAGTAATACTAATACTGTGTATAAGTTATTAACAATAGTGATTTCTATTTCTCAACAGGTACAGGGACCAGTGTGAATGTGTCTTAGTTAAGTAATGAAGATGAAGCCAGGAACACAAAAACAGCACCAGGCCACAGCAGAGGGCAGACAGTCAGACAGAACCAGTCAGCTAGCTACCACTTCAAGACTGCTACAACCCCCGCCTACTACAATCAGGAGAAAACCAGAAGTAGACTGCCAGCACTGATGGCACATTTACCAAAAAAGACTGCTTAGAAAAGAATGAGAAAGTGACTGTGATGACAAGAAAGTCCCAGACCAGATCTCTAGTTTGTAAATTGTATTTTCCTGAGTCTGATTTTTTAGAAGGGGGGTAGTGTGTTTAATTGTACTTTGTATAGTTTACTAGTTTTATTTCTCAGTCACGGGCACCACATGTGTTTTTTGTTTAGCAGCAAAAGCTCTCTCTCAGTGTGGAATGCAATGCTAGCAACATAAAAGAAGAGCACTAGGCAGTCCGAAGTAATAAATTTGCCACTCTTAGGTGGCAACCATAACATGAGGGGCACAGTCCTAAGCTGGAGGATGGGAGGCTTAGGAGGGAGATCAGGAAGCACTTCTTCACAGAGAGGGTGGTGGACACTTGAATGCGCTGCCAGAAAGGTCACCTCATTGAAGACAGTGGGCAGCTTTAGAGAGGCTGGGATAGGCATAGGGAGAAGGTAAGGTTCATGGGCAGGGAGGATGGGAGGAGGGGGGAGGAGGCAGGGACATTAGCTCAGGCTGTGGACCCTGCATATGAGCAGACTTGATAGACCAAATGGCCTTCTTCTGCTGTCTTCCTTGTATGTTTGTATGTTCACTATTACCGGGGGGGAAAAAAACAGAGCTAGCAGCATTCATCAATGTGGTTATTTATTATGCACATTTAGGTGAATGATCTCCTTAGAATGAGAAAGTGACTGTGTGTGTGAGATCAGAGACATGCCTGCCACCCCAGTACAATGACGGATGTACTGGCTACATCCCCACCCACCCTCAGGATGACGAAGGATGTAGTCCAAAGGCAGGCAAGTCCCAGATCTCTATTTTTTAAACCAGTCTTCTGAGTCTGACTTTTGTAGAAGAGGTCAGTGTGTTTGTATGTCACCAATTATGTTTAACTATAGCATCGGCTGTAAGTATGGAACACAATGCAAAGCTATATGAAAGAAAAGCACCAGGCAGTCCAAAGTGATAACTTCACCACTGCTACTACCACTACTGTCGGGGGGGGAGCTAGCAGCATATATCAATACAGTTATATAAGAACTAATAATTTTGGTTTATGTGCATTTAGGTAAATGATCGTGTCAGAATGAAAAAGTGACTGTGTGTGAGATCAGGGACTTGTCTGCCAGAGTTGCAACTTGCTGCCAGTACAATGACGTGATGTTCCTCATCAGCAGGAGCACATGTGACTGTCTGATGGGCACCTGACATCTTACTTCTGTTGCTCCTTGACCCCATTTTCTGTGTGAACTATGCTGTTTCATTAATTGGTTTCCTCCCAAACCCCTCGCATTCCCTGCACCTAGCCACCCCATTTAGGTGCTCCCTCTGTTGCCCCTTGACCCCCCCTTTCTGAGTGAACTTTTTTTGGTTCGTTACTAGGACTCCTCCCCAAACCCTTGACTTTCTATGTACCAAACCACCCCATCAAGGCACTCCTACTTATCCTTCTTCTCCCTGTGTCATCTACCCACCTGTCCTTGGGATCTTGCCTTCCTCTATCACTTGCTGTTTCTATTGTTTCTTACTCCCGGCCTCCTTTCTAAAGACAAGGCCTTAGGTTCGAGTCTGCTTCTCATATACTAACCTGATCCCCCTTGCCAAGATTGTCTGTAAGGAACTTTGTTGATATTATGCTTTCAGTTTTGTTTGCTGCCAATTAAAGCTGTTTACTATAATTATGCCTGGTGTATCTTTTGTTACTCATTGTATGTAACATTGCACTGTGTTTTCATGATGTGGAACCTTTGTAGAAGAGCTCTTGCTCAAAGGTTGTTTCTGAATAATCAAATAAATAAATAATAAATAAATCTACTGGATGCACCTCCCACCCACCCCAAGGATGAAGATGATGCGGTCCAAAGGCAGGCAAATCCCAGATCTCTATTTTTTTAAACCAGTCTCCTGAGTCTGACTTTTTGTAGAAGAGTCAATGTATTTGTATGTCACCAACTATCTTTAGCATATCAACAGGTCTTGGAATGGAATGCAGTATGAAGCAATGTGAAAGAAGAGCACCAGGCAGTCCAGAGTGACCACTTCACCACTGCTACTACCACAACTATCAGGAGGGAAAACAGAACTAGCAGCATGTACAGGTATCAATACCATTATATAAGAACTAATTATTCTTAGGTGCACTTAGGTAAATCATCTCGTCAGAATGAGAAAGTGACTGTGTGTGAGATCAGGGACTTGTCTGTCACAGTTGCTACCAGTACAATGATGTGATGCACTGGCTGCACCTCCCACCCACCCCCAGGATGACGATGATACAGCCCAAAGGCAGGCAAGTCCCAGATATCAACTTTTAACCAGTCCAGTGTGAAAAATTAAAGCTGATGTATCTTAATCCACAGATGCGCACAGGTATTGCTGTCAGTGTCATCTTTTGAAGATTAGCATCATATATGTAGCCAAAGTCTGGCAGTTAACCTTCAAGAACTTTAGTTTCTTCACATTGTCTGGTGTTGCTCTTGTTCATTTATCATTCACAACATCCCCAGCAGAGCTAAATAAACATTCAAAGAGACTGGAGGGTATATAGCCAATATACTTACAAGCCAGGGTAGCCAGCTTTGGCCAGAATGATTTTGTCTGTTGCCAGTAAGCTAAAGGGTAATTCTTAATACTAATGTTGGGCTCAGACAATTTTGCATCTGCCATGCCTACTACTGAGCATGCATTTTGTTCTTGTGGAATTTCAGTGTCCTGCAGCTGGCCCCAAATGTCAGCCTCCTCATTGTCAGCTTCTGTACTGGTTTTTGGAGCAGTATTTTGAATTTGAAGTAGTGTCATTGTAGTACTGCTTGCCAATCCTCCTAGTGAAACCTCATCTACTGCACCACTCAAAAGTTGACTGTAGTTCAACTCTTTCATATGCTTAGAAACCACATCAGGAAGGTGTCTGTTCTGGAAACGTGGATCTAGCAATGTTGCTAAGAGATACTCCATGCTCCATGTCATGGCTGATAATTTCTCATCATTGCTAAGTCTGGTAAGCATGTTTTTGACTAGAGATTGGTTCATATCTAAGTTGCTTCTCATTTTCTCCAACCTTTTTTTGAGAAGTAGAATGAGTGAAATAATTTGGCTAAACATAGAAACATAGAATTTGATTGCAGATAAGGGCTGCTTGGCCACCTAATCTGCCCATTTCCAACCTAACAGATAAGCTGCAGATCCTAGTTAACCAACAGCCTACTTCCTCCTATCCCCATTAGAATTGCCTTATGTCTGTCCATGCATTCTTGAATAGCCTTTTCTGCACTGACCTCTTTTGTAGCACTCATGAATGGTTTCAGAATGTGACACAACTGTTCCAGCAGAGACCATTGAGTAGAATTGAGTACAATGCCCTCTCCGATATCATTATACATGATATACTCAATGATAGCTACCTTTTGTTCAATAATGTGTTCAATCATAAAGTAAGTTGAATTCCACCTTCTTGGTACATCCTGAACAAGCTGGATACAAGGAAGACCTTCGTCCTTCTGGATATCAGCAAGGATGTCATGGACCTTTACTGAATGGTTGAAGTGGCCACATACTTTGCGCACTGTATCCACAGTGGTTAATACTAGCTGGTCATTATCCATGAAGCTTTGAATGATTAGGCTAAAACAATGTGCAAAACAGCATATATGTACATAGTTGCCATCGTGAAATGCTTTTTTAATATTTGAATCATTATCAGCAACAACAAAAAACAACTTTTAAACCCTGTGAAGTGACCCAAGCAGTAAGTAGTCTTTCCATTTCTTACTGAATGTGCTGTGCTGTGTGTGTGTCTTGAAAGTGACATAAATGGAGAACTGCTATTTTCTGAAATGTGACAGGTTTTGTTTGAGTTCTGAGAGAGAGTAGTGGTAGTAGTAGTATTGGCTGAAGTGGTTGCAGACAGACTAGTATGTGAGGATGATGATGAGTTGCCCGCAAAAGTGATACAGTGTACAGTAAGAGAAAGATAGGCAATGGTTTGGCTGCTGGTCCACATATCAGTAGTAAAGTGAACTACCTTGTCCTCAGCCTCTTGGAGAGCATGCCTTACTTGAAGTACTAAGCTGTCATGCACCCTGGGCATTGCAGTTACTAAGAGGTATTTTCTAGTCGACATTTAGTATTGTGGGCCTAAGTATTCCATAAGCCTTCTGAAACCCAAATCTTTCACAATAGAGTAGGGCTGCAAATTACAATTTTTGGGGTTTTAATCTGAAAAGGAGAAAATGATCCCTCTTCAATCTCTAAATCAATGAAATCCCACCTCACCCTACACCCACACCGACTCACACTCATACTCACCTACAAAGAGTCCCTTGACATAGATACACTCTCACCGAAAAATACATCCCCCTACTTGAATCATGACACAAACTAGGAAACAAGGTAAGTGCGATCAATCTATCTTCAAAGTGCTTTAAACTTTTACTCATAATGTTGTTAATTTTAAATATGTTTACACCAACATGGCCTTTTTGGGACACCACCTCATGAATAAGTAGGTAACATTTTTCAGACATGGCTCAAGAGAGGATTTCACTGCCACCTCCCCTCCTGAATGTATACTCTTCAGTGGTAAAGTATAGATCACCACTTGTTGGCAACAGAATTAGTCACAGCTTTCTTCAGGAAGGGCCCTGTGAAAGAAATCACCCAAAACCCTAATATTTTTCATTTTCTACTTTTCTCTTTGGGTTCTTCAGTCCTAATGTCTGTGTTAATCTCTGCATTAGCATAGTTTTTGTAATGAATATATACTATACATGCACAGTAGTGCCTGAATATTAGGGTTGCACTGGGATTTCTTTAAAAAGACAATTTTCAGAGGCTTGTGTCTCAGCCATTGTAAATCCTAGGACTGTATAATTTGGAATTAACTTTTCAGTTCTTAATTTTATTAATGTGGAAAGTTATATAGAATCCAGTTGTCCATTTATGAGTTATAGAGGTTTGAATTTACCAGATTTCTTTGACTATGAATCATGGCTTATAATTCAGCTGTGGCTATAATAAGCGGGCAGCTAATAATCAAGAGCAGCTTGTAATCAATCATGCAATTAATCAGAAGACTTTAGAAGAGCTGTTAGCTGTCATTAAATGTCAGTGACTGCCAATTTAGCTGTCAGAGAGTGTCAAACTGTTGATATGAGCAGAGCATCTGATGTCCATGTGAAAGGCATATGATTTGGAGTTTGAATTAGCTGCTGCTAAATGTACCATTCTCAAAGGCAATCAACCTGTTCCTACAGCTTTAAATGTAGATGAAAAATAGCTGTGAGAATGGCAGTGGTTCACCATGAGACAAGACAGCACTGTGGTACAGTACAAAGGCTGCCAAAGGACTACATCCCTAAGATGGTTGAGTTTAAGTTTTGCAATCAGCAGATTAAAAATCAAAAGATTTCCCCTTTCAAATACCAGCATTATGGACGAAATTGCAATTTGGGCAGACATGCCTGTAAACCACACTATAGATTCTGCTGGTGCCAAATCTGTCCCCCTTATCACTACTGGCCACAAGAAAAAGCAAATCACCATTTGCTTTGCTGCAATGGCTGATGGTCCAAAACTTCCAACCTTTTGGTACTTTAGGGAAAAGGACTACCCAAAGATGTTATGAAAGTACCCGGTGTTGGTATTAACCTCTTCCAGTAATGTCGAAGATGGAGTCAAAGCTTTTCCTCTAAAGGGGTTTCATGAGGCCTTTCCTACTTTTGCACTTAAGGAGGCAGTATGGTGCAGTAGTTCAAGGCTCTGAGCTGCAAATCTGGAGACCTGGGTTTGAATCCCACAGCCCCCACTCCCAGTGTCCCAAAATCATTTTTTTCCCTGAAAAAAGAAAATAATCTCTCGACATCTTATTTATTTATTCGATGCAGAATCCTGCATCCTGCCATTTTCGATGCAGAATCCTGTATCAAACTATCATTTTCAATGCAGAATTCTGCATCAAAGCCCCATTTTGATGCAGAATGCTGCCTCGATAATAACTCACTAAACCTATTTTTACCAACATTGGGGCACCCCAATCCCGGTCGGCATTTATCCTCCCTCCACTACTGTGGCACACTGGGGTGGGCTCCCAGTGTGCCAAAATAATTAAATAAATAAATACTGTTTTTCCAACACCGGATGCCCACCATGGTGTCAGATGCCCCTCAAGCCTGTTATTGTAAATATTTAAATAACTGACATTGAGGTGCCCAATCCCTGTATTTGCTTTCTGAAGTAACCCCTCTCCAGTAGTCAGGGTCACTGGAGAGCCCACTTCAGTGCCCCAAAGTAATGTTTTTTAAACCTGTCAAAAGAAACTTTCCCAGACATTTTTTATTTTATTCTGTAAAAAGAAAACTGTCCCTTATTGTCTCCCCATCCCCCTCTCCTCCCCATCCTGACTCACCCTCTGTGCAACCACCTCCCTGTACCCCCTACTCCCAAACATACCCTCCAAGGTCAGTAGCTGCAATCTTCTGTGGACCAGGACACATCTTCACTCTTCAAAGCCCAACCGAGAACTGAGGAATCAAGGTAAGTGCCGCTTAATTGCTGTCAATGGGGTTTTCAACTGATGTTGATATCTCAGTCATTTTTAGGAATTTTGACTCCAAATTTTCAACATGGGGTTCTTGGGACCCACCTCATGAACACTGGTGTCTTCATTTCATTACTTAGACCCAAAAAGTGATTTTACGGCCACCGCTTGGAATCACCTTTTGGGACTGATTAACAAAATGGCAGTGCCAGAGTTCATGGGAGGGGGGGGCAAAAAGCCCATATTAAAAATTTGGTGCAAAAATATCCCCAAAATGATGGTGTTATGAGTGTGCATTACATAGTTTCTCACAGCTCGTAACTTCTCCAGTTTTTAATATTTTCACTCCGTATTGTCAGCATTGATATTTTATTCACACCTCCTCATAAACAGTACAGCTGTCAATTTTCAAATCCTGCCCAAAATGTGTTTTTGCACCTGTGTCACAGAACTGTGGTCGCTGGCGAAATTATGTTTTGGGTGGAGTAATGAAATCACAGTGCCACTGCTCATGAGGTGGTGTCTAAAAACCATGTTGAAAATTTTGTGCAAAAATACCCCAAAACATCTGAGGTACATATGGTCATTGAATTTCATTAAGCATGCACATAACTTTGGCAAATTTTAATATTTTCACTCCAAATATTCAACATTGCCAGTTTTTCACACCACCTCATGAACAGTACAGCTGTCATTTAACACATCCTGCCTGAAATGTGTTTACGCAACAGGGGTGTGGAATAATGCAGTTGCTGCATGAAATAACTTTTCAGGACTGAGTAATGAAATGACAGTATCAGTGTTCATGAGGTGGAGGCCCAAAAAGGGCATGTTGAAAATTTGGTGCAAACATACCTAAAAATGCCTAAGTTACACACGATCATCTGAATTTTTCTACGCATGTATGTATCTTTGACAATTTATCAGATTTTCTCTCCAAATTTTCAACATTGTCATTTTTTCAAAAATCCAGCAAAAAAAAAAAATCTGCATCTGTGGTACAGAATGGCATTACAGTTGCACAGAATTGCATTTCTACTGGGATTTGAAAATGTTTTGTACTGGGTACATGCAGTAGGTGATTAGAAGGGTATGTTGAGCATTTGTGTATGAAAATTATTTAAGATGGCACCGTTATGACTATTTGTTGCACTTTAGCTATGCCTGCTTATAACAATGTGTGGGCAAGCGGGGAGACCCCTGTGTTTCCAACTAGATAGATATGTGCATCAGTGGAGGGATGCGAGTGCAAAATAAAAATACCATTATACTATCTCAAAAAGTAAGGAAAAAAATTGCAAAAATCTTTGTTAATGCATCAGTTAGGGTTGATGTGACAAAAGCAGGGAAATGAGATGTTAGGATTGAGCCCCTAACACCTCCCCTTCCACCCAACCCCACCAGCCCACAGCAACACTCACCCTCCACAGACCAACACAAGTGGGGGTGTGCCTTGGGGTCATTGGACCTAACTCTCACCCCATTCTCCTGTACTGTACCATGCCAACTTTCTTATAAATGGAATGAGGTGAGAGTTAGGGCAGATGATCCCATAGCACCTGACATGTGTTGGTCTGTGAATAGTGAGGCTGGTGGGGTTGGAGGAAAAAGGTGATGAGCTCCTCTCTTACATCTGTCTCTTCTGTCATCATAACTGATATTAACAATCTTTTTGCTATTTATTATTTATAGTTGTTGCATAATAATAAAAAGGTGTTCTGAGCTTCGTATGAGATGTTGAACTAAAATCCCTTCTGCCCATCTCTGGTGCTGTCTAGGTGGAAATAAAAGAACCAAAGATGTATTTTGCAGGCATAGAGGAATTTCTATTAAACCATTGAAATCATACAGAATAATACAATATATAAGCAATTACAATCAGACTATCAGATTGACAGCATATTCAACATAAACAAGTAGAACAGAAATTTTATAAAAGGAAAAAAAATATTGTTAACCATCAATCCCACAGTTTCCAAGACATCAAGGAACATTCACAATCTATTTATACTCATAAACTAAGAGAATGCCAGCCACATTTATGTGCAAGAGGACCAATATGACTGAAACAAACTTTTTACAGCTTTTTCTTCAGTGTGATAAAGTTTTAAATCACTTTAAATATCATTGCTACAACAGCATCAAGAAACACATTTCTGCAGAATATGCAGAGACCATCAAGCCTGCATAAATAATATCTGCAACATGAAAAATTAACTGTAAAGTAGAGGTGAAGCTTTCTCCATTGACCTGAAAATAATAACACAGTAACTATATTATTCACTTTCCAAAAAGTGCCTGTCTCTCCATGTTTTACTTATTGTTTCCCAAAATGAGCAGACAAAGGACAATCAAACAATAAATGGCTCTGGGTCTCTGGAATGTCCCTACATGACTCTCTGGGGCAATTTTTTACAGCAATTGGTTTATGTTTAAAAGAGTCCTTTACCGCCATTCTACCATGAAGACTTAGCCATGCTACATCCCAGATCTGTCTCAGGATTTTATTATTACATAGTTCTCGCATTGCTTCAGGCTCCTTATCTTCCGGACAGAACTTTAAACTGACTTGAACATTAGAGCTAGTGTTTAAAATATGGGCATGTGACTGTTTCCCAGTTCATGATGTAACTTGATGAAATGATGATTTCCAAACCTTAATTTTTTCCAAAGCAGTTCTCATGTATTGGGGAATCACATGTCTGTGGTCTGCAATCCTATTTATCCACCTTCCATCTTGCCATTCTATCAGGAGAGGGGTCAGCTAGCCCACTATCCAATTACTCCAAACTTTTTCGTTCCTCCCTGTGCCAATGAAAAATTATATGGAATAAATTAAGGTAATGGGATTAATCATACTTATTCCTCATTCTTTATATCCCGTGTAAGTAATTTCCCTCTTTATGGGGTTCAGATGACTCCCACACAGTCCTTGAAAGAATAAACTAAACATTTTTACCTCTAATCATTTGGATGGGGAAAGAAAACACAAAAAACTAAGCTGATATATAAAAAATAAGGAAGTAACAATGTTTTAATCAAAAAAAATATTTTTTTCTCTGACAGTGCCCTATTTTTCCAAGATACTAAATTCTTCGCTGCCATTGTTATATAATTGATCCAACTCTACATATTCATGTCCCCTTTTCCAAATGTAACTCCTAAAATTTTCACAGGTTCCTCACTTATTTGTACTCCAACAATACAGCGGCTATTGTCTAGATTTTGCATATTACCTACAGCTATCATGACACATTTATTATAATTTATCTTTGCTCCTGCTGCCTGGGAAAAAATATTCATTGCCTTTTCACTATGTTACCTGCATCATTTTTATCCACAATAATGCATAAATCATCAGCATATGCTACTGACTTAATTGTAGGGATATCGTCTGTATTCCTTTGATAATGCTGTTTTGCTGTATCAACCTTAATAAGGCATCTAAGGAAAAAATATACAATAATGGGCTTATTGGACAACCTTGACTAACCTCTGTCTTTACCAATTTTTTTTTTCCAATAATGAGAGTTAGTAAAAGGTAATAAGGTTGTGCCATTATACAGGGCCACAATCCTATTTACAAATTGTGCTGGAATCTCATATTTTAACAAAACACACCACATATATTAATGAGGGACCTCATTAAAAGCTTTCTGATTCATAGCAAGTATGAATCCTTCAGCCTGTCCTCTATTTCCTGTATCTATAATTTTTCTTAAAAATAATGCAATTTTCCATAATGCTCCTATGAGATATGGAGCGTGTTTGCTCCAGAGAAATTACTGGTGCTGCCATTTACGGTAATCTTTGAGCTAAAATTTTAGACAGGATTTTTATATCAGAATTTAATAAGCTTAAAGGTCTCCAGTTACCTGAGTCCACTTTACTCCCTTTTTTTGTGAAGAAAAATTAGGATGGCTTATTACATAGAAGAAAATATTACCCCAGTATCTAATATGCCATTAAACAATACCTGCAATATTGGGGCCAAGTACCCTTTAAATGATTTATAAAATTCTGATGGGAACCCATCTGTTCCTGGAGCAGTATTATTTCCTAATTGCGATTTAGCCCACTTTACTTCAGTGAATGCAATAGGACTCTGTACCTGAACAAAAATCTCAGAAGGGATCTGGGGGATATTCAAGTTATCAAATATATTTGTAACTGTTTCCTGTTCCCCAAAATGTT
Organism: Neoceratodus forsteri; assembly: GCA_016271365.2. Classification (NCBI taxonomy): domain Eukaryota; kingdom Metazoa; phylum Chordata; order Ceratodontiformes; family Ceratodontidae; genus Neoceratodus; species Neoceratodus forsteri. The sequence continues at coordinate 425,218,941 of CM028132.1, read as the reverse complement.
TAGTAACGTGATGATTGCACTTCTCCCAAAATGTCCTTAATGTTTTAGAAAACATGTCCATCAGATGCTTTTTTTATTTCCATTAACCTAGCATCAGTCCTCTTTTTGCAACCATGAAAAACATCAAAGGTTTGAGCTTTCCCATGGGCTCCACACTTTAATTCTTGTTCCAGACAGGATAACCTGTTATATTGAAAGCTTCTGATTTCATCTTTTATATTATTACTATGTTCTGATAAATCTACTCCAAGTTCCTGAGTTTGCCAAATATGATGGTGTAACACAGTTCTAAATTTAAAATAGTGTATCTACTGCAGGCTGTTTCTTTTCCATCCCCATTTATGAAAAAAATACTGAAATTCTTGTTCTGTCTCCTCCCACCATTGCTCCACTGTATCATATGCAGTAATTACTGAACACTGTGCTTTAAATAATTCCACCATCCTAATCTCACATCCTGTTGTTCTAACATGGAGGCATTTAGTCTCCAAGGAGAATGGGTTTCAGATTTCTGAATTCCTATTAAACATGTACATGAAATAGCCAAGTGGTCTGTACTCTCTATTGTTGTTGTCCTAGCTGCCTTAATTTTAAAGTCTGTCGACAAAAAAAAAAAAAAAAAAAAACATTGATCCTAGTGGACAAAGTCCCTTTAAAAAATATGTCTTTTAGTCCTCCTCACTCTTCTGCCATACCATCTTGTAACCCTACTATGGAAATCATCTCTTTAAGTAGTTTATTAGCCAGCCCAGTGGTGCTGAGGTCTGAGGTGCTGAATGCCTTACTTTGTGCCATGCGGCAACCTGGATTCAGGAGCTAGTTCAGGTTGTCATGGGTCTGCAGGGAGAGGATTGAGCATCTGAGAACTGTTCTCCCCTACTGGGGATAGGGGACTGTGGATCCCCAACACACTGTGACTCCCAGTGGAGACCAGAGGTGCTGCAGTTGGTATCCTTTCTCAAGTGTTAAGGTGGCGGCAGATGTCCTGCAGGTGGAAGTGGAGCATGCCCGTCATGCACTGGATGTCACTGTCAATCTGTGCCTCTGGGGTACTCAAGTAGAAAGCCCCTTCAGTGCCACAGTGATGCCCCAATGGACCCCTGCTCCCTCCAGTCCCAAACAAATCCCAGTCTGCAGGGCAGGGGCTCAGGGTAATCTTGATCTCCTCCTCACACCCCCCAGAGGAGGCCTCTGTGGGGGTGGGTACGTCCTCCCATCCCTGCAGCTGTGGCAGATGCCGGGCTGGTAAGAGTGTTGAGAGTCAGGAAAGGGGCTGACAAGGGGACCAGGTGCCATCCCCACAGTACCCAAAGGAGAATAAATAGAGTTTAAAAAAAAGTTATTCATATCATTATACAACTTCTTAGTCTGACCACCCCTACTAGCTAGAGAAAGCTCACAGTTAAAATACTCTCTGAAAAAATGTTTCTTTTTGTATGTGAATAAGGCCATATAGCCTGAAATAATGCAATTCTCCCACCTTTTGTCTGTGGGGCATATATATTTATGAGTCTCAGATCAGTCCCCAAGTGTTCTATATCCAGTAAAGGGCTCTTCAGGTTCTGTTTCTACTAATTTGTGAATAGATGCTATGCTTCACTTAAATAATATACCCACCCCATCACACTTTCTGTTCCCTGAGACCAAAAGGAAGTCCCATGAGGCCATAGCTTCTTTGTAGCTGAAATTTCATGTAATGTTTTTAACCTTGTACAGTATCTTACACAAATAATATATTTCCTGGTAGAGTATCTAAAATGTCCATAGTAGTAACCCTTTCCCTATATTCTTTAATGCTGTTCACATTTATTGAAACTGGAGATATTATAGCTCCTCTGAACATGTTGAATTATGGGGGGGGGGGCGGATTCTGTTGCCACATGGGCCTGATATCTGGTTCTCCATTTCAATTTTTTTTTTACTGAGGATTCCTGTGCTGACTCATCCCAGTTTACAGAATGTCCTGGAGCAGAGGAAGCTATGGATGAATTCTCTGAGTCAGCCTCTTCTTCTTCCATGTCCTCCTATGGTTTAGCAGTAGCTAGTCCTTAGTGCTGTATACTTGTGATGTACTGGAATCCCAACAGTTTTCTTCAAAACAGGGTTTTTTATTATTTTTTCCCTTCTTCTTTTCCTAGAGGAGATCACACACATGTCAGATTCTTCAGGAGGTGGGGGAAGCATTGGACTCTGCCCAGGTAAACTGCTCTCCACATCATTTCCCCAAGGGGGCAATGCAGCACCCTCCTCCAACTCTCCATTCCTCCCACCAATCTCTTCAACAGCAGCATGTACAGAATCATCCTCTCCCTGCTCATTCCATCCAGTATTATCTGCTAAGAGGTTTCTACATGGTTCTAGGGCTGTCTCAGAAATGGTCTGAGAGGTACTTGTTTCCTCCCTGTTGTTTCTGTTTTCTCAGAGAATCTCTGAGCTGATGCTGATGCCCCCTTGCCTGTTCCTGACCTATAAGATCATTTTGATTCAACCCACCAGTCTTATTATGCGAGGCCCAAGGACACTGTTGGTAGAGAATCCCTGCTCCTCACACAAGTTACACCTAAAGTGATTAGGACACCTCATGTTAATGTGTCCATATTCAAAACACAAATTGCATTTTTCTGCCCTACAAACTGCACCTAAGTGGCCCCTTGATTCACACTTATGACAGGATCAGGGTTGCCCAGGGTAATCCTTGTCCTTCCCCAGGTAAAAGCTGCTAGGAAGATGACTGATACCTGTATTCATACCCTGAATTTCCAACACCTGGTCCATATCTGCTCAGTATCAATTATGGAAATAGGAGTGGGCAGCATGTCACAGCATTGATTTTAGTATTGAATATCTGACACATTCACACTCTCGTTCCTGAACATGACAGGGATAGTTTTGATTGCTGGCTTAGACAGAGGAATTGCAATAAAAGGATCCCACAATGCAGTACATTTCAGCTGCTTGTATTTAAACCTAAATCTTTCCAAAGATCTAGGGCCAGATTCAGGATGGGCTATGCGGCATAAGGCAAGATCGCCAGACCCCTTGGTGTATCCCACAACTTACGCCATGGAGTATGCCAGTTGGAATTCCAAGTGGTGACTTGCACCATGGTGGATGCGGGCTGCAACAACCACGGGTTATGCCACTCATTGCACTGCAGCCCCACAATGTCTGGTGCAAGTGCGGGTTACGACAGCAACTTAGCCCAGTTCTAGGAGGTCAGCTGTCGTAACCTGCAATTTCCATTCAAAAAAGTTGCAGTGGTGCAGTGATGTTACGTCAGCTCCTACCTGTCCTAAGTGGCATCTGATGACTGGCACCATCAGATGCCGCCACACAGCACCGCAGAAACCACGCTATACTGCCCCCCAAGCCCCCTCAAGCACACCCCTGCCCCCAATTCCCTGATCATCTGGGACCCCAGGGTCCATTTCTAGTGCACCCCGGATGCCTGCCATCTGTCCTGCCCCCATGCCCCTGGTGTGTGCCGAGGTGTTCGGGTGGGGCAGCTTCAGGGGGCTGCCTGTTGCTGGCCATGATGTGCCACATGTGGGTTGTATATGCCAGGTGTGTGGCAGTATCATACACCTGGCATATCCCACATGTTGCAAGTGCCGGGACCCTGCTGCTCCTGGAATGTGGCGTAGGGTCCCTGGTGTAGGGGCAAATGGCGTAACTCGCAACTACAAGCAAGTTATGCTACTCATCCTGGAATCACCTCCCAAGTGTTTTGAAACTAGTTTTAAATGTAGTTTTCATAGAAATGTGAATTACTGCATACACTTCTGCTGAAAAACAAAAAAACATGGAATTCTTCAACAAGGTCCTGATTACATCAATTTGATCCAGAGGCTGCTCTAAACCACCCCTATATTTTAGTCTCATGACATTGCACCTTTGCAATGGCTCTCCTTGTGCTGCAAAAAGATCTGCAAACCTGAAAGTTCTTGGGGGCACAGCAGTTGTAGGTCTTGATGGGGTAAGGGTAAGAATCCACATCAGAGCTCCCTGACATTTTAGTTTCAGAGACATTTCAAGAGGGCATATCCTCTTCCTGAATCTGCTCTTCAGTCTCTAAAGGTCAGGAGGTATCCTGTGATGATAGCGCCTGAATATAGGCGACCGTCAAAATGGTGACCCCTTTTCTGGCGCTATCCTCATGGATGATGGCGAGGGTAATGAGTGACTGCTACTGTGAGATGGGGGTTGGGGCGACAGGAAAGGGAGGATGGCAAGAGGAAAGGGAGGGATACGGGAGAGGGTTATTGGATACTACTGCCCCTGGTGCCATCAAGCCAGCCATGTGGTGTGGTGGTGAAGGAAGCTGACTCCAGCAGTGCAAGTTCATGGTTCGGGACTGGGGACAGGGAGGAAACAATTTTACCATTGCTGCAGGCAGCAACACTTGATTTTTTTTTTTTAAGGTGAGGCTTGTGCCCCCTCCCTGATTTGCACCACACTGGAGTTGAGAATCCTTTTTCAGGGGGGTGCAGGGGGAAAATCCCCCTGTGGGGGGGCATTGGGGGGATGCAGCTCCCTCCCACAGAAACACTTTAAAGAGGACAAGAAATAAAAAACATGATTAAGACTACTGAATGTGACCTGTCTTTTTTATTACTATTGTAAGTCTGTAAATATAATTGAAAATCCTTGGTCTGTGTAAACTAACATTTTGTTTCATTAAATCAAAAGATTTTATCAATATGGTTGACAATGGAGCTGCTCTATTTACCTTTCGGTTTCTCCATGAGAAAGTGGCGAACTGTTTGTCCATGACGTACATGACTGTGATGAAGGCGTCATCTGATGACTCGTGTCAATTCTATGGTTGGTGCTGCACATATGCAGTGGGACTCCCTAACAGCAGCAGATAAGCAGACATGCTCCGACAAGTGCCAGCTTTGTCAGAGGGAGTATTCATGGTAAAACGGCTCATCTGAATGTAGCTTTTTGAAGCTACTGGCAGTGCTGGCATAATGTAAAAAAAAACCTCCTGAGTTGAAAGTAGTGAAGCGGCAGTTTTGTTTACTCCTTTTACAATTTACTGAATACTTATTTACTGATGCCCTTTCTGTTATTGATAGTTCTGTCAGTAAAACAGACTTGCAAACTCAGCTGATTTCATTTACAGTAGATCACGTGTGTGAGTGTGATTTTAAAGAGCTGCTGTAACATTTTCATATGACCTCGTTCAAATGGAATTGGTAAATATTCAGTAACGGTACTGACAGACAATAAGAAAGACTTCCAACCTTAGCTGATTGCAGTTACAGAAGCTTGAGTGGGTGGGTCTGTTTCTAAAGCGCTGTTGTAATGATTTCAAACTGCAAAGTTATCGCTCGTGTTGAAAGCCTTGTGGCTAAGTGGGTGCTGCAGGTTTTTCCATTTAACAGTTGGAGACAGAGGTGCGGGGAACCATTGAATCAAGAAATTGTAATCAGTGGGCAGGGAGTCTTCCATCCATTTCACAAACCTTATCCAGCAGGTCGCTCTGATAATTTGCTAACACTGTCGAAGCTGCCCAGGAGGTTAGGTCCAAACCAAGATCAACGATCCAACCAGATAAGTATGCGGCATACTGGTGACATGAGTGGAAGGGGCTTGTGATTGATGTCAGTTCTATGATTGACTGGCCCCAACACTTTTTTCCATTTAAGCTGCTGGAGAAGGGTCCTTGTCCACTGTCTATACTTTATTGTTTCAATGGTTCCCCACACCTCTGCCTAGGACTGTGCAATGGACGATGGCTGTGCGTTACCCCCACTAAAAAAAAAAAAACTAAGCATCTTTCTTTTCTTGCACTGACCCCACAGCCTCTTCCACTGAGGCATGACAGCATGTAATTTTGATGCCACCTCTGTGGCAGCACAGGATATCTCCACCCGGGCCTCAGCTGCTGCTCTGTTGCCTCTCTCCTTGGTGGCTCTTTTCACTGCAGTGGCAGATCACTGTCGCGGAAGAACTGAACTACTCTGAACAACTAGAAACCTAAATGGAGCAGCACAGAGCTCTCACTGCAGCTACCAACGATACTTCTGGCAGACAGAAAGGGGACCACCTAAACTGCAACTGCTGCCTTTCTCTTCTTGACTGCCCATTGGACTGCTGAAGAGTAGACCGACTGCTGCACTGATCAGATTAATATTAATAGCATCCAACAGAAGAAGGGATGAGAGGAGGACTAGCAGTAAGCTCTTCACTTTAATTTGGATTCCCACATTCCCTCAGGCCACTCAGTGTGCCCAACCAGCTGTACTGTATGTATGTATCACCGAGTTTATATATACAGTTAAACAGTAAACACAGCATTACTAACACATTTACTACATAAAATTGATGTCTGGCAACCTGTCACATTTACATGTAGATTCGTTTACTACTAACAAAAATTGCACGTTAACGTGGTGATGGATAGTGTAAGATGGGGTTAGACTGCCGACGGAATTAGAACATCTATTCATAGAACTTATGGTATGTAATGTATTTTAAATTAATGATGGAACAGCAGAAGTAAGGAAGACTATATAGCAAACTATCACTGTAATTTAGGAGAGAAGGGAGGTTGTGTTTCACAGGGTGATTTGGGCATTGGAGTGCTTTCTCATGAGGGATGGTGAGGGAGGAGGATCACTCAGCATCACCACAGAAAATTGTCAGACTGACTTTTTCTTACAGCACCATAACTAAATTACTTTCCCCATCAGCACTGGTCAGCTGATACAAGAGAATACACCTTTGTTTTGCCTTTTGTGATATGAAAGTGTTACAGCAGCTCTTTACCAATCACCTAAAGGTGCTTACAGAATATTTACTGATGCTGTTTGAACTAGGTCATTTGAAAGTGTTACAGCAGCTCTTTAAAATCACACTCACACATGCGAGCTGCTGTAACTGAAATCAGCTGAGGTTGCAAGTCTATTTTACTGACAGAACTACCGATAACAGAAGGGCATCAGAAAATAAGTATTCAGTATATGTGTAAAAGGTAAAACAAAAACTGCTGTTTCACTACTTTCAACTCTGGAGTTTTTTTTCGTTATGCCAGCACTGCTAATAACTCAAATAAGCAACATACAGATGAGCCGTTTACCATGAGCACTCCCTCTGACAAAACTGGCACTTGTCCGAGTCGCCTGCTTATTACGCTGATGTTAGGAGTGCCACTGCATATGTGCAGCACCAACCACAGCATCATAAAATGACGTCTCTCTGAGCTGAGTGTACATGAGGAGGATTAGAATGCTGTGTTTGGCAGACCAGTGAAGGGCAGGTAAAATCACAATATGCATAAAAATAAGGAAGGGGACAAAAATAAACTTTAAGATATGTTTGTCAAAGTCAGTTGTTTGTATCTATTATTGGCATTCTAACCCGGTTCCTGACCCCTTTAATACGACGGATGTCAGTTCACCAGTTAGCGTATATCGTCAATTTGCTTTTTGGCAATATACAGTTGCGATAATAGTGATCATCACTTCGCATTCGCTATTATCACATAAAACCAGTCGGGGGGAGGGAGCACTGGGCCTTTCGTCAGAATTTTCAATTTGTACAGTTTTAGTTCTCTCAGTCATTATTACTCTCCCAGATACTACAGGTTCTGTACTCCTACTTTCTACTGGGTCAACATTAACAGATTTCTGAAAGTTCTACAGCTGTACTGGTGCTCCAGTGAGAATCTATTACTGAAGCAGATGCCATTTCCCCTGGACTTGACTTAGAGTATCTTTAGGAACCCATCTTCCATTAGAAGACTTCACCCACCCAGTAGCTGTTAATGCAGAGTCTACTGATCAATTTTCTGTATGTCGTAAGTCTGTGCCCATGTTCCTAAACCCCATAGTCTGATTACACTGTGCCCCAAGGTATTTGGGTGCCTTTCCCATTCTCCCTTCATACCTGTTGTTTGCTGCAGCTTGGCTGTACAGTACAGTGGTCTGTTTATTTCCTCACAGGTGTTCTAGAAAATGTTTTTTTTTTCCCTTTTCCAAGCTTTCATTCTGCATTTGCTGAAGAGTTCCTCTGGAAGTTGCCATTGATCTGGCAAGACCACCTTAACATTCTAACATTCTAACATACTAAAATGCCAGCAGAATAGACTAACGTCTTTTCGTGTCTGCGTTTTGGTCAGCCCCCACCCTGGGAGCTGACCTTGCCCCTCGCCCTTTCTGGCTTCTCCCTTTCCAGTCCCAGATATTCCCACTGCACAGGACTTTGCTTCCAGAACCCTTCCCTGTACCTGTCCCACCCCATCTTGAACCCCTACACTGTCTCTTCCTCCACCAGCCCCTGGGCAGTGCATTCCATGGCTCCACCACCATCTCAGTGAAGTAGCATCTCCTCCTTTCTCCCTCAATCTCCCCCACCAGCTTCCACCCATGCCCTCTAGTTACCCCCTTCCTTCAGAGCACCGTGCCTGCTCCTCCCCTATTTAACCCCTTCATGTACTTGAAGACCTCGATCACGTCCCTCTGGTCCCTTGTCTCTTCCAATGTGTATATATTTAGCTCTTCAAGCCTCTCCCCATAGGTCCTGTCCCCCAAGCCCCAGATCATTTTGGTTGCCCTCCTCTGGACCCTCTCCAGGAGTTCAATGTCCCTCTTTAAGTGTGGTCTCCAAAACTGCACACAGTACTCGAGGTGCGGCCTTACCAAGAACTTATACAGAGGGAGTATCACTTCCCTCCTTCTGGAGGTGATCCCCCTAGCGATGCATCCCAGCATCCTATTGGCCTTGGCCGCTGCTCTCCTACAAGTCTCAGAGTTGTTCATCTTGACATCCACCACCACTCCCAGGTCCCTCTCAGCCATTGAGACTTGTGGCATTCCCCCCGGGTGTATTCTTTTGGCCCAGGTTTCGGCTCCCAGATGCAGTACATTGCATTTTCCTGCATTAAACCTCAGCTTCCACTTTCTATACCACCTTTCCAGAGCCTCCAGGTTCCCCTGTAGGGCCACCCACCCCTCCTCCCCATCCACCACCTCCCGCAGTTTTGAGTCATCTGCAAAGAGACTTATCTCACTCCTGATACCCTTCCTTATGTCAGAGATATAGGCATTGAACAGGAGGGGCCCAAGGACTGATCCCTGAGGGACCCCACTAATGACCCTCCTTGGGGATGAGACTATCTCGCCAACCATGACCCTCTGGGTCTGGTCCTGGAGCCAACTGCCTACCCATCTGATCATCTGGTTCCCAACCCCCATTTCTCCCAGCTTATTCAACAGGCCCCCATGAGGAACAGAGTCAAACGCCTTGCTGAAGTCAAGATAGAGGACATCCACCGGTCTACCCAGGTCCAAGGCTCTCGTCACCCAGTCATAGAACTCCACAAGGTTTGTCTGACACGATTTCCATGCTGTCCATCGTCCAGGCACCCTGACTTTTCCAGGTCCCTCTAGCCTCTCCTTGACAATGCCCTCCATCACCTTGCCCACCACTGATGTCAGGCTGATGGGCCCATAGCTCCCTGCCACCTCCCTTGATCCTCCCTTGTGGATAGGCACTATATGCACCACCTTCCAGTTCTGGTGTACCCACCTGTCCTCAGAGATGCTGAAAAGCTCCACCAGGGTTTCAGCCAGGACATCCGCCAGTTCCTTCAGCAGTCTGGGATGTAATTTATCCAGCCCCAGTGCTTTCTCCATCTTAAGGGACCTGAGGCTTCCCTCATTCTCTCTGCCATGATTTCCACCTCCCTACCTCGTCTCCCTGCTTTGCATTCTCCTCTCTTGCCAGTGATGGCCCACCCTCTCCCAATTGGCATCTTCTGGAGCAGAAACTCTGTATGCAAGTGTGGTACTTGTATCTGCCATTACCTCTTCATTTTCTGGGGCGATTGTACAGCCATGTGTGTACAGTGACAGCTCCATCAGCTGTCAAACAATTTCCTGGAAGTTGCCGCACCATCTCATGCTGCAGACTCAGCATCGCTGGACAAAATTGACAAGCTTACTAGCCAAGAGACTGCAGGCTCCATCTGTAAATGATCCAAAAAAAGCTTCTCCTTTTCTCTGAAGAAGTGTGCTTCTTCTGCTACATTGTTTAGCAGAACTTTCTTTCTTTTCTTTAATGCCAGTTTCAGGGGCGTCATTTCAGCAAAATCATAGGGGTAGCAAGGTGGGGTGGGCATGATGTGGGTGGAGCCACGGTGGGGGTGGGGCCACGGTGTGGGCGGAGCCAGAGAGGGTGGCATTTGTCAATGTGACATAGAGCTAGTTACCAAGTAATTTAAAATAAAAATGGGTATGAATTGAATAGTAAAGACTGAGTATAAATCTGAAATGGGCCATTACAGATGTTGATTCAACTTAAATAGCTAGTTTTCATCAAATTATGGAATCATCAGTATAGTGAAAGTCCCATTCCTCAACTGTGCAAATATTAAACAATATTAATGCATAGCTAGCCCTTATTACCCATTGAAATCAAACAGATTACAACCTTGTAATCCCACTGTTGTGATGTCAGAACCTTATAAACCTATCTCTATGTCATAGCAGTGGGTTTACAAAATGGAATACCAGTGTTATTCAGTATTCTAAATACCTAGAATGTGATGGTTAGTCTCAGTACAGTATTCAAATAACATTCCAATTGTCACAGTTTATTGTCTAGCAATCACTATGTCTGATAGAGACTTTAGCTCTGGTGCTATTTTGGCCCACTGTCATTCAGTCCGTGTATCCTAATAAATTGTTTTCCTAAACAATCATGTGGGTGTAGTGCAGATCCATTAATAAGGTAAGGCTAAATTACTTATGTTGGGGGGGGGGACTTCTCATGTCGAGTCCCATACACTATAAATGACAATGCATGATGTACAGGTGATAACCAGGGTGTAATCCTCTCTCGTGGTTGCTAGGGCAATTGTAAACCTCTCAAGCTGTGCATTCTAGGTTTACTGATGCCCTAGACACCACCTAGTGATATACCATGGTTATCACCTACATCAGGATATCTCTTATATTACCATACTGTTTCCAAAAAAAAAATATTACCATACTGTTCATGTCAAATGACTGGTACTATACAAGCTAAGGCACACATTGCTAAAAATAAAGAGCCGTCTCTAAACCAATACCTTACAGTACATAAAAAACACACATCAAACATGAGAGAAATAATACTGTTATGAAAGCATACTCTGAACCTTGAACCATGGGGAGAACTTTACTTCTTCTCTGTTGAAACAAGAGCTTAGTAAAAGAAATGACACAATGAAACTTGTAAAAGACGTAATAAAAGGAAAATGAACTGATGAAAAAAAAAAAAAAAATCACCAAAACCTGTAAGAAAAAGATAAAGAAAAAACAATTAAAACTCACCGACCAAAAACCTGTAAAGAAAAAATAAAAGAAAGAAAAGATCCTAGTAAAATTGTACACCAAAAACCTGTATAGAAAAACTGTAATAAAGGAAAAGAACTGAGTCCCAGGGTTACACAAAGAAAGTCTCCAGACTTCCAATTACTGCAGCAAAGCAAATGAAAGTACTCTAACTCTCACACCAAGGCTACTACTCCCTCTTACAATAATTTAAAGAGCATAAACTCCCTCCCAAACACCCATGAAAGTGGTAAAGCAAAGGACATAGGAGTGTTATTACCTGCCTGGAGGCTGGAGACACTGCTGGCACACTGGAGATTGGGATGGTAGGTGACTGCTGGCACACTAGACTGCTGACTAGTCGGGGACACTGCTGGCAAACTGGACTGGTAGCTGACTGGAGACAAAACTGGCAAACTGTCTCTGGACTGGTAGCTAAGCTGACTGGAGACACTGGCTGCTGGTACACTGGACTGCTGGCTGACTGGTGACACTGCTGGCACACGGATATCTGACTGCAGACTCTGCTAGCACAATGAATTGCTGGCTGACTGGACTGGTATCTGAGTTGAGACTGCTGGCACACTGCTGGCTGATTGGAGACACTGCTAGCACACTGGACTGGTATCTGACTGGAGAAAATGCTGGCTGACTGAGGCACAAGTTGCAAATGGGACTCGTTGCTGAGCTGACTGGGACAGAACTGGCACACTGACTGCTGGCTGACTGGAGACACTACTGGCAGATGGGACTGCTGGTTGGCTGACTGGTGGCAACACTGCTGGCATACTGGACTGGTTGCTGACTGGAGGCACAAGTTGCAAACGGGACTCGTTGCTGAGCTGACTGGGACAGAACTGGCACACTGACTGGTGGCTGACTGGAGACACTACTGGCAGATGGGACTGCTGGTTGGCTGACTGGTGGTAACACTGCTGGCATACTGGACTGGTTGCTGACTGGAGGCACAAGTTGCAAACGGGACTCGTTGCTGAGCTGACTGGGACAGAACTGGCACACTGACTGCTGGCTGACTGGAGACACTATTGGCAGATGGGACTGCTGGTTGGCTGACTGGTGGCAACACTGCTGGCATACTGGACAGGTTGCTGACTGGAGGCACAAGTTGCAAACGGGACTCGTTGCTGAGCTGACTGGGACAGAACTGGCACACTGACTGCTGGCTGACTGGAGACACTACTGGCAGATGGGACTGCTGGTTGGCTGACTGGTGGCAACACTGCTGGCATACTGGACTGGTTGCTGACTGGAGGCACAAGTTGCAAACGGGACTCATTGCTGAGCTGACTGGGACAGAACTGGCACACTGACTGCTGGCTGACTGGACACTACTGGCAGATGGGACTGCTGGTTGGCTGACTGGTGGCAACACTGCTGGCATACTGGACTGGTTGCTGACTGGAGGCACAAGTTGCAAACGGGACTCGTTGCTGAGCTGACTGGGACAGAACTGGCACACTGACTGCTGGCTGACTGGAGACACTACTGGCAGATGGGACTGCTGGTTGGCTGACTGGTGGCAACACTGCTGGCATACTGGACTGGTTGCTGACTGGAGACACAAGTTGCAAACGGGACTCGTTGCTGAGCTGACTGGGACAGAACTGGCACACTGACTGCTGGCTGACTGGAGACACTACTGGCAGATGGGACTGCTGGTTGGCTGACTGGTGGTAACACTGCTGGCATACTGGACTGGTTGCTGACTGGAGGCACAAGTTGCAAGCGGGACTCGTTGCTGAGCTGACTGGACAGAACTGGCACACTGACTGCTGGCTGACTGGAGACACTACTGGCAGATGGGACTGCTGGTTGGCTGACTGGTGGCAACACTGCTGGCATACTGGACTGGTTGCTGACTGGGCACAAGTTGCAAACGGGTCTCGTTGCTGAGCTGACTGGGACAGAACTGGCACACTGACTGCTGGCTGACTGGAGACACTACTGGCAGATGGGACTGCTGGTTGGCTGACTGGTGGCAACACTGCTGGCATACTGGACTGGTTGCTGACTGGAGCACAAGTTGCAACGGGACTCGTTGCTGAGCTGACTGGGACAGAACTGGCACACAGGACTGGTGGCTGACTGGAGACACTGGCAGCACACATGACTGATGGCTGACTGTAGATAGTAAAGTTACTTCAGTAATGGGTATCTTCTTGAGCGCATCTGAGCAAATCTGTCTATTGCTACTGACGGGTCTAGCTGCTTCACCTCCAGTGGCTCACATGCCATCATCATTAAGTCACTGAGTCGTCTGTCACCACAACTGTTTCTTAAGTAAGTTTTCACTCTTTTCATGCATGAGAAAACGTTCATTTGAAGCTGTGGTCACAGGGAGTGCCAGCACCAGGTTCAAAATTTCCAGGACTTCTGAAAATGCATTACAAAGGCATTGCAACTGTTGTCTGACACAATGAATACTTTGCATATTTTTGTTCTGTAGGTATGCCTTTGCTGATTCCAGCTGTGACTCTAACACAATTATGTCTATATTTGCTCCTGGGTAAGATTCTGCTAGGACCTTTAAAACAGAGTAATTCAGAAAACTGTCATCCTTTGGGTTGAGAGCAGCAACAGCTTTTAAGAGGTCCACATTACTTGAAGCGTGAATCAAGTTCAGTAACAAACCTGTCAATGCAGGCCAGGTATATTTCCTGTTTAAGCCTATCACTGTTAGATCTTGCAGAAATGTCCTGAATTTTTATATTTGCAGTCCGTTTCCCCAAAGTGGATGAAACAAAAAATTCTGTCAGTTTTCGGCTCAACTGATGTTTGCGCAGTGGCCTTCCTGTGTTCTGAGTGGCTTCTACATCATAATCAATGCCACAGTGATCAGCGGCTTGTTGTGCCTCCTTGTAAATCTTCTGCCACTGTGAATCATTACGTAGAGACAAGAGCTCACTTTTCGAAGACTGGACAAGATTACAAGCACTTGGCAAATCCAGATCTTTTCTCTGAAGTTCCTCAGACACCGATTGTATCTTCCTTAAAATTGTTTCTAGGCTGTACAGTGTTACTACAAAGGTGAAGTTCTGAATTTTAAACAGATGACCTTTTGCTTCACTACTTGCCTCTTTGTCAGTGTTTTGTGACTGAATAGCATGAAGTGTTATAATAATGGACTCTAGGCCTTAACTGAAATTTCTTGACACAGTTGTACCAGTAAAACCACGCTGTACCACACAGTCGTTCCAGTTCCAGAACTTGCAGACCTTCTTCTTTCTGAGCTTTAACAAACAACTCATGTCTTGGTGAACTCTGAGAAATAAATACATATACAGCCTGTAAGATGCTGAAAAATTCTTTCACTTCTGATATATTATTGATTGTTTGCACCAAGACAAGATTCAGTCTGTGTGCATGACAATGAATATAAACAACGAGGAGCAATCTCTTATTCTTGCTTGTACGCCACTGAAGCACCCACTCATCACAGAGGCTCCATCATAGCACTGTGCTACACAGTGCTTCCACTGCAGTCCAGCCTGACATACTGCCTGATTGATTGCACCAGCCAAACTACCAGCATCCAGTTTATCCATGTGGTAGCAGCCAAGTGGTTTTCACAGATATTACCATCTCCGTCAACAAAGCGGATTACAAAGCTGAGCTGCTCTTTGCGTGATACATCCTTAGTTTCATCGACTAAAACAGAGAAATATTTTGTGACTTTAATTACAATTTTCTCTATTAATGTTGCAACTATGTTAATCAAATCATTTTGATACTCTGGAAGGTATAATGACCGTATCTCCTAGACATTTTTCTTTTAATTTTGAGTCATGTGCAGATAATGTTTCCAGAAACTCAATAAAATTGCCTTTGTTATCGAATTTGTCGACTCATCGCTACCTCTGAAGGCAAGACCTTGCCGTCCTAAATAACTACCTGCATGTAGTAGTAATTCAACATGGCGTCTGTTTTCTTCAATTTCAATGTCCCTATTTTTTCAAGCCGTCTCACAACTGACTGATGTCTGATGAAGACTGTATACGGTTAAATTCACCATGCTACAACAGATGCTTTGTGTTTCTCAGACTCGCTGTGCTTTCTGAAGGCCGACCAATTTTTCCATTTACAAAAACCAATATCGACAAAGGCGTTTCCACGTTCGACCTCCACCTCCAGGTGCAGTACGAGTGCTAGTAAAATGCCTGCATGCAAAACAGTATACAGCATCTCTCTGTACTGAATATTCTACCCACTTATGAGTTTTGTAATCACCATTAAATTTACGTGATTTTGTCACAGGAAAACACACTTGACTGAACTGGAGCTTGGTAAGGACTAGCAGATATGTCACTTGGCACAGTATCGTGATCAACACACTCACCCATTGAAAATGAGTGGCCTTCACTAGATGGCAATGGCGTGCTTTCACATGCATCGGAGGATGTGCTTTCACATGCATCAGAGGGTGAGGAAGCAACAAGTAATGGGCCTGTAGCAGCAGAACTAGGCTCTGAAACTATACTACTACTATCAGATTCATGCATGCCAGCTGACAGAACACTATCTTCAGGTCTTGATTTCTTCACTGTATGTTCAGCATGTGCAGTATCTGCTGTAATTCTTTTCTTAGCAAATAACTGAAGCACCGATGGTTGCTTTGGATCACTGGTTGCCTTCTTCTTAGACAGAGACATTTCAGTAATACTTATTTAGCAGCCAACTTCAAAGAAATTTCAATCAGTAAAGGCTACTAAAGAAGAAATTTAGCAATGTACAGCCTGCCAGCAGCTATGCCCAGTGATTAGCAAATCAGATATCAGTTTTGAAACCCTGAAAACAGCTATGAATTCAAATGTGCACACAGTCTAAAGAAATCACCAGTGTGCGTGACGAAATCTGCAAACAGTGATGACATCAGGGAATTAAAAACTAACATATGGGTGTAAATTTTACATTTAACTGTACCTATGAACCTAAAAAAAAGGTCTATTATAATTCTGAATTTTAAAAATAATCTTATGAATGCAAGGACGCAAAAACATTTCTGTAATGAAACAAAAGTGGGATGCATACAAGTGCTGTAAATCTGTCAAAAAATGTTACTTTTGAATCACCAGTTATGTTATGATTTGAAGCACTATTCTTTGGCATGTGGAGTATGTACAAATGTTGGGTGAGTACTGGTACGCATTAAAAAAATTTCTGAAGCGTATTTCCTCAAATGAGGACAGGTGAGTAAAATAAGCTGGTACAGACCTTATCTGGAGCCCTGGCCACGTCTTTAAGCTGCTTTAAGTCTCTTAAAAACCTTAATGTTTCCAATTGCCCTTGGTAGATTAATTGTGACCAGTTTGGAAGTACTTATTGTAACCAGTGGAGAAGGGGTTATGTTTAAAGATGTTGATGTAAGATGGTATCGGACTGGTCTGTGTGGTTTGTTTTTGACTTTCGAGTCCTTGTCAACTGTACAATACCTTCAACCTCAGATGTTTTTAAATAAAATATGTATTTATATTTATGCAATAGGGGTGAGTGGTCAAACCATTGGATAAATGCATATATTCTCACCACTGTGTAATAGATCTGCAGAGCCACTGAATAAATACATTTATCTATAGTCATGATGTCACAGATGGCATTTTTTACCCACACAGTCGTGACCACGGCTCCAGATAAGGTGTGTGCCAGTCTTTTACACTCACCTCATTTTAGGAACTACGCTTCAGAAAGTTTTTTAAATGAGTACCTGTACTCACCCAACATTTGTAAATACTCCTCCACACGCCAAAGAATAGTGCTTCATAACATAACATAACATAACATAACTGGTGATTCAAAGTAACATTTTTTTGCCAGATTTACACTTGTATGCATCCCACTTTTGTTTTACTCACTACGTTTTAAAACTGGTGAGTAAATTGACAGCAGTATTTGGAGTATTGTTGGCACCTGAAATTCTTATCTAGAAAAAAAAAAACTGCATTTTTTTAATAAATTTAGTCCTCAGTCCACTCTATCAAGACATTTCTACACATCAGTGTCTTATTAATAAATGGTCAGCACAGAGTGGTTACAAACTACCAGCATCCAATTTGTTTGAACACAGCTCAAAACTGTAGTTTGTTTGGACCCACTGGGTTTTAAATAGTGCCTTTCATGTTATAACGTTGCTGCCACTTTCAGCACACAGGGACTCAGGGAGATTGAGAGAGCACACAGAAAAAACAGTGAGAGACCACTAAGCAGAGGGAAGTTAACTTACTCGCTCAGGGTCACACAGCAAGTGTCAGTTCCAGGATTCAAACCAGGTCTCAGGATCACATTTCTGTGCTCTAACCACTGGGCCACTGACTGTCTCCCAGTAAGTCATAACGTGCATCAGTTTCTCAACCTCTTTACCAGTGAGATTTTTCTTCTTTTAGTGGGTATTTTTTTTGGGGGCACCAATGCTGCCTGCCTGCCTACAGCATCACTCTGAAGAAATTTCATTTTCAGAATATAGTTCAGGTAATGTGATAAGTGTACATGAAGCACCATTAAGCTAATTCCTCAGTTTTATTAAATAAAATTATAACAATGGTCTGAGAAATTAAGCTTTCTGATTGGCTGTAAACTTTCTAACAGCCTTATATTAATCTTTTATTATACAATAGGCACAAAAAAATTCACACAGTCCTGCATTTTGATTGGCTGGCTGGCACCTTTTCAGCGTTGTAAATCCTCCAGTGTACCCACTGGAAAAGGTGCCAGCCTCCAGTCAGCTGCAGCAGGAACCCTCGCAAAAAAATCACTCCGACTGCCACAATCCAAACAAGATGCACGAAAAAACAACAAATCAAACTGCAAATCTTAATGCTCACAGCCTCACAGTAAAAAAAAAAAAAACACAAACCCCCCACACACACACACAATTCAGTGCTGAGCTTCGACAAATGAGATAAAGAAAAACAGGCGGGGGCATCACCACTAATTTAACTCTGCCTAGCAACAAGGAACTATTTCGCTTTGGTGGAGCAATAAAATAACAAAAATGATGATTAAAAAGAGAAACAAAAAAGTATTTCTATATTTTTAGTCAACCCAAAAATGTAAGTCAATGCATAATAGCAATATACCCCTCCAGGGAGTGGGTATACCAGTGGATTTACCTCTTCTGGTGTGGTTAAGTCACTCGGCTGCACCTCGTGACTGAACCACACCAGCTGTGGTAACTCAATCCACCAGTATACCCACACCCTGGAGGGGTATATTGCTTTATTATACGATGTGGTAAATCGAATGAGCCAAATCTTGCAACCTGATTGGTTGGCTGGTACCTTTCCCAGTGTGGTAAATCCTCCAGTGTACCCACTGGAAAAAGTACCAGCCAATCTTATATCATGCCAATCCGGTCGCTTTCATTTTGATAGAAACCATTTGTCCTGTCGCGCTTCAGCTAAAACACCGTGGTAAATATTACAAAAAATTGCATCTTCCTTCCAATCGTACAAACTTCATTACTTACAACATATCTAAAAATTAAATAAAACTACATTTGCCGTCGTATAATATAAATTTATCCCACCAGGGTGAGGTGTATACTGAGGACTTAACTCGACTGGTGTGGGTTCGGTCACAGGCGCACCAGCTGTGGTAAATCCTCCAGTATGCACACTGGAGGGATAAATATGTATGTATACTTATGCAACTTACCCTATATTTAACAAGGTTTAACACTGTTTAAAAAAAACAGTTTTATTATAACAGCAATAAGACACCAGGGGTTATCGCTCTCTAGGGGCATGTGGCACTTGGCAATGCCTCATGCCACATTATGCGCCTAGAGGGTGATTAACAGACCATTAACATAACCCCGGTCATGCCTTATTGGTTAAGTGTTGAACGTGGCTGTGCTCAGTACAACAAAAGGCTTCTCTCACTTGTCCAAACACAGCTGCTAACATCTGAAAGCATCATGACATCATGGGACTTTTTTGTAGAAGCAGTGTACAGTTACAAATAAAAAGGGTAATTGTGTCTGCATTCCTTTTCACAGTGACAATTACACTGAGTAAGCTGTTGCACTGCTGCTGCCAAATGTTCAGAGCCCAGCTCAGCAGCACACTAACACACACACACACACACACACACACACACACACCTAAAGCTTAGTTGTCCTGCTTGCTCATTTGTTATCATTTAGGCAGATTTAGCTGAAGCAGGAAAACTGACTGTTGTCCCCGTGGTTAGAGAAGAGCACAAAAAAAACTTCAGGTTCAAATCCCACTACAACTCGACACATCTAGCTTGGAGTGAACCCTTGAGCAGGTCAATTGGTCTCCTTATGCTTTAAATCTCTCCCAGATGTAAAACTGGGCAGAAAGGAGTAGGGGCATAAATGTTAAGATGTTTCATTATGGACTACTATCCTGGAGCCATGGGTGTAGGCAGGCATACTCCAAGTACACCATGGTGTACAGTAATGAGGGGCAGTATATAGGCCCTGAACAGCTTCCCTAGTCCATGGACACAACACAGAACCAGCAGAACCTCTCTGTATGTTTATATGTCAGCACCAGAAGGATTGGCCACTGCTACTGTCTTTGCAGCCCTGGGACTATACAGCTTTACAGGGTCTGGGTTGGTATATTGGCTTCCCAAGGAACAATGCATGACATCTGCATATACCCATGCATGGTGGGGGGCAGCAACCAGTAACAGGGAGTACAAATGTCGTATTGATTGTGCGTTGTGCCATACAGGGACACACACACAGTCCTGATGACGGTGTACGTACATATGTATATAGTGTATGGTGGAACATCGTTCTCCACCGAAATCCATCGTTGTCGAAACCTTGTAGTCACACACTAGTGAGGTTTGCAGTGCAGCAGAACAATTTTTTCTACTGCACTGTGAACGTCACACTGTGTCCTCGAGCAACATTTGACAGTTAGGGCTAAGGGCTCACTCCATAGACAGGACACATAGCGAAAGCAGTAATGTTGGCGGCAGTACTAATGTTTAGCGATAAAACGTTCAAAATGTAAAGTTCTTTTTTCCTTCTAGTAACACAGTAAAACTGTTTTGAAGCAGAAACATGCTGTAATGATTTTTTTCCCCAAAAAACGACGTTCCACCATACACTATAAACAAAGGTGCATGGGGAACAGTTGACAACAGGGCACCTTTCACCTCGTTGGCACTCTCGAGGTAATCCGTCGTCACAGTGCCAACTCTGTGAAAGAATAGCCCTGTTGTCAACTGTTCCCCATGCACTATCATACATATTGTCTGGCTACACCTATACCCTGCCTGGAGCAATATACTGTACCACTAAGAAGGTTCAGGTTGCGTGGGCCCCCACATCATTCCACAGCTCAGTCCGAACAAACACAAGTGAGAAAAAAAAATGTCCTAGCCTGCTACTTACCTTACCACCTTTGCTGGGCGATGCTGGCTGGCTGTGCTGACGGATGCTCTCCAACTCCTCTGCTACTGCAGCTTCTCCCCCCTCGCTCGCTGCTCCGTGGCTCCACTCCAGCTCCAACAGAAGAAAACTGCTGGCTTCTGCTCCTCCGCTGTCTCACCTCACCTGCCAGATGCCTAAATCCTTAGCACCCTCCCCAGCTGTGTGCAAGTGTGGTGATCAGGTCAGTGGGCAAGGGCAAAGGATGGGGACTTCAGGACCGTCAGGCCTCAACAATAAGAGAGGACAAAAGTCAGCACAGTACTTATGAGGAAGGCACCTCTTTTTTAAAGTACCTTACCCTTCATCCAGTCTGACTGCCTCCTGCAGAGTGCTCCAATCGTCGCCTGCCTGGCCCGTGACCCCACTCACCCTATTTTCTCTCTCCCCAGTAGACCCCAGCGTCACCCCTGCAGCTGCAGCACTGGAGTGCCTGGTGGTCAGGTCTCCCTCCCGACTAGCTGACTGACTCTGACTCCAGTCCTACTCCCAACCCAGTCCTGACCAGTCACCTCACCTGTCCTGGACAAACGAAGGCTTTCTCCAGTCTCCCCAGTAGACACAGACACACTGCTGCCGACTTTGCCACACAAGTAGTCTGTGTGAGTGTGTCCCAGTCCCGACTTGCTTGCACTGTGCAGTTGTTGTCCGCCCGCCGACAGTACTTGCCTGCCCCAGCTGCCCGCGGCCCCACCGCGCTCTGCCAAATGGAGGATTGGATAATCGGATCGTCGCCCCGCGGCCGCCTGGATCAACTGCTCCAGCTCTGACTTCGCTCTCTCGCGACGCTGCTTATCCTCCCGCTCGCTCCTTCTCGTCTTCACAGACTACTAGTCTAGTACCAGCGACCTTGATACACTTTTACTGCTGGCTGCCTGGCTGCCCTAGGCCAACTGACTCCGTCCACAGTAAAATATCTGTCCGTCCGACTCGACTGCCTACTGCACGAGACCCGCTCAAAATCCCGCCGATCATTCCCCACGCATGCGCGCAACGTACCCCGCCTAAGCCAATCCCATTCCTCTCCAGTGTCCTCTCCCAGCCAATCGCAGCAGCAGCGCCAGCTCCAGCACCAAAGTAAGTGGCACCTGGGGGTGCAAACTAAGCTGCAGACAGTTGGCGCCATCCGTCCCTCCCTCCCTGATTACTAGTCTGTGCTGTGCAGCCTGTGCTGATGCTATTTTTATCGTTTATCAGCACAGGACAGCAGCCAGCAGACTGTCGGGCTCCGACCCTGTCTGAAGCGGTGAAACCTCGAGCCAGCCCAGCAGGCAGGACAGGGTGCGCCCTGTCATAGGGTCGCATATAATTTTTCGTAGGGGTCGAATCACGACCCCTGGCGACCCCTAAATGATGCCCCTGGCCAGTTTCAGCTTTTCTTCTTCCAGTAGCAAGTCCTGTCACTGTTTTGTTACTACTTCACCAGGACTTTCTTGTACCTCTTGTATTGTCCCTTTTTCCACAGGTAAATCCAACTCCATATCTTTTTCAGAAATGTCTTTGCTCTAAACAGAATCAACCTCTGGAGAAAAGGTAATGGGAGGAAGTCCTCTCCCCATACCTGCACCATCCACATCTTCACCGGACAAGCGGCCATCTTGGCAGGCTGCCAGATGGGCAAGAGGTTCCCCTGCTGGAGGGTAGGGAGTTTACCTGGTGTTCTAGCCAACATTCCCTGTCTCATAAAAAACAGTTCAGGTAGTTATTTAAGGCTTTATGTGGGTGTTGATGTGCGAAATGGGACCACTACACATTTTCAGTCACGTCACTACCAGTTTCGCATTGTTATAAAGCACTTTGGGATACAGTGTGTATAAAATAACCATATAACTACTAATTCTTCTTCCTGTACACACTAACAGTCTGCTGAGGCATCCCTAATCAATGCTTATGAAACCTTGCTTTTATCAACAGACACAGTGGAGTGTGACCCCTGCCCCTACTCAGTGGCAAAGGTGCCAGCAATCCCCACTTCCACCTGCCACATCCCTGTTAGTACAGAACTACATTGCAGATGTCAGTTTTGGCTGTCTAGTGGTCCCCCCACCCTTGATTGCTATCATTAGTATGCAATAATTTTACTGTGCAATACTGAAGATCCCACACCTGGCAGTCTAGTGGATATACCTACCTCACCTGATCTGTAACAGTATCTTGGAGCTATAATAAAGCCTGGTGACACCCCCATACCCAATCCCTGATGGTATTTTGGATCTGTAATAAAACCTTTCCATGGCAGTCTAGTTGCCCCCACTCCTTCACCAATCTGGTATTTTCAAAATGTACTGAAGTCTGTCTTTGGCAGTCTAGAGTTTTCCACTTCCAAATCACTGGCAAAGCCTCCACCACCTTGGCTCACCCACTGAGCCCCCACCATCACCCCCTGTCAGCTCCTGAGTCACCCATCCATCTATAGGTCAGCCCCCATCTGGTACTCAAACAGCAACTAGCATAGATCTCACCTCAGCAGGCTGATGTCTGACAAGGATAGAATGCATGCACACTGTAGAAACAACTGTGAATGTTAAGGGCAATTCTTTAGTGTTTGTGAGGGAGGGGTAGAATAAGACATGCCATGACACCATATGATGAAGTTTAGCATGCACACTCTCTGTCAGCCAGATGGCATCCAGCTAAGGTGGTGACCTTGGGGTCTATGCCTGCCAATGCATGAGGACCTGAAGGCAGCTCAAATATGGATGGATGAATGAGTTAGGTGCCAACAGGGGCAGGGGTGGTGGTGGCAGCTTAGCTAGTGAGTTGGGCGGGGGCTTTAACAGTGATTGGTTGGGGGTAACAGTACACTGCCAGGGATTGGCATCAATACATTTTCATAATACCAGATTGGGTGAGGGTGTCCACTAAACTGCCAGGAAAGGGCTTTAGTACAGTTCTTCAACACCAAAAGGGATTGGGTGAGGAAGGGAGGTAGATCTGTTATACTGCCAGTAATTGCATAGGTGGGTAAGGCTCCTGAGTCGGGTGTCTGAGGTTGTGCACAGTGCCTCCTGCATTTGTATATGGATGCATAGTGCAGAACTCCTAATTGCCACATAATGATGTGCAAATGGACCCTTAGCACTGTGCATGCTGTACAGTAGGTTGTCATGAGTATGTCATTCACTGACGGTGGCTCTGAGAGTGATAGCACAATCCCATTTAAGACACGCCAGCTCCCTTTGATCCTGGGAGCCTGCACCAGTACGGGCTGTGGTAATGATGCACATACTGTATCGCTATGCATGGCACTTCATGGGGTGGGTTCCAACTACATAAAATTCTCCTGCTCCCACATACAGTACTGGTTTGGCTGCTCCATTGTTGTTTCAGCGGTATACCCACTGGCTCTCCCTCTGGACCCCTCACTGCTCATTCTACATGATGTGCTGTCCAAAATTCCACTCAGCTGTGATTCATGTCACTGTTCATTCAGTTGGGGGTTGATTCCACATGATAACACTCTCTTGCATTAGGAGAGACCAGGGGTGTGCATAGCTCAAGTGCTACCCTCCATGCCTAGGGGTAGGTAGTAACCTCTCACAAGAGAAGACATCCCCTGTTTTAATCAAATGCACTCAATATCAAGCCATTTACAGCTCCTTTCCTTTCCATTTACTCCTTGGTGAGCTGTGCTTGATGCCACTTCTGTTCTGTCAGAAATAAATTACACTGCCATGTGATAAGTTGTCATGCTTACTAACATTTTAACAGTTGTGCACACAGAAATACAGTTCCCAAAATTATTCTCCTTGTCAATATGGCAAGACAGGCTCAATTCTGACCGCAGATACAGTGCTTCTCACTATAGCGTACAACTGGGGTCCATGTCCATAATTGTTACAGTATAGCACACCATTTATTACATCAAGGGATGCACAAAAACAAACACAAGCACTCAACTCGCAAAACAGGATACCACTCAGATAACCTCTTAGTCCTTTTACATTCTTTCTGATTATCTACTGCTGTAATTTGAATCAGGACTGTATAGTCAATCATCAGCCATGCTGTTCTCATAATAATATTAGTAAAAGTAGAAAACTTGTACTGTATTTACTGTATTTACCTCCCGTTTCTGCCCCCCCCCCTCGCTCACACACTTCACAATCAGTACTGCAAGACTGGACAACCATTTTGACAAAAGATTACCGAGACAGATTTTCCATTACTGTGATTAAATAGTTTTTGTTTTTATTTTAACTTTATTTATCACCCTACCTTCCTGAACTCTTTCAGGAGTGGTCTCAGATGTGTACGCTTGATCACGCCCACCTGAAACTCCCTCTCGCTCCTCTGGGTATTGGACTCACCATCCCTTCCAACAGCTAACCAGCCCCCTGCTCTGAGTCCCTGAGGTGGGACCACCAGATACTCCTCCTGGCACTCTATCTAGAATTCAATCAGCGGCCCTGAGACGGAAGAGCAGAGGAGAAAGGAGGAGCCTGACATTGGGCATGGTAGGCTGGCATCCCCGGACCCACAATCACCTATCAGGAGGCAGTTTTTTTTTTTTTCCGGGTAACTTGTGGTACACCCTTGCCCCCATCCCCTAGGCAGAGCCTGAGTGTGCAATGATGCCAGGAGACTTCTGTTGCGACTCTGTGTCCCTCTAATCATGCCCTAAGCACTACAGTACCTCCAGTCTCTATCAGGGGCCACTGCAGTGCTGGGCAAACCCCTGAAGCCCCCCCCCCCGAAAGAGGAGAGCAGTCCTCCAGATGCTCAATCCTCTCTCTCACCTACTGACCCCCGACAGCCCGGGCTCATTCCCGAAGCCAGGTCGCCAGCGTGGCACGAGGTGTGGTATCCAGCGCCTCAACCCTCAGTGCCACCGGGCCAGCTGATTAAATATTTTATTAATTATATATTGGGGGAAATGTACCGTACCTGCATTGCATTCAAAGTACAGCAGCTGGAACAGGAAATGAGGTTTGCGGTTCGGGACCAAAATGGAAGTCTGAGAGCTCGCAGTTACAATACAGTCACATTATAGGCAAACAAACACAGAAATCTGGATAGCACAGTACTACTACAGCACATTACAATTTTGGTACAATAAATACATTCTAATACATTTTTAGTATCATGCTCAATTGTAGTTGTTTGGCAACTTGTGTGATTACTGATGTTAATGTTTGATTAATCAATCAATCAATCAAAATCTTTATTTAACCAGGCGGACATTGTTGAGCAGTGCTCATTTGCAAGATGGACCTGGATAGCTGTCATATCCGGGAACATTAATAATGTTGAGAACAACATGCACCATTTCACCCTCTCTCTCCATGAGCAAGTTGGAAAAGGATGCAGGAGCAAAAACAGTGTGAGGCTGGCAGCCTGTGTGTGGTAGTCAGGCATTAAGGTAGAGAGTTTTAAAACAGTTTAGGAGCTTGATCAAATGAGTTTATGCCTGCAATGGGCAACATACAAACAAATGACAAAGCCAGCAGAATAAGGCCTTTAGATCTATCTAGTCTGCTTATATTGCAGGGTACTCAGTATATGCTATGGACACACAGCTGATCAGTGTCAGGAGTCAAGGTGGGCATTCATAGTAACCAATAATTCGGTATAGAAAGGTTTGTTATAGCAAGGAAGCACTGTGTAAGTGAGAACCTTTGGGTCCATTAAAAACATTTGTACACTTTTTACAACTCTTACAGAAGCCCAATGACTTCTCTTATTTCTTGCAATTCACAAGTGGGTGATGTGGTTCCTCAGGACAGAGCCTTTTCTGTGCTACCTTCTGAATTTAATGGTGCTCCCCTCTTCCTATACACTTTGAGTCCACCCATTCTTTTACATAATATCATGACTCTGTAGCATCAGTTTAGCTAGTGTGAAGGAGGCAGCAACACTATAGGGACATTCACTCTTGCACTTGTGGCTAGCAGCCAAGAATCTCACATCAACCAGATCTTTGCTCTCACCAGACTGTGTGCTGGGCACCAGTACACCAGCTTCTACTTCAGCCTGGCTGGCAATCTCACCAGGCTCTCTGCCAGTGGTAATGTCTCCAATATCCATACCAGCTTGAGATTCCCCATACAATTAGTGGGCCCATCTCCTACCTGTTTCAGTAGCTTTATCTTTGGCATCAGATGTCTCACCATCATCAGAATAGCTGGCAGCATCTCATGGACACAGACAGGAACAAAAGTTCCCCACAAAGTGAAAACTCTTCCTTACAATCCAAGCAGAATTAATGGTGATCTACACCAGATGGCCTTCAGAGTCCAAGTTTCCAGAACCATGCCCATTGTCCTGGTGTCTGTCTTTTGAGATTATCAGATGCATAGACAATGAGTTCTGCTGTTCTTACACACTGAATCCCCAGAAAGCTGCTTCAAATGATGGAAATTGTCTCCTTTGTGAGCTGGCAAGAGATCTAAGTCAAGAATGCTCTGAAGGCTCATCTGTATCTTCACCATTGCCAAGACTCAATTGGGTGCCTGCAGGGCCCTTCACAAAGAATGTTAAGACTCCTGCACTTGAGCCAATGTGCACTCCATATCTTGTTTCTTCAGGGTCAAGGGTCCTGTGCAAAGAAAGTTAGGCATCACCTCCTGCTTTGCACAGGGCTTCAAGAGCCCAGAGCAAAACAAATTACAACTCTGCTGTCTCAAAATCTAGGGAAATTAATTGCAAAAACTATGTTAATGCAGATTAGGTTTGCTACCGCACAAAATTCAAACCCCACCAAACTTGAAAATGTGCTATTATGGTTTTTAACTCAATGCCCACAAAGTTTGGAAATGCACTGTTAGGGTTGTCAAGCCTAACACCCACCCCTTTCCCCATCTGTCCTCTTTATATCCAAAGCCAAGCTACAGGTATGGCGCAATGCATCAGTAGTGTGGTACCTCATGAAGGGCTGTCATATTCCAAATGTGTAAATAGGAACTCTAATCCCCTCTCCCCATTCCCTATCTGTGTGAATATCAGTGTTATTCTCATTCTAGGTCCACTAATCCACACACTAAGTACATACTGGAAATGGAGGTACAGGGACTGAGAGTATACAGTACTTTACATGCCTCAGCTTCATACAGTGAGCTTGTGCTGGGCAACATCATTGTTGATGCTGACCACTGAACAATCATGGCACAGGATTTTTCTTGCTATTGTATAATAAAAGCATGACATAAATCAAACATGCCATGACCTTAATGAAAATACCACTGATATTTCCATCATGCAGTTTGACCTTTTGACATCACTCATGACTTATCGACTTGTGATGATATAAGGTCAAACAGTACTCAGGAAAAGATCAATGATACAGTATTTTCATTAGGGCCATGGCATATCCCATAGGTTCCACCAAGTTGATTTGACAGGAAAAAGACCAATGGGCTCTACATCAACAACATCACCCCGACAGCCCCAATACTGACAGCCAATCAAACTGACACATCAGCACAGTGACAAATACTGCCAGTGTAACAGGGAAGAAACAGACATCACAGTCAAACTGTAAATGCAGGGGCTCTGCCCCACCCATGTCCCCACATCCCCATATATTAATATCGCAAACTCAAAGATGCACATACCATGGAGAGGAATGCAGACAGCAGTTCCAACACTAGTAGCACCCCTCCCAACAGTGGACAGAGAGACCAAATGTGGTGCATCGGTTGAAGTAATACACCAGTCGGTGGCACACACAGCTCACTGACAGTGCAGTTGCTCTAAATGTGTTGCTGTAATTGTGTCACTGAAACAACGACATACCTATCCCATATATACATATAGTATATTCTTTGCAAAAAAACTATGTTAATGCACCAGTTAGGTTTCATGTTAACACTACAAAAGTAGGAAATGTGGTGTTAGGATTTCTAACCTAAACCCCCACCCCCAAGCAGCAAAGAAAAAACAATAAGGTTTTGGGTCTCCAGAGTCTTGGTGAATCAGTGGTGGGGTCTTCTGATTTGCCAAGACTCTGGAGACCAAAAACCCTAATGTTTTTTCCTTTTGTTCCTTGGGGCTCGGGGGTGGAGAGTTAGGGTTGAAACCCCTAATGCCACATTTCAGTACTTTTGTGGCATTACTGTAAGTTACTCTAACTGGTGCATTAACAACACTTTTTTTGCAAAGAATTTACTTTCTTTTTGAGATGGTGGAATCATGAACAGGTGCAGATGTGCAGGGTTGGGTCCTACACCATGAGAAGGCTCTGTCTGCCCACAGCAGTTCAGGGCCTGGCACATTCTTCCTTCAGCCAGGGAATGCATGTTACATGGTTGTCCACACAGTCCTGGGTACCAAACAATGAAGAGAACTGTCCTCATTCACTCTTTACATATTTGCTTTTTGCACATTCATTGTTTACAAATTCACTCTTTTTTTTTCCTTTATTGAGAAAACTCAAGAAAGTCCCACTGTTCTCATACAGAGAACATGGGTGAATGGCACCTCTTGCTAAGCTGGGCAGCCTGGATTTTGGGGTGACCAGAAAACATATTTCTGGCAAGTTTTTAGAAAAACAAACAGCAGAATCTAGCTCACCAGGTCCTGTTCAGCTATTTTCAGCTGTTTGTTTTTAAAAAGAGATCATTTGTCTGTCTTTCAATGTTTGAGAGTGTAAACAGGGAAAAGAATAGTGGCCATCTCTATCGATATATTTTCTGTATGAAAGGTAAATCATGAAAATTCACACATGCAAGCTTTTTTTTTACCATTTGCATCAAGATGTTAACTCTAAAATCGTTATAACTCTGGAATTGTATACTTGGGCCCTGAGCCAAGAGAAGACTCTGTCTGCCTGCCAAAGCAATTCTCATGAAAGTGATTCCCACAAAAGTAAAAACATTAATAAGTGAAAATGTTTGAAAGTGAAAAATTTGGTAGTGGAAAATACAAAACTGAAAATCATTTTACTGATGGTAATTGTGGTATTTCACATCTTGTTGCAACTTTGGTGAACTGCAATTAAGCAGACAGGCATACTATGGAGTCCAAGGGGTGCTGACACATCAGGCTCTATTGCCAAAAGTTGATACAGGCTTCCAACAAGTCCTGCATCAAACCCAACACTGTGCCAAACACACTGATACACCTTGTGCCCAATTCTCAAAGGTTGCGCGCATTTGCAACACTGTACTCCCTTTATAGCGACTTGTGCCAAATGTTTGGCACAAACCCCATAAAAAGATCAAATGTGTGAAGCAAAGTTAAACCAGCAAAAACCTGGTCTAACTCACAACATGTGGTACATGGGATCAAGAGTCCAGATTGCCAGCCAGGGAATGCCACAAGCCCCATGTGTCATCTGTTCAGAGTACCTGGGGCTTGCAGCATTCTGACACCTTTGGGAATCAGGCCCATCATGTTCTTATACTGCATGCTAATGCAGTTCTCAGGGACAATGCAATTTTAACAACCAGAAAATGGAGACCCTTAGGATAGTTACAAGGACTAGTATAAACAGTGAAAATAAACTAAAGCAATCACATACATCCCTAACAGTCACATAAAAGGAATTGCATGTTGACATAAAAACAAACAACATTTACAAGATATGAGGATGTAGTTTTCCTTTAACACAGATTTTTGGTTTTACTCTCACCTACAGCCTACATGGAATGGATTTTTCCCCAAAATTTTCAGGGTAGAAGATGCTGTGCCAAGGTATTGCCTTTGAAAGATTTTGGGAAAAATATAAAACAGTCCCAGAGTTAAAAGGATTGAAAGTTTAGTTTTTTTTTGCTGTTGTAAGCATGCTCAGTAGGGTTTTTGAACAATGTTCTGATACAACACAAAAAAATCCATGTTGTATACCATATTTGTTTTCATACCACTTGATTCTCATAGCACAAAAGAAAATGTTTGTGTTGTGATGGCTTCCATCTTGTCTCCACCCCAAACTAAATATTATGAAAATACATACAAAATTATGCAATTTTAATAAACAAAGACCTGAACTTAGCTAAACAGAGCCATTTAGCTAGATTCTAGTGTCTGTTTTTAAAGTTATCAAAATACCTTTTCTGGGCACTCCAAAATCCAGTCTACCCAACTTAGCAAGAGGAGCCATTCTCCCATGTTTTCTGTTTCAGAATAGGAGGACTTTCTTGAATTAGAGCTGCAGCTGGAGTTATGCTGCTGGTTTCATTTCTAGCAGTGAGACAGTGATCCCTGTTCTCTCTGCCTCTCTGTCTTCTCTGTCTCTCTTTGTCTTCTGTCTGTCTGTCTCTATGTACACAGTATATATCTATATATAGATTCTTGGCAAAAATGTTGTTACTGCATCAGTTAGGGTTCCAGTGACAGAAGATTGGAAATGTAGTGTTAGGGTTTCTAACCCTAACACCCCACTCCCACCCTGCATGCAGCAGCAGACATGGGGTGCCTTGGAGTTGTCAGCTCTAATGCTGTCTCCATTCCATGAGTAGATAAGCTGAGATGGGTACAATATAGGCAAATGGGGTGAGCATTAGGGCTGACAACTGCAAAGGCACCCCACCTGTGCTGCATGCATGGTGGGGTGAGAGTGTTGGGTTGTAAGCCTAACACCACATTTCCAAACGTTTGTCACTAGAACCCTAACTGATGCACTAACAAAGTTTTTTGTCAAGTATTTACTTACTTTTTGAGATAGTATAATTGTACCCTTATTTGCTTGTGCGAGTGTAGGGCTGTCTTGGCTCTGTGCACCTACCCATCCATAATTTTTGAGAGACTGTAATTGTATTCTTATTTTCTGGTGGGAGTGTTCCCAACAGTCCATAATCATATCTATATTTGCATGTAAGAGTGCAGGGCCTAGAGTGCCCTGCACTTCCATCCATTCATAATTCCTGAGATAGTGTAGTAGTATCCTTATTTGCCTGTGGGAGTGCAGGTTCCTTTGGGCCCTGCATTGCCATCCTGTGGTGTGCAACACCAAAAAACACCTCGAATCTCAATGGTATTCTATAGAAAACACAGCAAAATGTAAAACCTGTGTAACTAAACACCAAATTAATATATTTTCACAAAATGAGCAAAAGGCACATCGGAGGCACAAGGCTTTTGTACCCTGAAAATTTTAGAGCAAAATTGAAAACCATTTCTTCCCAGTGTAGTGACAAAGAAATAACTGTCTAAACCTCACATTATGATGTTATCCTATGGGAGAGGAACCAAACTTTAAAGCCACAGAACTCCACAGCAAAGTAATATACTTTCACCAAACCAGCAAAAGGCACATCTGTGGGGTAAGCCCTTTGTACCCTAAAAATATCAAACTAAAATCAACAACCGTTTGTGAACTGTGAAGTGAAAAAGAAACAGCTGTCTTAAAATTCCTTTTTTGCAAATTGCAAAAGAGGATTCTTTTCTGTGATTCCTTTTTTAGAAATTGCAAAAAAGAATCCTGTTTCACAGCTTTTTGCCCCAAGGTTTACGATAAAGGATTTCTGCAAATTAAAAACACATTTCTAAGTGACATCAAAAACTAACCCCAAAATCAGATTGTATGGGTCCATATTAGGTAAAGACAACTGTTGTTGTCTACTAAACCTGAGAATTTTAAAGTTAATTTTGTTATAATGTATGGGAAGCCCTTATTATTAACTGAAATCAAGCAGATTACATCCTTGTTATGCCATTGTTATGACATCACTCTGTTGTTAACCCTTCTTGAGTATGTCATATCAATGGTATAACAAGATGAAATGTTCAGAACAATCAATGTTCTGTAAAGTAACTCAGTTAAGTAATTCAGTCTGTGATTACACTATCTAGGTAGACCATACACTATAAAATATAATGTATTGTCTTTGGTTAACAACCACTTTGTACAAACACTTCTCGGTTGCCGACATCTGAAAACCTCAAGGCTTAATCTCTTAGAGATTTACAATGATGTCATGGCAACCTCTCATAGATGTTTACAGTGTGGTTATTAACCAAAGACCATACAATGCTCTATGTCACTTCTAGTTGAAAGCAAGATGGCAGCGAAATGAAAAAGATTCTGCAGTTGTTGCAAAAGATTCTGCATTTGTAAAAACGGATTTGCACTTGTGATAACAAATCCTTTTTTGAGCAGCACATCTAACTAGTCTTATAGGAAATAATGGGAAACATCAAAATGTAATAACTTTGGAACAGATTAACATTTTTTCACCAAACTTTCAAAAGGCCCATCTGTGACACAAGACCTATATACAGTAAACATTTCATACCAAAAATCCACACCATTTTTGCTCAGAATAACATAGAGTAACATAGAATTTCACCAAAAATAGTAACATTTACATTTTTGACAATCCGTATCTCTACTCCAACAAAGCCAACCAAAACAAAACTTGCCACATCAATAGATCTTTGGTCCCTGATGGTGCATACAAACTTTCATGCAAATCATTTGAATGGTTGCAAAGTTATTAAAGTTCAAAAGTTTGATTAACACCAAAGTAAAGACTGAACTCTTACTATAAAGACTCGACCACACCCCTATAATATCTATCTATCTATCTATCTATCTATCTATCTATCTATCTATCTATCTATCTATCTATCTAGCTGTCTGTCTGTCTATCTATATATCTATTAATCTGTCTATGTATGTATGTATGTATGTATGTATGTATGTATGTATGTATGTATGTATCTATCTATCTATCTATCTATCTATCTATCTATCTATCTATCTATCTATCTATCTATCTGTCTGTCTATATTGGATTTTTATGATTAGTTTTAAAAGTAGATGGAAGTATCCAAAATGTTATGTTGGTGAAATGTCACTAAATTTTCATGGAAATTTCACAAAATTTGATGTTAGTGAAATCTAAAGTTCGATGCAGTTCCACTGGTGAAAGTTTAAAGGGTAACAGTTATATTATTTTATTATTTTCATTTTACCAGGAAGGTGGACTGGATCAAACTTATCCTTTTAGTCAAGGGATCATAAGGTCAATGCAAAAACAGCATGGCAAACAATGGCGCAATCAAAATGCCGTGTGCCCCAGTCAGTGAAAACACAGACTAAAACAAAAACAGAGCACACCACAGAAACAAATGGGAGACATTGAGATTTTATTTTGTAGGGGATCAGCTCCTCAAACCCTCTGAAGCTAAAATAACTTACTCTGAGGGGGTGTGGACTGAGGGGACAAGAGGAAACTCAGCAGGGGGGAACTTGGTTTCTGGCAGCAGAAAAAAAAGAATAAAACTATCAGAGGATGGGGAATCAAACCCTGATACCCAAATCTAGACTGACTCAGGTGCTTATGCCTTAGCCACTCCACTACAGGAGTAACTTGTCCAGGCATAGCACCTGAGGCTTCTTCAGCCCTTCCTCCAGTCCGCAGTCAGTGATAGAGGTAGCAGTAGTTTCCTAATGCTATTATACTCCATCCCTCTAAATGTTTCCATGCTTTATACCATGATTATTGCTGCACTGTTTCAGCATGCTACATTGACCTGGTACTATCCTTTTTCACTTATGCTTGGGATCACTATTCACAACCATGTATCACATAGTAATGCTGAGGTTACCATAAACTCTTCATTTATCCAAACAAAAGACATCAAACAAATTATAAAAATAAGTTTTATTGCTCCATTGAGAGCACCCTCCATTTCCATTTCTGATGATCCAGAAAAGGTGTGTGCGATGGGCTATCCACTTTTGTTTTTCAGAGACTGTGTTTAAAAGATATTGGAAATAACAGCAACATCAATAAAACATCTGCGAGTCAGTTTTTGTTTGGGCTCTATGGACTGTGAGACATCCCTCGGGATGATAACAATGTGCTGCTATCAGGGATTTAATGTACCAGAAAGTAAAATGCAGACTTTCTTACAGTTTTAGACAGTTCTTTAGTCATCAAATCTTTGTGGCTCAGTTGCCTATATCCATGTAAACAGCTGCTTTTTTTATATAGAAACATAGAATTTGATGGCAGATAAGAACCGCTTGGCCCACATAGTCTGCCCATTTCCCTACCTAATGGATAAGCTGCAGATCCTAGTTAACCAACAGCCTACTTCCTCCTACCCCCCACTAGAATTGCCTTATGTCTGTCCCATACATTCTTGAATTCCTCTCACTGTTTTTGACTACACTACCTCCTCAGAAAGGCCGTTCCATGTATCCCTAACCCCTCCATGAAAAAATACTTCCTCACATTACCTCTAGCCTCCCCCCATCTTCAAATTGTGCACCCTTGTTTTGCACATTTCTTTCTGAAAGATGCTACCCTCTTGGACTTTGTTGATTCCTTGAGGTACTTGAAAGTTTTATCATGTCCTCCCTCTCTCTATCCTCGAGGTATACATATTAAGCTCCTTTAATCTCTCTTTGTATGTATACTGGTGCAGACCCAGCACCATTTTAGTTGCTGTCCTCTGGACAACCTCCATCCTGTCTATATCCTTGCAGAAATGGGATCTCAGAACTGCACACAATACTCAGATGGGGTCTCACCAATTGTCTGTACAGAAGAATAACAACTTCCTGTTTTCTACTGGTGATGCCTCTCCCTATGCATCCCAGTATCCCACCAGCCCTCTTTATTTCCTTCTCCCATTGCTTGCCCACCTTTAGGTCATCTGATATGACTACCCCCAGGTCCCTTTCCATTTTTGTTGTTGTTAGTACCTCACCCCCCCATTGTGTACTCTTCCCCAGGGTTTTTGTTTCCCAGGTGCATTACTTTGCACTTCTTTGTGTTGAATCCAAGCTGCTATACATTTGACCATTCCTCCAACCCTGCCAAGTCCCTTCTCATCCTTTCCACCCCACCTTTGGTATCGACCCTGTTGCAGATCTTTGTGTCATCCCGAAAGGGACATACTTTTCCTTCTAGTCCCTCCACAATGTTACTTATAAAGACATTAAAGAGGACCTGTCCCAGTATTGAACCCTGTGGTACTCCGATAGTAACACCCCTTTATTCAGAGTAGACTCCGTTTACTATTACACTCTTAGTCCTGTTGTCCAGCCAATTTTTTACCCAGGCTACCATCTTAGGACCCACTCCAAGGCTGGCTAACTTGTATATTAATCTTTTGTGTGCGACTGTGTCAAATGCCTTGCTAAAGTCTAGGTAGGCCATGTCCACAGCCCCTCCCTGGTCTATTACTTTGGTAACCCAGTCAAAGAAATCTATTAGATTCATCTGACATGACCTTTCCACTGTGAATCCATGCTGCCTTGGTTCCTGTGCCCCTCTGGCCTCTAGGTACTCAACAATTCTCTCCTTCAGAAGTGATTTCATCATTTTCCCTACCACTGAGGTCAAACTAACAGGTCTGTAGTTTCCTGCCTCTGCCTTGTTCCCACTTTTGTGAAGTGGAATCACATCCACCCTCTTTCAGTCCTCAGGTACCACCCCATCCTCCCATGATTTGTTAAAGATGGTAGTCAGTGGTATCACTAGTTCTACACTTAGTTATTTTAGAATTCTTGGGTGAATCCCATCAGGCCTCATTGCTTTGTCCACCTTTAGTTTTATGAGTTCTTTCAGAACCCTTTCTTCTGTGAATGGACTGGTATCGACCCCCCTATCCAGAGTATCTCTATTGTTTGGTTTAGGTACCTACCCCTCCTCTTCCTATGTGAATACTGAGCAGAAAGTATTCATTCAGTATCCCTGCTTTTCACTGTCACCCTCTGCCCATTTCCTCCCTTTATTAAGCCTCAGTATCCCTCCCTTGTTCTTTCTTCTCTCCTAATGTACCTATAAAAGGGTTTTCCCATTTCTTGACATCGTTGGCTATCTTTTCCTTAGTTTGGGCCTTTGCTATTCTGACTGCCTTCCCAGCTCTTTACATGGATATAGGCAATTGAGCATGAAGATTTGATGACCCAGGAATTATCTAAAACTGTAAGAAAGTCTGTTTTTTATCTTCAATGTATGGTCTCAATGGCTTGTTATTTTTAGTTAAAGGGAGGGTTGGCTTGACATAAACACAGTCTCCTGAATTTAATGTTCAAGAGTACTGTTATGATATGCTTTACCTCCTAGGAGGTAAGGTCACTTTCTGGTATCAAAGAACATATGCCAATGGTAGGGTGAAATCCTGTTGGCAAAATCCCCCACAGCAACAGTTTTAGCAGAAATCAAAACTGTCACTTCGGGGGTCCCGGTGGCAAAATTTCACCCTTTTGCTGACTTTCTCCCCCCCATGCATTAATTCTGACTGGAGTTAACAATCCTTCAGTAGGGGGGTGGAGGGGGTGCAGCCCCTCGCATGGGAGGTTTGGTGTCCCTATGTTGAATATCGACAGAAATGTTGTCACGTTGGCATAGGTAAACCCAATAAAACATATTATGACCCTCTACAATTGATTTTGTTGGTCTTTTGTAGTTGACAGGTATCACCTGCATTTACTTTGTGTTGGATTCACTTAGTGTTTTAGCTGTGAAGGGTACATTTAATTTTTGTCCTTCTTTATCAAAATTAGACTTTGACTCAGCAGTGTTGACTAACACAATCTCTGCAGCTATAAATTTCCAAGACAGAGGAGCTCTTGCCAGGCAATAATGTGTTGTCAATTATTATGTGACTGCATTCATGATAAACTAAATTTTGATGTGGAAGCCCTTTATTTATCATAAGATATATTTCCTCCATGTAATGAGTATGGGTTATACTTTGGTTCTGTATTGTACCAAGAAACATAGAAACATAGACAATGATTTCAGAAAAAGTTTATTAGTACTTCCTGTCTCCCATAAACTCTAACAAACCTGGGACCTATTACTTATACAGGGTTATAATCCACACTATCCACTCTCATGCTCCCTGCCCTACCACTACCACCTTAAGCAATCATTAAGTCCTTCACTCTGTCTCAGCCGTGTTTGAAACCATTGATAGTTTTGACACCCACCACATCAAATGGCATATTATTCCATGGCTTCACCATCCTTTCTGTAAATAAAACATTCTCACTTCCCTCAGGCACCTACCATCCTCAGTTTCCACTCATGCCCCCATTCTTGACCACTACTTATGCCAAATAATTTCACAGATTACCTTGTCAGGGCTCCAGTGAGCACATGCTCAGTGCCATGAGCCAATCTCACAATGTCTGCAATGCTATCTCTGAATCATTTTAGTCACCTAACATTGCACTGCCTCCTGCCTGTCATGGTGTTTATGTCACAAGACATGCACTTATGGGACTGTTTAGATGGGTTATTTGGGAGGAAATAAGAGGTAATTTCTTGTCTATTTGGTGCATCTGTGAAACATAGGGCATCTAATTCAACAAAGAATTTATATAGCCACTTGTAGTTGAACTATGAGGCTGTTAATTATCAAAGGTCTGGTCCCACTACAGATTCCTTGAAATGTAACAAAACAAGCATTTGTCAATGCCGAATGTTGCTTGCTTGTATGTGCTGTTTAGGTATTTGGAAGTGACAGTTTCATGCCTTCCTCCCAAGACATCCACTGTGTCTTTCCGTTCAGTATTCACAGAAGAGTGGGAGGGCCAAGGGCCACATCAGTACAGCAGTTGTCAAGGGGGTGAAGAGGTGGACAATAGTCCATTCAAAGGCAAAAGAGTCCTGCAGGAGCTCACTAAATTGAAGGTGAACAAAGCGATGGAACCAGATGGCATACGCCCAAGGATATTAACAGAACTGCGAAGGGAGATAGCAGTACCTCTGGCAGCCATGTTCACTGAGTCATTCAACATGAGTGAATTGGAGGAGGGCACATGTGGTCCTTCTACACAAGTCTGGCAGCAGGGAGGAGGCAGGGAACAATATGCCATTCAGCCTCACCTCAGTAGTGGGGAAGATCATGGAGACATTGCTTAAAGAAAGGATAGTGGGGCATCTAGATGCCATCAGAACCCAGGACCATAGACAACATGGATTCACAGTGGGGACATCATGTCAGATAAATCTGGTTGATTTATTTGACTGGGTGACAAAGGAAGTGAATCAGGGTGGGGCAGTGGACAACACTTACCTTGATTTCAGCAAAGCCTTTGACACCATCCCATATAGTAGGCTGATAAACTAGCTGGGTAGGCTGGGCATGGGGGAAAGGGTGGTAAACTGGGTTAGAAACTGGCTAACAGACAGGAGGCAGAGAGTGGTGGTAAATGGTATGCAGTCTAGGGAGAGGGGGCGACCAGTGGGGTGCTACAGGGATCGGTCCTGGGGCCAGTTCTGTTCAATGTCTTCATTAGTAATATTGAAGAACATCTGAAGGGAATTTTTTCACCAAATTTTCAACATAGCCATTTTAAGACCTCTGCTCATGAACAGTGTCACTGTGATGTTCTTAATTTGTCCCGTACATTGATTTCGCTCACCGACTGTGCCATTGTGCACTACATGGGCAGAAACACATTTTAGGTGAGATGTGAAAAATGACAGCTGTACTACTCATAAGAAGGTGTGATAAAATGGCAATGTTGGAAATCTGGAGTGAAAATATTGAAAATTCGTGAACTTACGAGCATGCATAGGAACTGCACAATGCACGCTCGTAAAACAGTCATTTTTAGGAATTTTTTCACCAAATTTTCAACATAGCCATTTTAAGACCTCTGCTCATGAACAGTGTCACTGTGATTTTCTTAATTTGTCCTGTACATTGATTTTGCACACCGACTGCGCCATTGTGCGCTACATGGGCGGAAACACATTTTGGGTGAGATGTGATAAATGACAGCTGTACTACTCATAAGAAGGTCTGGTAAAATGGCAATGTTGAAAATCTGGAGTGAAAATATTGAAATTTCGACGAACTTACGAGCCTGCGTAGGAACTGCGCAAAGCACGCTCGTAAAATAGTCATTGTTTGGAATTTTGGCACCAGATTTTTAACATGGGGTTTTTGGGACCCCTTCTCATGAATGATGTCACTGTCATGACGTTATTCAGGCCCAAAGGGTGATTTTGCGCAGTGACTGCAAAAATTCCCAAAAATGCCTGAGATATGCAACAAAGTTGAACTCCTGTATGCCTATGGTTGATTGTACATCTGCTGACTTCTTCAATTAAAGAGAATAATCACGACAGGGTGTGTTTGCTGTGATAACACCACACCTGGGGTGGTTGGCACGAGGTCAAGGCTGAGTGCGTCCAACATCCCAGGCGTGGCATTATCCCCACGACACACACCCTGGAGTGCATTATTCCTATTATACAATGGGACTTTAGTGTAAAATAAGAATCTGGACTTTTTATGCTTTTAATGAACAATAAATAAGAAATATTCATCCACAAGAAAAAGTAGTTCCTAAAAGTTAATAGTTTCAAGTAATTGTTGCAATTGTAATGCTTTGTAATAATTTATGAGGTTGTTATAATACTTTTAAAAATGGTTTTAAATAGCTGTTTAACATGTAAAGTATTTTTAAATGAAATGATTTTAACTAAACTGTTTTTAATATTTTTGAACAATAGTACAGTATTGAAAATATGTTTTCAACGGTAAATTAAGGAATTAGTTAAACTTTTAATGGATAAAACCACTAACTGTTAAAATGTCCACTTGAAAGTTGTGTGAGTCACATTTTGTGTCTATGGTTTATGAATGTTGAAGACACACATGCTGTTTCCTTGGATGATGAACTGTGTATTGCATGTGTCTTGGTTTTTGTGCTGCTGAAATGTGGTGTTTTGAGGCTCTGTTTCAATAGGTGGCTGTTCTGTAATTCTGAGGTTTGTAGATGTTGTTGGCAGCTCGGGGTCGTTACGTCTTTAAGGCGTGCGTTGGTTCGAGTCTGACCTCTGACTTCAGTTTCTGACCCGGATAGAATGGCACTCCATTTGTTTCTTTCGTGCAGTGTTGGACCCCAGTAACTTTTCAGCGAGGATTCTTGTTTATGGCCAGTGACTGCAATAATTTGGCGGCTCTCTAATCCTGCATTGGAGAGGATTTGTATGGCTGTGGCTCTCAGGGAGTGATTAGTGTACGTTCGCTCCAACCCTGCTGCCCGACAGATTTTTGGAAGCATGCTGCCCAGGTAATTAACACCAACTGGCTCCATAGTGTACCATGTGGTTTCTACTTCCCAGGGTTTACCTGCTGTTTTGCGAGGGTGCATGTAGAAGGACGGTGCATTTGCAGGTAGCTTTTGCATATATTTTCTGAGGGCAGCTACGGGTGGTCTGGCAGTTCAAACATTGCTCCTCTGTATCTGTCTCTATCCTTTTCCAGTGGGTTGTTGTGATTTTTAGTTTTCTCGTTGA
Organism: Neoceratodus forsteri; assembly: GCA_016271365.2. Taxonomy (NCBI): domain Eukaryota; kingdom Metazoa; phylum Chordata; order Ceratodontiformes; family Ceratodontidae; genus Neoceratodus; species Neoceratodus forsteri. The sequence continues at coordinate 425,178,031 of CM028132.1, read as the reverse complement.
AACTAAGGGAGACGTACGACAGACCAGTTTCACTTTTATTGAACTCGAAAGATGATTGTTTTAATTGGTGCTGTCCCTCACTGCCGCGTCTAGCAAAATGTATTTGAAGTTCCAGCCAGACGCGGTATAACAGCCCCTGAGGTGTGTCTGGAGTGAGAGCCTGTGATTATCTTAGATGGGCTAGATCAGCGTCGGCGAGAGGTGGGTGTTGCTTTGCTTTGTCTTGTCCTTGTCGTCTGAGATTTTTTATTTGGGCATTGAAGACGTTGTTGGCACTGTGGAAGTCGACGCTATTGAGTAGATTGATGTTACGATCAGGGGGTTCATTGAGGTAACGGTTGATTCCTGCACGTAAGCCCACAAAACTACTGATGCCATATTGCTCTCCAGCTGAGGTGCGGACTGAGGCATAAAACTTTCGAAGTAAGGTGTTCAGTTCTGAGACAGTTACTGTGTGTGAGTTTATTTGTGTGGATGTTTCTGTCAGCCAGTCTCGAGGCGTTGGTGGCCACAGTCTACCGTTTATTAAGCGGCTCGTTGTGATCGCATTCAGGCTGTCCAGCTGTTGCTCTTCGAGGATGACATGTCATCTTTTTCCAGCTTTTTCACTTGCTGTTTCCGACGCCGTACTTTCTTTTTGTTTTGAGGTGAAGCTGTCAACATAGTCCATAGTGAAGAAGGTAAAGTCTATGGGTGGCAGATTTGACATTTGTGTCAGATGAGCTGTCAGCGAGTAAATCCTGTCAGATGAGCTGTCAGCGAGTCAGCTGTAGCGCCGTGATATGACGTTTGTTTGGGCTGTGGTGAGGTAACAGACTTGCTGGCACTATGCCCGTGGTGATATGCCAGGATATCACCACGGGGATAGTGTCAGGTTGACCAATCACAGAATAGTAATTTTTCTTGCCATTGTATAATGTAAAATAATGCTGTTTTTTATTTATTTCAACCTTGTATGTACTGTATACAATGTATTAACTTTTCTTCCTTGTGTATTATTTCTTTTGTGTACCTGCTTCTGTAATGTACTTTATGTATTCATGACCAGGTCCACCTTGCAAATGAGCCTTGCTCAACGGTGCCTGCCTGGATAAATAAAGATTTTGATTGATTGATTGGAAGACCTACTTGTTGGTTAATAGGTAGGGAAAAAATCACAACAGGGAAACTGTACATACTACCTTCACTGTGCAGAAGGGTGGTGATCTACTCAATGTTTACTGTGGGAGCAAAAGTCAAACATTGAGAATGTGGACTGAGTAGTGATTTGGGAGGCATTTTTTAACAGTGCCAGCTGATGATGCGTATCAGTTTAGGTGTGCACAACTCTTTGGGGTACAAGATTACAATCTGAGGTGTGATAATTCTCTTCATGAGACCATTAGCACATATGTGGACCCAGGCAGTACTAAGTACAGGGTATGGATGGTGGGGCGTTCAAACAGAAGGCAGGTTAGGTGCAGCGGGTTCATGTGGAAAAAGAAAGCCTTATTTGTGGAGTAATGCGAATTGAAACTGAACCTGTGTGACCCTGAGCAAGTCACTAAACATCATTGTGCTCCCAGACTACACCTGTAACAAGCTTTCAGCTTAGTGTGTTTCTCCTGGTTAACAAAAAACAAAATTCAGGGCATCACATAACCACTAGATCATCAGGTATTTGAAGTTTCTTAGGTTTCTATGGTAATGTGGTGCAAAGGAGGCTGTGAGGCCCATAACTGCACCTTATCAATTATAGTACCCCAAGATTGGTTTGATAAGTATAAATTTATCAAGGCAATTTTAAAAGTTTTTTGTCCTTGCTGGTGACAATTTCTAATGGTAGGTTGTTCAGGGATTTATGATTCTTTGTGTATAGTAGTTTTCCTAGAAACATAAACAAATTTGCCCTATTAATCTGTAGTGGTGACCTCTAGTATTAAATATATTACTTTTAAACTCAAACCCCATATGAAAAAACAGGTGTGGGTCATTAATTATGTCATACATGTAAATTAGATCTCCTTGAAGACATCTAAGTGATAATGGCATCAGATTTAACTTTTCTAAGCGTGATTTGTATGGACATTTGGAGAGTCCTTTAATATTTTTGTAAATCTCTCTATATTTTTCAAGAGAACTGATCTCACTGTTTTGTATGGATTCCATAATTGTGATGAATATTCCAAATAGGGTCTAGCATAAGCTCTATATAGAGGCAGCATTATCTGTTGGTCTCTAGATTTAATGTTTCTCTTAATAGACCATATAAGCATATTTGTCTTATTAATTGTCTCATTTATTTGTTTATTATGCACTAAATCATTTGATATGTATATGCCCAAATCATTTTCATCTACAGTTGTTTTGAGTGATAATCCATTTAGCATATATGTGGCCTGAGGTTTATTAGGTCTAACATGCATCACCTTACATTTAGATGGATTTAGACGCATACCACGTACTGACCCAATTCGAGATGCTATTCAGATCCTGCTGTATTACAGATCTCTTATCATCACTGCCACAAGGCCCGCCAAGTTTTATGTCATCTGCTTATTTTATTGAAATAGATTTGCAATTTTTAGACAAATCAGCAATAAACACTAAAAATAGGTAGAAGCCCAAAACAGACCCCTGAGGAACACCACTACAGACATTTCAAGATGCAGACAGATGACCGTTAATCAAGACCCTCTGTGTCCTTTGATCCAACCAAGTTTTTATCCATGCGATAATATATTTATTAATATTAGTGTCTAACAATTTAACTATTAGGGAGTGATGGGCCATCACATCAAAAGCTTTACTAAAATTGAGATAAATATTATCCCAGGGGGAGCCTTGGTCAATGTTTTTACTAACATTTTCTTAGAAACTCATTAGGTTACTAAGCCACCCTCTGCCCTTTTTAAACCCATGTTGTTCTGGGTCAACAGTATTAATTGTATCACTAATAAGATCTTTAATTAGGCTCTCTAATATTTTACAAACAGATGATGTAAGACTTATGGGCTGGTAGTTTTCCCAATTTGAACGAAATCCTTTTTTATATATTGGAATAACATGGGCAGTCTTCCATTCTTTAGGCACAAAGTGGTGCATCAAACAGTATTCAAAAATATACACAGGGGATGGGCTATAGAACAGCTAATAAATATAATTGGTGTCCACTAGTGTTATCAGGTCCGAAGAATATTTATTTTTAATCATTTAAGTTTCTCCAGTATCATACTGTCAGTTAATTTGATCACATGTTTATTTGTAACATTTACTATTACATCATTTCGTATAGATTTATGACTATATACTTCACAAAATCTTTGATTTAAGATATTAACCATATCTAATGAATTATGACAAAGTGTAGAATCATCCAATAGGGGTCCAACCTGACATGTAGGCTTCTTAAGAGAGTTGACATAAGAATAGAACATCTTACTATTTATTACCTTTGTTAGCATTTATTGCAAGATGCATTTCCCAGTTCTTTTTTGCCTTTCTTATCATAGATTTATCTTCTTTGAATATTAAGATAAGCAGACCAATGCTCTTTTGTCTTGTGCTGTACTGTGGTTTGCCAAAGAAAGCCAGTTGGATTGCAAAACATTTTCAGCAAGTTAAAGTAAACAAAATTAGCAAAATCATAGCCTAACATGTGTACTGATCAAAATAATCCAGGAGTTAACACATAGTGTTAATCATTCTGGTGCAACAACTCAAAACAAAAAGGGAAAGAAGAACTAGTTAGCACTATAGAAATATATGTGGATTTCTGTCTCTGGCTCCAATGATGTCATCATGACTTATCACTTAACACACTTGGCAGACATCTTAGGGAAACACCAAGGCTGTTTTTTGAAAGTGAAAGGCTGATGTTTACATTTTTCAAAAGCCATAGAACTGCATTGTTTACATAAATGCAGTTTTAGCAGAAATGTAAACAGCAGCCTTTACTTTACCTCGCTATGAAGACAGATTATGGAGTTTGCAGTTTAAAAAAAACCTGCTTGTCAAGGTACTCTTTAAGAAGGCTACATTATTAAAGAATGTTGTAATGCTTGTATGCTGGCATTTCTAGCAAGTATGAAGATAATTGACATGTTGTTCTTTCTCCCAAGAAGTAGTCTTGGTATGTAATGATTACTGTACTGTGAATTTAAAGTTTCTTCTATTAAGTTTGTAAGTCATATGATTACACAAGGGGAAATGAGATATAATTAATGCAGTACTCATCAGTCATTTTGGATTGCATTATCTTTTCTGTTAGCACTTTGTTTAAATTGTTTATTCCTAATACTACCACTTTTGGGGGCAGAACAGCAGCAGCAGCAGCTCAATGTTTATCTTTCTTAGCTGATACTTTGTTTTACTTTTATTCAGTATTCTTTGGATTCCCTTCCTTCCCATACCATCCTCTAATGTAGGCAAATCTGCCTACACCTTTTACTCCTCAATCTCTGGAACTCTCAAACACCTCTCCATGTAACTGTCCTTCCCACACTGCTGTCAAATCTCTCACAGCCCAGCTGCCCACCCTCACCTGCACCCATAACATCAGCTAACCTACGTCCTATATTTGCACTGTCTTCCTTAAATCTATTTTAACTGCTGTCTCACTCATACCCTTGCCACTATTTATTTTGATAATTTATTAGTGAATTGTGCAAATGTATACCTTGTAGTATTTTGTCTCATCTTTTGGCATTCCTATTGTTTCAATGTAACTTTGTTCCATTTCATTGTACTGCATTCACACTTGTCATTTTGTACCCTACTTTTGTTCCCTCCCCCAGGTCGCACCTGGAAATGAGCCTTTGGCTCAGTGTGCCTTTCCCAGTTACCAAATGTTTAAATAAAAAAAAAATATATAATGATAAGCTTTTCATTACCTGACTAATTAGTGTTTGCACTATATCTACTTATTGATACATCCATTGAAAACTTGAAGAAAACAAAAGTTTATTTCTGGAAATCATCAGAACAGTATCTGCACAGATACAGGAAACAATGGACAGGGAGGATTTGGACTTTCAGCAGGTAGATTAGAATACAGTAGGTACTTACTGGGGTCATCTTTTGTATACTTTACCTTCTTAACTATGTCTGATCTCTCTTGAGAGATGAATGGTTGCGAATTTGGAGCTTATAAACTGTGGATCATTTGACATCTTGAGATTGGTACATTTATAGGCCTGACATATCACACGCTTATTTTGCCAGCCATGTGTTAGACTTTCTGCTTGTAGCTCACAATTCTACACTATATCATCAGTCTTCAGATGACCTATTTTTGGTTAAACCTCCATACTGAGGATTTATATTTCTATATAGTTTCTTCTAACACAAACTATAGACCTTTGAATAAACAAACACATAAGGAACTTCAGACTTCTATAAAATGCACATCATAGAGTATACCACCCCCATCTCTGTCACAACAGGAGGCAACCTTCACGGTCTCCAAGAACAATGAATACCTCTACAAACATCATTGGCATGTAAATTGAATTTACTGTCACTGCTGGGTTTCACACTTGCATTGTTATGGGAAGCACATTACATATTTAATAAGACTGACTCACAATCTCTATTACCACATGATTGTCCTGCACAAGTCTGAGCTTTATCATTGTGAACACTGACAACAATTCTGGGATAGGTAAACCAGTGCTATCAATTCTACATTATTAGCACTATATTGTGCTGCTAATGTTTTGTGGTAGACAGACCATACCTCTGACCATGTCACCTGATTCTGAGCCCTTATTTAACTCAGTTCCTCTGATAATTATTATTTTTCGTATTTAGTTTGGTTAACTAGGAAAGGAATGCTACATTAATTTGATCTGCAGTTTCCCACATTTCAGCTTGCATGATCATTGCCTTGCTCTGTAGTGGACTATTAATTCCCTGGTCAAAATGATATAGCAGTAGCAATCCCCAGAATCTAGTGCTTCCCTCTCCACAATATATAGCTGTAGTTGATGTTGAGTCTATGTCTAGTTTCAATATGAGTTGTTACCAGGGTGCTGCACTTCAGATGCTGTAACAAGAGAGAGCTAGCTATCCACCCCACCCCCACTACTGCAACATCTGTATCACATTTTACTGGATTTGTTCCCAATGTACTGTACACCAAGAAACCTGAGGAAATCATGTGCTTCGATGTGTAATTCTGACACTATGTTGCAAAACACACATTTAGCACAGACCAGAAAAGATTTTGCAACAAAGAAATTTACACTTGTTAGAAGCAGTCTAGTTGATTTACAGTACCTCACTGGCAACCTCCTGGTCTGACTGTATTGGTAAATATCTAATTATTTGTTTACCTGTTTGATCTATGTAACATACAGTAAGCCACACTTTATTGGGGTTCACTGGGGTGTCAAACAGACGAGGCATACTGATGAGTCCTGGTAGGATGAAACTCATGTCTATGTCATCTGTTAGCACCCTTTGCAAACTGTGTGAGAGGCCTTTCGGCACCATGCAATTCTGCTTAAAGTTGAACCAGCATAACATTCTGTGGTGATTTGCATATGCAGTCCATGATGCTTTGCATTGTGTGGGCATGTGTGATTTTGTGTTTTCTTGAAACTTGGCTTCCCAGCCAAATGCCCTTTGGGGTAACCCTTGCCTCAGTGTTTGTGCACAGAGGTTCTTTGTCTTTTAAATAGCTTTTTATTTTCATGGGTTCACCACAACATAACCAAGACACACTGTCTTAGGGTAGCTGGTTCACTCCACTGGGGTGTCAAACAGATGAGGCATACTGATGAGTCCTGGTAGGATGAAACACGTGTCTATGTCATCTGTTAGCACCCTTTGCAAACTGTTTGAGACCTTTCGGCACCATGCAATTCTGCTAAAGTTGAACCAGTATAACATTCTATGGTGATTTGCATATGCAGCCCATGATGCTTTGCATTGTGTGGGCATGTGTGATTTTATTTTCTTGAAACTTGGCTTCCCAGCCAAATGTCCTTTGGGGTAACCCTTGCCTCAGTGTTTGCGCACAGAGGTTCTTTGTCTTTTAAATATTTTTTTTATTTTAATGGGTTCACCACAACATAACCATGACACACTGTCTTAGGGTAGCTGGTTCACTCCACTGGGGTGTCAAACAGATGAGGCATACTGATGAGTCCTGGTAGGATGAAACTCGTGTCTATGTCATCTGTTAGCACCCTTTGCAAACTGTGTGAGAGGCCTTTCGGCACCATGCAATTCTGCTTAAAGTTGGAACCAGCATAACACTCTGTGGTGATTTGCATATGCAGCCCTTGATGCTTTGCATTGTGTGGAGCATGTGATTTTTGTATTTTCTTGAAACTTGGCTTCCCAGCCAAATGTCCTTTGGGTAACCCTTGCCTCAGTGTTTGCACAGAGGTTCTTTTGTCTTTAAATAGCTTTTATTTTCATGGGTTCACCACAACATAACCAAGACACACTGTCTTAGGGTAGCTGGTTCACTCCACTGGGGTGTCAAACAGATGAGGCATACTGATGAGTCCTGGTAGGATGAAACACGTGTCTATGTCATCTGTTAGCACCCTTTGCAAACTGTGTGAGAGGCCTTTCGGCACCATGCAATTCTGCTAAAGTTGAACCAGTATAACATTCTGTGGTGATTTGCATATGCAGCCCATGTTGCTTTGCATTGTGTGGGCATGTGTGATTTTGTGTGAAACTTGGCTTCCAGCCAAATGTCCTTTGGGTAACACTTGCCTCAGTGTTTGCTCAGAGGTTCTTTGTCTTTACACTTTACAGAAGTTGTATTTCTGTTATATAATTGTTGTCTCCTTGCAGATATCTAATCCAATATCACCTATCCATAGGCCCATTACCTTGTCCTCTTTCATACTTCTGCTCTTATACATCTGTTTTCTCCCCATCCATATATGCTCTCCTGTTACAGTACCAATCACACTGACAGATATGCATCACAGGAGTACTGATGCAAAATTTACAGAAAATCCTCCACTACCCCTACACCAAAATACATAATATTGTTACCAACACATCCTACTCTCAGTGTGACTGGTTCAATCTTGCACTCCTGTGGCCTAGTATTTTAATATGCATCACTCCACCTGCAAACAGGTGCCACCATCAATCAGAAGAAACTAAACATTACCTCAACATTGAAATTATGTTATGTTATGTCTTTTTTATTCTTCTAGCAGGTAACATAGAAAGTTACCAAAAATCTCCAAATTGCATGTCCTGCATTTCAGAATGATGTGGTGCATTGAAGCGAGCAGCCAGCCCCAAAATCAAAGCACAAGTTCCCAACAAAGCACTCCAAAGAACCACAGCAGCCAACAATTTCAACAACTATTGTTGTAGTCTATTCCACCAGTGTGATCCCTTAGTGCCTCAGCTACAAGCTTTCTAAGGTGCACCCCGTAGAAGGCTTGTAGCTAAGGTGCTAGGAGTTCCCACAGGTGGAATAAACTACAACAACAGTTGCTGAAATTGTTGGCTGCTGTGTTTCTTTGGAACTCTTTGTTGGGACCTTTAACATAGAAGGTTATAATGGCCCATCTAGTCTTACAGCTCTATCCACAACATTCTGCAGCATGAAAGGTCTGGTTATAGTGACAACAGGATCATACTGCCTAAAGTTTGACCTCCTGGGCACCTAGATCATGCTGCCCAAACCATATGTTTTTGCGGTCATATAAATCTACTGTAGCTCCAGCTAAAATCTCTGGAAATAAAATAGCTATCCATGGATATTCAATTGGATGCCTATACCATCCCTCAGGGAAAGGAGATGGTATAGTCATGAAGTCTGTCCTTAAACAAATCTAGCGCAAATCAAACCTGTATACTCTACCTGGCAGCTCCTGGGGATTCTCTCTCAATATTTCCCTTGATAATAAGGGGGTTTGCATCTGTTCTCTATACTGTATATACCATCTAACAACTCCAATCAGCATTATATCATGTTACAGACCTTCTGTCATTCCAGCCTCTGAGTATGTAATGTCAACATAAATTGTATCGACACCCAGAATCCCACTGCCACAGCAAATTGAACCACAGAACATCAGCTCATCCAACAAATATCCAAACACAAAAGACTCAACACCAGGTCAAAGAATAAATGGTGAAGGGGTTTGATCCTGAGAAATAGATCTGACTGGATAGGCAGTTAAAAAAAGTACTCTGACTACCTCAGTGATCATAGTCCAACCTAATGAGATCCAACTACATACCTCATATCTCTCATCAAAACTTTTGAATGCATTTAGTTTGATTCATATGTTTGATGAAATTAACACCAGGTTGGTTTCTAATAATTTTAATATAATTACTAACTCTGAAACCTGTCTCACTCCATTCACTGTGATAATGATTGTGGAACTTGATAATGTTATTCTTTTTTGCAAAGTCAGGCTGGGGAAATGCAGAGGTGAGCTTTTATTTTATGTTAAATCAAGTGTGGCTGCTATTGTGGATGATTTTTGCCATCTGCATTCTTGTGATTTTTCAGCTGTTAAGGTGCTGTTGGGGGACCAAACAACTATCTGTTGCTAACTTCAATTTTGCTCTAGGCTTCTCTGAAGAGGTTCTCTCATTATTATTATGTAATCAGGGGTTGATTTTAGCATTGTTTTATGAGCCCAAAACCTAATGCAAATTGACAAGGGCTAGTACAGCTAACTCTCTACTTGTCCATCTTGACTAGTGCAGGTTTTCCATAGCGGTAAGCAGTTAAAAGGTCCCCACTTTAGCAAGCTCTAGTCCTTATGTTAATCTCTTTCAGTGTTCCAGATGGCCAGGTGTGATTAATAGCTCATTAAGATCTGCAGTTATCTGGCAGTTCAATAGGGAAGCCAAAAGACTCAATGTGAATCACTGTCTCTCCACTGTTAGGACTTTCAGCTATTGTCCAGGCTGTGGTCAAGGGTAGAGTGCTATGAAGTCACCAGATTCCAGTTTTCTGAATGTCTCTGTCTGACAACTTGTCCCACATTATTAAGACCAGTGCCCCTCATTTACCTATGTTTTGAGTATCTTGTATTCAACATTTCGGTGACAAAGTGATATGAGGTATACAGGGTCTGCCCTGCAGGTGATAGGTTTTATCCCAGCCTCACCATAGCTGCTCCCTCTCTCCTCCAAATCTCTCAACTCTACTTTCCCTTGACACCACTGCAGACAAGACTCTGAAGTGACCCTCCATAGATCCATAGCTGCCATTACTGGCAAGAGTAGGTGTCCCAAGCTCTTCTAAATGGACCATGCCAGCTAATGCCATCAATGAAGTCACACCTTTATCCCACCCAGTAGGTCATTTCATCCTAAAAAAAAAGCTTTTGGAGCATGTATGGTACAAAGATATACCATAATAAAATATATAACTTGAAAGATTAAAACAGGAAGTCCTGGGTGTATAGATCATCCTATATGGAAATAGAGGTAGTGCAATGTCAAGCCTGTGTACTGTTTCCCCTGGGCTGATGAAAGGGCACTATTTTAAAAGAAATTATTGTTGAGGAGGAGCATGTTAAAAGCAGTACTTATAAAAGACCCTTAGGTTTGTGTAGACCCCTCCCAAAATAAATCCAAGATCTGCCCCTAGTTCACTTGACAGTGTATAAAAACATCCAGAAGTGCAGGTCTCCAGCTGATCACAGGGTGAAGGCTGACAGTGTCTTTCTCTGCCTGACTCTGTTCATTGCCCTGGTGGTGAGGTACATGATGATGTTGGCTATTGTGTGAGCAGAGCTAGGACTGCTTGACTGAACATTTGCCATTGTGGTATTCTCTGGTTTCGTGGGGGACACACAGAGAGGAAGAGAGGGGGTCATGTACAAAGCAATAGGGAGCAAACTGTTTGTGATGTCAGCAGTCCTTTTCTTTTTGATATGGGGCAGGAAGCAAGGTGTGAGCAGGATAAACATAGAATAAACAGAGTATTTCTTGGCTTGCATTTTTTCCCGCATAAGTGATCAAAATTTGCCATTGTGATTGTGGGCTAGTGTAACCATCTGTGGGCTAGTGCAATTTTGAATCAACTTGTCCTGCTAACTAGTGCAAAAAAAAAAGGTTAAGGTTGACCCCTTGTTATGTATCACATGATGAAGGATTGAATGATAGGGGAAATGTTAAAGATAAATTTCAGGGACTAAATTTAACTCAAGAAGTGCATTCACCCATACTTGTATGTACACATTATAGAACAGTTTTTTATCATTAATAAATAGGATATTAGCAACAAGGGTTTATAGGGTTATATGTGTGTTTCCCTTTGTAACTCACTGAGTAGTCACTGCCCTGTTTTATGCATCTAGGGTTGCTCATATGCCTTGCCCTTCCGATTTTGTATTTTCATAGTCTTTGCATAATTTTGATGTAGAACATTTTAGAAGACAGGTAACTTTAATCGACTGGATCTTTCTATATTCCAATCATGATATAGATTTAATGCTTGCCTTCATGTCAGTTGAATTTGGCATATAATTGTGACAAATATGCCCCAAACAAAAACTGAAAGTAAAAAATAAACTATGATTGGGGAACACCAGAACTGACACAACTGATGCCAAAGTGTGACAAAATTTGGATGAAATACAAACAAAGTAAGTCATCCACTGCTCTGTGAACATAAGAAATTGAGAATCACTGTAAAATTATAAATACAATCATATTAATATTTAAATATGCACTTCACCAGCATTCAGAGGCCTAAAGAAAACTGAACAGTCTTGAATGACTTAATAGGTAAATCAAAATCTATGGTCATTGTAGCTTTAGTGACTCCAAAAGGTTCTGCTGAGAAACTTTAGATTATCTGCAACAAAGAATATTAAGCCTTGCAATAGGACAATTACATGGATTTGAAACTGTTTGCTTTGGTTAGAGACAGCATGGCTTTTCTATTAATTATTTTATTTAATTTCTCAGTGGTACAGATCCTGGGCTTTGGAAGCAAAGAAATAGTGATTTCCATATTAAAATCTGGTTATAGAACCTTGGTTAGATATTATATACCAATCTCTCTGTTCTCTCCATTGCCCATGGTCCTGGAAAGGGTAGACTCAGATCACTTAAAGTTCACTTGAATCAAGAGAATATTCTAACTCAGAACCAACAGTTTTAGAAGTGAACATAGCATTTTGTCAGCTTTGGTTGAATGTACTAACTTTCTTCACATGGCCATAGACTTTAGGGGCATGGCAGTAGCTGTATGTTTGGATCTTCCTAAATAATTTGATTTAGTTAACCATGGACACCTGCTTGTAAAGCTCTGGGGCATTGTCTTTTCTAAAATTGTGGTTTCATGGTTTGGCAATTGCATGTACAATAGAAAGAGAGTTTCTGTTGGTAATGTTTGATTTTTATTCACTTTGGTAGTCTTTTATTTTCACTCACAAATGTCACTATTAGTTTAATTGACACAACATATTGCCATTTTGCAATAGTGGGTGGATATCTTTGGGATAAACAAGGCAAGACAAGGCAAATTTATTTTATGGCACCCAATCCTGAGGCTCTGGGCACCTTACAATAGAACAGACAAAATAACAACAAATAACATTAAAAATAAAATAAAATAGCCTTATCATGTTAAAACAGGAATCAAGAATAAAATGCTTCAAACAAATAAATAATAGTTGAGGCAGATCATTAGGAAAGAAGAGGTGGAACAAGTTAGCCTTAAGACCCCACTTAATCTGTTCGAATGATGGGGCGTCCTCGACAACAGCTGGTAGAGTGTTCAACAGGGTTGGCCTGGTGACACTAAATGCTCTGTTACCCGATGACTTGAGCAGAACCCTGGGAACATCCAGAGGCCCTTGATCGATGAGTGGAGGAAGCAGACTGAGGTGGACGGTGTCAGGAGCTCAGCCAGACAACCAGGACCCAGTCCATACAGGGCCTTACAGGTGAGAAGCCCACCTTGAAGAGGACCCTCCACCTGAAAAGCAGCTAGCGCAGGGCTCTGGGACAGGGGTTACATGACTAGACCTGGACAGGCCCGTCAGCAACTGAGGCCTTCGTTCTACACTAGCTGCAACAGTGGAGTTTCCCTCCAGTGACCTCAAAGTAGAGAGTTACAGTAGTTGAGCCTCAAGGTAACAAAGGCATGTACCAGTGTCAGCAGGTCATCAGATGGAACAAGGGGCTCAATCCTGGCAATGTTCCTCCAGTGGTAAAAACCACACTTGACAACAGGAGGCACCTGAGACTCAAGCGTCAATCAGTTGTCCAGGATCACACCAAGATCTTGCACCCTCAGGGAGGCCACCAATGAAGCAGACCCCAGAACCAATCCTGTGTTCATTCAGGGAGCACTCCCATAACACCCATGACCTGACTCATTCACCAACACCTCTATCTTGTCTGGGTTCAGTCGCAACCAGCTGGAGGACATCCAGTCATTCATTTTGGCCAGACAGATGTCAATCACATCCATGGGGTTGGGTGTCCCAGGGGCAAAGGACAAATACACTTGGGTATCATCTGCATATCAGTGAAAATCCACACTGTATTGTCAAACAAGCTCACCCAGGGGCAGCATGAACACTGCGAATAACATTGGTGACAAGATCGAACCCTGTGATACTCCATGTGACAGGGGCATTGGAGAGGAGGAGAAATTCCCCATTACTACTCAGTGCACCCTGTCAGAGAGATAATACTCAAACCAGTTGATGACAGTACCAGGGAGTCCACAGTAATCATGGAGATGATCAAGAAGTGCAATGTGGTCCACAGTATCAAAAGCTGATGAGAGATCGAGAAGAATGAGAATTGACCTGTCTCCTGTATCTCTGGCCCTGAGGAGGTCATTATGCACCTTGACTAATACTGTTTCAGTGCTATGTCTGACCCTGAAATCTTACTGGAATGGCTCATAGATGTCAAAGGACACAAGGTGATCCATGAGCTGTTGTGCCACAAGCTTCTCAACAACCTTGCTCAAAAATGGCAGGTTGGAGATAGGACAGTAATTTGCAGGATGTCAGGGTCGGGTAGCACATAGTAAGTGGTTGTTTTTCTTAGGGAGTAAACACTGTCACACTTTTTAAATAATATTGTGATATAACTAGGGACCTCTTTTGTGAGTACTTTAAAAACCTAGTTATATTGTTTTTTCAAGCTTCTGGTAGCTAGGAAAGACCAGTCAACAGAGTCATATAAATTACTGAGATGTGTTCTTGTTGCCATATTAGTAATAAATCTAAGGGCTCTGTGGTACAGGACATCCAACTTGAGTAATTGGAATGGAGACCCTCAACCATAGATTAAATCAGCATAATCTAAGAGGTAGAATGTAGTTTTTCACTAGCCTCTTCCTGACGTGGTGGTAGTTGAAAAATATAACTTTAGTTTTATCCAGCGTTAAGAAGCTTGTTTTGGTAGAGGTTTATTTCTAGTGTATTTTTTTTTCAATTGTTTAACCAGGAGTGGCACACTAAGCTGAAAGCTTGTTTACAGGTACAACCGTGGAGCACAGGGAAGTTAAGTGACTTGAACTCCAGTTGTAGTTCTGAGATCGCTTCTAGTATTGAGTCTTATATTCTGATATTCTTATATGTAGTTTTAGCTCTCTCTATTATTTGAAGCATGTAAACTGAGTGTGTTTGTGTAGAGGATGTGGGTAGTACCACCCTCCTCAAGACAATGCTGTTGGGATGAAGCTAGGGGCTTATACTGTTCCTTTATCTCACTTACAGGCATCCCTGGAAGCAGCTTTTTCCCCCTGTCTCAAACGGAGTTCCTGCAATCAGCCAGCATATGAGGAGCCTACACAGCTCTGCAGGTACTGAGCAGCAAACTCCACTGCAACTATGCGGTACCCCCCACCAGCCCTGGGCAGGCATTTACTTATATAGGGTCATAGAGTCACATGACTCTGTCTCCCCATTAGCCGGTTGTACTGCATGGGGTACTGTTGCAGGACCTTGTACATTACTGGGATATCTAATAGAAATTGGTGGCTCCATGTTCCCTTGTAATCTTCCCCAGTCAAACTCACACAGTTCGTGGTCTGTGATTTACCGGGTATGGGATTCAATCCTTAACAAGGGAGCATACCCACTTCATGGGCGGATGCTCTACCTAATAGACTTTTCCTCAGGTAACAGTTTCTTCAGGTAGGGTTCAATTGTACCTCAGACCACCCATATAGGCTCATGGCACATCCCTTGAACCACCCCTATAGGATCATGGTACACCCCTTGAACCTTCCAGCTGGGAGCAGCTGGGGATGATCAATTGATTAATTTAGTTAGTTAAATAATAGGACTTTCTCTTGCAGATACTTAGGGAGGGGCAGTCACTTTACTGGGTCAAATGGGCTACGAAGGACTGCATATACCATTGAGCCACCCAGCCTTGTGAGATCCCACCCCTTCCTTTGCACCTCTTCTATCTTGGCTAAAGCCAACATCTCTTAAATATTAGTTGTAGCCTAGCTGCAAAATTTATACTGTTTTCACTACCTCTAGCCTAAGTCAGTTACAGACCTCCTAATTTTTCACTATAAAACTAACCCAATCCTAACCATAGTAGTACCTCCCCCCATGTGTGATTTGAACACCTTACTGTCTTGGGTATCTGTGCCAGAGGCTACAACACTATCACCTTGGCCACCCTGTTGTAGTAATGTCCACCTCATATTCTCTTATCTCTCAGTAGCCTACACCTGCTTATATAAACAGCAGGCATACCCAATCAGTCAGGCTTAATAGATAATTCAGGACATTTTTCATTCCTTTTAATTCCTCACTGTTCAACTAACCAAATTACAACCATTGTGGTACTTCTTCCCCCCTCATCCCATCATCCCCTTATGAGATTTGAACCCCCTAACTGTTTCAGGTGTTTGCTCAAACATACACTGTACCATCATCTAGGCCACCCTGCCAGTTGTGGTAACTACCACCTCTCACACTTTTGTCTCACAGTAGCCTACACTTGCTTCTCAAAATGATAGGCCAACCCAATTAATTAGGCATAATTTAGGTACTTCTTGACTCTATCAACCAACTTCTCCCCCTCTCTGAGCCAACCACAACACTGCTGGGCTTAGAAGCCAAGTCTCTGGTACAGAGACCACACCACAACCTGCAATTCTAACCTCTGGGCCACCCTGCACTCTGGTTTCTCCAAGCAGCTCTGACTATCTATACCTTAACTCTGCCTGCCTCACACATGGTTCTGCCCCCCTCTTCCTAGTACTTTCCACTATTTTTCACACTTCTGTTTCAATTTATCTTCCCTTACCTAGTCCTCTATCACCCCCCAATGTGAATTATGGCTCAGTATATATACTTAACTTTTTTAACCCTCGTCCTGATTCTCCTACCCCTTGAATATTAAATCAAACATACCATGTTCTACTCATGTATAGCCAATGTTACCTTGGCACAGGGACATAACACTGGCACTATTAGCGCCCCCACCCGTATCTATGGTGAGTCTTACTCCCCAGATGGTTACTTGCCCCCCCAACCACTGGATCATGATCACACACCTTCTACCTCACTCAGATACCATCCCATGTGCAACACATAAGGGTGCTAACAAAAATCATAAACGAAAAGGTAATCTGACTTGTTTAAAAAGCTTCCTACTACACCTTGCTATGATGCTTCTACTGATCTCTGGTAATATCCATCCCAATCCCGGACCTCCCCAACTGCCTCAAAGTTGTGGAAACAACCACCAGGTCCTAAAACTTGTGTCAATTAACATTTGTAGCTTATTGGCCAATTCTGACCAGCTCAAAGTTTGGGAAAGCCAGCACAACCCTGACATCCTTTTCCTAGTGGAAACCTGGCTTTCACCCAAGGTCCCTGATGTATCAATAGCTCACAATGGTTACAACCTCTTCAGACTTGAAAGGTTAGGGAAAAGAGGTGGTGGCTGTGCTATCTATGTTAGAGATCACCTACGATGCTATGCCCTCCCTCAAATTGACACTGGGAATACCGCACAGGCCCTAGCTATTAGGTTGCTGTTAGGTGCACATAGCAAGTCACTTACAATTGCCTCTGTATACATTCCCCCTAGACATCAGATTAGTTTCCACAAAATCTCTGAATTTATACAAGGCCTTAAGCAAAACTGGGAGGTAGTTGTCCTAGGCATCTTCAGTATCAACTGGATGTCACCCAATGCAGCCCAATACAAAGATGCCCTATCTTGCATTAACTTCATGCAACTGCTTGACTCACTCGCTAGGATCAACTATCGTACCAGCTGTAGTACCCTGCTTGATTGGATAATCACAAATCAACTTAGCCTGATCTCTGGCACCACAGTCCTAGCTGATTCACTTAGTGATCATTCCTATTATTTGCCAATGGGCTAATAAGGCTTCTAAGCCCCACCACAAATTCATAATGAGTCATACACTTAAGTGGGGCAGCTATATCAACTCAAGACCTTCCTTAGCTGTATAGATTGATCCTTCCTCGACTCTGCCTTAGATATTGATCAGCGCTGGATTATTTTATCACTAAGTTTAATGAAGCGTGTGACATCTGCCCCAATTTGAAAGCAGAAAGTGAAGGAGTCTACAATTCCTGGATCTCCCTGCTTTGCTGAATCTCATGGCCACCAGGATCATCTCTGGCATAGAGCCATGGCTACAGACCAACAGGCTGACCTTCAGAAATATAAAATGATCAGAACACCTGCGCCACTGAGATCAGACTCGCTAAATCATAATATTACAAGGACTGCCTTACTATTTCCTGGGGAGATGGTAGGAAATTCTGGGAAAACCTTAAAAACCTTACTTGTAAAAACAACGAGACATCTCCCTCTATGCTACTTGTGAATGGGGTAATCACCCAAGATCCCTGCATCATCGCAAACACCTTCAATAATGCTTTCACTGACCTCAGCAGCATACTGCCGCCTGACCTCCCAGATGCATCTGATATCAATGCGCATAGACCAATGACTCTACCTAATGATCCCCCTTCATGCCCTCCACCCTTCTGCCTTAAAGCAGTCACCATTCCTGTAACCAGAAGATATCTCGTGCAGGTTCTAGGCAAATCCAGACACAACAGTGACACGCTGGACCTTAAGATACTTACTCTGACCCTGGATGATGTGTTTCTGCCACTAACACATCTCATGAACTTATCTCTCTGACTGGGTTAGTGCCCCTCAATTTAGAAAGCTGCAGTGGTCACCCATCTTTAAAAGTGGGGACAGAGCACTTCACTTGAACTACTGCACAATATCAATACTGCCTCCCCTCTCTAAGGCATCAGAAAGAATAGTTTCTGACCAACTGGCTAAGTACCTGGAAAAGTATGGACTACAATGCCTACAACAGTATGAGGATCCAAAGGGCACAGCACCTCCACTGCCCTCTTGGAGTACTCTGGTTTCCTGCATGGTCTCCTGACAGTAGTTAGATAGCCAGGGCAATTTATAGCGACCTAAGGCTTTTGACACTGTCAGTCATAAGACTCTTCTCTCCAAACCCTGCTCCTTTGGACTCTGCATGGAAGTTATTGGATGGTTTCAGAGCTACCTTTACAATAGCTCCCACAGTGTAAAAATAGATGGTGCACTCTCCAACAGTCATCCAGGTCTCTTGTGTGTCCCTCAGGGGTCAATTCTTGGCCCCCTTTTATCTAGCTTTTTATTAACAAACTACCCTTAGTCTGCAAAGAGCAAATTCTTCTTTATGCTGATAATGCTGTCATCTTCTCCAAAGACCAGACTCACTCCAACTTCAGTCGAACCTAGACTGAATTCACTGCAACAGAAGCTTGGTTTTCTAAATGCGAGCTTCTAATGAACTACAAAATATTAAAGTTATGCTGTTTGCAAACCCTCATAATAAGCATAAGAGCTTTGAAATAACAATCCTGAATAGCCTATGCACCACCATTGAGCAAGTACAAACCTTCAAATATCTAGGCATCACGCTGGACAGCTCTCTATCCTTTACTCAGCACACAGATCAAATTGTTAAGGTTGTCAATCCTAGAATTGGTCTACTATACAGGCACCATCATTGCTTGACAAAGAAGCATTGTCTCTCACCATAAAGCTCCATTCTGTCCAGTCTTTTGACCAGCCAGAGTTCATGGATGTAATGCTGATTGTCCAGGGTATGCACCCTATGTGTTGTAGTTTGGATATGGGCCCAACTTCTCTGATCATGGGTTGTTGTGACTTCATTGGCCTGGTCCTGGGATGGATAGTCTGGTGCTCCCTTGAGTTGGGTGAGTTTCCAAGCTCCCTGAAGGAGGCGGTGCTGACACCCCTCCTGAAGAAAGCTTCTCTGGATCCAGACTGCCTTACTAACTACATACCCATCTCTAACCTCTCCTTTGTGGGGAAGGTGATTGAGAAGGTAGTGGTTGTACAGCTGGAGAACTGGTTAACCATCTGTAACATCTATGAACCTCTCCAATCTGGTTTTCGAAAGAAGCACAGTACCAAGGCTGCACTGGTTCTGGTGCTCAATGATCTCCTGATGGTGAGAGATCAGAAAAGCTGTTCCATCTTGGTGCTCCTTGCTCTCTCTCTTCTGCCTTTGACACCATGGACCATGAGGTGCTGCCGAGCACCTGAGGTTCATCTGTGGCCTGACCAGTACAGTCATCAGGTGGTTTAAGTCCTTCCTCACTGGCAAAACTCAGAGGGTGGTGTCGGGGTTTTATTCCTTTGACCCTCTCTCTCTGCCATGTGGGGTCCCTCAGGAGCTCAGTGCTGTTCCCCATGTTGTTCATGGTGTACATGCTGCCCCTCAGAGACATTGAAAGATAGTATGGGCTGAGCTTTCACTGCTACGCTGTTGATACCCAGCTCTACCTGTCTTTTGCACCTGACCAGGATAGTGCACTCTCGGTATTTTATAACTGCCTCACTGAAATCCATAACTGGATGAATTCCAGCTGGCTGAAGTTGAACTCAGGAAAGACTGAGGTGATGGTTGTGGATCTGGGTCACCGGATAGGGGGGTCAGAGGCTGGTCAGCCTATGGGGCTTTCCTTGGGGGGCCTCCCAGCTCCTTGCCTCTGAACGGGTACAGGACCTAGGGGTGATGCTTGCTGATGGACTGACACTGTGATCTCAGGGGTCAGCAGTCTTCGAGTTGTCCTTTTACCACCTGAGGAACATCACTAGGATCAAGCACCTAGTTCCATCTGGTGACCTTCCCATGTTGATCCATGCTTTTGTGACCTTGCACCTTGATTATTGCAACTCCCCCCACTTAGGGCTATTAGGGTTGATATACACCACCTGCAGCTGGTGCAGAACGCAGCAGCCCAGTTGTTGATGAGGACACCCTGGAAGTGTCTTATCACACTGGTGCTGCGCAAACTGCACTGGCTGCCGATTCAGTGGCGGATCACCTTCAAAGTCAGATTACTACTTATAAAGCCCTAAACGGAATTGGCCCAGACTGCCCGAAAGAGCTTCCATCCCCCTATTGCCCTGAGCAATCACTCTGCTCAGCTGATGAGCGGCTGCTAGAGATTCCAAGGGTATCTTTAAAATCTTCAGGGGCCCATGCATTTATGTACATGACCCCAGCTCTTTGGAATTCTTTACCCCATCAGCTACAGGAGTGCATGATCATGGGGGGCTTTAAACAGGCAATAAAAACCTACTTGTGACACCAAGCCTATCCTGTTTGATTACATTGAACATTGAATTTTATTGATTGTTTGTTTTATATTGTTGTTTTATTTTATTCTGTTTTATTTATTTTATGTAAAGCACCTTGATAAATTTGAAAGGCGCTCAACAAATAAAGTTATTATTAATATTATTATTATTAAAATTCATAAGGATACAGGGCAGACAATATAATTGTATCTCCTCTGTCCAGATTGACTGCCTCCACCAATACAAACAGGACTTAACCAGATATTTCACAAGACCACCCTAGAAGCCAAGGACTAAGAGGCTTACAGATGACACAGACTCTCTGTGTCTGCAACAAGGAATTCCAGAGCAACATACTATGCCAATTTTGTGGGAGACAAATAACAAACCTAGGTATCTCTGCTCCAGCGTAAAAGCTTTACTAGGGAAAAATCAATCCAAAGCAATTACCCACTTCCTGCGTAGCAACACACTAATCAAAGAGAGCATGGACATTGCTGTCAATTAAAATCTCCACTTTAAAACCTCAGCATCCCTCTGCCCACCCTGTCACAGCCTCCTGCACATGCCACCTCCATTTCTGCCTGCCCCAACTCATTGGGTTTTCAGTGCTCCAGTGCCATCCTTAAGTTTCACTGACAATAACCAAGAGGAGGTGTATAAATTATTAAATTAATTTGATATAATTGAAACTACCAATGTTGATGACATTGCAGCAGTGCAACAGGCTTACCCTGTACTTATCATATAAACCTCTCCTTATGCACAGCATAATTCTCAGCATCCTGAAAATAAGCCATTGTAACTTTTCTGCTCATGGCAGGACTGCCTTCTGATCCAAAGAATTATTGGCCAATTTCTGTTCTCTCAGTTCTCAGCAACCCTCTAGAAAAATTGGTTCATAAACAGTTATTGGATCACATCCTCAAACACAGTTGTCTATATGAGGCCCAATCTGTTTCTAGACAAACAGCAATGGCTCTAGCCACAAATGGTTACCAGGGCACAGCCGGGGCACAACAGATGGTAGCTAGGGCACTTATATATTGTTACTATGGGGGAATCTCTGCACCATATGGGGCACCAACTGGGGCACTGCATTTTCTTACCAGGGCATGTGGTCTGGCGGGCCCTGGTATAGATCTGCCACTGTAGACAAACGACTTTACTGTCATTACCCTCTTAAAGCTCATGAATAATCTGTGTTAGCCACAGACAATGATTTCCACATGGGTGATACCTTTATTGATCTTACCAAGGCATCACTGCAGAATAGAAGGTACAGGGGAGATATAAGTCTGGCCTATAGGGCAACACAGGGTACAGATCGTTGGGAATGTATGGGACTGAGTAAGAGACATGTATTTAAGAATAGGGGTCATCAATATCAACTAAAAGGAGAGCATTACAATAAAAACCAGAGAGAGAGGGAATTGGTTTTCTCAGCATGTGGTGACACAATGGAATGCCTTGTCACCGCTTGTGGTGTCATGCAATAGTATGAACCGATTTAAGAAAACCTTGGATGAATATTGTAAGGACAGTTGTTTTCAATTTAACATATAGAGTGGTGCAGGTCTAGAATGGCTAATGCTGAATGACCACTCCTTATCCTATGAATCCTATGAATTTGACACTGTCGACCGTAATAGCTTATTTTTTAAGCAATGCTAGCTTGAGCTCTTACAAGATGCACTAGCTTGGTTCCAGACCTAGCTGAAAGACAGATGGCAACTAGTTAAAACAAACTGCAAAACCTCACCACCAAAACCTATGAACCTTAGTGTACCTTAAAGAGCTACCATACTGACTGGAATTAAAAGTAACCTTCAGAAGCAGTCAGCTATCACTTTTCATATCTGAAGAACTCTTTTCTCTCCTGTTTTGCAAATTATACAATTTTCTACTTGACAGCACTAGGTGTGTTGTGTGGAGTAGCATTCTTCCTATGGGCTGACATAGTTGGTTTTATTCCACCCTATAAATCATCAGCATTCTGACGTCACTGACTGTGATGTCACTAGTAACCAGGGAGAGCCAATCTTCTGCTTCTTGATTGGCAACTTGTGACACACATTATCAATCAGGCAGCAAGGATTGTGATCTAACAACAAGTGAGCTCACATGCTGATGATGTTGTGGGAAGAATATAACTAGATATAGTATGCCTGTTTCCAGGTAAAACACTGCTTTTCACATCTCACCCACTAATATTAGATAGAAAACAATCAGAGCACATAGCAAAAGAAAAACACTTCAGAAATATAAAGAAATAAGGGACTACTTTTATAAATGACCAACATTT
This sequence comes from Neoceratodus forsteri, assembly GCA_016271365.2. NCBI lineage: Eukaryota > Metazoa > Chordata > Ceratodontiformes > Ceratodontidae > Neoceratodus > Neoceratodus forsteri. The sequence continues at coordinate 425,155,128 of CM028132.1, read as the reverse complement.
TCTGGCTACTGTAGTTTGGTGCAACTAGCTCTTTAATGATCTGTCCTAGGACTGCTGCTCTTCAGTATACATGTAAATGGTCTACCCTCCATCTGCTCACCATCTGCAATAGCCTCAGCATCATAGCCCACCTTTATGCTCTTGATACTGTGATCTATGTCAAATTCAAGAGCCCAGCTGACTTCACCCCAGACTGTTTTCAATAACATACAGAAGTGGATGGATGGATGCAAATACACCATTCCTTAATAGTACTAAAATGAAAGTAATGGCATTAACTACAGATACTGATGTATTCTGAGCCCCTCTTTGAAACAGTCCAGCTTTCAAATAACTTGGCCTTAGGTTGGAACCTCAGCTGAACTTTACTGAGCACATTATTAGACCTGGAAGGGGTTCCTCCAGAAGCTTGAGGCTCTATGGGTGCAATACAAAACTGCCTCACTGCATAAGCAAGGCACTTAATTTTATGACTGTCCTTCCTCTCTGTATTAAAAATGGCAGTAAGGTTTCCATATTTGCATCCTCTGACTTACTGTGTAATGTAGCACTGGTATACAACAATATGTGCAGATTTGTTCAGGTGTGTGATGAAAGAATCTATCACTGCCTGATATACAGTAATGTGCTGAAGAAAAAAGTAATCCATGGGAAATGGTAACTCCTTCCAGAAGATTGCTTCCCCCAGGTGCCAAATGTACTCAAGTAAAAAAGTAGTTGGGGTTGCAGTTCACACTTATAATGAAGTCACAGCTTCAATATTCCTTTAATTTTCAATTCTTTATTCACCCTGACATTTTGATCATTAATAGTGGACTTTTTCAAAGGGTGTTTTTGTTTCTGTAAATTAATTATATGAGAACATACGTTATTATTCATTCAAACGTTAGTGCTTACTATTACAATCGTTTTTTTTTATTTAATCAGTTAAATCAATTTAATATCACCACAATAATCTTTCTTATAACTCCTGCATTCATATTCCAGCAGTACACAACTTCATTGTTCCCTAAAAAACATTGAACTGATTCTGGACAAGGAACTTCAAGAGGAAAGGGAAGGTAAAATGCATACCAAAATGGCAGAGGCACTACTTTCTGGGCAGCATTTAAACACAAAGTTATTTTGTGGCATTCTTAGAAGACAGGCGGCATGTTTTACAGTGACTCCATCTACATGGGACAAGGCAATGAGCACAATGTAACATTTAGAAAACCAGACAATTGAGTTTTACTGTGTCTTTTAGATATATCAATACAAGGCGTAAGCACGAAGAACAGAATGATTAAATACTTAGGCAGCAACAGAATGTTACAAAGGTATGCACCTTCCAGTGATGGGGATTCAGGCTTTTTAAAGCAGATTAAACATTAATAATGAGTATGAGAAAATGGTGGTTGTATATTTGAAAACATTTGCAAAAGGATTTACACAATAGCACCAGAGAAAAAGATTTACAATAATTATTTCAATGTTTTTTTTTAGGGAATAATGAAGTTGTGTGCTGCTGGAATATGAAAGCAGGAGTTATAAGAAAGACTATTGCGGTAATATTGAATTGAGTTAACTGATTAAATACAAAGAAAATATATTTTATTAGTATGCATTAAAGTTTGAATGAATAACATATGTTCTTGTATAATTCATTTACAGAAACATATAACCCTTTGAAAAGCTCAATATTAATGAGCAAAACAACAGGGTGAATAAAGAATTGAAAATCAAAGAGATGTTGACGCTGTGACTTTATTAAAATTGTGAACTGCAACTCCAACTACCTTTTTTACCTGATATACAGTAATCTAGGACTTTTACCTCCAGACTACAGAAGAGAACATTAATTACTTACCTTGATACACAAGTGTGTGTTTGGACTGTATCCTGTCTACCTACAGTATGCAAGCTGCTACCAAGCCCACCTAGCCATGCACACTCCATTCTTAGGCTAAGGATCACCTTCACTTATCACATACTCACAAGTCTATTGGCAAAAAGACCTTTTCCTTTTATGCTCCGTCTACTTTGTACTCCCATACTGAAGACCAGCGCTACTACCTAAGGTTTAAAGCAAGTCTTGTGTGCTTGTTTTCCTGTCTTCTGCCACTGCCAGAACCCCAAGCCTGTACAGCCCAAATTTATAGATGGCACACTTTAAACTCCTGCCCTCCATATTCCTTTGTATATATCATCTGCACATTATTGCATAATTGGGTTAGTGTATATATGTTATGCCCTGTTCACATTATTAGTCTCAAAATGTTAGGAAATATCTTGCTTCTGTAACAGTCCCCCTGGCACCCACGTGATAAATAGGTGCTGTGCCAAAATGTAGATTTACTGGTATGTCAAATTCTAATAACTAAATAAATAAAAAGAAAACAATAATTGTATTGTATCAGAACTAATAACAGCAATGCAGTGAAAGTTCTTGTTTTCTTGGGAATGATGTGCAGAAGAGCTTTGATATGGCTCAAATGCATATGAATGAAAATATAACCTTTAACCTAGAATTAGATGTCTCGTCCAGTCACTACAGCTACTTCATATAATGGACTAGGATCTCTGTTAACTCAGGTTGAAGATGGTCATGAATATAAGCATTAATTTACTGTACATCCAGGATGCTATAAAAATAATGTAAATATTCTGTTGTTTAATGTCAATGAACCCCTTGTCTGTGCTTATACCCTCATAAAAACTGTCAACAAAACAAATTGTCAAGAAAATTCTCTCTTAGAAAGGCCAACAATCACTCATTAAATTATTGTCTACTCAAAGAAATGGCCCCCATGAAAGCTCTCTGTTGTACACCCCAGTGTACTGTTTTTCAGTTTTAAAAAAAGATCTAGGTACTGATAATTTGTCAGCTTGGATTTTCAATGTGGGAAGCGAACCATGCAAATCATGAAATGCCTGTGATTTTTTTATGAGCCTACACTCACCCCAGTTTGTATTGTACCTGAGCTCTTTCCAGATAGTTTGATAAGTTCTAGTCAACATAACCTTCCACTACAAAAATACGCCAATTTACCCTTCATTTTATTTTAAACTAATTTTGCCATATTAGTGAAATCAGAGTACGCTCATTGAGGGAATTCTGAATGCAGTTTATTTATTTAATGACTCTGGTGCTGTGATAATAGCATCTTCAAGGTACACTGGAACTCAATAGAATTAAATACTGCTACAGATTTAGATACCTGGTGGCTTCTCAACGTGGAAAAGTGGTAGCTTTTCTCTTTACTTCACTGTATGCTGTAACTTGATTTACCTCTGGGAAACCCTTCTCACAATTAGGAATTCTGTATAGCAAGTTAGCCATCAGTCTGGATTTATAGTTATGCTACATTTTGGGTCTGTGTACCACTTTCTGCAATTGTATGTCCTTTGGGGAATGTCATTTTAAGCATGTTGCTCACTGTTTATAATACCCTATACCAACCAACCAACTGGAACTACATTGGGTCTGCACTATTTCTACACCTGAGGTACTCAAAATTGTGTGAGAGGGAACTCCCAGTATAGTTAAAAACTAAGATTTGGTAACCAGACAGGAAAGGGTATCCCCACACTGCTGAATGAGAGAAGAACCCAGGAGCTACTTATAAACATCCGAAGGTGGTGTGAGGTAGTGATGTCTTGCTCCTGGGTCTAGTTGGGAAGCATGCCTGCCATACAAGAGAATTAAAAAAGGAATGAAAATATGCATGCAAATTGATCAACTGTAACAGCATTCCAAGCTCTGTACAGAAAACTGTTACGGGGGGATATCACATAATGCGCTTGGCTCACTAGCTGCTCTTCCCACAGGCTCCTACTTTACCTCCTCAGTAATCCATCTTAATCGAGATTTAATTGAGTAAAACTGCCTTATAAAAAGCTAAACCAATCTCTATTCTGCCTATCCATGAGGATTCTACTTTTTTTTGCATCGTAATCGGCCCATCTTAGGAGGCAGAGATGAGATCGGCCTTGCCGGACACACCCGGTCTCACCTGAGAAGCAGGCCAAGAAAGTTAAACCACATCAACAATCTCCTTCTAAGCAGTCTAGCACCTTACATCCACTGGTGCCACTCACAGAAGAGAGATTTTTTCAGGAGTTGATGCCTTTTAAAGAAATTCTGCAAGATATTGCCTCAGATCTCAAAAATGAAAGGAGTGAGCTGGGGGACCTAAAAACTCGGATCTCGGATGCTGACGCACACACTTGCTATCTGAACCAGAAATACTCAAGTTAAAACAGCAAATTACCAAACTGCAGCTGAAAACTGAAGGCCTGTAGGGGCAAAGCTGAAGGAACAACATTCTGATTTTCGGCTTGCCAGAAGGCGAAGAGGGGCTCCTTCACAATTTCTTTAGTTCAAAAGCTGCTAGTTAAAGTTGTTGGCCCATCTCCACATAACCCTACCTATCTGATCGAAATGAGCTCACCAGTCCCTGAGACCCAGACCACCAGATACTGCTCTTCCCAGACCGGTAAATATCAGGCTGCTAAATTATCTTGAAAAACAGCATATTCTGTCCAAAATTCGGGAAATACAAGCAATACATTGGGAGGATAAAAAACTGTGCATCACACAAGACCTGCCTCTGGAAACCCGACAGAAAAGAACCACTTTCCATAACATTGTGTGCAAGCTAATTGCAGCCAGTATCAAATTTCACATGGCATACCCAGCTCATCTATGGTCTTGGTGGATGGTACCTGGCTATCTTTTGACTCAACTCCTCAAGCTTAAGTGGAGCTCAGCATGAAGATGTTCTCCCTTTTCAAACCCCCCTGAAGCTTCTCTTTTAAACTTGGTTCTACTGTTTTAGCATCTTTTGGACAGACTTTGGTGCCTACAGTGATTATTGCCCTAAAATCCATCGACTAATGGTTGTGACTGTGCTCCTGCCAGCTTGGATGTGGTGGTGGGTCCTTGTGTTGGCTTGAATCTGGACTAGTGTCTAGGCTGGTATGGCCTAGGGCACGGAGTTATAATGATGCCTGATTTTCAATGACCGAGCCTGTTTTTCTCCGAATATTGATCCCTCAGGGACTGTTTTTCTGTTACATCAGTCCATCTGTTTTTGAACCCCCACGGACTGATCCACCACCTGCCTGATTACGACATGGGGTCATAATGTCATATGGCAGAATATAGAGTGTGTCTTAATCTGGTGCTCGATTATACTTTATCTCTTTTTTGTTCTATGGGGCTCCACCCCACACTCCTGTTATGGGGGACTGTGCCCCAGACCCCCACTAAAGATTCTAACTCCAGAGGGGTCCAACATGGAGGTACACAGGTCAGGGTGGCTATAATGCCGTAGCTATTAGCGTCGACATTATGACCGGTATGCCTGATTACTGGGGGTTCTAGTTGTTATATTCTTCTGTTCTCAGTATGGTTGCTACATAGCCTTAATTTTATAGTGGTTTTATGCTACATTGGTCCCTGACCTGGAGTCAGCTCTAATTAGGAGGTCAGCTCATACAGATTTATGCTTTCCTTGTTTCCCTGCCATTCCCCGGACTAACCTCAATCACTTTCACCTTGGTATCCTCTGGTCTTTCTTGTTACCCTAATAACCGGGCTGTTTGGATTTTTATGGCAGTTCTCTGACTCTGCTCGCTGTGCTTTATCTCAGCCTGAGGGACCTAGATGAGCGACACTTAAAGTTTCATCATGGATACAGGTGGGAACTACCTTGCCTTTAAAGCTGGGATTTTGTCATAACCTGTTGAACTTAGTTGTTCTAATTGTTTTTTTATATAACTGGATTGCTGGGGTGGGGGGAGGGATGTAGCAGTTGAATGATGGTCAGCCTCACGTACTGGACTGTTGGGGGTGTACCCTTGATGCCCCCTGGATTGTGGTATTCTATCTTATTTTGACTTTATTTACACCTTGGGTCCTGATGGGTCGTTCTCTCGTTGGGTGGACTTTGTTGGATCAAATTCAGTTTTGATGCCTGATGAATGGCACAATGGGGATTCATCATATGCATTTGGGTATCAATGGTCGGAGGGGGTAGCCAGGGTCAAAAGGGGTCTGCTCACCACCGATCACTTCATTATATGTTATGGGGACTTGACAGATGGTATGGGAGTCTTGTACATAGGTTTATTGGAGATGGGGGTTGGGATCTCAGAATCATGATTGCTCAGCAAGTTTTATAGCTGTTCAGGGAATTGTTTTTTTATGACTGTCAAGTTAGAACAGTACTACATTTAAGGCATTTTGGAATATGACTGTTGCCTGTTTGGAGCAATTGGGTTCTAGAGGATTGGGGGAAAGGCTGGGGGGAGGGTGCGAGGTGCATATTGAGAGTACCACTTATCTGGCGTTTATTCTGCTATACTACGACAATGGTCAGTGTTATAACCAAATTTATCACCTGGAATGTTAGAGGTGCTTGTAGAATCTCTAAAGATACCAAATTCTTAAACATATTTCGCTCTTGCATGCCAACATATCATTTCATTCAGAAGACTCACTTACTCCCCTGGAAGCCAATGGTTTTTGAAGGCAAGAAATTGGCCAGAGTCTTTGCCTCTGGAGCATCGATTGCCAGTAGGGGAGCTGCCATTCTGGTGAATCACTCTGTACCCTTCCAAGTGAGCCAGACTATTGTGGATCCACAGGGAAGATACATTCTGGTAAAATGGAAGATTGGTAGTACAGAGTTAGTACTAGGAAGCATTTATGGTCCAGTGGGCAGTGACCTGCTTTCTTCCAGGAATTACTTGATAAATTGACCCCATACATGTCATTCCCAATGATTTTGGGAGGAGACTGGAATCTCCCACCCACTCAAGACCTAGACCAGTCTAACTGTCCCTCAGACCTCTGTCAGCAGCTCAAAGAGCATTACAGGAGTTTCTATATTCCTTGGGCTTATGTGACCCATGGAAGTACTGAACCCTTTATCTCGTACCATTCTTTCTATTCCATAGTTCATCGTTCTTCTTCGAACAAGATTATGTCTTGATTAGCTGCTCTCTTCTGCATGGTCTCTGCAATGCAGGGGTGGATCCTATTGTCCTAATGGATCATGCAGTGGCTTGGGTCTCACTGGTATTAGATGCCAGCTTTCAAAGAGATACATCTTGGTGGCTGAATACCAAGCTCCTCAAAGATGACTCAGTAACCTCCAGAATTCCTCTCTTATTCAAATAATCATGGCCTCCAATCTCAACTCCATTCTAGAGTGGATCAAGAATAGTGTGCTCTGAAGTGTTTTTAAGAGGGGAATTCTTGTAAAACTTCTGTAATGTGCTTGACATGGGAGGCAGAAACTCTATCTTTACTAGCCCAGATCTGTACCTTGGACACAGTCTCTCTCACCTCCTCCCCTCCTGACTCCTTGCAAACCCTGCTTTCCTTGAGGAACAAATACTCCTCTCTTTTACAGGATAAAGCAGAATTTGCAATATTAAGGACTCAGGTGAACTACATAGAACATGTGGAAAAAGCAGATCATTTGTTGGCCCTCCACCTTAGGAAACTAGAGGTTTCAAGAAATATACCTGTGATCAGTGCCCCTGATGGTTCAATTAAAACCCACCTCAGGGAAATTGTGAATATTTTTGAACAGTTCTACTCTTCTCTTTACAGTCAGCACTCTTCTCCCCCATCTAAAGAGGACTTATTAACTTATATAAGCTACTCGACACTACTATGTCTCCCAGCCCCACACCTAGCTCTCTTATCTGTCCCTCTTTCTCTACAGGAAGTGGAATCTGCTATTGACACCCTTGCACTGGAAAAGGCTCCTGGCCCTGATGGCCTTCCATCGAATGTCTACAAACTGTTCGTCAGAGACCTGTCTCCTATCCTCCTTCACCTCTACCATTACATGCTCTCTGGAGAGGCCCTGGATCCCGCTTTACTGAAAGCCTCCATCATTCTTCTCCTCAAACCAGCCAGATCTCCTCACTGCCCATCAAGCTACTGACCTATCTCACTGTTAAATTGTGATATTAAAATCCTCACAAAAATACTTGCCACTCGAATAGAGAAGGTCTGGTCTTGTCTCCTCAGTCCAGAACAAGTAGGGTTTGTCTCAGGAAGATCCTCTTCAGATCACATACATAAACTCTCTCATATTCTTCAGGCAGCAAAATCTTCCTCCTTGTCGATGGCATTAATCTCTCTTGACGCAGAGAAAGTCTTTGACATGGTGGATTTGTTTTTTTTTTGTGGTCGACCTTGCAAAAAATAGGTTTCCCCCTCAGACTTTATTCAGTGGATCCAGACCCTATACACCTCTCCATCTGCTAGAATTCATTGTAATGGAGTTCATTCATCTCTCTTTTCCCTCCATACTGGTACACGCCAGGGATGCCCGCTTTCTCCCTTCCACTTTAACATATGTCTACAACCCTTAATTAGGCGTCTAAAATCTTCTCCTAATGTCACTGTTGTCCCCTTAGGTAATCTAGCCCCGCAGCTCTTGGTCTATGCAGATGATATCCTCCTGCGTCCCTCAAATCCGGCTTCTTCTTTATCAATGGCTCTGGGAAACATTGATACCTTTGGAAAGTACTTGAATTATAAAACTTAATCTAAATAAGATGGAAATCCATCTCCTTAATCATCTAACACATAGCCAAGCTTTCACTAAATTTGGTATGAGGTGGTCCCCCGATTCATTAAATATTTGGAGATTTTTATTACTTCTGACCCTTCTCTATCATGCAAGCTTAACCTGGAAGACCTGTGGAGTACTATCCAGCAAGATTTATCATGCTAGAAAAGTCTTCCGCTTTCACTGTGGGGCAGGATTAACATTATTAAGATGAATGTTCTTCCTAGGCTCTTCTGTCCTCTCAATATGCTTAACACTTGGCTACCTTATCCTTTTTAAGCATATTCCTCTGATAATACCTCATTTATTTGGCTAGATAAAGCTGCTAGAAGAGCCTATCTTAAATTAAGCCTGCCTAAGGAGTCAGGGGCTATGTCTGCCAACTTCTTGCTCTATTATTGGTCTAGCCACCTTTACAAATGTGAAATGGTTGTCATACCTAGCTTCTACTACAACAGGATTATATTCCTATTTGGCTGCAAATTGAATTCAATCTATTCTCTACACACAAACTATCCCCTGCTATAATTCTCTTTTCTCCGGTGAAGCTATACCAAAACCTCTGTACTCTTCCCAATTGGGGTCTCACTCAGAGTCTTTTCACAAGTGTGTGGACATCTTTTTTTTAAACATCTCTTTATTCATCTTTTAATAAAATACAAGACAAACATACAACAAAACCTGAAACCCAGGCACACAGCCCGAAAACTGACTGTGTAAACTATGTACACTACAACTATGTACATGCACAGAATGATGTCCCCCACACCAATTCTAGCTCAATGTCCAACAAAACCCTATATAAAGAAACAACATCATGAGGGCCGGTTACAAGTCAGACCTTTTCCCCTTAATCCTGATACAACTACCAGTGGCCTGTCAAGCGTTCCTTGACCCCATTTTATAATAGGTTGATTCTTCCTCGGGGGTGACACCTCTCTGTGCCCCCTGGAAAGAGAGAGAGTCCCCATCCCCCCATCTTTGTAGAGGACCCAATATTCTTATTACTACCATAGTCCCCAAGACCCTACCAGTCCGCCTTCAGATATTACATAGTTCTCAAACCCCATTAGCATCTCTATATTCTCATTCTAGTCCAATTTTGAGCTAATCACAGCCTGACAGACAGATCCGAGTACAGCCAAATGGCCCCTACTGTGAGTAAATTGCCTCCAGTACCGCCCATCTTTTAGCATATAACCCTTTCCTCCCCTCTAAATATAGGTGTCTCTTTATCCTAGATAGGGCTCCAATAAGATCTCCCACCCAATGTTTATACTCATAAAGCTGGTCATCTTTCCAGTGTTGGACCACATACGGTTTAATTACAATTGCCATCAGAGATACATGATATTTAGGTGTAGCTCCATCAATTTGTGAAAAACCCCCTAAAACACATATCTCCGGTGTTATGAACTCTGAGTACAAGTGTGTGGACATCTTAAGATGATTCCAGTCAGAGACTTCTTTCAACCAATCTTTTTCAATTTAAATATCAAAATAGGAGGACTCTCACTTTCCCGAATCTAGCTCCCGATGTCCCTGGAATTCAAAGTTTCAGATTTTTACTTTCATACCTCTATTTTGTATTCTCAAGAGACTCTGGCTAAACTTGGGTTACCGCTAACTTATATTTTTAAGTTTATCAACTTCAGCATCTTTTGGTCAAAATGTTTGGGCCATAGTCACTATCTTCTCTTTTGGAGACTTATTGCAGCAGAATAAGTGGTCCAGTCTGCAGGCTGCCGCAGTCTCTTTGTTGTATAGTCATCTGCTCACAAGCCCCAATCTCCATCTACATTGGACTCCGGGTGTGGGGCCTTTTTCCAATCTAGAAATTAACTGGGCTCAACTCTGGAAGGACTTATATGTCTATATCTCCCAGGACAGGTATAGGCTCACCCAGTACTGTATTTTAAATAACATGTACTACTCTCCAATCAAACTAGCTAAACTGGGGTGCCTTCCCTCGACTACATGCTCCAGTTGTGTAAGGAAGATGGCTCCCACCTGCATATATTTTGGTCTTGTGAGACGGTATCCCCCTGTGGAAACAAATTGAAATTAAGCTAGACCCACTCTTAGGCCTACAAGGCCTTTTGTGCCCTGCTATCTGCATCACTGGGGACTTCTGTCAAATCCCAGTAAAAGAGAGAAGATACCATATGGCTCTTATCTCCGTTGCAGTTAAAAAAACTTAGGCTTAGACATTGATGGATCAGGCTCCCATTTCCTATTGGAATGGCTGCATGGGATATCCTTTGCCCTCCATGCAGAACAGCTAATTGCCAGTGTTGGCCATTTGTAAACCCCTATTTACTAAAAAAGTAGAAATTGTATGCCCTTTACTTGTCTTGATCCCCTTGTGTAAAGCTTTCCCAGGCACTTCACAATCTCTGATGAACAATACCTAATCGGTGGTAAACTTACCCAACACAGCCGTAGGCACCTTTATGGAGAACTTGCAACTCACTTGGAGAGGGTGAGGGGGACTAGGGGGCAGGGGGAAGGTGGGGTGGTGGGGGGGGTTATTTTTTCCTGTTCATTGCCTCTGTCTAATTGTGCATTGTCACATTACTTACTGTGTTATTGTTGTAATTGTTGTAATCTTAATAAAGTTTCTTTACTTTAAAAAAAGAAAACTATTACAGGAATACATTTTCTTCACAAAGCAATTCATTTAATTTTCATATGCTTTTAACAGTCAACTACTCTGCAGAGCAAACCCACCACTTTTAGAGGCCATCCCTTAATATGGAGGGCTTCTGTTCCACATGACTGTATAACAGAATCTCCTAGCAGTGTGCATTGGAGCCCATCAGTTTAGGTTTTAGTGTTTCAGACTGTAGACTGACATGTGTGGATCTTGAGTTTTTAAACCTAGGCATCAGCAACTCAGTATACTGTACCTCATAGCAGAATTAGTACTGTATGTCTGGGCAGAAAAGGCAGATCACGCAGCCTCAGGTTCTTTCAAGCAGTTTCCACCACTGATGGATTTCTCTTGATAAACCAAAGGGTAGAACTTCAAAAGGATCAGTCCATGGTCAAACCACCACTATTCCCAATCAATCCAAACTAATAGATCATTTATTGCATAGTTCAACTATGTCTTAATTTTGTGTCCATATAATTCACAATTGTGACAAAGAAGGACACAAATTACTTTTTTATTTATTTTTATTGCAGTTTTACCACTTATATTGTCAAAAAACAAACTGTGCTCTCTGAGCAATAAAGAATGCAATGTGGGCTGACCGGTGGCATCGAAGGTTGGCGCTGGCTGCCACACCTCGCACCATGTTGACTGACCCATGTCCGGAGTGAGCTTGGGTCGCTGGGTGTCAGCAAGGAGGAAAGGTTGGACATTCCACAGACAGCTCACCTTCTCCTGGGGAGGGAGGATATAGGGGTCCAGCAACACTGTGTGTCCCAGTGGCTGTTGGGTGGTACTGAGCCAGCAATCTTCCATAAAATTGGGGAGGTGGACTGCGTGCGGACGTTGGCAGGAATAGGCACATGGTGTGCGCAGTTACCAGGATGTCACTGCATGTCCGTGCTCACTGTGGGAGGTTAGGGCCAGCCACTACAGAATAAGGAAAAACCCTGAGCCTTGGGAGGTGACGATGCCCCATGGCTCCATGCCTACCATCAGACTCTGCCCACTAGGGTCCTGATCCTCTGAGCCACCGTCAAGTCTACAGCAATTGGATTTCAAGGAGTGCTACAGTAGTGAGCAGCCCCACCCTGGGGGTGCAAGCCAGGGTGTGACTGCCAGGTGGGTGTGGGTGGAGCTCGGTGGGGGACCCAGTGGGTGGGTTCAGGTCAGGCAGGAGAAGCCGAGGGGACATCTGAGAGAGATCCCCAGACTCGGCGTTAGGAGGGAAAAAGAGTAAAAAAAAACAAAAAGAATGAGATGTCAGGCTAGATTGCCAAAAACATAAATTGTATTTCTGGAAAAATTAAAGAACAGCTAGCCCAGGTGCTTTGACCACACACTGATCTTAGTCAGGGGGCATCCAAATCATCCAAATATGCAGCAATATTAAATACAGGAAAAGGCAACACTTCACATCATGACTATGAATAAATTAATACAGAAACAACATAGAAACATATAATTTGATGGCAGAAAAAGAGCTCCAGCTCCACCTAATCTGCCAATTTTTCCCCTGCCTATACTGTCACTGCAGACCCTACTTGATCTCTGACTCCTCCCCTCCTTGCTTCCCACTAAAATTCCCTTGTATGTATCCCATGCATTCTTGAATCCCACCACAGTTTTTACCCCCATCACCTCTGCTGGAAGACCGTACTAGGCAGCCACCACTCTTTCTGTGATGAAGTACTTCCTCACATCTCTCTTAAATTAACCACGTTCCAACTTCATTGCATATCCTCTTGTTTTCCTTAAAGCAAATAACCCTGTGTACACAGTCTCTCCACTGGCAAATCATACAAATGATTCAATTTGCTTTATGCTTCAAATGGCTACTCACTTATTGTCCTTCAAAGGGGAGTGGGGGTCTGTTAATGTTCAGTTCAGAGCTCTGATGTGAAACATCAGCCCAGCAACCAAACATCGTGGTGGATGACCCATCGATTTGGTTCCTCTTGTAAAATGTAACTAGCTGAGCTGGCTCCTTTTTAAAATAATGTGCCTGTCTAATTGACTTATGTACAATATGGTGCAGTCTCATAGAAACATAGAAACATAGAATTTGACGGCAGATAAGGACCTGGCCCACCTAGTCTGCCCATTTCCTTACCTAGTGGATAAGCTGCAGATCCTAGTTAACCAGCAGCCTACTTCTTCTACCCCCAGCCCTAAATTGCCTTATGACTGTCCCATGCATGCTTGAATTCCACCACTGTTTTGACTCACAACCTCCTCGGAAGGCTGTTTCATGCATCCACAACCCTCTCTGTGAAAAATACTTCCATAAATTACCTCTGAGCCACCCCATCTTCAAATTGTGCCCCTTGTTCTTGCACACCTCTTTTTTGAAAGATGCTACCCTCTTGGACTTTGTTGATTCCCTTGGGGTACTTGAAAGTTTCTATCATGTCCCCTTCTCCCTCCTTTCCTCAAGGCTATACATATTAAGCTCCTTAAGTCTCTCTTCATATGTCTTCTGGTGCAGACCCTGCACCATTTTAGTTGCCCTCCTCTGGACAGCTTCCATCTTGTCTATGTCTTTGCAGAGATTGGGTCTCCAGAACTGCACGCAGTACTCCAGATGGGGTCTCACCAGCTGTCTGTACAGAGGGATAATAACTTCCTGTTTTCTACTGGTGATGCCTCTCCCTATGCATCCCAGTATCCCCCCAGCCCTCCTTGCTGCCTTCTCACATTGCTTGCCCACTGTTAGGTTATCTGATATGACTACCCCCAGGTCCCTTTCCATTTTTGTTGTTGTTAGTATCTCACCCCTCCATTGTGTACTCTTCCCCTGGGAATTTGTTTCCCAGGTGCATTACCTTCCACTTCTTAGCATTGAATCTAAGCTGCCATACGTTTGACCATTCCTCTAACCTTGCCAAGTCCCTTCTCATCCTTACCACCCCACCTTGTGCATCAACTCTGTTATAGATCTTTGTGTCATCTGCAAAGAGACATACTTTTCCTTCAGTCCCTCTGCAATGTAAACATAAAGGCATTGAAGAGGACGATCTAATACTGAACCCTGCGGTACTCCACTAGTAATCCCCCTTTCTTCAGAGTGGACTCCATTTACTATTACTCTCTGTGTCCTATTCTCCAGCCAATTCTTTACCCAGGCTGTCATCTTGGGACCCACTCCCAGGCTGGCTAACTAGTATGTTAATCTTTTGTGTGGGACTGTGTCAAATGCCTTGCTAAAGTCTAGGTAGGCCATGTCCACAGCCCCTCCCTGATCTACTTCTTTGGTCACCCAGTCAAAGAAATCTATCAGGTTTGTCTGGTATGACCTTTCCACTGTGAATCCATGCTGCCTTGGGTTCTGTGCCCCTCTGGCCTCTAGATACTCGACAATTCTTTCCTTCAGAAGTGATTCTATCATTTTCCCTACCACTGAGGTTAAACTAACAGGTCTGTAATTTCCTGCTTCTGCCTTGCTCCTACTTTTGTGAAGGGGAATCACATCTGCCCTCCTCCAGTCCTTGGGTACCACCCCATCCTCCCATGATTTGTTAAAGAGGGTAGTCAGTGGTGTCACTAGTTCTACCCTTAGTTCTTTTAGAATTCTGGGATGAATCCCATCAGGCCCCATTGCTTTGTCCACCTTCAGTTTTAAGAGTTCTTTCAGAACCCTTTCTTCTGTAAATGGGCTGGTATCTTCTAGGACTTCTAGGAAAACAAACTGAACTTACAAGCTCAAATGGGCAGACTGGGTGGGCCATAGGCCCTTATCTGCCGACACTGTCTATGTATCTATGTATCAACTTCTGTATCCAGAGTGTTTCTACTGTTTGTTTTAGGTACCTCCCCTTCTTCCTTTGAAATACTGAGCAAAAATATTTGTTTAGTATCTCTGCTTTTCACTGTCACCCTCTGCCCACCCTCCCTCCCTTTATTAAGCCTCACTATCCCTCCTTTGGTCTTCCTTCGTTCCTGATGTACCGATAAAGGTTTTATCCCCTTCTTAACTGAGTTGGCTATCTTTTCCTCGGTTTGTGCCTTTGCTGTTCTGACTGCCTTCTCAGCTTCCTTTGCTTTAACTGAGTACAGTTCTCTGTCCTGCTCCTTCTGTGATTCCTTGTACTTCCTGAATGCTTTTCTCTTGAACCTTCACTGCCACTTCCTTTGAGAACCATAGTGGTTTCTTACATCGTTTAATTTTATTTATTTGCTTCACACAAAGGCTTGTTACCTCTGTGATGGCAGTTTTTATTATTCTCCATTGTTCTTCCACCCCTCCTTCCTGCCCATTTGCTAGTGCATTCCTTAAGCACTCACCCATTTTGGCAAAGTCAGCCCTCCAAAAGTCCAGTACTTTTGCCTTTGTATGGCTTGACTCTATTGCTGTGTTTATTGTGAACCATACTGTTCGATGGTCACTAGTTACCAGATGTACCACTCTACATCTGCGATCCTGTCTTCATCTCCATTTGAGAGAACCAGGTCTAAGATTGCTCCCTCTCGAGTGGGCTCCAATACTAGTTGTCTAAGGCATGCCCCCTGTAAGGCATCTAGAATAACCCCACTCTTCAAAGTGGCTGCTGCAACTGCACTCCAGCTAACATCTGGCATATTCAGATCACCCATCAGCAATATCTCCCCTTTTTCTGCCATTCTAAGTATGCTTTCTATCATTTCCTTGTCCATTTCCTCCCCTGAGAAGAAGTCTGCATCTAACCCTGTGCGGATTGTGGTGCCATTGCTGGTCTCCAAATTTACCCTGAGTGCTTCTTCTCCTCCCTGTTTTCCCTTTTGTTCTGTTGCTTTGATTCCTTCCCTTATGTAAAGAGCTACTCCTCCTCCTCTTTTACCCTCCCTGTCCCTCCTGTAGATAGTGTATCCTGGTATGTTTATGTCCCAGTCATGGTTTTGTGTGTACCATGTTTCTGTGACTGCCACGATATCCAGATGTTCCTCCTCCATCAAGGCCACTAATTCAGGAAGCTTGTTACTCAGACTACGGGCATTGGTACTCATTGCTCTCCATTTTTTTTTATGGCTTTACCTTCTTTTGCAGCATCCCCCACTGACCTTTCTACCTCGGTCTTTTTCTCATTTAGTACCCTGTTTTGTAGGGAGAGGCTGGGATTTCCTGCAGCTTATCAGTGCCTCCCCCCTTGACTAGTTTAAAAGCTTGCCAATGAAGCATTTAAACAGATTGCTCAAAAGACTGGTTCCCTTCCTGGACAGATGCAGACCATTCTGCCAGTATAGACTGGTGTCCCTCCAGGTGGAACCCCAGTCCCCAATGAAGCCAAATCCTGTGCTCCCACCATTTTTCAACCATTCATTAAACTGCATGGTGCAAAGTACCCTCGCCTCCTCATGCCATTGACAAGCAGCACCTCAGAAGGATATTGTGTGTGCTACTTGTCTTAGGCCCCTCCCAATTCTACAAAGTCCTTCTGCACTGCTCTAATCTGCATGATGAGCTAAGTCATTTTGTCCCTAAGCGGACAATGACGTCCAGCTCAGACTCCTGCAGCTGTTCTCGTGATCCTGAGGATGCGCTTCCAGTCCCTCCAAGCCATGGCACCAGGCAGTCACCTTACTTCAGTTTTCCCTGCTCCCCCCAGTTCTATCACCCTAATAATTGAGTCCCCCAGCAGGAGCTGCTTCCTTTCCTTGTGGTATCTTCTGCCTCCTTCCTGTGGGCCTCCCTTGTGACAGTTGTCCTCAGCCTCCTTAGTCTCCTCTGTGGGTGCTTCCAGGGGAGCTACGCCCCCAGAATGGTGTATGGATTGTGGGTGGAACAACTGACTGGGTGTGCCTCTGTTCACCATCCTCACCCTCCCTGAGCCCACTGTGGTCCAACTGCTGTGCTTTCTTGCAACCTCTGAGGTAGTGGTGGTGGCTCTGGTGCTCTCTGGATGGGGGAGGTTCCCTTCCTACCATCCAGTGTGGCCTGGGGGAAGGTTCCCTTACTACTGTCCAGTGTTGCCTGAAGACGGGCAACTTCCTCCCTCAGGGCAGAGAGTTGTCTGCAAATAGGGCAGCATCTTAGCCTCCAGAAAGACTCCCGGAAAACTGCTGCCCCACAGCCATTACATTGCACTACTCCCCACATGTTTATCTACTTTTTTTTTTGTGTGTGTGTTTTGTGTGTGTGATTGGTTTGTTATATAGAAATATATATATTATACAATGTGTGTGCTTATATTGTCAGTGCAGTGTGCTAGAGAGGATATGACAGTGATATGCACCTTAGCGCTTGAGGAAATGATGTCAGAAACCCAGGTATAAAGGAACTATTTCAGGGATGGGTGGGGTGACTGGTGGAAGGGTTGGGCCTAAACTGTGCCCTCACAAAACAATCAGCTCTGACCCACCGCTGCAATGAGTGCCTTCCTGTCAGCAAGATGCCCTACACAACAATTTGACAGAGAAAATACCCTGCTAATCAAACAGAGAAAATCCAGACATCCAAGTCAGACACAGGTAAACCTCCCCAGCCCCAAAACAGCCTGGTGGTTTGTGCTCTGAAAGCAGTCAGCCCCAAAATATGTCAGCTGTGCTTTACACTCTTCCTGCACTGAAAATCTTAAGAATTGTAACAAACGTAAAGCTAGATCCACCTCCCTCTGTTGCTTGAAAGACTGTCTTTTCCTGACAATTCTAAGAACAAGCCAACGTGCTGGTGATTGGTGGGGAGCCCTCTAATGGAGACAGCCATACATCTCCTACAAATTAAGCAAAACCCAGAATTATCAGCTCAACCCTTGCTTATTCAGAAACTTTAAAGTGCTTTTCTCATTAGGTGTGCAACTGGTTATGGCACAAACCAGTTAAAGCAAAGAACCCGTTTCACCACCAATGGCAAATAATTCAAATAATTCAGTTTGCTTTCTGTCTCAAATAGCTACTCAATTAATTTCTCACAAAGGGAGTGGGGTCTCTTAATGTTCATTTCAGAGTTCTTATGTGAAACGCCAGCCCAGCCACCAAATATCACAGTGGACCACCCATCGGCTGGGTACGTATTCTGAAATATAACTGCCTGAGTTGACTGCTTGTTCTTGTGCATCTTTTCCCCTGAAAAATACTCCCCTCTTGTGCTTTATTAACCCCCATTAGGTATTTATAAATCTCTATCTTGTCCCCCTTCCTGCCTCTCTTTCAGGGTGTACATATTGAGGTCCTTCAGTCTCTCCTCATGGGGTTTCTGATGCAGCCCCTGCACCATTTTAGTTGCCCTCCTCTGGACAGCCTCCTCTCTGTCTATGTCCTTACTGAGATGTGGTCTCCAAAAATGGACACAGTACTATCTGTATAGTGGCAACACCACCACCTTCTTTCTGCTGTTAGTACCCCTCCTTATGCACTCCAGCACCCCACAAACCCTGCTTACTGCCTTGTTGCACTGTCTCATCATTTTGAGGTTATCAGATATGAGTACTCCCAGGTCCCTTTTGTGTTTGGTGACCATCACTACCGATTCTCCCATTTTGTACTCTGCCTCTGGGTTTCTGTGCCCTAAGTGCACAATTTTGTTTTTTTGCATTGAAACTAGGGGTGGGAGAACCTCAAAGGTTCTGAGGTTCTAAAGGTTCTGATAAACAAAAAGGTTCAGATCCTTATCGAACCTTATCCAAACCTTTTATAACTTTTATTGTTTTATGATAACTGTATGTTAAAAAATCATTTTAAATTGCTTTTAATTAACATGACTGTAGAAAAGACAAATAAACCACTGTTTAGTAGTAATAAACAGCATGATTAGTGAAATTAGATGAGAAGGAGTGAACGATGTGACTGTGGATGAGCCTTCTGGAAGTGACAGTGCTATAATATGTCCCAACTAGCACCGACCTCTAGCTAATGACGATGATGATGATTTTGTCTAAAGGCAGGCAAGTTCCAGAACTTTGACTAGCCCTTATAGCTTAGTAGTAAAAGCATCAGTGTGAACCATGAAACTCTGACAACCACCCACCACATACTGTCTGTGGGATTTTTTGCTAAAAGGCAGGCTACTCCCAGAGAATGTTCTCTAAGCAGTCTTTGTTTCTGACATTTAAGTAGTAATACTAATACTGTGTATAAGTTATTAACAATAGTGATTTCTATTTCTCAACAGGTACAGGGACCAGTGTGAATGTGTCTTAGTTAAGTAATGAAGATGAAGCCAGGAACACAAAAACAGCACCAGGCCACAGCAGAGGGCAGACAGTCAGACAGAACCAGTCAGCTAGCTACCACTTCAAGACTGCTACAACCCCCGCCTACTACAATCAGGAGAAAACCAGAAGTAGACTGCCAGCACTGATGGCACATTTACCAAAAAAGACTGCTTAGAAAAGAATGAGAAAGTGACTGTGATGACAAGAAAGTCCCAGACCAGATCTCTAGTTTGTAAATTGTATTTTCCTGAGTCTGATTTTTTAGAAGGGGGGTAGTGTGTTTAATTGTACTTTGTATAGTTTACTAGTTTTATTTCTCAGTCACGGGCACCACATGTGTTTTTTGTTTAGCAGCAAAAGCTCTCTCTCAGTGTGGAATGCAATGCGAAGCAACATAAAAGAAGAGCACTAGGCAGTCCGAAAGTAACAAATTTGCCACTCTTAGGTGGCAACCATAACATGAGGGGGCACAGTCCTAAGCTGGAGGATGGGAGGCTTAGGAGGGAGATCAGGAAGCACTTCTTCACAGAGAGGGTGGTGGACACTTGGAATGCGCTGCCAGAAGAGGTCACCTCATTGAAGACAGTGGGCAGCTTTAAGAGAGGCTGGGATAGGCATAGGGAGAAGGTAAGGTTCATGGGCAGGGAGGATGGGAGGAGTGGGGAGGAGGCAGGGACATTAGCTCAGGCTGTGGACCTCAATATGAGCAGACTTGATAGACCAAATGGCCTTCTTCTGCTGTCTTCCTTGTATGTTTGTATGTTCACTATTACCGGGGAAAAAAAGAGCTAGCAGCATTCATCAATGTGGTTATTTATGCACATTTAGGTGAATGATCTCCTTAGAATGAGAAAGTGACTGTGTGTGTGAGATCAGAGACATGCCTGCCACCAGTACAATGACGTGATGTACTGGCTACATCCCCACCCACCCTCAGGATGACGATGATGTAGTCCAAAAGGCAGGCAAGTCCCAGATCTCTATTTTTTTTAAACCAGTCTTCTGAGTCTGACTTTTTGTAGAAGAGGTCAGTGTGTTTGTATGTCACCAATTATGTTTAACATAGCATCGGCTGTAAGTATGGAACACAATGCAAAGCTATATGAAAGAAAAGCACCAGGCAGTCCAAAGTGATAACTTCACCACTGCTACTACCACTACTGTCGGTGGGGAGCTAGCAGCATATATCAATACAGTTATATAAGAACTAATAATTTTGGTTTATGTGCATTTAGGTAAATGATCGTGTCAGAATGAAAAGTGACTGTGTGTGAGATCAGGGACTTGTCTGCCAGAGTTGCAACTTGCTGCCAGTACAATGACGTGATGTTCCTCATCAGCAGGAGCACATGTGACTGTCTGATGGGCACCTGACATCTTACTTCTGTTGCTCCTTGACCCCATTTTCTGTGTGAACTATGCTGTTTCATTAATTGGTTTCCTCCCAAACCCCTCGCATTCCTGCACCCTAGCCACCCCATTTAGGTGCTCCTCTGTTGCCCTTGACCCCCTTTCTGAGTGAACTTTTTGGTTCTACATTAGACTCTTCCCCAAACCCTTGACTTTCTATGTACCAAACCACCCCATCAAGGCACTCCTACTTATCCTTCTTCTCCCTGTGTCATCTACCCACCTGTCCTTGGGATCTTGCCTTCCTCTATCACTTGCTGTTTCTATTGTTTCTTACTCCCGCCCTCCTTTCTAAAGACAAGGCCTTAGGTTCGAGTCTGCTTCTCATATACTAACCTGATCCCCCCTTGCCAAGATTGTCTGTAAGGAACTTTGTTTGATATTATGCTTTCAGTTTTTGTTTGCTGCCAATTAAAGCTGTTTACTATAATTATGCCTGGTGTATCTTTTGTTACTCATTGTATGTAACATTGCACTGTGTTTTCATGATGTGGAACCTTTGTAGAAGAGCTCTTGCTCAAAGGTTGTTTCTGAATAATCAAATAAATAAATAATAAATAAATCTACTGGATGCACCTCCACCCACCCCAAGGATGAAGATGATGCGGTCCAAAGGCAGGCAAATCCCAGATCTCTATTTTTTAAACCAGTCTCCTGAGTCTGACTTTTGTAGAAGAGTCAATGTATTTGTATGTCACCAACTATCTTTAGCATATCAACAGGTCTTGGAATGGAATGCAGTATGAAGCAATGTGAAAGAAGAGCACCAGGCAGTCCAGAGTGACCACTTCACCACTGCTACTACCACAACTATCAGGAGGAAAACAGAACTAGCAGCATGTACAGGTATCAATACCATTATATAAGAACTAATTATTCTTAGGTGACTTAGGTAAATCATCTCGTCAGAATGAAAAGTGACTGTGTGTGAGATCAGGGACTTGTCTGTCACAGTTGCTACCAGTACAATGATGTGATGCACTGGCTGCACCTCCCACCCACCCCCA
Organism: Neoceratodus forsteri; assembly: GCA_016271365.2. Classification (NCBI taxonomy): domain Eukaryota; kingdom Metazoa; phylum Chordata; order Ceratodontiformes; family Ceratodontidae; genus Neoceratodus; species Neoceratodus forsteri. The sequence continues at coordinate 425,133,350 of CM028132.1, read as the reverse complement.
GGATGACGATGATACAGCCCAAAGGCAGGCAAGTCCCAGATATCAACTTTTAACCAGTCCAGTGTGAAAAATTAAAGCTGATGTATCTTAATCCACAGATGCGCACAGGTATTGCTGTCAGTGTCATCTTCTTGAAGATTAGCATCATATATGTAGCCAAAGTCTGGCAAGTTAACCTTCAAGAACTTTAGTTTCTTCACATTGTCTGGTGTTGCTCTTGTTCATTTATCATTCACAACATCCCCAGCAGAGCTAAATAAAACATTCAAAGAGACTGGAGGTATATAGCCAATATACTTACAAGCCAAGGGTAACAGCTTTGGCCAGAATGATTTTGTCTGTTGCCAGTAAGCTAAAGGTAATTCTTAATACTAATGTTGGGCTCAGACAATTTGCATCTGCCATGCCTACTACTGAGCATGCATTTTGTTCTTGTGGAATTTCAGTGTCCTGCAGCTGGCCCCAAATGTCAGCCTCCTCATTGTCAGCTTCTGTACTGGTTTTTGGAGCAGTATTTTGAATTTGAAGTAGTGTCATTGTAGTACTGCTTGCCAATCCTCCTAGTGAAACCTCATCTACTGCACCACTCAAAAGTTGACTGTAGTTCAACTCTTTCATATGCTTAGAAACCACATCAGGAAGGTGTCTGTTCTGGAAACGTGGATCTAGCAATGTTGCTAAGAGATACTCCATGCTCCATGTCATGGCTGATAATTTCTCATCATTGCTAAGTCTGGTAAGCATGTTTTTGACTAGAGATTGGTTCATATCTAAGTTGCTTCTCATTTTCTCCAACCTTTTTTTGAGAAGTAGAATGAGTGAAATAATTTGGCTAAACATAGAAACATAGAATTTGATTGCAGATAAGGGCTGCTTGGCCACCTAATCTGCCCATTTCCCAACCTAACAGATAAGCTGCAGATCCTAGTTAACCAACAGCCTACTTCCTCCTATCCCCCATTAGAATTGCCTTATGTCTGTCCCATGCATTCTTGAATAGCCTTTTCTGCACTGACCTCTTTTGTAGCACTCATGAATGGTTTCAGAATGTGACACAACTGTTCCAGCAGAGACCATTGAGTAGAATTGAGTACAATGCCCTCTCCGATATCATTATACATGATATACTCAATGATAGCTACCTTTTGTTCAATAATGTGTTCAATCATAAAGTAAGTTGAATTCCACCTTCTTGGTACATCCTGAACAAGCTGGATACAAGGAAGACCTTAGTCCTTCTGGATATCAGCAAGGATGTCATGGACCCATACTGAATGGTTGAAGTGGCCACATACTTGCACTGTATCCACAGTGGTTAATACTAGCTGGTCATTATCCATGAAGCTTTGAATGATTAGGCTAAAACAATGTGCAAAACAGCATATATGTACATAGTTGCCATCGTGAAATGCTTTTTAATATTTGAATCATTATCAGCAACAAAAAAAACAACTTTTAAACCCTGTGAAGTGACCCAAGCAGTAAGTAGTCTTTCCATTTCTTACTGAATGTGCTGTGCTGTGTGTGTCTTGAAAGTGACATAAATGGAGAACTGCTATTTTCTGAAATGTGACAGGTTTTGTTTGAGTTCTGAGAGAGTAGTGGTAGTAGTAGTATTGGCTGAAGTGGTTGCAGACAGACTAGTATGTGAGGATGATGATGAGTTGCCGCAAAGTGATACAGTGTACAGTAAGAGAAAGATAGGCAATGGTTTGGCTGCTGGTCCACATATCAGTAGTAAAGTGAACTACCTTGTCCTCAGCCTCTTGGAGAGCATGCCTTACTTGAAGTACTAAGCTGTCATGCACCCTGGGCATTGCAGTTACTAAGAGGTATTTTCTAGTCGACATTTAGTATTGTGGGCCTAAGTATTCCATAAGCCTTCTGAAACCCAAATCTTTCACAATAGAGTAGGGCTGCAAATTAAGTACAATACTTTCTGCTATTTTATTATTTAATTCCAGTGCTATGGGATGGTTTCATGAATATTTAGACTTTCTTTCAAAAACTTCATTTAACTTCAATTGCATCTTATTGGGGGGGGGGTAAAGTTACATTTGGCTTGGGGTGTGGTACAACTACATGTCTTGCCTGGTAAAACAGAGGACCTTACAGAATTATTGTGACCGTGAGGGGAAAGTGGACTTTTGGATCTTGCCTGGTGATCATCTCCCACTGTTTCAGCAGAATGTTTCTGTTCACCGAGAGCCCTGCTAGATTTCCAGGCACCAATGTTAGACTGTTTACATGAATCACATATAACAATGAGGTAAAGTCATGAAAGGTGTTGCATCATTGTTGTGGTTCCAAGATGCCCTTTATTTTCCCCCCTACTGACACAAATGTTGCAATGCACATATATAGCTTGGCAAGCATCCTTGGGGTTTACAAAAAAATGATTCCAAGCAGTAGAGGTGGACTGTCTATGTCTGGTGAAGAGCTCAGTAGGAGTCGAGAGGCTGGATTTGTGTGGGGAAGACATATCAGCAGAGGACTCAGGTTCATTAGGTGAGACAATCATAGAATCCTCTGCAGCACCATTGCAATCATCACTACTGTCAGACATTGTTTCACTTTGTGTGGCTTGTGCCTTTGACTTTTTCTTTTTCCTTTTTGTCACTCTACTACTGTTTTTATCTTTATCCGCATTGTCACTGTCAGAACCAGAATGAGACATCGCTAAAGGTAAAGTCACAAGCTCATCATCATCAGTCTCACCATGACCATGTCATCACCATCATCATTGTCAGACTCAGCAGAGCTAACATTTGGAGTCACAGACTGAGTTATTTGATATGCATATGTTGCAAATCGAGCAACTCCACTGGGAGTTCTACCTGTAAGTGCTTTAACTTTATGTTCAACTGGAATATTCTGTTTTTGCACTTTTCTCAGGCGACTTGCTACTATCTTTCAAAACTGTGTTTGCTGTACTACTGAGCCCTTCTAACAGAGACAGTCCACCCACCGTTGCCAAGTTTTCAGCATTGTGAGAGTTAGGCTACACATCGATAGTAGTCGTATTTAGCTCAGCCCCTTCAAAAGACTGTGGTGCTTGTTTTCTTTTACTTTTTGGGACACTTCTTTCTGTGCTCTTGAATAAGCTTTTGCTTTACTATTTTTTGGAGTAGTCATAATGCCAGCCTGTCACTTGTTCTGGGTCAAAAAGCAAGTGGTGGTGGCTGTCAGATTAATTCACACACAGGTCTCTCATTCACACACACAGTAATTCACACACTGCACCTAGGCTATGAGGGGTGATGCTGCAGGTGCTGCTACCCACAGAGATTCAGGGACCCTGGCCGAAGTTCCCTCTTTGACTGGCACAGTACTTTTCCTTCAAATATTCTTTTTTTTTGTTTATTACTCGTGATGTGACAGAATGCCCTGCCCACAGTGCCAACGCTTGTCAATACCCCACAGAGCATAGGGAGAAAGATGACAGCTGACTGACTTCTTGTGGTGGTGGGGGGGTCACAGACAGTATGAAAGCAGTGGCACTGGTGGCTGGGTAGCAGATTTTATTTCACACACATGCATACATGCATGGGTGTATGCATGCATGCACAAATGAAAACACACACACACACACAGTTGTTTCCACACTGCACTTAGGCTATAAGGGTTGATGCTGCAGGAGCTACTACCCACAGAGATTCAGGGACCCTGGCCTAAGTTCTCTCTCTGACTGACACAGCACTTTGTCTTCAAGGATTATTTTTTTCATTTATTCCATGTGATGTGACAGAATGCCCTGCCTACTGAGCCAAAACTTTTTAATACTCCATGGAGCAAAGGGAGGAAGATGACAACTGACTGACTTCTTGGGGAGGGGGGAGTGTCACACAGTATTCAAGAAGTGGCACTGATGGCTGGTTGGCAGATTTTATTTCACATATACACAGTATTTCACAAACCACCTAGGCTAAGGGCCGATGCTGCAGGTGCTGACAATGCTAACCACATAAATTCAGGGATCTGGTCTAACCCTCTCTGATACAGTACTTTTTCCTTCCTTCGAGGATTATTCCACGTGATGGAATGCCCACTGAGCCATAGCTTGTAGACTAAATAGTAAATAAAAAAAATAAATCCATACTGAACACAGGCAGGAGATAAGAGCTGACTTGTTGGGGGCAAACAGCAAAAAAGGCTAACTTGGCTGGGAGTGGTAGCAGCCCTGTGTAGCAAAGTTCAACCCCTCTGCTGCCAAAAAAAACTAGAAGTCTGGCACTTGCCCCCAGTCTCTCTTCCTCCTCGCCTCCCCGAGTCTCTTCTCAAAACTCCACAATCCCCACTCCCCAACTCCCGCACCTAGTCCTCTAATCACCTCCCCATCCCATAATATACTAGTATCTGTTGTGTATTATTGCCTAAATATTGAATACCACCACTTTAGTAAAGCTGTGCAACCATTGGGTTCAACTTTTCATGCCAAGCTGAGCAAAGTTTAATTTTTTTTTTAGTCTGAGTTCCTGGCATGATGTGAAAAATAGATCTCTATTGCTTATGGCTGCTTTAGCAGTTACAGCATATGTGAAAGAGGTACATCTGCCCCCTTCCCCCCACAACCATACAGTCTCCAAACAACAGAATCCTCCCTGAACTCTCATTTTGCAGTGCAGGTATAAAAAAGAAAGTGTTATACACTAAGAAGATGCAGTGAACCCTATGACCTAACGGAGGCACAGCAGCTGTGGGAGGGGGGACTCAAATCTACAGAAGGCAGCTGCAGGTCTGGGCAGTACTGGAGGGACAACATAAGACTCCACCAATGCTATCCGTACCCCAACCATGGCAGAGAATTGCAGGGGGCAGTAAGTTTGGGTGAGTGATTGTAAATGGAGTCCAACCCCAGGAGAGGGGGGTGACCAGTGGATGTTACAAGGCTCAGTACTAGGGCCTGTCCTCTTCAATGTCTTCATTACTGACATTGCAGAAGGGCTAGAAGGCATGGGAAGCCTCTTCGCAGATGACACCAAGATCTGAATTAGGGTGGACACTCCAGACAGGGTGGAAAGAATGAGAAGAGACCTAGGCAAGTTAAAGGAGTGATCAAGAGTGTGGCAGCTTAAATTCAATGTAAAGTAGTGCAAATTCATGTACTTTGGGCACAGGAATTCTGGGGAGGAATACGCAACGGGGCAGTGATACTAATGACAACAAAACTGGAAAGGGACCTTTGGGTAGTCGTAGCAGATTACCTAATAGTAGCCAAGCAGTGTGAAAATGTGGTGGGGAGGGCCAGAGGGATGCTGGGGTGCATAGTGAGAGGCATCACCAGTAGAAAGCAAGAGGTGATGATGCCACTGTATAGACAATTGGTGAGGACACATCTGGAATACTTTTTTCAGTTCTGGAGGCCACATCTCCAGAAGGACAAAGACCAAATGGAGGCAGTCCAGAGAAGCACAATGAAAATGGTAATGGGAATGCACAATAAACCATATGAGGAAAGACTTGAAAGACCTCGATATGTATACTGTGGAGGAAAGGAGGGAGAGGAGGGATATGATAGAGAGATTCAAGCACCTCAAGGAGATAAACAAGGTACAGGGGGTCAGTATCTTTCAAAAGAGGAAATGTACAAGAACAAGAGGTCATCATAATATGAGGCTAGAGGGAGGGAGACTTAGGGGTGATGTGAGGAAGTAGTTTTTCACAGAAAGTGTGGTAGTGGTACAAAGTCCCTGCAGAGATTGTGAAGACACTGTGGGTTCATTAGAAGGTTTCCAAAAAGTTGTCACTGGATCAAATCACTGTTAAGTTAAGTAATGACAGGGCACTGAGGGACCAGACAGCAATCTGCCCCCTCCCATCAATCAAGCAATGAAAGAGGTTCAGCCCAAAACAGGGATCAAGAAGGCTTCACAACTATTTTTAAGGTACAGGGGATTCTGTAAAAAAGTATGCAGTTGCGCTGGGGTGAGCTATGTTTTGCTGATGTTGTTTTGTGTTTTGCTGCTTACAGGGGCAAGGGAGTCATTTTAGTATTTTGGAAACAGCCTGAAATTTAGTTTGCAGTTGTGCCTTAACATTTGATTTGGTCAGAAAGTGGCCAAACAGCCAATATTCAACCTGTTTTCTTCCATTAGAAAACTGAATTTGCAGCACTACTACCTGGGAGATTGGAGATAAACATGATGGACCCTTGGTCTTTTTATCCAGCATGTCCTACAGTATGTCATTGTGTTCCAATAATGTTCACACTAGTATAGAAGTGCAAAATCCGATGTAGTTGTACAACAACAAACAACCACTCTCATACTTGCTAAATGGTTCAGAAGTCTGATGATGTTCAAACTCTCATGAATTAATCCAAATCAGTGTCTTTCTATAGCTGATCTGTGACTAACTATTACTGCAGACCCTTTTGAGGTAGTTCCAGCACTCTCCTATAGAAGCCTATGGAGGTACACCAGAATCTGCACAATGAGCCCTATGCATAAAGCCTGCCTACTATGGATTCATAGCATGTAGACACCCCTACATGCTATTCCTGTATGCTGAGGTCCTGCAGCCCCATGTTCACATGCATGGAAGTGATGTGCATCCCTTCTGCACCTGAGCCCCTTGGCCAGTTGCACAGCTATGCACATGGATGGTCCTGGCATAGTGTTGGAGGCATGTCTGCACTCTGTGCCATTCACAAAGGAGCAGAGTGTCAGGTGAGGTCTATGCAAGATATGCCAGGCAACCCAGCTGCAATTTGTATGCTCCCCAACCAAGAACACCTGCCAGCTGTGGTAGGCTGGAAACACCCACCACCCTGCTGCCCCAGCCCAAAGTGAAAGTTAGGGTCAGCCATTCGAGCACTCACCCATGGTTTGACATGGAGAGGGTCCTATGCCTTCCCAGGATTCCCTGTTTGTGCACAGCAGGGGATCCACTACGGGACCTGGAATGGGCATCTGATTGAATGCTCACCTGTTTCCCACTCTTTGCTCCCATGTACCATAGCTGCATGCCAGGTGAGTGGGGACACAGACAGGTGACCAGTAATCATGAATGTCAGCTGCTGCCATGCCTGTCCATGGGTGTGTAACTATGTGGGCTGGGTACATGAACTTCATGCATACCCAGGCCCTGTTCATGTATAGAGCCCGATATGACTGTTTGTGTTCTTCATATGTGCAATATCCCAATTCATTTTCCATTCTTGAATGCTTCCCACAAAATTCTGAACCTGTGATGTTCCTCTGCAGCTGTAGTACAAGCAGAAAGTTATATGTGTATCAATGAGTCCCTATGCTTGGGTATTTCTACTGAAGCTTTGCCCCATACCAGCATCGCAAGTAAAAAAAGCCTGCAGATTTGGGATCAACCATTGCAGGTGGTATAACTATAGAAAGCCATCTAGTGCTAGGAGCGACTGCTGCATATTTGAGTTTGCCCCCCCCCCATGTTAGCCCAAAAAGTGGAGCGCTGTACATTGAAGTCGAGCATCATAAGTCAGCTTAACAGGTTGCTGTTGAAGAAGAAATCTTCACTTTACCCCCTGCTCCAAGTGGAAACAGTTGACTTTTGAAGTCTAGTGGCAGAGAATCAAACCCATCCCAGCACTGATGAAGGAACAATGATAGCTCTATTTGATGCATTCCCTCTGAAGTAAAGCACTGAGGTTTAACCCACCACTGCAAGTGAAGAAAGAGAGGTGTTCCATGTCTCTGCAGACACTTGAAGAAGAACAAGAGGCAGCAGAAAAGTCTTGCAGATGCAGAAGACCCATCTCTAGTAAAATAAGGTTGCATGGTCCAAAACGGAGACTTGGTTCCCCCAAAAGGAGTACAGCAACTGATGGGTCAAGCCCCGCTTGATGATCTTGCTGTAGTGTGAACAGCCATTTTTTTCCCACAGGCACCAGCTGTAGTGCACCTGGTGATTGGAGTGGGTCCTTGGAAGCTTGCCAATCTTACCTCTTGAAAATATAGCTTCAGATATGCAAGTGCATGGTACCACCTGCTTGAAAGCGGAGGAGGTCATCCAGCAAAAAAAAAAGTTTTAAAAACTGACTGAAGACATTTTCCAGATGAACATTTTAATTAATGATGTTTTTTAATGTGAGTAGATCTATTTGTTCAAGATGTGCCAGTCTGAGGATGACAGTAAGATACATGATAGGGTGTATAATGAGGAGGGTATAAGGGAAATAACAAAGAAGCTGGGGAAACTGGACAGGTGATTCAAGATTTGAAATCTGTGATTGAATGCCAAATAGTGTAAGGTACAGTCATGTTCTTGGTAAGGGGGAATCTGAGGCACAAATATTGAATGGGGGTGAAAATTAAGTAGACCTCAGAGAAGAGGAATCTAGGAGTTATAAAGAGTGACAGCCTCATGACCTGGGCCCAATGTTACAAGGAATATTGGAAAGCTTGTAGGATGCTGGGGTGCATAGGCAGAACCTATATGTAAGCAGAAAGAAGAAGGTGGTCCTGCCTTGTGCAGGTCCTTGATAAGGACACACCTGGTAAATTGTGCACAGTTCAGAAAACCTCAAGTAAACAGGGCAGTGACTGCTTAAAGGTGATGCAAAGGAGAATGGCCAAAAACTTTCACAGCCAGCTGGCAGGACCTTAGAAGAAAGACCATCTGACTTCAATATGTATTCACCTGAGGTCAATAGAAATGGGGGAAGGGGGCATAATTGAAACCTTTAAGTATTTGAAGGGCCTAAACAGGATGGATAGCCAACAGCTGTTTAAACTCAGCATGGGGACCATCACAAATGGCACAACATTAAGCTGGTAGGAGGAACATTTAGTAGGGACATGAATACACACTTCTTCACAGAGAGGATAGTAGAAAAATGGAAAAGTCTCCCGCAGGAGTTGACTAATGTTAAGACAGTTGCAAGTTTCAAGAATGGGAGGAACAGACACATGGGACTGGAGAAAATAACAGGGGAAAGAGGTTATGGCTACTGTGGGCACTGGGATAGTCCAAGCAGAGCTGATGGATAATAGAGCCACTTACTGTAAGGCCTTGCCAGTGCTAGGCCATTTGGAACCAAGGTAGGAACTGGGCAGGCTACAGGGAAGATGGACCATATGTCTTTTTCTGTCCATACATGTCTATATATATATATATATATATATATATATATATATATATATATATATATGTATATGCCAGTAGCAATTTACAGAGAAAAGAACTACTGTCACTTCAGATAAAGCAAAACCAGTACTACTGCAGACAGTTGGTTTAGAAAAAAATCTCTAAACATCCCTTGTGATACAGAGAAGGCAGAGCACTCCAGTGGTTAAAGCACTTTATTACTAACCAGAAAACTCAGGTTAAAATCCAATCAATGGCTTACTTTCTGGCAATGTGCTTATCATGTGACTGCACCATGGTTCAGTCTTCCCAGCAGTAAAACAAACTGGGCAGAAGTAGATCTCCACTAAAAATGTGTTTTTGCATCTCAGCTGGGTTAGTCTAGTTAAACGAATTGCAAAACGTCATATAAATTATTGGAACATATTACAGATCTTCGCCAAAATGCAATCTGCATACATCTATATGAAGGTTAATCATTCTGTAAAATATTAATGAATCAATTCTGTTGTTCTAAAACAAGTAATGTGTACTTACCATAATGATCCTTTCTAGAATATGTTCATGGCAGTAGCTGTGAATGTATGCATGTAAACTGTGCAAGATGGAATATTTACTCAGGACATAACATTTTTTGTTGGGAGTGTTTGCAGGAATGCAGTTATATGGTTTGTGATGTGTTTGTGTGTGTGCATGTGTGTGTGTGCGTGCGTGCGTGCATGCACGGGCATGCGTGTGCGTGTGTGTGATGTCTGTTTTGTTTCTGAATATATTTTTTATGGAAAGTTCTCATTTGCAGTGTAAGAAATGGTTTTGCAGTCAAAAGCCCTTAAACTTATGAAGGTACAAAAGCACAAGAACAGAAGATCAACCTGATATCAGATGAGTACATGTCAGTCTCTTAAAGAGCACCAATCATGCTCACTCTCAACAAATCACCAAAGTCTACATTTGTAGCCTACCTTATGAGGACTTAAACAGTCCTATTTGTAGAGTGTTTCTAGTACTATCTGTAAGGGGGACCAGATCATAATTTTTGATACATGAAGTTTGGTTGCCTAATTCCTTTCCAATCCTGGTACCACTTTGCAAAAACTTCATCCCACTTTTTCATAGAGGTGAGGGTTTGATTTGAACAAAACAGACATCTAAGACTTAAAGACACTCCTACTGATATCGATGGATCATACTCTTGCACTCTCGAAACACCTGAGCAGTGGAGCTTTGGCAAACTGGCACCAGGAAGGAGCAGGGATAAGGCAGCCAAGCTTCTTAGAGGAAACATTATGATCCCTTGCCCAATTAAATACAGCAATAGAAACTGTAAGACTATTTTAAGTCCTCATAAAGTAGGATACAAGGGGGTGGGGCAGTTGTAAGCACTGAAAATGGTGACTATAAATGTTGCAATCTTTGCTAGAACCAAATTACAGTGTACATCTTGGTCTCATACCTGTACAATACATGGTAAGTGTCAGATACTAGACATGAAATTCATGTCTAATAGTATTTCCTGTCCTTACCTTGTCTCATCTACTTAGTTCAAAACACATGTGATGAGGCACATCACGTAATATGCAGAAGAATGTTTAAATGAGAGATATGGGGAGGACTGTTTTCTCACACAATATAGTAGGATTACCTGCATCTAGCACCTTAAAGAAGAGACATGGAGAGGACTGTTTTCTCACGTAGACTTGGGATTACCAGCATCTAGAACATAAAATGCATATTGTATCCTTTAGTTAGTTAGGAATTATTTATCTGTTGGAAATGTGTTGACTGGGAAAAGAATGTTGAGCCAAGGGTAATTTCTAGGTGTGACCTGGGGGTTTACAGCTGGGGAGAAAACAGAAGCAATAAGTTGGTACAATGGGAAATTATACAATTATAATAAATAATATATAATGAGATGTCCAAAACAGTGCAATGATAATGCAAATTAAGTTAAAGGTGCAAGAAAGTAAAACATTTACACATTGAGGGTACTAAATTGCAATGTAATCGTAGCAGAGTTGGGAACAGGTCAACTTGCCAAAATTTACAAGTAGGGAGGATGAACATACAAGAAAAGATAAAATGGGATAAGTATCACCAACAAGGATGATGGAGGACATAGGAGGTGGCTCCAACAAGGGTGTGCACCAACAAGTTGACACCCAGGGGGGCAGGGTAGAGAAGGGGGAAGGTAATAGTGATATTTTTGGAGGCCATATAGCATAGTGGTTAAAGGAGAAGTCCACCCAGAATGTTCAAAAACATATGTTATGTAGAGTGTTTTGATACATATGTTAAGTCCTAGTGTGTCCTTCCCTCTGTCTGCCATTAGGAGTTTTTTTCTGAATTAGCCTGCTAGCTGTATGGTAGTTTTACGATCCCTGGGGATCTCCATCACTAATAGGTTTATTGTCTTTCTTTCTCCTACGATGCACCCTGGTTCATGTGACAGTGATGTAGCTATGCCCCTAGATTTAGCAGGGTCTGTCACAGCTCAGCCACAAAGATAATACTTCTTTCAGAGAAGAAGTCACATTGCTACATTTTGGGTGAGTGTAATCATTATTATTTTTTGATATTAGTACCTTGTCCTGCTATGTTACAACCTATAGGGTGATGTTCAATTTTTGCTACTTAGTACTGGTGCAAAAACTGAAAGTGACTGAGAGGAATAGAGTAAACAGTGACATGATTCTCACACACTCACACACACACACACACACACACACACACACACACACACAGCAGAGCATAGCAGGACAAGGTACTGATATCAAAAAATAATAATGATTACACTCACCCAAAATCTAGCAGTTTGTCTTCTCTGGAAGAAGTATTTTCTCTGTGGCTGAGCTGTGACAGACCCTGTAACAAGACACTGGCTTACTGCAGGGGGAATTAAACATCACACCAAAGGGCATTCTGGGAAGACTAGAGGCCATAAAAGAAACCAGAATGGCAACCTCCAAGGGCAATAAAACAGTTAGGGAAAGTTAGAAAAAACATCTCTTACAGCCAGAGAAAAAGAAAATGCTGGGAACTGGTTAGAACACAGAAAAAAAGACTGCTACATATCTTTTTCTGATTTTAACATGGAGTTTTCCTTTAAGAACACTGAGCTGCAAATCTGGAGAACTGAATCTGAATCCTACAGCCACCACTTGCATCCTGTGTGACCACAAGCAAGTTTGGCTTAAGCCCCGTTTACACTACCATCTTTGCAGCGTATCAACTCATGCCGTAAGTGTGCTCCAGCTCTGGTTTTTAATCCGATGGAAAAGAGGGGATGTATACTGGATCAAGTGCATTACCCCACAGTGTGAATGACTGATGCACTCAATCTGCTGTGATTCCCTATTTTATTTATTTTTTATTTTATTTTATTTAGTTTTTGTTGACCGGGTAAGTGCACTGGACAAATCCTGCCTATTTTCAGGCACGACCCGGGGGAGGGGATACAGATGAAAGCCAACTGACCTTGAACCAGATTAAGCTGTTGGTGATATTTTTAGTGAATAAGGAAATTTAGCCAGGACACCGGGGAAATTCCCCTACTCTTTTCGATAAGTGCCATGGGATCTTTAACATCCACCTGAACTACCACCAATCCAGGCAGATGGGACCTCGGTTTAATGTCTCATCTGAAAGACGGCACCTCAGAAGTGCAGCACCCCTCTCATGCTGCACTACAATGTCAGTATTAGGATATTAACCCAAGTGCCAGATGTGGGAGCTGAACCCATGGCCCTCTGATCTTTTCCCAGCCATGAGTCACTACGGATGTCATTTTCTCAGAAGCCCCCAGACACTCTTCTCAGTGTGATCTGTGGTGCATCAAGCTTGGGTGTGTAAATAGAAAACTGTGAATCAAGTCACAGTGCAACAGGAAGGCAAATTATCTATATGTGAAGTGCTGCTGCTGTGTAAACAAGGCTTTAATGTGTCTTTCTTAGCCAGAAATTGTAAATTGTAAAAACATAAATAACTAGATAGATAGATAGACAGACAGACAGATAGATGGACGGAAAGACATACAGACAGAAAGACAGTCAGACAGACAGACATATAGAGAGATAGCTTGATAGATAGATAGATAGATAGATAGGTAGATAGATAGATAGATAGATAGATAGATAGATAGATAGATAGATAGATAGACAGACAGACAGGCAGGCAGGCAGGTAGGCAGGCTGGCAGACAGACAGATAGACAGAGCGAGCAAGGGAAGGGAATCTAGTGGAATAGAAAAAAGGAAGAGGGGGAAACTAGAGTAAGAGAAGCAGAATTAGCTAAAGATGTAGGAGGGAGAAAAGCAAAAGGGCATATGTAAAGGTGAATAGATTATCTCCACCCCAACTTAATCCAATCCTGTCCAATCCAACTTTATTTGTAAAAAGCATAATTCACAGTGATCAAAACACTTGTACATAAATGACAAAAAGCTAAAATATAAATATCTAAAAAAAATGTTAAAAATCAAGTAATAAAAGCAGCAGCCAGAATTTATCAGAATTCAGAAAAAGTTACATTAAATAAATGTGTTTCAAGCACTGATTTAAAACTCCCCACTTACTCTATCACCATGTCCATATCTTGGTGTGAGGAGGGGATAAGGTAGGTAGTAACTGGTCATTAAGGCCCCTGGCATTCAGCCTTAAAAACAATTTTTTAAGATATTTTGTTAATGGGAATGCTACGCCATATGCTTCACTCAGATGCCTAACTGGTGTCCCATGCTGGCACACTCTGCAAGTTCTTATATAGTCTATGATGCCACATTCAGACCATCTGAAGAGCACCAAAAATAAGACTGTTCTAAAATTTAGTCATGTGGATTTCCTTCCAACTACTCAAGAGCAGGGCCACTGGAAAATTGTGCATGTAATTTTTTTGTGGAATCCACAATTTTCACCATTCTCTGCAAAAAACTGACATGTTCCGCAATTTCTTGCAATTTTTGAGTTTTTATATTGAACTATGTAAAAAGTATTAACATTTTTAATAAAATACTCTCAAATATATTGACAATTTTGCATGCAGACTTGGGTTTGGCCAAAACAATGCAGTGCAAGATAGGGCAAGGATTTAGTGTGACACTGATTTCTTTTGAGCCCTTGTCTTGTTTGATTTCAAAATCCACTGGCCAAGCATAAGTACACTTAAACACTTAACATTTGTTCTCTGTTGAAGCAGTCTATCAGAAAACTTTTTGTTGCCACACAGACAAACAAAAGATAGGATAAAAGGTGCAAATTATCCCATTCACTTAAATGGGGTTCTAATTATGAAGCCTTTTAACGACTGTGGGCAGAACCTACAGGAGTTTTGCATGTACAAAAGGAGTGATGTCATGCTTTCTGTCCGTGGAACTGATTGAAGGTGTAAATAGTCACCTCCACCTTACCCTCCTCCAAGAAATATTTTCCACCCTCAAATAAATACTCTTTCAGGTTACTCAATGATTGCAGGGTACTACTTTCTTTCTTAAATTGGCGGTACAAGAACTGAAACCTGAGTAGTGGGAGGCAGCATTATTTTTTGGGGGGAAGTAAGATCCAACCCCCTTCCACCCAAGAAGCTCCTAAAGATTCAGCCCACCTTTTTTTTATTCATGTGGGAGGGGCATGAGGTAGATCTATTATGTTGAAATATGATTCACTAGTTTGGGAGCTGGGCCTAGGAACACAAGAAGTCTGTGGAATCCCTGCATTTTTTTAAGGAGTATGAGAACAGAAACTACTTAATGCCTTCAAACTGGCTTAAAAATCCTTGGAACAAATGATTATCAGAGTCACCTGTTGTCTCAAAGGGAAAGACTCAGTGTCTGAAACTATTAAGGATTCACCTTCTATGGAAAATAGACAGCTTTCAGGTATTTCTTAAACATTTATATACTAAAATGGGCACAGTACTTGGTAAATATAGTTTGTGATGAAGTGTATTTTTCTTTTTAAGTTTGAGAAGTGGCGTTGACTTGCACATGTTAAAATACCAGTTGTAATTAGCAACTCATTTTAGAAACAAAATTCTGTTTTTTTCTCATCCTATTTACTTTTTTCCTAGCTCAGTTTATAGTGGTGTTGACTTTCTAACATTCCTCCTGAGTTAATTTCCTTGGAACCTGTAATTCCAGTTTTTATGACTGTGTCCCTGGAACTTTCTACATGACAAGTTCCCATAGGCACCTCACAGCACCTCATTAGGCCATTTGACAATGCCATCTTTGTTGGACACTGCATAATAAAAGACCCAGCCATGCATTTTCCCAAATAATATACCAACTTCATTCTCAGGCAGACAGTTCTGGGGGGCACACTGGACTTCAGTTGTTTGTTTGATATTGGGCACAACCAGGAGCCCCTCTAAAAATAATTAAATTAATTTATAAAGCCAGGATTGAGCAGATCACACAATGAATTGGTTTATGATTAGGGGTAAGCTGTGATCACTTTCCTAGTGAATTGCTCCCAGCCACACCTAGCAGACTGCACTTTATAAATATGAGACAAGAAAGCTGGAGTATTGTCTTTGCAAACAGAGAATGAAACAGCTGGACTCTAACTCAGATCAGCAAGGTACTTTTTACATTATTTAAAGTGCAGAACTAAACTGATTGGGGCCACTTTGATGTAGTGGTTTGGCATGTTCACATTTTGGCCAAAGTTTGATAACTAAGAGCCCCTATTTGGGGCATGAAAGTTGGAAAAATCCTCCATTACAGGCCTGTTTGGGCAGTTAGGTGGGGGGGGTGCACACTGGACTTCAGTTGTTTGTTTGATATTGGTCACAACCAGCAGCCCCTTTAAAATAATTAAATAAATTTATAAAGCCAGGGTTGAGCAGATCACACATTGAATTGGTCACAGCAGCAGAAGAAGCATGTTAGCATTAAAAGCTTAGTGGCATGGATGTAGAGGCACCAGTATTTGAGCACGACTTTGGTAGAGGATTAATTGTGACTGGGGAGTGAGGGAGGGAATGAGTCTTGATATTTTTAACATAATGGTTTTCTGAAACTTCAACCTTCAATGGCTTAGACTTTGTAGCCATCTGTACAGTATACCACTAAGCCACATGCAGTGGGGTATGGGTTGAATTTACATTGACATTTGGGCATATGCACTTTTATATTATATGAATTTTGTGTGTGAACTGTATATTAGTTTCTAAAAAAAGACAATGAAACACATCAAATGTCTTCAAAAACTTGTCTCAGCATTGTGTTTATCTTCTACCTTGTCACAACATGCAGTTGTCTCAGCACTGTTTTCAGTTAGGGTACAGTACCTTCATGTATATGATGGCCTGGTTCTGTTGAGTTGATCGCTATAACAGTGCATAGAATAAAATACAAAACATACAGGTAACTGTAATACAGATGGTGGCATAATTTTTAATTATACAATGGCAAGGAAAAATGTAAGAAGTTAGATGCTGACCCACTGAAACAGTGATGTTATTACACAATAACATCACTGTAGCTTTGGATTTGGATAATTTCTTGCATTTTCTCTTAAGAAATATTTTTCCACACTAACAAAAACATCCTTTAAAATTTATTTTTTATTCTGTATATAACAACAAACCATTATATAATTACAATAAGGCACTCCAGGGTGTGTATTATCTTGTAATATTGTCACTCCTGGGGTGGTGGAAGCACTCGGCTTTGTCTCATGCTTCAACCCACCCCAAGAGTGACAATATTACATGACACACACCATGTCATGCTTTATTGTTTAAATATGCCCTTTCTCACTGTACTGTACTTTGATTCAGTTAGTATATATGCAACATCCTTCATGTGAACATTCTGGGCTTCTCTTTGACTCCTGATGTCTATTTGCTTTAGCAATAATATATTGTTTGAACTGCTTTGGTCTTGTTGATGTGGTGTCTATGTGCCTAAACTATGTAATCTGTTTATCTACTGCCACCCATGCATCTCCAGTGAATGATTGTTATAACAGTCTGCTCTCCCAGCCATTGTTTTTTGACTACTTAACTGTGCTGTCTTTGTATTGGTTTCAACGAGGTGCCTTTGCAACTGAGTCTCTGACACAAAGGTTTGCAAATCTGATATTTTTTAAATAATTAAATGTTTATGTTTAACCCCATGAAACACCCTTATCTAGTCAATGCATTCACAGTCGTAGTGACTCTGCCAGAACTTGTTGTAAGTGGCAGGGCAAGTTTTTCCTTGTGAGCATACTTTCATTCAGACTAGTTTTGATTCAAACAGCTGAGGATTTCTGCATTGCCCTTCCAATTTTAAACTTGAATAAGCTAGTTGCTAACAGTGATCTCACTCTTAGCAAGTACCCCTAGATGTTCACATGCAAAGACTACAGTAAAAACTTGACTAAAGTTTAAAAACAAGCTTATAAAACACAAAATGTATCTGAACATTTATCTTTAACTAAACAAAATCATTGCAGCCAGAGTAAAACAAAGGTAAATTACAGGGTACCCTGACTACTGTATGATGCAGTAAAAGTATATTGGTATTTTTTTTAATTTTTTGGTAACCGCATAAGGCCCACTAGGCACAAGTGCCTGTTTTCAGGTACAACCCAGGAGCACTGCGGAGGTTAAGTGACTTGCTTAGACTCACATAGTATACAAGTGGAAGTTGTGGGAATCAAACCCAGGTCTGCTAGATGTTGTCAGCTCATTCAGTTTGTTACGCTATCCTCTAGTTTATACTGCCAGCCCCAATAACCCCCAGATTTAATGTTTAAATATGTGATTTCAAAAATAGTGTACAGTACCTACAGAATAAATTATGATCATTAAACACTGTAACAACATTTTACTAAAACTCAATTATTCACCACTCTATCTGCTTATTTTTTCTTGTACCAAAGTGGGTGAATAGTTGGCAAAGCACTTTAAACAGCTGTTTATTAGGCTGCATTATTCTACAGTCAGAAACAAACAAAAAATATTTCTTCCGGCTTTATTTAATATTGATTTGCTGTGGCTCACTTTATAGAATCTATTTTGCACTGTATGAGGCAGATGCTTTTAAATTTTGGAAGATAGGCAATGCTTATGATAGCTTATCAGTTTAGTATTCTATTTAGGAACATAAACCTTTCTTTATGTTTTAAACATATTCAGGTGTCAGTGTATTCATTTAGCAATTTATACTGACAAATACATGCTGCAGAAAACATTAAAAGATTTATTGTGAAACACTCAAGATCTATAGTGGAACCCCTGCAATTTTGGGAGACCGTTTCCTCAATTTTCCAGTGGCCCTGCTTAAGAGTTTGCCACTTAGAAAATGAAGTTTTTGAGTCAAGAGCATCAAAAAGGGATCTCTGGATCCTGCCTAACTGTTGAAGAATTGTTCTATTGTCTCCCAGGTGTTTGTGAAGGCAGGCACATGGTCTTCAAAGAGTTCTGTTTTTCCTGTTGTGCAGGTACTCAAATTATAGCCACAGAAAGGTGGGAACTATTCCTTGCTTTCCAAGCAGGAAAGATCTCTTTCTAGGAGTCTTTGAGGACAGAAAAGGTGGGAAATCTGTAATGGCAGAATGAGATACAGTGCTGGCCAACACCATGACCCCTTATGTTTTATTCTGCAATGGTAGATTTTAAAATTCCTGGCACAACCTGTCTTCTACCATCACAGCAAATAGGCATGTGCCACTTTAAATTCATTTTTTTTTCATGTGATTTGTCCATGATTCCTCAGATGGTGTTTGGAACTGTTCTTGGTATGCATGTATTCAAATTTAAATTTTATTAACCCTTAAGCTGCCACCAATAGGTATACTTGTCCTAAAAACCTATACATTCTAAATTTTCGGGCAGCATAAGAGTTAAAACACACATTGACAACCATAGGTTAAATATTTTACACATACATATAACATCCCTTCATAATTATACTTTTAATCAACTTTGCATCACTGAGACCGCATTGAGGAAAAAAGCTTCCTTGCATTTGGTCTGCTGAGATGCAGCAGGGCAATCACTGAACTGAACAGAAATAGCATAGTCTGTGCCACTTCATAATATTTTATAGTCTTAAATTCTTTGGAGCTTTATAGAATTATTAACATAAGCAACAGGAATTATATAATGGTTAGGTAGTCTCCAACAGTTAAAATCCTGATGATCACTCTGTTTTTTTAAGTGAAGTGCATGAGAAGATTCCCCCTTCTGGTTTTAGTTATCTTTAATAGTGATAGTCTTTATATATTTTTTTTTTTTTTTTTTTTAATAAAAGTTTTAGTTTGAGGTGCTCTTTTTAAATAATGATCCTTAACCCCTGGAGCCCAATTTCAACAGAGTAAATATCACCTTTTAAATTTAGTGCTGCCTCAGGAATAGACATTGCCATAATTCTGCATCTTAGATCAAAGCACTGTTTTGGGATTTAGATAACAGATATGCTCAGATGCTTTCTATATAAGGCAGGAGTCAGGAGCTGGCCACATATGTACATTAATTGAGTTACAATTTCAAAAAGCATTAAAGAAATAAGCTAATATAAAGGCTATTTGAGTGTTCCTGGACCATTCTTTTGGTATATGTTCAGCCTGCCTGCCTGCTAGCGTATTTAGATGTTAACTTTGCATAAGGTATGTATGCTATGTATTTCTGAGCATACCAGACCAGAATAAATGTGTGCATATCCCAAGTGACACAGGGGGTCGGTCAATGGACTGACTTAACCTGGGTGCTGAAGCTGCAGACTGGGCAGATGGGGGCACAGCTGCCTCCTGGGTGTTAGCTGAGAGGACCTTGCTTTCCATACAATCTTGCTGGTACCCCATTCTCTGTTTGGGCCTACCCTGGATGGTTGTGAGGCAGCAGTTGGGAGTAGAAGCCTGTACAGTGATCGGTTGGAGCCTGAGACCTGTGGTTCATCTGGATCCATAGAGAAGACTTCGATATTGAATTTGGGACTGACACTAAGGATCCTCTTCCTGGGACAGGGATTTGGCTAGACCTTAAAAGGACCTCCTAAGCAACTTTTAGCAGTGAGAGTGCCTTATAGTTTCATTTACTTTCTTTAAATGCTTGTTTTGGCTTTTCAAGTTCAAGTGGCAGTTAAACTCTGACTAGTCATTTTTGTTCTGTGCACAGAAGTGGGAGCTCTATGGACTCCAAAAGAACTTCTTTAAATTAAGAGACTTTCAGTGACTGCTCTTTTTATCTGCTGCTTTACAAATTGCTATATCATTTTGGTTAAATTCTCATTTTATTTATCCTGCTAAGTTAATGTTTGGGAATTGGTGGGAGGAGTTTTGAGTGTGTTAATCAATTGATGGAGTGTATGGTGCTTTAGTGTATGGATGGTGTATTGTTTGTGTAAGAGTGGAGTATACAAGTGCTTGTATAAGTTATGTGTGGTGTTGCTTGCTGTTTGCTTGTGGGAATGTGCTGGGGAGGTGTGAAGACAGTCATACTCTATTCTCCCTCCAGGCTTAGTGACCTCCACCCTTTTAGCTGTCTTCCACTGTTCCTGGAGGCATATGGGGTGTGCAGGGCTCTGTGGATAGCTAGGAGGAGAAGGAAGGAGGCTGGACCTTGTGAGGGAATGGAGAGGTGTGGGTGGATTGGGGTAGTGGGAACAAGGAGATGCCCCGGGGTGAAATGGGTCCAGGAAAGCGGTCTTCCTTGCCTGGTTCCCATACCCAAGGGTTCTGCTTTATGTAGACAGGTGACGGGACTTCCTCGGTTGCTTATCCTACTCAGGCAGTGTTATACAATGCCAGATCTATCAGGAACAAGACTGCTTTAATAGCTGATCTTGTTGGTAATCAGATCTGACTTACATCACAGAGACCTGGCTGGATGAAAATGCTGGCCCTGTGTTGGCTTCAGCAGTTCTAGCTGAGTACTCGGTGATACACCTCCTGAGGATGGATTGGAGAGGCGAGGGTGTAGCCATCTGTTTTAGATTGGAACTGCACCTTGTGGATGTACCAGTGGGGACCACCTACTCCTTTGAGTGTATCATGGGCGTGGGTGTAGGGTGCAGGATACTTCTCCTCTACCGTCCACCCAGAGATGGGAACGTTTTCCTGCAGGAAGTCATGGACTTCATCATTGATGAGATTTTGGGATACCCCAGATGGTTAATTCTGGGGGATTTCAATGCCTGGGTCAACGATGAACTCTCACAGTTTGGACAGGGCTTCCTCCAACTGATGACTTTATTGGGCCTTACACTGATTATTACCTCCACGACCCACATTTGTGGTCACTCCTTGGGCTTGGTGTTCCTCCTGGGGATGGAGATCTCTGACATGGTGGTGGAGCCAGTCGTTTGGTCTGACCATCACACCATAGGGTTTATTTTCGTGGCTCCCACCAATGTGCCTGCCCCTATGGAGATGGTCCAGTACTGCCTTTTGAGAGGCGTGACCCTAGATGGTCTAGTGGCAGTGCTGGACCTATCGGGCATATTGAGTGAATGCATGGATCCAGGGAATCTAGTACTAGCCTATAATAAGGTGGTAACAGAGACCCTGGATTCCATAGCTCCCATTTGGGTTCAACCTCTCACTCTTCGCCCAAGGTCCCTATGGTTTGATGGGATCTTGAAGGAGATGAAGAGAGTGGGATGAAGGCTAGAGAGGTGTTGTCAGAAATTGGGCCTGGTTGGTGACATACTTATACTGATGGACCGTTATGTAGTCTATCAATCGGCAATCACCCATAAGAAAGCAGAGTTCCTGTCCAGGGAGATTGCCACTGCACAGAACTGACCAGCTCAGCTCTTCTGGACTGTTGACAGATTGTGCAATAAAATCTGTCTTCAGCCTAGTGGAGCCTTTTCACAAGAGAGATGTGATGAGTTTGCTCAGTTCTTCGCAAATAAGGTTGCCAGTATCAGGTCCGGGATCTATTCAGCCCCCTCTATTGAATATTGTAGATGCTGGCTTGGGGCTGCGGACACCTAACTTGCTTTGTTTGACTTCGACTGGCTGGAACTCATAGACATTGTGAGGATCATCCAGACTTTGTGGCCAATCTTCTGTAGTTTGGACCCAGGCCCAATGCGTTTTTTGTAGGGTGCATTGATGAGATCGTCCCTGTCCTAGCGGAGATAGTCTGGAGTTTATTGGAGAGGACGGTCTTTCCAGACCCCCTAAAGGAGGTGGCTGTATGACCTTGCCTTAAGAAATCCTCCCTTGACCCAGACTGTCTGGCTAACTACAGACCTGTCTCTAACCTGCCCTTTGTGGGTAAGGTTATTTAGAAGGTGGTTACACTGCAGCTGGATGACCATTTATCCATCCACAGTGTCTATGATTCTCTCCAGCTGAGTTTTAGGAAGAGACATAGTACTGAGATGGCCCTTGTCTGGGTGCTAAATGATCTCCTGATAGTGAGAGATTGGAGGACTCATTCCATCTTGATCCTCCTTACTCTCTCTGCAGTGTTTGACACTGTGGACCATGGTGTGCTATTGGAGCACCTGTGGTTCATCTTGGACTGTCTGGTATGGTCTTCAGATGGTTTCAGTATTTCCTTGAGGATAGGACTCAGAAAGTAGTGTCTGGTATTTTATTCCTCAGCCCCTCTCCCCACCCTGTGGGGTACCGCAGGGCTCCATTTTGTCACCCATGTTGTTCACAGTGTACATACTGCCATTGGGAGATATCATTAGGTGGTACAGGCTAAGTTTTCACTGCTATGCAGATGATACTCAGCTGTACATGTCCTTTGTGCCAGGGCAACATGGGTTACTCTTGGCTTTTAACAACTGTCCAAGATCCAGGATTGGATGAGTGCCAGCTGACTGTGGTTGAACCCGGCTAAGACTGAGGTGTTGGTTGTGGACCCAGGTCATCAGGAGGTGGGTTTGTTGGCAAGGAAGCCCTCTTGGCTCTGGCTCAGGGGTGTTCAGCTGACTATCTCAGACCAGGTGCAGAACCTGGGCATTATTTGTGACAATGTCCTGACCCTTAAATCTCAGGTGCCAACCATTGTTAAGACCTCATTCTTCCATCAGAGAAATATCATCCAGGTGAAGCATCTGGTTCCTCCTGATGATCTTCCAAGATTGTCCATGCCTTCATGACCTCCCACCATGATGACTGCAATGCCCTCTGGTTAGGGCTACTGGGGGTTGATATCCACTGCTTGCAGAAAGTGCAGAATGTGACAGTCAGACTTTTAACTGGTACCTCCAGGACCAGTCATATTATGCCTGTGCTTCGTGGACTACACTGGCTGCCAGTACAGTGGCAGATCACCTTCAAAGTCAAGTTACTGACCTATAAAGCCCTACACCAACAGGTACGCCACAACCTGCAAGATCTCCTCCATCCTTAATGCCCTCTCCGCCTACTCCACTCTGCCAGTGAGGGATTGCTAGAGATTCCCAGGGTGCATTTGAAGACATCTGGGGCTCAGCCTTTTGCTTTTGCAGCCCCTACCCTGTGGAATTCTCTACCTCATCGGGTTTGAGAGTGCTTGACTGTCCAGAGCTTCAAAACAGCATTAAAGACATATTTATTGAGCCTGGCGTTTCCGGACTCTGTTGCATGATCTTACATTTCTGTGTTTTATTTTCAGTGTACTATCTGTTTATATATGTTCTGGTTGGTAATGATTGTTTTAATTGCTTTATTTATATGGTTTTATGTGCAAACACTTTGGTTTCTGGAGAAGCATGTTTTAGAAATAAAGAATGATTTGATTTGATATCAAATGCCATTATTGTGACTTCTTTTAAATTAAATTCAAATAAATTCATTTAGGATCATACCAAGAGAAGGGTGGAAAAATATAGAAGTGGAAGGAAAGTATGGATTGTCCTAACAACTATTAAGGGTAGAAATCAGAATAGTGTACTGTAAGTCCTTAATTTAAACTATGAGAATTTAGGATTTTTCTTTTTAATTTGAGGATTGCTTGCAAACATTTGCTTCAATGCACTTATAGATATAAAACAAGATACATATTGCATTTAGGGTTTTAAGAGATATTTTCTGCTCCTATTTTCTCATGCAAGTCACATAGCTTATTGAAGATTCAGTGAAACAAGTCACTGTTTAACTGATATATTAAGCCTCCTGCATAATCATAGTGTTCAGATTTTAAATATTGGAGTCTTATTTTTATAGACATTGCTGTGAAGATTTCCCAGTAACAGACTGGTTGCAGGCCAATTTTACTTGAGCCAGAGCCCTTCTGCAGAATGTTAGGGAAACCTGGAAAATCAACGAAGGTGGTAAACCATGACACAATTCTACTCAGCAGCACTGTCTGCTTATTGCAAAACTATGCTTTGTACCTGGTTTGATGAACTTTGGGGACTTTATTTTTATTTTCTAGTTTCAAGTATTGCAATTTTTCTGTATTGTCGGCTCTGACACTTACTTGCTGCCTTGCCTGAATTTTAGACAGTGTGTAGATCTTTTTTATACTGAATTGCATTAAATTTATTTATATAACATTATTTAATACTGAAATTCAATTTCCTGCCAGCAGTAACAAGAAGCAGTAAAACACAATAATAGTTAGAATTACAAGATGCTGATGGGAAGGAATTTCTGCAAAGTAATAATGGTATCACACATAAGATATACAATAAGGGAGGAGAATCTAAAGATGTATAAGCAGCAGTGAACTGCTTATATAACAATCTGTGGCATCACTGGTGGAAAAATATAGTAAAAATATCCTCCTGGTAGTTGTCTCAACACCAGAGATTAGGAAAATTGTGGCCAGGATACTTATGGCAGATATACACATACCAGCACCACAAGGGCTAAATGATGGAGATTTTGTCACTGCTAATCAACTTTTAAACAATGCTGTTGAAGAAGCTGGTATTTTAACTGCTAGTGGGGGAAGCATAATAATTATGTATTGACAGAATTTTCTAACCTGACCAACTTCAAACTGTTTTGACTACTGATACAGCAGGTTCCTGAATTATGAAGCCCACAACTATACTTAGTTGTAGTAACGTCTACAGTGCCCCTGATTTGAGGTTTACTGACAGTATAAAGAAGCTAGATGAAGATTTGCATGAGACTATTCATTTAATGAAAACGCATGCTTTAAATATAACTCTGAACAATTTCAATGAAAATATGGAAAGTGAAGGAGTTAATAGTGAGGATTTAAATAATTCCATTATTCGACTGAAATTTACTTCTCCAAATGCCCAAACTATCAGACACCCATTAGAAAACACAAATATAAATATAAATTTGATTAATCTACATGTAAGCACGACAAAACTATTTGGGTAAACAATTTCAAGCAAATTGTCTTCAAATGGAAAGTATTACGCATATACAAGAACAGTTAAGTAGCTTCAAAAATGAATTCCAGGAGATTAAAGGAATGCTATCAAAGTCGTCATATGCCCAGCTTCTGAAGTTCTTGATAGAGAGTGCTTCTAATAGACAAAAAGGGAATTGTTGAAAATGGATCACACAAATGTACTGGCCGCCCTTATTTTTTTCTCTGTACTCATCCCTCAAACACCTAGTGTTGATAAAACAAAAACAGCTAAATGTAAGGGAATAAGAAAAGGAACAAGAGAAAAAAGAAGAAAATGTGAACTAGAGTTTGGTAGAAATTCATCCAAAAAAGGAAATTGAGGATGATGTTGTAAATAGAAAAGGAAACGAGGATGACCAATCTCCAGTCTGAAAAAAAAATAGTTATTGATCTTGTTACCCATGTCCTAATACTTGACCCCTATGCAGCTGCAGAGAATGAGAGGGCTTCATCAGTTCAACAAACTCAGTGCCATCTTATTAATACTGTTGGTGATCATCTGGATGAAATGGATCTTACACCACAAGCAGTAGGGATTAATATTCAATCAGAAACAAAAACATCAGATACTTTGGAGAGAAGGTATAATAAACTGTAGACAATTTCTGTGATTAATGAGGGGATACATTTGATATCACCACAACAAGTAGGGAATGTGAATATAAAACACAAAACAAAAAACAATCGTCTAGCACAGGATGGGAGACAGCTACCCGCTTTTGCTAACCAAATATGTCATGCAGTTGTGTACTGGGTGAAAATATTAAAGGGAAATTAAGCCTTTTTTGGTATTAAGGGGTATCTATAGAGAGACAGATCAATCTGCAGTTTCAATCAGACAAGTATTATCTCAGCTTCTGAATGTGGAACTGTTAATACCTATAGATGATTCAGAAATATTTAAAATTTCCAGGGAACACCATGAAAATAATTAGAGTCCTTTGATTGTCTTCTTTAAGGAGATGGCAATGTCCTGAGATACCTACTATTAATTTAAAAAGTTGGCTTGAATTAATATAGTAGCAGCTCCTCCACATACATTATTGAGTACTATAGTGAATAACAACAAGTCAAACAAGTAACAGTAGGGATAATTAGTACCAATATTTAATGTAATTAGGAAACAACAGCAGAAAGTAAAAGGAGGGATAATTATCTTGGAAGAATATATATTTGTCTAATATGTTTAAATGTAACATTTGTGCTTTTGTACTGACGTGGAGCCTTTGCAAAGGAGTCAATGACTCAAAGGATTGTAATTCTGATTTTTCTTTAAATAAAATAAAAATAAATAAAAATATTGCTTTTTGTGAGCAGAGAAACAAGACAAACGTTGACTTCTACAACACATTTTAAGTAACTGCATTTTCTTCTTTAGATAAAGGAGCTGCAGCCTATTTGGGTCATACTTTGTCATTTTTTTACCAGTTAGTTTACTATTTTAATTTGGCCAGTGATTAGCAAGAGCTATAAAAGAAACTCATATTTTACTAAAGACTGCAGCCTTAATTAAGAGAAGTTATGAGGGCAACCTTCAAGTTGACAAATCTCTTTCTATTGCAGCATATACTACTGGGCAAGAAGATGGCAACTGTTGGTTGCTGTAAAACATCTGGAGATCAAGAATGAGATTTTGGAGGTAGAAGAATAATTAGATGATCTAGAAATAAACAGTTTTGATCCAGAGTTGGGAAATCTGTAGAATCAAACTAATGAAATGATAGAAAAAGCGGTATTTGAAGCTACCCAAATTAATATCCTGGTGATAAATTTGTCTTTCCAAATAATGGTGACACAATTAATGATCAAAGCATGTCTGTGTTTCATAACCTAATTTAGATTGAAACTGCGACATGACTTGACTAATGAAGTATTGCAAGAGGAAAATGTCAATGGAATTAGTTTAACTATACAGTTGTAATTTTCTATTCTTTCATGGAACATTGCAATGATAGCATTAAAATTTCAAGATGAGGACTGGCTTTCCTTTATAGCCCCTTTTAGTATAATACATTTTCTAGAGACCTGGTTAGTGGCAAATAACCAGAGATCTAATAAGGGGTTCCTTGGATATTTTTCAAACACAAAACAATTAATAAATATGGACATCTACAGGGGAGGTATTGTAATTTATGTCAGTGCTACTCTTGAATCCATGGCTGAAATAATCCTGGAAAAAGATTCATTGTTGGCATTTAGACTGACATTAACAAGAAACAGTTTAATGGTACTGAATATTTACATTTGCCTTCAGAATTCTATTAATATGTACAGATTCAAAGGGATGAGTTGAATGAAGCTATAGAGGAGTTCACCTCTCATTTCCTAGATGCTGAATTATTTATTGCTGGTGACTTTAAGGGGAGAGTGGGAAATTTTGACATAGTCACTTAGTATCTGAATATGAAATTAATTGTTCCAGAGAGACTGAATATTGACAAACTATCAAAAGATAAAATATATAATAGTCAGGGGGAGCTAGTAATGAAGTTTGTAACTGATAATGTATTAGTAATTCTAAATGGTAGGCATGGTGATTCTAAAAGTGGCAGTTTTAAATACTGTATATAGGCCCAAATGGTGCTTCAATCTTAGCTTATATTATGTAACGAATGGGCTTTATTCAAATTTAGTAAATAACAATGTTCAATTTGTCAATAGATCAGAAAGTTATTTTCTAATCACACTTCAGCTCTTTCTGAACAGAATTATGAATTTTGTAGATAATCAGACTGAAAATATTTCAGAGTTGTCTTTTACCTCAAATGCTAGTCTTAAATGGATTGGAAGAATAGTTACAAATGTGTCAGTGTGGGCTTTGACTCACCTGAAGTAGATAATATTTAAAAATACAATTCTTCAGAAAGAACCCTATGGTTTTGTTATGCCCTCTTACTTGAAATATTTGATATAATTAAACATTTACTACATGCAAAAACATTATCAAACCAAGACTGAAAGAGAATGATTTGATAATGAATGTAAGGCAAGGAAAAGAAAATTATGAAAGTTTAATTCATTTTATGAAATCACACCATTCCAGAATAAATTTAGACTTTTTTCAGTATAACTAGGAAAAGCTATAATGTGTTTCTAGAGGAAAAAGGAAAAACATTTCCGCTTTTGAGATGGGAGGTTTTGTTAATTTCAATTTATAAAAAAGGCAACAAAGGACTTTGGTCGACTGTAACAAGGGGTACTGGAAGTTTCAAAACCAAAGTTAACTCTCAGATCAATCCAAATACTGTATCTAGAAAGACTACTGCACATGTCATTTTCATGAAAATATTGACCAAATTGAAAACTCTAGAGATATTTTAATCAGTACTACATAACTTTTACAACACTATATATTTTCAGAGCTATTAGTGAATTCAAGGCCAAAAAGACACCAGGGGATGACAGATCCAAATTGGTGGGCAGAGATTCTCACAGTGTTCGTCAATCGTATTTATCATAGATATCTCCCTGATGATGCAAGAGAAACATAATAATTCCCATCTATAAAAAGGGAAACTCAAATGATCCAAAAAAAAACTACAGAACAGTTAGTCTCATTGACTGTAGTGCAAAAATCTTTTATACACTAATTCTAAGTAGACTACAGAAATGGGTGGCAGAAAAAGAAATATTGCTTAACTCCCTTGCAGGATTTAGAGAATATGTTTTCCACCATTGGCCAGGTCTTTGTCTTTCATCATTTGGCTGAAAAATATATAAATGTTAGTGACCAAAAAATGTATATGGCCTTCATTGACTTTAAGGTCACCTTCGATTCTGTGTCAAGACCCATCTTATGGAAAAAGCTCAAAGCTCTAGATATCAATCACAAAATGTCATTTGTTTTAAAAAAAGATGAAATACTTGGTCTCCAGTTAGATATTAACAAGTATGCCAAAGAACTTCAGCAGATGTCCCCTTATTTGTGTTCCCTTCCTTGCAACGTGAGCTTTGACAAGTAGAATGGGTACTACCCATGGGAGTGGGGAAATCCCCCTTGTACCACACCCCGTGAAGGGACCACTGAGGCCACCACAGAGTGGGAGGCATCTGGAGGGGATGGAGAGTGAGGGTTTAAAAAGAGCTGAAGCTAGCAGGTCCCCTTCACTTTCATCTCCCTCTTCAGATTTTGACTCTTCTCTTCCAATTGAAGATTTTCCACTCCAGCCATCTCCATTTCAGCTAGAATTAAATATCCAACATTCAGTTTTGTTAAGGTAATTCTGGTAAGTTTTTTGCTTCATATAGACAGTGGTCCCATGGCTCATTCTTACACATTGTTGATTTAATTAGTGTTGTTGTGGTTGCCACCATCAGCCTGTTACATGAGTTTCTGGCCAACTGGCTCCCCCTTCCCCACTTAGCTAGCCATTGTTCTTAGCTCAGACTGCTTTTTTGTCCTGCCATGTGCTTCACGTACCATTCTTGCAATATTTGTACAGATGTTTTGGTTAGAGTGCTATCT
The DNA here is from genome assembly GCA_016271365.2 of Neoceratodus forsteri. Classification (NCBI taxonomy): domain Eukaryota; kingdom Metazoa; phylum Chordata; order Ceratodontiformes; family Ceratodontidae; genus Neoceratodus; species Neoceratodus forsteri. The sequence goes on along the minus strand of CM028132.1, from coordinate 425,103,559 downwards.
GGAAATACAGGAGCTATAAATGGAAAGATTTTTTGCCTGATTTAATATTAGAGGACTAAGCTGGTAATATAAGATATGTGTAAGCCACTTTTCTTCCGCTCCTACACTATGTAGATATTCTGTATGCGCAAAGCACTAGCACTGCCCTCTCCAAACTAGACATCCTAAATCATCGCAAACTATGCTTTGTAACTGGTGCTCTCTATTCAACCCATCACTGTACCCTCTACTCTCTCCTAGGATGGATGTCACTCTCATTCAGGTGGCAAAAAAATGCAGCCATTTGGATGTTCAAGGCTATTACCCATAGGCTCCCTCAGTATATCTTGGACTCTCTGCTCATCTGCTTGCCAAGCAAGTATGGTCTGAGAAGCCTGTCCTATATTACTCTTATCATCCTGAAATTCAAAACTAGGTTTGGTAGCTCATCCATAGGTTATGCTCTGCCATCATTATGGAACAAACTCCCAACATTTCTAAAATTGGCCACCCCCATTAAGCTATCAACCTTTAAGACCATATATACTCACTCCTTCAAGGAGTCCTGCAGGTGTAGTCAATGAGGAATTACCCTACCTGTCCTACTCCCCACTATCCAACTGCTCTATCTCTTACCCCATCTGAATCCTTCCCTTCCTCTTCCTCCCTTCCAACTACACTGCCTTTAAGACCATATACTCTCTGTTATGTTAAACTGTCCTCTATGTTATCAAATATGCAATAACAGCTGAACTAATCCTCCTGATATAACTGTACTGGCTATCTTGTTTTCTCATTACTTTTTGTACAAGCAACAACAACTGATCTAACTCAGCCATACTACTTCACTCTTTGTCCTTTCTACCCAACCGTGACTCACCCATATCCTGACATACTGAAGCCTATGTACTGTACCAACTGCTCGTAACTTCTGTAAATTGTAATTATTATGACCTTGTACTGTACCTACTAACTGTTCTTGCTGTATATAGTAATTATCATGTCTTATGTACGTAATTATCGTGTTCCATGTATTCCACTATGAATGTATAATATACTCTTGTGTGTCCTACATTGGCCCAGGTCCACTTTGGAAATTATTTCTGCTCAATGGTGTTTCGCCTGGCTAAATAAAGATTTTGAATTGAATTGAATTGAATGCAACTGACAAAATGTTGCTTTTTTCTTTGTGTAGAGATTTAAGTTTTAAACATGGGATCTGTAACTGGGAAAATGTTGCATTTATTTAAGTTCTCAACTCTGTGCATGCTGTTGTGTTGAATGTTAAGTTCTAGGATACAAAGAAGTGTACACAAGTTTGTTATGGGTATTTTTAGTGAATGCTTAGAAAATTGTCAGTACTGACTTGCTTTTAGGGAATTTACAAGCCTTATCTGGGGAGGGGCTGTTTGAACTACAGGCTATTGTCTACTTAAAGTGGCTGCAAGGCCTCAAGTCCCTCATCCTCCACTGTGGCTTGTTTCTTTGTTTCTGGAGCCATGCAGTATCACTGTTATAGTCTTTGTTGGTGGTGTGTGGGAGGGGGGCAGAACAACTGGAGTTTTTTTACAACATTCATATAATGTGTACTTGTAACCAGTAAATTCCTTTGGAGAGCAACAACATATGCCCTTCAGGCTGGGAGTGCCAGTGTGCCAAATATATATGAAAATAAATTAAAAACAAATAATCAAAAAAAAAAAAAGATTGATAAAACATTTTGCAGTAACTGGCAACTGGTTTGTAGCCCTCTATATGTTGTCTGTGTGAAGTTATTCCAGGTTTTCATACATTAGCTAATTTTTACTAAATTCTGGACTAGCAAACAAACACCACCAATGTTGCAAATACAGTTTAAATTAACAGCCTTGCTACAGCCTATGGGCATGCAGGCCTGTTTACAAAAAGAGGGCCTTGGGTCAGAATGAGGTTGTGACAGATGTGGTGGAGGTAGAGGATTACCAGCTCCCCATGACCAAACCCATAAGGGTTGATACCATATAGCTGTCCTCCCCCCAAAGCTTCCAGAATCTGTTGGGTCTTCCTCCCCATACCAGAAGCAGGACAGGCTAGTGGAGGCAGTGGTGGCTCTCACCAAGCAGTGAAGTCAATTCTAATACAGACACTGTATCGCAGTGCAAAGTGGGTGCTGCTCTGACAACAAGGTAATACACAGTTATCCCTCCCCTCCCCTCCCCTCCTCTCCCAAAGCCATTTGGAAAAAGGAATAAACTGCCAGGTTTAAAGCTTCCAACCATGCAGTGCATGCACTAGCTTAGAGGGTATATAAAACATAATAATTATAATAAAAGACATACTGGGCACGTGGAGGAGTGTTAGTGGGAAGCAGGGCTGCAACAGCTTCAGCCTCCCCCGCACAAGCCTGGACTGCTGATTGTAACAATGTTATTAACATTATTTTCATTTTGGGAGCAGATGTTTTGTCATTTTAGCAGTTCCAAAAAATCTGATCCAAAAAGGTGTGGGCTTGGACATGGAAGAGGTTGGGGTATCCCAACCCACTATGCTGGAGTCTGCACCAGTGGGCCCGGCCAAGCCCGCTTCCTTCCAAAAGCAGCTAGACACTATGAAGCCTCCTAACAACAAGGAAAAGCTGGACAGGATTATGAAGGCAATGGTAGGGTTGGCTGCCTCTGTTCAAGCCAAGCAGTAAGGAAAAGGTTTGGGTCAAGTGCTCACAGCGGTGGCAGGTAGCAGTGGGGCAGTGCATGCTGCTTTACCATCACCTCTGGGACACTACATCAGCACAGCAAAGCTGGTGGGTTTCCACTTGATGGACAAGGTCTGACAATAGATTCGGGGGGAGTACCTTGACATCTTTTCACTGCTATACTGCCTAGGTGAGCAAGAGGACAGCAAAGATAAGGAAGAAAGATGAGGATAAAAAGAAAATCAGGTAGAATGTTCATTTGACAATGGGCTTGTGGGCTTCGTACCTTGGCTTTGTAGTTTTTGCCAGTACAGTTTGTCATATGGCCCCGGAAAAAGGCATCAACCTGCTCAACCACCTGAACAGGATTATGCTGTCCCATAGGCACAAAGGCAGGTCAGCATGGTTGGGACAGGATGAGGAATTCAGGCACTGCATGCAATAGAACCTGACACTGGACGGGGGGCATCCTAGACATGTCCCTGCTTATTAAAGTTATGCACAGGGGGGGGTTCTCCACATGGACAAAGAAGCCTGAATCCTCCAGGTCCACAGCCCAAATTTGTTTTAGCATTAATGAGAGGAGTAGCAATAAAAACCACTACAGGTTTCAACACAAATGTGTTGCTTGTGGTCAGTGGCACCCACTCGTTCACTGCAAACCTAACAAACCCCCACAAAGGGACAACTATCCCTTTCAGAAAAAGTTCAACAAACCCTACAATGGTAAGCCTGCCCACTTTGGTAAAGGTGGACCAGCTTAGACCACAGTTGGAGTGCTTCCTGGACCATGATGCAGCCTGCCTGCTATCTGACAGCTCCTCAATGGCTTCAGAATCCATACAAATCCACTAGAGATAGGCCACAGGTGGTCTGTGATAAACTAGAAAAGGAGCTGGGGCTTGGGAGGGTGAGTGGTCTTTACCCCTCCCCGCCCCTTCCAAATCATAGGGTGTCACCATCTGGCTTAGTCCCCAAGAAGGCCCTAGGGTAGTTTTGTAATCAACCACCTGATATACCTTGAAGGTGACTCAGTGAATAACCACATTGGTCTGTCCTGCACCGAACTTTAATATGTATCATTTGACAGGGCAGCTGAGGCAGTGTGGGCAGCAGATTCTCAAGTCTAGCAAGAAATTGCCTGCTCCATGATAAGACTGAAACTCTAAGAAGCCTTTTGAGCTGTTCTATAGTGGCTAAAGAAGGTTACCCTGTGGGAGTTCCAACACTACCCATCTAAACTTCACATGCCACTATAGGCCTGTCAGCCTCACCTCAGTAGTAGAGAAGATCATGGAGGCACTACTTAAGGAAAGAATAGTGAGACATCTAGAAGCCATCGATGCCCAGGACTTTAGGCAACATAAGTTAACAGTGAGTAGGTCATGTCAGATAAATCTCATAGACTTCTTCGACTGGTTGATGAAGGAAATAAGTCAGGTGGGCACAGTGGATGTAGCCTACCTCGATTTCAGCAAAGCCTTCAACACCATTCCATGTAGGAGGCTGGTTAACAAGATGGGTAGTCTGGGCATGGAAGACAAGGTGGTAACCTGGGTTAGGAACTGGCTAATGGACAGGAGACAGAGGGTGGTGGTAAATGAAGTACAATCTGGGGAGAAGAGGGTGACCAGCGGAGTACCTCAGGGATCAGTCCTTGGACCAGTTCTGTTCAATGTCTTCATCAGTGACATTGTAGAAGGGCTGGAAGGAAAGGACTGCCTGTTTGCAGATGACACAAAGATCTGTAACAGGGTGGATACTCCTGAAGGAGTGGAGAAAATGAGGAGGGACCTGGGGAAGTTTGTGAAATGATCTGCAGAGTGGCAACTGAGGTTTAATTCAAAAAAGTGCAAAATTATGCACCTGGGAAACAGTAACCCTGGGGAGAGCTACAGGATTGGGGGGAGGAATTGTTGACAGTCACCAAAGATGACCTGAAACTGTCAAAGCAGAGCACAAAGGCAGTAGGGAGGGCCAGTGGCATGCTTGGGTGCATATCAGGGGGTATCACCAGCAGAAGGCGTGAGGTAGTGATGCCGTTATACAAATCACCTCACATGGAGTGCTGTGTGCAGTTCTGGAGGCCACACCTTCAAAAGGACATTAACAGGCTGGAGGTGGTCCAGAGAAAGGTGACTAAGATGGTACAGGGCTTGCACTACAAGACTTATGAGGAGAGCAGGCCCATCGGTGCAGCGGTTGGATTTCCGCTTGCAACGCCGGTGACCCAGGTTCAGGAGCGGACTCAGGTCACTGGGGGACCAGCCAGGGGAGAAAGCTTGAGCATCCCATGACAGCTTGCTTTCTTCAGGGGGAGGCAGGGGGCCAAGGCCTGCAGATTGCCTGACCCCGAGCGGAGGCTCAGGGTACAGCAAGTCCTGCTTGAGGAGGGGTTGGCCGAGAGACGTGGTGGATGTCTGCGCATAGTGCCTTGATGTCAGAGTGCACATCAGGTGAGGGAGAAAAGGAGGAAAAAGCCCTTCCATCTCTGGGAAGATGGGGCATCGGGAGCATGCCCTCGATGTGCCACCACCCATCCAGACTGCCTTGCCTGACGAAAGTTGATTTGTACGGGGTGTATGGTCCCCACCTCATTCCCCACCCAGCGGGGATAGCCGTGGCTCTATGGGTGCAGGGTAAGTCCTGGGTAGGGTGGCTGGCAGAGGGATGACTCCCCAGATGCTCCCAAAGGGTCAGAGATGGAGGAGAAGTAGGAGGGGAAAAAAAAAAGACGTACGAGGAGAGATTAAGGGACCGCAATATGTACTCATTGGGGGAGAGGAGGGAGAGAGGGGACATAATAGAAGCATTCAAGTACCTCAGAGGCATAAACAGGGTACGGGGGGGGATCTTCCAATATAGGAGGAGTACAAGAACTAGGGGGGGATGACATGAAATTGGAAGGTGGCAGGTTAAGAGGGAATGTGAGGAAGTTTTTCTTCACAGAGAGGGTGATGGATGCATGGAATGGTCTGCCACAGGAGGTGGCTGGAGTGAGCACTGTGGTTGGATTTAAACATGCATGGGGCAGGCATAGGAAAACCATAAAGGTTAAGTGGGGGGAGGGTCAAAAGCTGTAAACAAGTACAGGACTTACGGGCAGACTGGATGGGCCTAGCAGTCATTACCTGCTGACACTTTCTATGTTTCTATGTCATCCCCATGGGGAGGATCTTTGTGTGGCAGATGGTGAAGTTGGGATTTGGCACCCAGAAGCCCCATCACTGGATTCAGATGACAGAGGGCATTAGTGAAGATTTGGAGATATGAATTACTTTCATTTCCCATTTCAATAGCATTTCACTGTTGTCAGAGACAGTTGACAGACAGGAGCTTGTACTGTTTATGAATGCATCGGAGGATTGAGTTTCAGGGAATATTTCATTTGTGAGTGATGTGCCACAGAATGGACCCCTATGTGGGTTGCTGGGCTTACAAAACAGATCACCTAGCTGGAATTATTTCCAATAGTGGTGGCTGTGTGTGTGGAGACTCTGCTTGAGGGGCAAGAAAGTTGTTTTTCGATCAGACAACATGGATGTGGTCCACATTATAAACAGCCGAAAGGGGGTCAAGGGCCCATTGGGCAATCTCATGAGAACAACCATCCTAAAATACATTATTTTTAAGGCACACTCTAAGGCTGCTCTTGTTCCCGGCATTGAAAATGGCATTGCCGATGGTTTATCTTGTTCACAGTGTCAGACATTCAGGGCATTGGCTCCAGCAGTAGATGGGGATCCAAGATCAGTCCCCAATTTTTTTGGAAGGTGGTTACTCTGAGGCCTTGGTGTGCATAGGAAATGCTAATGCTCCCTGGACCACAGCAGTTTATCGTGCAGCATGGAGTATTACCCTGACATCTGTATGTAAGTGAGGTGGCCTAAAAGCTGGCCTATCCTTGTGGAGCAATTGTGTAGCTGTATCATGGAATCTAAGCTTCAGGGCATGATGCTGGGGATTGTGGAGCAACACCTGGTGAGTTTGTTATGGTTCTTTCAAAAGTGGGATTTCACTGACACTACTTGCATATTCAAGGTCTGGAAGATCTTTGAAAGGTGGAATAAAGGGCTTCCAAAATGGGAAGACCACCAGCACCCTATTAGCCCATCTATCCTTGAAAAAGTGTGAATTGTCCTTCCAGCAGTTTGTTGGTTCCCATATGAGGCTGGCTTATTCAAAACAGCCTTTGCTGTGGTTCCATGTCTCTGAGCTGGTACAGTCAGCACAGACTGTGGTCACCACAAGCATCAGGGACACAGATGTGATGATGTCACCAGAGGGAGACTATGTGTGGCTCCACAAGAGCAAGACTGACCAGTAATGCACCATAAAGGCCCCTGCTGGGTCAGCATGGAACATAAAAACCAAGGTGGCAGACTGCAAGGCCTTTTGCCCACCTGAGGGGGTTGGTTTTCCTGTGACATGTGAATGGCAAGTCAGTAGTAGCCTACCAATTTAGGCACATTTGAGTTTGGTGGGCCCACAGACTGGATTAAATACCAACAAGTAGAATACCCATTCCTTTAAGATCGGGGTGGAATCACCTGCTGGAACCTAGGGGCTCATGGATGGGCAAATCCAGGCCCTGGGTTGGTGGTGGTCCCAAGTGTTTTTACTTTATGTATGCTCAAACATACTTTAACATTATCTCACTGTTTTCCAGGTGCCTCTAATGGTCCCAAACAAGTCTGGATCTGTGGATACTCCTTCATCCATTAGGCGGTGGAGAGAGTGGGACGTTGGCCCGGGGGGAAGAACCTAGTGATTGCAAATCAGAAGGTGTATATCCACTGGTTGGGAAAGAGAGGAATGCAATGGGAGGGACTTCTCTCTAGGTTAGCAGTGGAGGCATAACATGGAATTTCACTGGACATCTTGCTAATTCACCTGGCGGTAAATACCTTGGACTCTGGAAAGCTATCAATTTGCTCCTCATGATGAAGGGGGACTTGTGAGCCATTCAATAATAGTGGCCAGGGATCAAACATATTTGGTCCCACATTATTTGAAGGCTTAACTGATGGCATGCTGTGGACTTTAAAGCTCCAGTATGGACAAAGAATGCATAGGCATCAATAGAGAGATGCAGCCCTTTAGGGACTCCATTGGGGAAGCCACAGTTTGACACCATGACATTGTCACCTTCTGCCAGTAACTGTATGCTAAGGATGGAGGGCATTTATGAGATACTGGTTGGGATTTATTGCTAGAGTCTTTCTATCAGGTCTTGGAGCAACAATTGGAGTGATCTACTTGGGGGTGCCGGAGTGTGCCCTTCCTCTGGCAGCTTGGTAGTTTCTCTGAGTGATAAATTGTACCAGGGGGAAAAAGGAAAAATGGGAATGAGTTGATTTCATCTGAATGATGCTCCTTCCATGGTTGGCATGACATCTGTGGGGACATCAGACTGTGTCCCCATTTGGCAGGTCATGAACCATCCTCATTGGGCTTACTTGCAGGAGTGGCACCACAAGGTGGGGGTGGTCTCTTCATTTGAAGAGAAATTTTATAGATCCCAGCCCTGCAGTAAGCCCCTAATGGAATTCTAGCATACCCTTCTGGGGAATGATGATTTGCCTATGGTGGACATCACGGCTAAATGGGAGCAGGATGTCTTTATTAAAATTGATGTGGTTACTTGGCATCATGCAACTAAACATTTTCAAACTTGCTCACATAGCAACAAACTAAGACAAATTCAACTTTTTTTTTTATGTATAAGGCATATATCCCCCCAAGAAAACTACATGCTATTAACCCTGAGAGTCCCGAAGATTGTACAAAGTGTTCATCAGAAGATGAGATTTTCTACATATGGTCCTAACATGTCCAAAAGTAATTTCATTTCAGTATGTGATGCACAACATTATGTGAAAGGTATTAAGTTATACCCCTTCTAAATCCCTATTGGAGCTCCTGGAGGGGGCAGATCCATATTATCCCCTGAGGGGTGGTAATGCAGCACCCTGGTCTCTTGTCCTAGTCAAAGCTAGGAAACATATTTCTCCTGATAGGACATCGACAAGCCCCCTTAGAATTCACCAACGGGACCTCAATTTGAGATTGTGTCTGAGCCTGGAGAAGATACAGCTGACTGGTAATGGTTCAGCTGAGATCTTCTCTAAAATCTGGTACCCTATGATTATAGCAATAGATAAGGATGTCTTCCCACTGTAATTATAATCCTTCTTGTGTATTGACCAAGGCCCTGTGTTCCTCAATGACATCTGCTACAGTAAGATATTACTATGTTAACCTCAGAAAAAGCCCTTATGTAATCAAACATTTGTATTACCTTAATTTCCATTCATTTGAAAATTGCATGGTGTATACTCATCAACTTTTATTTGCCCTATATATTGTCACTGTCATTATGTCCTGTTGCACAGCCAACTGTCTGTATTCTTGTAATTTCTCTTTACATTTCAATAAAAATATTTAACAAAAAAAGATAGAGGTGGTCACTTGCCTACCAGCCACATGATCTCCCCACTTCTGAGGTTAAGGTACACACTCAGAGACATACTTCATTCCCTCGGTCTGCACAAGGGGCAAGGCCTTTCACTGGAAAGGGTATGGAGGCCTGAGGTGTCTTACAAGATCTCCCAGCTGTGCATACCACTCAAACATTTTGTAGATAATTTAATAATCATATGGCTAAACCATTTCTCCAAGACCTGTGTTGTGTGAATTTTTCCAGGGGGAAGGGTATGGTGACTTATAAGACAATAACAAGTTTACCAAGGAATTTCAGCAGATGTCCCCATGTCTGTGTCCCCTCCCTTCTAACCTGGCATTAGATAGGCAGGCAGGGTTCCACCCACAGGACAGTAGCCTTGGCATCCCCCTGGGGGAGGAACTACTGGGGCCATCCACAAGACAAAAGGCATCTGGAAGGAGTGGAAAGTGAGGGGTTGAAAAGAGCTAAAGCCAGAATCTCCTTCTCATTTTCATCTCCTCTTCAGATTCCCTTCCACCCACCCTCATAAAAGCAGGGTTCTGGATCAGACAGGGTGGAGCAGGGAACCCTTTGCCCTATTATGGGTGAATGCACTAGGGGTCAGGGAGGGATTTTCTTGGTTCCCTCAGAGGGTTTTTCCTGTTTTTTTTTACCTCCTCCAAAGGAGTTTAACCAAGAGTAGGGTTAGCCTTGTTAATACACTGTCACAGTCATTGGGGTTAGCCTTGTTAATACACTGTCACAGTAATTGTAACAGGGTGGCTTGGGAGTGTCTCAGAGTGACGGTACAATGGGAAAAGGGGAATGAGTCAAATTCTTTCGAATGACTCTTCATCCCTAATTGGAATGAGATCTGTGGGGCCATAACATCTGGTCCCCCTTTTGGGGAGTCGCAGTCCAAACTCATTGGGCTTGCATGCAGGAGTGGTGCCACCAGTTGAGTGTGGTTACTTGCATTAGATAGGCAGGCAGGGTTCCACCCACAGGTGAGTAGACTTGGTATCACCCCTGGGGGAGGAACTACTGGGGCCATCCACTAGACAGAAAGCATCTGGAAAGCATATGGAAGGAGCAGCATGACCTCCCCACTCCTGCGGTTTGGGTACCAACTCAGAGAGGTACATCATTACCTCAGTCTGCATAAGGGGCAAGGCCCTTCACTGGAAGGAGTACGGAGGACTGAGGTGACTGCTGAAATCTCTCAGCTGCACATGCCACTCCAACATTGTGTAAATCATTTAATATATATATGGCTGCTGCCATTTCTCCATGACCTGTGCTGTGTGACTTCTTCCAGGAGGAATGGTGTGGGGACTAGTAAGACAAAGTATAAATGATAGTCTTATGGACAAATTTTGCATGAATAGAGATGTAAAGCAGTGAAGCCCAAAGAAACTGGAAAGTAATACCTTCTTTTTCTCAAACATTATGAAAGTCCCTTGTACACTGTCAGCATACACAGACAATATCAACCTCTTCTCACTCATTAAATATGAGCTGCAAAATAAACTGAAAGCTTTAATAGTAGACAAATGTGAGTCCTCAAAATTAACAATAAAGATAAGACAAAATTATGATACTCAGACCAAATTCTAATAGATCTTCTCAGCGTTTGAATTCAGAAAAAAACTGAAAGTAGTACATTGTTACTTGTATCTTGGGATAACTTTATTGGCCAAGTGTAAATGGACCACTCACATATCTAATGCCAAGGGAAAATTGAACATTGTTGGCAATGGACTCCTTAAATGCTATTGTACATATGTGGGGTATGCAGTGGGTAGACCTCTGAAAACACTTCTGGCCAAAATTAACCCTGTAGCCATTTATGGTACTGAATATGAGGATGTGACATAAAAATATCATTAGAAAGTTCATTAATGAAGATATTTTGGGCAACCTTTGCTATCCAGATTCAACTCCTGCTGAGCCAATATGTGCAGAGCTGGGTATTATGCCATTACAGTCATTGGCCAAATTAAAATAGTAAACTAACTGGTAAAAAAATGACAAACTATGACCCAAATAGGCTGCAGCTCCTTCATCTAAAGAAGAAAATGCAGTTACTTAAAATGTGTTGTAGAAGTCAGCGTTTATCTTGTTTCTCTGCTCACAAAAAGCAATATTTTTATTATTTTTATTTTATTTATAGAAAAATCAGAATTACAATCCTTTGAGTCACTGACTCCTTTGCAAAGGCTCCATGTCAGTACAAAAGCACAAACATTACATTTAAACATATTATACATAGCTCACAATACAGTGTATTTACATTGGTTGGTTACCATCTCTAGGGTCTTAAAGGACCCTGAGTCATTGTAGTGAAACAAGTCAGGTTACAGATTCGGAGGGTCATTTACAGAGCCCTGAGTTGAGGTTTAAATACAACTAGGTTGTAGACCTGGGGATGTAGTCAGGGATAAGCTAGTCTTCTATCATATTTGGACTAGGGGAGAAATGTTGGTGACAGCCACAGGCCTCTGAGTCAAGAAGAAGACTCTTGATACAGTTTTAAACTGGAAAAGACTAAGGGCCATGGTGATGGAGGGTGGTAGGCTGTTAAGCCAGAAGGGAGCACGATAATGGAAAGACCTTTGCCCCAATGAGGTCCTACAGTGGGGGATTAGGAGGGAGGTGCTTAAAAGGTGCCTAGGGGCCCTCCTGTGAGGGGCTGGCTGTATGAGGGGATGGAGGCCCTTGGGTGTAAGATTCATAAGTATTTTTTTATGCTTGGAGGCAGGTGTGGTACTTTAGTCTCCCTTCAAATATCAGCCAGTCTGCAAGCTTGCAGAGCTCACACATGTGGGTTAATCTATCACAACCAGTGACCAGCCAGCAAGCTCTGTTGAGAGCTAGGTTAATGCAATGTAGGGCTGTTTGGTCAGCCATGTATTACAATACCGTAGTTGACTAGTGAAAGGACTGAGCAGGTAACAGCAAGACGTAAAGCCTGGGGGGTAGGCAGTGTTTATGTCTGTGTAGAATCCCAATTCGGGCATTGACAGAGGAGGAAAGGTGTATGATGTGAGTGTGGTAGGTGAGGGATGTGTTCAGCGTGACACCCAGATATTTGGTAGGTAAGGGATGTGTCCAGCGTGACACCCAGATATTTGAAATTTGAGACTTGCTCAATGTGGAGGTCCTGTGAGTTTGAGATAAATAGCAGGGCATTACTGTATGGGCTTTGGCGGTAGGCAAAGATCATAAATTCCATCTTGTTGTAGTTTAGTATTAGGCGATGGTCAGTGAACCAGGATTCTAATTCTCTGAAAAAGCCTTGAAGGGTATTTTGGAGAGAATTGGGATTGGGGTGTTTCCAGAAACCTACGGCGTCGTCTGCATAGAGCAAGAGCTTACCAATGCAGGACTGTGGGAGGGAGTTTAGAAAAAGAGTGAAAAGTAGTGGTCCTAGAATTGACCCTTGAGGGACATCCATGAGAACTGGTCACTTGGAAGAGAGGGTGGAGTTAATTTTGACTTGTTGCGCCTGGCCAGTGAGATAGTCTTTAAACCAGGAGATAGCATCGGGGTGAAATGGTAGGAGGGGAGAGAGTGGAAAAGTAGAGCATGACTGACGGTGTCGAATGCTTTGGTCAGATCGACAGAGATTGCTCCTGCTATAGACCCCTGTTCTAGTGCCTTGTGTATGTAGGATGTAAATTTTAGTAGGGCTGTGGTTGTGCTTTGTCCCTTCCTGAAACCGTGTTGTTCATGGCAGAGCAGAAAGTGTTTGGCCAGGTAATTGCTGAACTGGTCCAACACAATTTTTTCAAGAGCTTTTGAGAGGGGGGGAGGATCGAAATGGGTCTGTAGTTACCAAGGGAGGTGGGATCACCATTCTTTAGGATCTGAGTGATAATTCCTCTTTTCCAAAGAGCGGGGAATTGACCTAGACACAGCGACTAGTTTAGTAGTTTGGTGAGGTGTGGCAGGGTCTCATCCAGTGTTAGTCGGAGAATTTTGAGGTCTAGGGAGTCGCTGCTGTAGCGCAAGTTGTGCAAGGCATTGGAGAGGTAGTGTTTAGCTTCCCTGTAGGAGATGATTCGCAGCCAGAAAGGGGGGGCTGTTGAGGCAGAGGTGACCGAGGGGTGGCTAGTGATAGGGTCAAAGTAGTTTTGCAGAAGGATGTGACTGAGGTCAGAGAAGGTAGTGTTTAGGGCATTGGATATGGTGGTGGGGTTCTGGGAGAGGGCTCCCTTGACTTGAAGCTGTGTCGGGGCATGGGAAGATGGTTTTCCCACATAGTTCCTTAATATTGTTCCAGAAATTTTTCCCTGATCCCCATGTGGTGTTTGCTTATAGTAGGTTGCCTTGGCTAGCTGGATGGCCCAGGTGCATTTGTTTCTTGCCTCTCCATAGAGTTGTCTGTCCCGGGGTAGCTGGGAGTTCAGGGCCCTATGCCAGAGGTTATCTCTGTGGTGCATCTGGTCAAGGATGGTCTGTGTAATCCAAGGGGTATCCCTGTTTTTTAAGACCTGCTTTGTGAAGGGGGCGAAGATGTCCAGGCAGTGTTGAAGGTGGTAATAAAGGAGATGAGGGCAGCATCTACCGACTGGGCCATGTGGATGGGTGACCATCACAGGAAGAGAGGTACAATTTGAGGCATGAGAGGGCTCCTTTCTTGAGGCACCTTTGGACGGCAACTTTGGGGGGGGAGATTTTATTCAACCACCAGCAGGAGACGGGGGGTGGTCACTTATCACGTCTGGGAGCATTTTAACCTTGGAGAGGTGATTGGGAAGGTTAGTAAAGATGAGGTCAATAAGAGTGGAAGTCTACCTCTTGAGGGTGGGTCCCTCATCAGTGGCAGGGTCCTTCTCTTCTACTATTAGGGTGAGAAGGTCCTCCACTCTGGGGGAAGCCTTTAGCCATGCAGACAGCATTGACAGCACCTCTTGATGTTGCATTTAAGACTTCAGCTGCTGGAGGGTGGGGCCTTCAAGTTCTAGAGGGCTCCTTTACCAGCTAACAGCATTAGCAGCACTTTTGAAAGCTATACTCCCTACAGCTGCATATGGTTCACCTGGTCTCCATTCTATACCCTCCATTGTCCTTCTTGTCCCTCAAGGGTGAAGACTGTTCAGTCCTCCTATTCTTACCCCTCCAAGGCTCGGTCTTACCCCTCCTGGGTCTGGCTTCTCCCCCTAGGCTTTGCTTAGAGGCCAGGTGAATGCCTTTCAGAGGCCATTGTTCTCCTTCTCAGCTGGGAGGGTGGGCCCCAGCAGGGTTCTCCTATAGCTGCATAGACCTGTACTCACAGCACCCCCATGGCTTTCCCATTAGAGGGACAGAGTGAGAGCCTTTCCTCTAAAAATCTCCCTTGAATTGGGTCTTCAGATTGCAGTAGTGAGCCATCATTAATTCATCCCAAGCCTGGGGGGAAGGCAACCAAGGCCTTGGATACCCAGAGGTTTCCCCCTCATAGGGGTTTTTCCTCTCCTCCTTTATGAAGGTCACAAAGGTTAGGTAATCCATCAATTAGTATATCTATAGTAGTACGTTTTTACCCAGGTAGGTTTCCGCTGTTGAGTTGGGGTTGGACGGTGGCTTTCTTTCTACTTTTCCATTCCCTCTGTCCTTATGGAAGTCATGCCTCTTCTGCTATCAATACTGAAATCAGCAGTCATTGTACAATCCTCCTATGTCTGTTCCAAGGTATCACTACTTTGTTAATCCATGCTCTTCCAGTTTCTGTGTTCACCAATTCTGCTTGGCTTTTTTGGGGACTCCTTCCTAAAGTACCGCTAGCCTAAATTAATTATCTTCTCATGGCACCTCTAGGGGTGGAACCCTCCACAACAGAATTCCTTTGCCTTCATGCTACCCTGATGGGGTGGTAGTTCCCTGCTGGACAGAGAGTCTGAGTGGCCAAAGTATTTATTTATCACAGTCAGCAACATAAGCATTCAAATACTATTAGTCTATCAATAGAGCTGCACAAGCATATATTCATCACTAAGTTACATACACACATTGAAATATTATACCTCTTAGACTGGTTTCTATCTGTTCAATGGAAAGGAGATATTTATCCAAAATAAACAGATCCTCACTCCCTACCACACCTACCTGGCAGAGTACTGGATACTGAAAAAAACTGCTGATTAATAATGATTACTATAATAGTTCTTATTGTTATTATTTTGTTTTAGTGCCAAATGCAGGTCATTGATGAGTCATGTCTATAGAAGAAGGAGGAGGAAATGGAGGAACAGGAGCCTACAATGTCTGTCATCAAACAGCCCACCCCAACTGTTGCTGATCTGCCACCCTACCCATCCATTAGAGTACTAGACATTCACAGCAAAGTGCTTGTGGGTTCACTTAGGGAAACAGCCAAATCTCTATGTGCGGATGTGAGATGCCACCTTCAGAAGATCAAGGACAGAGCCTAGATTTTGTATGAAAGATAAATAGTCAGGATGAGCAGAACTGAATATTAGTGGAGCTAGTCAGGTCCTAAATTCCACCATAGGTTCTAACAGCAAGCATCTTGAGGTACACCCAGATTTTTTTTTTAGAGAACAATGTGGGTTTCTCTGAGTTTGAGATGCAAACAGAAACTGCCACACAGATATTGCCATCTGTCCTTGCACAGTATCCACCTGCCTGGCATTGGCAGATGTCCCAACCTTCCATAGTTACCCAGAGACAAAGTCCCACCCTAAACTGGACATTAACATTGGGTATTTGCTATATGTTGAAGATACACCACTGAGTGATTGCAAAAGGAATAGAACTGGTTAACACAGCTGCTGGTTGGCTAGATCATCTGGCTGCACTAGTATTCTGACACATCACACAATCTATTAGCTGGCATTGGGGCACACTATCAACTGACACAGTAGTGGGGGGGGGGGTAAAAGGTGTGGTCCCACCAAATATTCAGATTTTGGTAATGCAGGTAATGTGCAGATATTTTGAAATGGGGTCAGTTACCATGCACAATATAAATAAACAATTAAGAAACCCAAGGAAAACCAATGTACTTGCCTGAGTTCAATGCAAATAAAACTGATTCAATTTTCTGTAAATAAACTGACACTCAATAAACACATAACACTGGTATGAATATAATCCTGTCTTTTCTTTGTTCACTAAACAAAATATAAGCTCAAAAATGTGTACAAAATTGGTCTTCAGGTACTGTAGAAAGTAAATTGATTTAAGGAAGATAGGGGGTAGGAGTCAAGTGATGGGCTGCAGTGAGTGAGCACTACTGATGAGTGCACTGCTCCTCTCACCGATTTTTAATTTTAATTAACTGTTTTTTTTTATGTGTGCACCCAAATTCTTTTTGGCTTCTACAATTTGGCAAGTGCTCCTGATTACTCCTAGTGTGTTGGTTGTCATCGAGATGAAAGCTAAAATGAAGGTGACCCCCATACGCCACAGTCCACCAGCAACACCAGAGAGAGAGAGAGAGAGAGAGAGAGAGAAATAATTGAAAATATTCAAAGCGCAGGCCACAACAATGCAACAGCCACCATCAGCTTCTGCAGCTCTGACAGAAGACCACTTTCATGAGGAGATTTCACCTCTGAATCTCTACAATTAATCATGGAAGAACTAAAATATATTCAAGCTGCAAATGAGATAACAACTAGATGACTCACCGATGCTGAAGCCCAAATCAGTTCTGTGGAGGATCCTGAGCTGGTGGCCCTCTGGAGGAAAAACGCATGTCTTGAAGAAAAGTTGTAGGCCTTGAAGGTCGAAATCACCGCACTAACATTATTATCCATTTACCTGAGGGTGCCGAGGGCTCCAGCGCTTTAGTATTTGTACAAAAGCTCTGTGAATGCATAGTGGGTCCTTCTCCCAATGGACCCACATACTGGGGAATGAGCTCACCATACCCTTAAACCTACCCCTCCCACTGGTTCAAATCCAATTCATTTTCGAAGTTCTCACTTACTTGGATCACCAGCACCTTTTTATGAAAATAAAGGATTTGAAAGAAGTCACCTGGGAAAGGCATAAACTCCACATTATACAAGATCTGCCCCAGTGACTTAGTCAAAAAAGGGCCACTTATAGCCCAGCGATTTCAAAACTAATTACAGCGCATATTCCTTTCTGAAAGCTGTATCCAGCCAGATTGCAAGTTAGTCATCTGCAAGGCCACTGATTTACAATGATTAAAACAATGACATTTCATCTTTAAGACTTCAAATTCTGGAAATTGCACCAGTGATTGTTACTCTAATTTCCAGATTTTACCAGGATTCTGCTGACAATCTTTTAGTATGTGTATAAATAATCAGAATAAAAGAAGGTTTAATATACAGAGCATTAAATAATGCAAACTGAAAGTAGTATAGGAAGCAATTATAAGAAACAAATACAAGTTTTGTAGATGTACTGATCTGGTATAAAAGGCCAAATTCCATTAAATCTTTGTTTTTACCTGTGTTCAGGCAGACCACATTGAAGAATATTACCGGGTTTTCTGGTAAAAACCAAAAACCAGTGGTCTTTGTCATCAGGGATCCTTCTGACATTTTGATTCATTTGATCAAGCCAAGAGTGAGCTCTCTAAGCTGTTCCCTGAACTTTCTATTTCTGATTTCTCTACCAGCCTTCTTTCTCCGTGCAATGTGCTATATTGATCTACAGGTAATACAGCCTTATACACTCTTCATATCTGCCATTGCTAGGGAAGTTATAGAGCTCACTTGTCTATGATACCCTGGTTGTTCTAAAATAGATCGCTGGTCTGTGTGGACCTTGATCTCTTCAGTTTAAATAAAAGCTACCAGCTCTGTTCAGCTCAATAAGCTTCCAGCTTTCACTGCTCCTTCAGGATTGCTCTCTGGTTATCTTCCTTCCTTCTTTTTTTTTTTGTTTGTGTATGCAAGTCTCATGAGCATGTCCAGTACTTATTTTGATGGCTGATTTCTCCATAATTTACAGTCCCCTGTGGCATCGTTCGGAGCTCTCCTATCAAATGGTACCCTGTCTGTTTTAGATGAGTGGTCAGAGTGTTCATAACTTTATTGTTGGCTGTCTGTCCCGTAGTTGTCTCTGCATGGATTCTGGCTTTCCCATCATGACCGCAGGAATTGAACACCTTGAGATCACCAGCAGCAGATTAAATCTCCAAAGCTGACATCTGCTCATAAATATTGTTCCCAGCAGCTATGTTCGAAGCGCTGTTGTTTAAGTGACACAGTAACATGGACTGACAGTAATTGCCACTGTTTCTGGAGACAAATATGTTTACTTTTTGTGCCATTTCAGTGACTTTTAGACTAGATAATGAAACTTCCAAGGATAGGCCATTGACAGAGCAAAGGCCGATGGCACATTCATAAGGTAGAAAAATAAATGGGCAGACTAGATGGGCCTTGCGGTCCTTATCTGCTGTCAACTTCTATGTTTCTATATTTCTATGATGATATTTGCATACAAATATTGTTCCCTACAGCTATGTTCAGAGTGCTATTGTTTCAGTGAAGCAGTAACATGAACTGTCAGTAATTTCTGCTGTTTCTGGAAATGGGTATGTTATTTTTTGTGCCATCTCTGTGACTGTTAGACTGGATCCTGATCTATATAACAACAGAATTTCTCAACATATGAGAAGGCTACCGTCATTGAACAATATATTGAATCTTCAGTCTGGCTTTTTGTTTTTTAGTGATGTTCTTTGGGGATCCCCTTTTTGTTATTTATAAAGCCACGTGGATGTGCTTGAGTTTTTTTTTTATTTAGGATGGTGCTTCTTTGGACTTTATATTATATACTAAACAGTGTCAGTGGCTCAGTAGGTAGCACACTCGCCTTTGAGGCCGGGAGATCAGAGGGCTGTGGGTTCAGTTCCCACATCTGACACTTGAGTTAATATCCCAGTACTGACACTGTAGTGCAGCATGAAAGAGGTGCTGCACTTCTGAGGTGCCGTCTTTCGGATGAGACGTTAAATCGAGGTCCCATCTGCCTGGATTGGTGGTAGTTCAGGTGGATGTTAAAGATCCCATGGCACTTATTGAAAAGAGTAGGGGAATTTCCCCGGTGTCCTGGCCAAATTTCCCTCATTCACTAAAAATACCACCAACAGCTTAATCTGGTTCAAGGTCAGTTGGCATTCATCTGTATCCCCTTCCCCTGGGTTGTGCCTGAAAATAGGCAGGATTTGCCTAGTGCACTTATCCGGTCAACAAAAACTAAATAAACAAAAACTAAATAAAAAATAAATAAATATTCCTTTGTGGCATTGCCTTGAGCTTGCCTAACCAGTAGTTATGTCCTATGTTCTAGTAGGGCTGCTAGAGCGCCTGCTTTTATGTTAAGACTGACTGCTTCATTAGAAGTGTTTTCTGGCAAGGATCCTGCACTTTATAACTACGAACTGGGAAGCCAGCTAAGCCAGGGTGTCCAGGGACTGACTGAGTCCTCTTTGTACTGTTCCTTGCTGAGGAGATCTCTGACTGTGATTCCACTTAGGACATTGTCTATGCTCAGCTTCTGTTTTTTATACCCTGAGTTTCCACAAGTTTATTCTCTGCCTCCCATATGGTTGTACATTTAAGTTAACTAGAGCACCTGCTTGCTTCAATACTTATAGAACAGCATACTTGCTTATAAATGTTACCTAAATTGTCTCATTTTTTTCTATATATTCATTTTCTGTGACTTTTGAACAAGTCATTTTCTTTATGACAAATGCTTTTTTTGTGGTTCTTGGGATGCTGGGAATTTTTTGATATTGCATACTAAGCCAGAAGTATTGGTTCACTGTTTATCTCTTTTGTACTGTTTTCAGGTACATTGTTAAATGATTGGCTGCTGGGTGAGGGAAGGGGAGGGTGGTAGGACATATATGAGGACAACATCATGGGCCGAGATTTTCCAGGTGGTATAGTCGTTAGGATTGGGGTTATGTTTGTTACTGTTATTTAGTGTTATGGGGATTGTTTCATTGTTGTACTGACAGCTTATTTGTTTCTGTCGAGGTCTGGGGCATCGTCATTTTACCACTCATACCTTTTTGATATATCTGCCTTTTTTGAGCATTCTACAAGGCTGTGATTTTTCAAATAGATCTGTGTGGTTTCTTCATTTTGGGGGGGTTAGGAGCTCAGCATGAGAGTTTTGGGATTGATCATATTAAGGGTGGACTTTCACATGGTGAATTTATGTTATTAGCTGATATTAGTCGGACTAATTACAAATTTGTTAGCTGGAATATTAAAGGGGGCAAGACAAAAAGACATGTTACATAGTTCTGCACCATCTTAGGAAATTACAAACTGAGATTGCTTATCTGCAGGAAACTCACCTTAAGAGAGATGATGTCAACTTGTTTAGACAGGAATGGGTAGGTCAAGTTTATGGAGCAGGTTGTAGTAATAAGAGTAATACTCATTGCCAGGCAGTTCCTTTTCATATGGAGAAAGAATACTAGGATGAAGATGGCAGGTTTATCTTTTTTCAGGGGAAACTGGACTTGCTGATGTAGTTCTAGGGTTCATTTATGGCCCTAATGTAGACTCTCCCACCTTTTTTACAAGCCTACTTCCCATCCCGGCCCCTTTATCTTCCACTCCATACAGGGATGCAGTGACATCGGTGCACATTTCCCAACTTGTTTCCTCACCTACTAGGGTAAACTACAAGACTGGCACATCAACATTGCTAGACTGGATTCCATAAAATAGGCCGGAACACATCCCCCTCACCTCTGTCCTAACTGATGCTTTCAGCGATCACTCAGCTGTTTTAGTTTGCTGGTCCAGCACCTATTCCAAACCCCCTACTAGAACTGTCACAAACAGAGCCCTTAAGCAAGGACACCTGGACCAATTTAGAGTCAACCTAAGTCAACAGGACTGTTCCCAAGTCTACTCTTCTACTTCTGTTGATACAGTCCTGGAGTGCTTCATCAGGTTATTCATTGTGGTCTGTGACATATACGCTCGAATAAAAAAGTGGAAAATAAAAGGCTGCAACAAGCTGTGGTTCTCTCCTGAGCTTCTCGAGCACTTGAAAGCAAGAGATAGTGTTTGGTACAGAGTCCGGGAGACAGGCAAGCAGGCTGATATTCAACTCTACAAAAAGGCCCACAATGATTGCACTAGGGAGATACAAGTGGCAAAAATCAATACTTCAAGGACGCACTTACCCGGTCTTGGAGTGACGGTAAACAATTTTGGGCTAACCTCAAGGAGGTCAGAGGGAAAGTCAGCAAGTCAGCCCCTACAATGCTCATCATAGATGGCATACCTACAACTGACCTGGAAACTATCGCTAACTCACTCAACAAAGCGTTTACCGATCTCTCTGGAGTGCTACCCCAGACTTTTTCCACCCCTCTAACTCCTCTGTCATAATGCAAACAATGAACCTGCCATCTACTAACCCTCCTTTTTGTTTCAGATCCATCTCTTTAAATGAAGCCAGAAAATACCTTCTAAAGGTCTTGGGAAAATCTCAATATAGTGGTGATTCCCTTGACCTAAAATTGTTAACCTTATCCCTGGAAGCTATCTTGGAGCCCCAACCTACATAATTATCACCTCCTTAGGATTCTCTCATTTCCTACAGCAATGGAAAGTGGCATTAGTGACCCCAGTTTTCAAGAGTGGTTATCGTTCCATGCTAGGAAACTACAGACCCATTTCTGTTCTCCCTCCCCTATACAAGCACCAGCCAGGATTGTCATGGACCAATTAGTGGAATATCTGGAAAAATACAACATTCAATGCTCTGAGCAACATGGTTTCCACAAAGCACCACCACAGCTCTGCTTGAGTTCATGGGTTTTATTCACAACTCATTTGACCATGACGAGCTGGTTGGTGCAGCATTTATTGATTTGTCAAAACATTTGACATGGTTAATCATGACCTCCTTGCTGAGCAACTAGATGCTATTGGTCTTTCAGGTGATACTGTAAGATAGTTCAAATCCTACCTCTCGGACAGGTCCCAGCAAGTTAGGATAGACAGTGTCTACTCTGACAGCAGACCAGCTCACTTGGGTGTCCCACAGGGCTCCATCTTGGGTCCCCTAATGTTCCGCTTATTTCTAAATCAACTTCCTAGTTCTTGTCACAGCAACATTCTATACTACTCAGATGATGCTGTCCACTTCTCCAAGGGCACCGACCCCAGGTCACTGGAGCTTACCTGATAGGACAGTTTCACATCAGTGGAAAAGTGGTTCAAGGCACACAAACTTGTCATGAATCACAAAAAAAACAAAGGCAATGATGTTCTCCAGTCCGTAGAATCAACACCGATCACACCCACTCACCATTACCAATGATGAAGGTGCATCACTTGAACAGGTACAGCACTTTAAGCACTTGGGGATTACAGTTGACATTACCATATCATTTGTTTACCATATAGACAATATAGTAAAATCACTCAACATACGCATCAGCCTCCTACACAGGCATAAGCACAGTCTTACTCCTGAAGCCCTAAACCTTGCCATCTACAGCTCAGTAGACTCTCTTGTGGAGCATGGTATTGTAATCTATGGATCTGCAAAGGACACAGTCCTCAACCGCATCAAATCACCTTAAATAAGGCATGCTGCCACTCCACCTGTTCCGAACTACAAACCCACACCTGTGATCTTTATGGCTGCACCAGCTGGCTCCAGTTCAATAGCAGGCTTCAGTACCAGACCTGCCTGCTGGCCAAAAAAGCAAGTCTAGGCATGCTGCCTGTGGGTGTCCAGAAGCTCCTCACCCCCTACAAAAGCAGCAGCCCACAAGAAGCTCCGGGAGCATGGTCTTCAAGGTTCCCAGATGTCGCACCGCTCTAGATAAAAGGGGATTTGCCCACCAGGTGCCAAATGGACTAACAACCTGCCACCAAGCCTCACTGCTATACCAATGCTAGGACCCTTCAACACGGGCTAAGATATTATCTGCTTGCTAAAGCAAGTTACAATTGTTTTCATTAAGGCCTAAAGCCCCCTGACTGTTTGTCAACCTAAGCAATGCAGGGCGCCGCCTATTCCCCTACTTCTTTCCTCCATAAACTGTCCCACCCTCCTCCCCCTCTTCATCTACCTCAGCAACGTTTGGCGCCTCTCCACCCCTACTTTTTCCCTCCCCAACTGACCCACCCTCCTCCCCACTCTATCTACCCTACCTGCCCCATCCTTTCTCCACCACTCCCTATCTACTCCCATTCCCTCTTCCCTTTCTTGTACTAACATCCTGTACTGATCCTGTTCTGCCCCTATATCTGGCACCTCTGTTTTAACCTTTACCTACTACTAGCACTGCCAGTACGCTTAGAATTAGCATCCTTTCCACCCTTGACGAGGCCCACCATCTGGGCTGATTCCTGTATATTCTCTCTCTCCAGTTCGTTTTCTTCCTATTGCCCCTCACTTCTTGAGACAACCCCTACCTTGGTTCACTCTCTTTCCCTCCCTTTTCCTCTTTGTGTTTGCAAGTCCCATTGTATTTAGTGTTTTCTTATTTCAGTCACTGACATGTAACTTGTTACTTAATTTGCCTTAATTGTTGTTGACTTTCTTATGGCCTACCCGTAAGCTATTGTTTTGTTTGTTATTGTAAGACCCTGATGTGGAACCTATGTAATGAGCCTGTACTCAAAGGTTTAATCTGGGATTTTAATAAATAAATAAATAAATAAATAAATAAAACTCCTTTTTTAATAGGTGGAGACTGTAATATTGTCTATCAACATGATATAGGCAGGTCAGGTTCCCCCAGGAGAGGGCTTTCTCTCGGTCAGTGGGACCTTAGGGATTAAGGGATTAGGAAACATGGATCTTGGAAGGGCAATGGGTGCCATCTTTGTCAACCTGTCTAAAGGTTCGACCTGGTAGACCACACCCTGTTGCTCTCCTCCATCCACACCCTTGGCTGCTCTACTGAGACCACACTGTGATTCCAAAAGTACCTCTCAGTCGGTATGTGTAGGACCTTCAACCTCATCTGCCCTCCCGGTCACCACCAGTGTACCTGAGAGCTCCATCCTGGGCCCAATCTTATTCTCCCTGTTTATAAACTCTCTCCCCTTTGACTGACTCACGTGTGAAGCCCTATTTTATGCAGATGACCTTTTCCTCTTTTCCAGTGACAAGGCTCTTAAGAATATATCCAGGCTTTATCCAATAACTACTCTGCGGCGCACACCTGGTTCCACTCACATCGCCTAATTGTTAATGCTAAAAAAACTAAATCCATGCTATTTGGATCCAAACCCTTTCTATCTAAGGTCACCAGGGCTGGGTCCACCCTCTCAGTAGTCTCACTGGATGACACTGTACTAGAAAATGTTCTAACTTTCAAATATGTGGGAGTTATTCTGGACCCATCCTTCTCCTTTTCCGATCATATCTCCTCTGTTATCTACCATATTAACCAGAAACTTGGTGTGGCTTATCAAATAAAGTCATACCTGACCAGGGAAGTCCATTTAGCCATTGCCCAAGGGAACCTGCTAGCCTTCATTGACTACTGCGCCCCTATTTACTCACACATCCTCAGTCTTGCATGTGCACCTCTGCTCCATGTACAACAACATATGTCATTTCACTCTCCTTGCACTATATTCCACTCACCACTGCCACCTCTACCAGACTCTTGGCTGACTCCCACTACACTGCAGATTTGATTATGGGCTTGATTGCCTCCTGGACAGTGCCATCAGGCATGGTGAAGCTTCCCCTTTTATGTCTCTCCTCAAGACCAGAACTCCCTCAAGGTGTCTGCATGCATCCTCAGTCCCCCCATGGATATCCCAAAAGTGTCCTCAGCTATGGGTAGCAGAGCATTATCTGTAGCTGCTTATACTCTGTGGAATAGAATCCCCATGCCCATCCGCTCTCAGCACTCCCATGCTACTTTCACGACACATCTCAAATCCTGGCTGCTTGATGAGGCCACATGCTGTTGCTAGCTTGGATAACCCCAACCCCCACATTTCTTACTTTTCCCTCTTGGGCAACTTTAGCCTCTCCTGCCCTCTCTCATTTCTTTGGACACCTGTCTTACATCCCTCACTACCTGCTTCTTGGGCTCTTCCACTTGGCTATTGTCTTGCATGTTTTTTTTTTGTTTGTTTGTTTTTTTACATCATGCATTAATTTGCACTGGCCACTTACCCTTAGTAAATAATTGTATAATAATTGTTGCTTATCATAATGTACTGATTGTTTTTTTCAGCCTTTCATTAATTTTACTTTCCTATGTTACTTTTTCTGTTCACCAATGATGCCTGTATATTCACTTTGTTCACCAATGATGTCTGTATATCCACATGGCTTGTACTCTTTGTATAACTTGTCACTACCTCTGTAACTGCCACCTGTGTGGCCCTGGTCATGCCTGAAAATGGTCTCCTGGATCAGTGCCCTTACCCAGTTACTAAAGACTTAAATAAAATAATAGTCTGGGACTTGTGACCCATGGTGCATCCTCCACTCCACTGATCAGCTATATACTTTTTATTCTGCCCTGCACAACATTTACTCTAGAATAGACTTTTTTCTTATAAGCCAGGAATGTTTAACCAGCTTAATTTCTAGTGAGATTCTTTCAATGGTCATTTCCGATCATGCTCCAGTGAATCTCACACATACCATCAGTAGGGTGGAGGAGCGAGATAAAGCATAGTGCCTCAATATGCAGTTTCTTCAGGATCCTCAATTCCTTAAATCCACACGCTCCTATTTTATGAATTTTTTGGAGCAGAAAGACAGCTCTGTTACAGTGGTTGATGTGCTGTGGGGTGCGCTGAAGTGTGCCATAACGGGAGAGTGTATATGTTTGGCCTCTAAGCATTTAAGAACCCAGGAAGCTCATCAAGAACAGCTGTTGAATGAAATTAGATAGTTAGAGCATAACCTACATTGACACTCCTCTTCCAATGTTTGGGCTAGGTTATATCACCAGAGGTCTCAATATGCAGACCTCCTGGTCCAGAAAGTGGAGCTGGCAACAACGAGGACACAGTCTTGATATCTGGAAGCAGCTTTGCATTTTGACTTCTGCTAGCTTTATTCAGGGTGTTAAACCCAATTCTATCTCGGAGATAGTTAGCTACCCTAACAAGATCATTGCTGTTTTTCAACAATATTATTCTACCCTTTATGCTAGTGAACCCTTTGAACTCCAGGCAGCAGACCGTATTGCTGCATATCTTGAACCTATCCCCCTACCCACATTATCTCTATCTCAACAAGAAACCTTTAAGGGCCAAATCACTACTCAAGAAGTTATTCAGGCTATACAACAACTTCCACCTGGTAAAGCTCCCGGGCTGGATGGTTTCATTAATAATTTTTATTCAATCTTCTCCGAAGACATTGCCCCCATATTGGTCCAGCTGTATAATCATTGGTACACTCATGGTTTTTTCAACAATTCTTTTACAGAAGCCTGGCTCATCCTAATCAAGAAGCCGAATAGAGATGAAAATGTCCCCAGGTAGCTACTGCCCAATCTCCTTAATTAATGTGGATTTAAAAATATTATCAAACATTTTAGCAAATAGACTTGCAAAGGTTTGGGACATGCTTATTGATCCCTCACAAGTAGGCTTCTTGACTGGTCGGCTATCTAGCGACAACCTCAGAAAACAAATTAGAACCGACATCTGCCCGAACCAGCAACCTCCATAATTTCTTGGCCAGAAAGAGCAAACTGGAGCAGTCCAGGAAGAGGGTACTACCTAGCACTAAAGAGGATGTACATTTCTGGAAGGCAATGGTTGCAAATAATAGGAACATAACCAAAAAACTTCCTGAACTCACAGCCATCTTGGAAAAAGAAAGATTGGACTGGGTGGCTGTAACTGAAACATGGTTCACAGAAAACCACAGATGGGATACAGCCATTCCCAGTTACAATCTGTTCAGAAAAGATAGGCAGGGCAAAAAAAGAGGGAGGGCCTAGCCATTAACATTCGGAAGGAAATAAAAGCCACAGAAGTAAAAGGGCAACCTGGGGACTTTGAGTCACTGTGGCTAACAGCAGACATGGGCAAGGGAAAACCCTTCAGAATTGGTATCGTGAACAGACCCCCAAATCAAGGAGATAAAGGAGACAAAGACCTAATAGAGGAAATCCACAAAATGCCTGATAAAGGTGAAGTAATACTGGTGGGGGACTTCAACCTACCAGATATTAACTGGAGCACACTAACAGCAGCAACAAGAAGAAGTAGGGACTTCTTATTGTCACTACAAGGCACGGGACTGTGGCAACTTGTTAAAACCCCAACAAGGGGAGATGCCATTCTCAATCTTGGCCTCACAAACTCGGAAAGGATCAAGGACATCAAAGTGGGATGTCATATAGGCAACAGTGACCATTGCATGGTAAGCTTTAAGGTAAACATAACACAGGACACCAGCCACTCAAAGATAAAGGTGTTAGATTTCAGAAAGGCTGACCTCCAAAAAATGAGGAACAACATAAGTAGCCAGTTAATGGAAATAGAGGTTGAGGAGGTGGAGGCCATGTGGGGGAGACTCAAGAGAGTAATAAAGACTGCCATAGATCAATGTGCCAGATGGGTCAGCAAATCAAAAAGAAAAAGAAATCCTCTATGGTTTTCCAAGGAAGTGGTTACCACAGTCAAAGAAAACAAGATGGCATACAGCATATACCAGGAAACCAAAACTGAGAAAGACTGGGAGTCATACAAGGAAAAAATGAGACAGTCTAACAAACAAATTAGAAAAGCAAAAGCCCAGACAGAGGAAAAGATAGCATAAGGGGCAACGAGAGGAGACAAACCATTTTTTAGATACATTAGGGAACATAGGAAGGCAAAAGGGGGGATAGTAAAGATTGCTACTGAAGAAGAGAAATGTACCAAACATGACCCAGAGAAAGCTGAAATCCTCAACAAATACTTCTGCACTCTGTTTATCAAGGAGGACCCAGGGGATGGCCCATCCCTGAAAAAACATAATACTCCAGGACCAGGGGTAGACACGAGTCCCTTTACAGAAGCCAAAGTATGGGAGGTGCTAAATAAACTAAAAGCAGACAAAGCCATGAGACCAGATGAGATGCACCCCAGAATCCTTAAGAAAATGGGGGCAGAATAAGCAGCCCCTCTGGCACTTCTGTTCATGAAAGCCTTGAAGAGTAGTGTGGTACCTGAAGACTGGAAAAAGGCAATAGTGATTCCACTTCACAAATCAGGCAGTTGCAAAGAGGCTACTAACTACAAACCAGTGAGCCTCATGTCTATAGTAGAGAAATTAATGGAGACACTACTCAAACAGAGGATCATAGCATTCCTCAAAACTAGTGGCCAGTAAGACCCTAAACAGCAGGGTTTCATAGCAAGTAGGTCATGCCAGACAAATCTGCTCAAGTTTTTTTGACTACGCAACAAAAATAGTGGACGACGGTGGGGCAGTAGATGTGGTCTACTTAGACTATAGTAAGGCCTTTGACTCAGTTCCACACAGAAGGCTGGTAAAGAAGCTTGACCACACAGGGGTTGGTCCAGAAGTAGTCAGATGGGTATAAAACTGGTTACAAGGCAGAACCCAGAGGGTACAGGTTAAAGGAATGCAATCAACGGAAGGCAGGGTGACCAGCGGGGTACCCCAGGGCTCAGTGCTGGGGACTCTGCTCTTCAATGTTTTTATAGCAGACATTGCTGATGGACTGGAAGAGAAGGTGTGTCCATTTGCAGACAACACCAAGATATGTAACAGGGTGGACACCACAGAAGGAATGAGCAAGATGGAAGCTGACCTCAAGAAACTAGAAGAATGGTCTGGAGTGTGGCAGCTGAGATTTAATGCCAAAAAGTGCAAGATCATGCACATAGGAAAGAAAAATCCAAGAAAGGAATATTATGTAAGAGACAAAAGACTGGCAGCCTCAAACCAGGAATGAGATCTGGGAATCATAATCTCAGATGACTTGAAGGTTAGTAAGCAGTGTGAGGAGGCAACATTGAAGGCCAGCAGAATGCTGGGCAGCATTGGAAGGGGAATCACAAGCAGGAGGAGAGAGGTGGTGCTACCACTGTATAGATCACTGGTTGGGCCTCACCTGGAATACAGAGTCCAATTCTGGAGGCCTGACCTCAGGAAGGGCATTGACTGAGTGGAAACAGTACAGAGAAAGGTGACAAAAATGATTCGGGGTCTGCAGTACATGTACTATGAGGAAAGACTTAGGGAACTGAATATGTACTCCCTGGAGCAGAGAAGAGAGAGAGGGGACATGATTGAAACATTCAAGTACATAAAAAGCATTAACAAGGTACAGGCACAGGAACTTTTTCACTTCAAGAAGGGCTCCAGGACCAGGGGACATGACCTCAGACTGCAAGAAGGGAGGTTCTCTACCAACACCAGGATGTTCTTCTTTACAGAAAGAGTGGTGGATGCCTGGAACAGCCTGCCCCAAGAGGTTGTGGGGGTCAACATTATGGGGGGATTCAAAAATGCATGGGATAGACACTAGGAAGCCTGGACTACAAAGTGCAACTAGAGTGTCAGAATAGGTCTAAAACAACTGGGCAGACTAGATGGACCTAGCAGTCTCCTTCTGCCATCATCATTTATGTTTCTATCTCAGGAAATTGCACTACCTTCTTTCAGCATCCTGAGAGAGCTGGCACCCTGCAGTCCTGGTTTACCTGGACACCAAAAAAGCTTTTGACTGTGTGGCCTGGTCTTACTTCTTCACAGTAAAGTGGCACCCTCTTATAACAGACACGTTTGTGCAGCAGGTTTTGTCCATTATAAGAGGTGTCCACTATATCCTAAAATCTTAAAATGTAACTCTCTTCTACCACAGTTCACTCACAAGAGTTAAAATCAGAACATGCCCCCTCCTCTGCCAACCAAGGGTATGGGGAAACTGCTATTTGTAGCTAATTGGGAACTGAGGAGTAAACAAGACTGGAAAGATTTTGCTGGACAGTACATGTGCTGATTGGGGGTTCAGTGGCCTGAGCAGTAAATGTGATCAGATGACATTTAATAGGTAGTTTGCAGCATGTAACAGGGGCACAGTGGAGCTCACAGTGTCCACTATACAAGGGCTGCAGAGTATAGTATAAATGTGATTTTTAACATTAGAGAGATAGCTTTTGGCTTCTGGGAAGGCAGATTCATCCATTATAAATGGGCGTCCACTATAAGGGTGTCCGTTATAAGTGGGTTCCACTGTATTGAATAAGTTTGTCTTCCCCTTGGAATCTATAAATTGGATTAAAGTACTGTATAGTAATCAAACGGCTCGAATTAGATGCAACAGGGTCTTATCCACTTCATTTCTTCTGCAACAGGGTAAATGGCAAGGTTGCCCTGTCTCCCCTTTCCCTTTTAATTTATACTTAGAACCCCTGCTTTATTGCCTTGAAAACTGTCCCGGTATTAAAGGCATAAGTGTGGGTGGGCATAGCTATGTTTTATCAGCTTATGCAGATGACTTATTGTTGCATTTTTTTTTTATTTAGTTGTTTAACCAGGAGTAGCACACTAAGCTAAAAGCTTTTTTACAGGAGCAACCCGGGCACACAGGGAAGTTAAGTGACTTGTTCAGGGTCACACAGTATGCAAGTGGAAGCTGTGGGATTCAAACGCAGGCATATAGAAGATCCTGTGATGTCTTTACAGGCCGTTTTGCAGGAGACCCACAGGTTCTTGGCCATCTCTGGCTATAAAGTAAATCTTAACAAGAAAAAGGTGTTGCCTTTAAATACTATGGTTCAAAAACAAGATATTATTCATTTGGATCTAGCCTGGGAGCCCAGATCTTTAACATATTTGGACATCTGTGTCCTCTATTTTCCATCCCAATTAGTAAAGGATAACCTGTTTTCCCTGTTGCATACCATTCAACAGGATTTCCAGTGTTGGTCCACATTGCCCATCTCTCTGTGAGGATGTATTGACATCATCAAAATGAATGTTTTGCCATGCATATTGTACCCACTGGGAATGTTGAATGTGTATCTTCCAAAGGTATGGTTCCTCCATCTGAAATCTATAATTAATAAATTCCTTTGGAAGGCAGTGGCCGTGCAGAGATCATATTTCAAATTGTCTATACCAAAACAGAGTGGTGGGCTTCAACTTCTTAAACTTTTCCTCTATCATAGCACTCTCCACTGCAGCAAATCCTTGTTGTGGGGTATGCAGGAAGATATGCTTATTAATAGGCCATACATCCCATTGTGGCTGGACCTGGAATGCTCTATATGCAACGCTGCAGGCATTCAGCTAAAAGCTTATTTTACGTATCCCCTTCCTAGCTCCCTCAGTCTCTATGGTGTGGAGGGGTTGTGGGATAACAGATGGACCAGATACAGAACTTCAGGTTCAACACACAATCTCTGTGTGATGTTTATTTAAAACATAGGGAATAACCTTAAGCAATGGCATATCCCTTCTTCAATACATCAGTTTGCAGCAACAGACAATGCATGTCCTTCCTCTGCACTTAGCACCTACTAACCCACTGATCTTCCTCTTTAGTGAAAATTATTTCATTCCTTATGTTGGTCTTGTGTGTTTGGGTGATGGGGGGCTCAAAACAGAAAAATCCCAAAACAAACTAAAGACAAAGAACCTCAGTGCAGAAGCACTGAAGCAAGGGTTACCCCAAAGGGCATTGGTAATAAAGCCAAGTTTCAAAGAAACACAGCATCACACATACCCCCATAATGCAAAACATCATGGGATGTACAGTGAAGCCCACCAGGAGGAAGCGCAGTGTCACAGGTTTACTGCATGACAAAAGGGATTAACTTCCATTAAAATTACATTGTTTGCTTCAGTAACTCTACTGCAGAATTCTGCGGTGCTGTGCTTCATCCTGGTGGGCTTCACTGTATATGCAAATCACCATGACATTTTAGGTTGATTCAGCTCAAAGCAGGAGTGCATGGTGCCAAAGGGCCTCTCAAACAATCTGTAATTTACATGCATTTAAATAACACAATGGGGTTTTCTGATATTTCTACCCCGGTAACTTAATTTTTATAATACAGTCACCTAAATAACTTTTAAACTTTATAAAAAAACACCTAGTGCTGTGGTATCATCAACATTTAAAGGTTTCATACACATAAGGTATATACATCAAGGTATGTTATGACATAGTGCAATTGCATACTAAATCTAACAATGAGGAACACAGCCTGTTGTTTTACATCAGCTTGGTCACCACAATAACCTCCCTAGGTGGCCAACTATGGACTAGAAATTGTATAGGAAAGATTATGCTAAAAAACAGAAGAACTGTTGCAACAGATTTAAAAAAAGGTTGGTCCTCAAGAGTGGCAGGATCTCCCTGTCACATATGGTTTACACCATTGCATTGGTCCCAGAAAGCTCACCGCCAGCTGAGTGTGTACTTGGGGTTCCAGTGGATAAAATCCTCTACTCAATCCTTGTTTGGCAATCCAAATATTTGTATTGGTGGGCAGGTCATTCCATCTTCTTTTTGTCCCCATCTTCACAATGTAACAATTGAGTCCTTGCTGGATGGGGATAGACCCCTTTCATTTACATTACTGCAGGCCTGTTATGATCTTCCTAATTCTGTCAGCTTTAAATACTTACAAATTACACACGCTATATCTACCTTCCTTGGCCTGAGACCATGGTCTTGGTGGAATCCTTCTGTTTTTCAGCCTGTGCAGGAGGCAGCGATACAGCCTCATTCAATATCTAAAATATATCGGCTCTTCAGAATATGGATTCCAAAAGCCCCACTGGGTTTTTTTATTATTGGAAACAGGTATTAGGCCTTTCCGAGGATCGTTCATTATGGTGCTCAACCTGGAGAGCTATGTATAGGTACTGTATGTCAAGCAGGACAGAGTTCAGTTAATCCAATACCGCATACTACATAATATGTATTACACCCCACTCAAAGTTTACAGAATGGGTAAACTTCCATCCCTGCTATGTTCTAGATGTGACCTTGTGGATGGCTCCTTGAAACACATGCTCTGGAATTATGAACAGGTATCTCCCTTTTGAAATGCCATTAAAAACTCACTAGATCCGCTCCTTGGTCTGGAAGATCTTTTACCCCAGATATATGCCTTGTGGTTATCTTTCCATCTGACTTACCTGGCATACACAAAGCTCATATGGCTTTTATATCTTTGACAGTGAAGCTAACTATCTTGAGTCCCTGGATGGACACTTCCATTCTTTCTTTCAGAGAGTGGCATCAAGAAATTCTATCTGCCTTAATTATAGAGAAACATATAACTTCCATCAGGAGATGCCCATAACAGTTCTGGACCAGATGTGAGCTGCTATACATGTTGCTCTCATTCTTATCCACTGTGCCAAGTTAGGGAGGTTTTGGTTTCTAAGAACTGCATTACTGTGCTGTCTTATCCCACAAATAGTAACTTTTGCCTTCTTTTGACTGTTTGAATTTCGTGGGTCCTTCCTGTATTATACCTCACTGTTGTTGGGGTCCTGGGGTGGGTGGGTTAGTGGAGGGGGAGTGGTTTTATTTTTTCCTGTACTCTTGGTTATTGTTGAAGTTTATTGTTAAGTGTCTTTAATTTGTGATGTTACTGTATGCTTGTTCCTTGTTTGTTTCCCTAAAAAGTTTTTAATAAAGTACATTTAATGACAAAAAATTAAGGAAGATTGGTGTGAGGGCTGGAAAACCAGGGTGCAGTTATGTGCTATGTTCCCCCTAAGGTGTGCGCACGTGCGTCCGCACAGCAGTCAGAAATAACCCGCACGCAGCTTCAGTAGTAGCGCACAAAGCAGCTGCTAGGGATCCTCATGTTCATGAAGTAGTGACTACAGTCATCACTCAGATTTAAGACTCAGACAGCAGGACATGAAAGTGAATGGGAAAGAAACATTGTATGCCCACTTCTGAGGCCACAGCCCATTAACTTTAACAAGCCAGCAGTTAACAAGCCAGACATCTCTTTCTTGCTTCACTTATTGAACAATGGAACCAATCGGCAAAATTCTAACCAATCGGCTCTGCAGTTACAGCAATGTTTCGCTCAACACCTCTTTTCAGTAAGACAGTACTTGGTAATGAACAGTATTCCCTGCTGTTCACAGAAATGGCATGTTTTATTTGTTTGGTAGATTCCCCAACAAAGCAATGCAGAGATTCTCTGACAAAGAGGTGTATATTATATTATTTTAGTTTTAAAGTTGCACAACTTTAGTGTAATCTGCCTCCTCCCCAAGCAGCATCTCACATACAAAATGTGTTTATAATGGATTTAAAGCCTCACCATTGAAAGTGTGTTAATTTTTTTCAGTACAAGAAAATGGGAAAATTATAGTTTTTGTTTACAATAAAAGCAACCTACTGTCTGTTTGTGTCATTTTTTTTATGTATTTGTTGGGGGCCGGGATGGGTATAACCTTCTCAATTAGCAAGCTGAGACACTGACTGTACATAAGTCTAGAGAGATGAGATTGCACTTCTTTTTAAAACAGGGTCTCACATTATACACACATTTGAGATTCAATGAATCAGTGCTTGTAAAAGGTTGCCCATGATGGCTACATGGGGATAGTAATTCTAAAATGGACAACAAGAAATAGCAGCACAAAAATGTCCTTTTCATTTAATTTCATAAATTCAGACTGCGCTTAGTATGGCTCCAGAATGGAAGAGAAATACAGTCTCTAAATGCATCTCCTCTCTCATATCACACTGACTCACTCACTACATTGCAAAATACATTTTAAAACCCCACTGAGCTTGACAACACCCAGCATAGTTATTGTAAACCATGCCTAGGGTAAATGACATCACATACAATTATGCATGCATCCATCAAAGATCCCATTGCTAAGTACTGCTTTATGAAGCTGTCCAACCCTGAGTACCACATTGCCATAATAGTATTAAATGATGTACTTTTGGAGTTGGCAGAGTTTTTCAGAAAGTGGTCTAACAACAGTTGAAGTTGTACAGATTGCTAGGGCAAAAATAAAAAGATCAAAGCCAGTACCTGGGTGAAACTGTCTACTGGAGCCCACCAGTATAACTGCTTTTAGCTAATTGCACAGCTGTAGTAAGCACAACAGCAATTTTGCAATTCATTGGCCTGTTATGTGACCTTCTGGACAGCTGATTTCCTGCAGGTGAACTTTCTGACTGATCTGCCTTTGATTTTGCAGCAATGCCACATTGTAGCTTTGAGTTTGACTTATCAAATATTGAGAGACTGTACAGCAAATATCAGGACTATTTATTTTCATCAGTGGACCAGGCAGAAATTGTTAGCCAGTACAATGACTTCAGATTTATAGTTGTTGAAAAAATAAAAGGGAGGATCATTAAAATCCTTTACTGACATGATCCACTTTGCTTTGACTAATGTGCAGTACATCATGGTGGCTAAACTTATTGATGTATGTGCTACATTCCAAGCTAAACATGAAGCTATCAGGTATAGAGGTTCCTACACAGTCTTATCCTTCCCCAGAAGAGATTCTCCGTAGGGAAGTGCAGAGTGAGAAGGCTACGATAGCACAGAAGAAAATCTTGGGAGTGATGGAGGATCACGTACTGAAGCAGAGAGAGAAGTATGGCTTAGTAGGACCATAACTAACTTTGGGTGGAAGGTTTCACTCAAGGATTCTCACAGGAAAGTTAGGGAAGATTTGTTGCTGTTCTCGGAAAGAGCATTAGGATTGTATATCTTCGGAAACATGGTGGAGTCCATAAAGTTATATGGAGATCTTGAGCCCACAACACAGATTGATATCACATTTAAAAATCCTCATACAGCTAGCAGCTTGCTTTCTCTGGCCAGCAATCTGGATTGTTTAGGAATACATTTAGTTAACACGTTAGACTTGGATGAAGTCTTTTCATGGTTTAAACAGACTAAGGATAGTCCAGAATCAATCTTAGAGGCAGATAACCCCCTGATTGACTTTGGAAACCTAATTGACCCTAATACCTACTCACCGCTGACAGTTGTTGATTAAGCCTGACAAATGCAGCCTGTAGACAATATCAAACAAATGAACTCCGAATGCCAGCTAGATTTGGATACGGGAGCTGGGGATCGAGATGTGGATGCCCTTTCTATACTTTCATGGAATATTGAGGGCATCCAACTAAAATAATTGACCATGAAGTAGTGAGATTTCTGGATAATTTTGATATTATTGGACTGCAAGAAACACGGTGTACAGAAAATGTAACTCCCAAATTGGCTTGATATTCTGTCTTTACTCTGCCAGCAACTAAAGATAAAAGTTTGGAAGGTTTAAAGGGGTATTTTATTTTATTTATTTATTTCAATCTACGATTACAATACCTTTGAGCGAGGCTCTTTACAAAGATTCCACGTCAGCGTGTGCAACAGTCATCATTTTAGTTACAAACATATAGTCATTGACTGACAGACATGTAATAACCAGTACAAAGACTTGAGCTATGAGCAAGACAAGGGAAGGGGGTGGGGAAGTAAGGTAGGAGATCGAGGGGAAGGAGGTGCAGGGGTAAGGGGGAGTACGGGAGGTGGTTGGAGAGGGGCAGGAGTGGAGATACGGGGGAGGTGGGTGAGGGCAGGAGACAGTGCAGCCTGGGGGCCTTGTTGAGGGAATATGACAGGTAAGGTGCTAAGGGTGCAAAGACTGATTGTAAGTGCTGGGTGCTGGGGCATTTGCCGCTGGAATGGTGGAAATGTTAAGATGGGCAATCGCAGGATACAAGCAGTGAGAGGCCCAACTTGGACTTGAAGAGGCTGAGTGTTGGAGCGGTTGCTATGTCGCTGCCAAGAGAGTTGAGCCAGTTGAATGCGCGATAGGCGAATGATCTTTGTCCTTGGGTATTTCCTTTTTTTTTTAATCAAAACTTTGCTAAATTTTCAGATCACTAACATTTCTACTAAATCAAAGGGTATTTTGGCTCTAATGATTAGCAAGGGACAAGAGAAGATCATTCTCTGCAATATATACTTGCCTTTCGTAATAGAGCTACTGATCCCTTGATCTTTTCATATAGGATCTGAAAATTGCACTTGACTAATTGTCAGATAAGAGTATACCTTCTCCTATAATTATTTTGGGAGACTTTAATGCCAGAATTCCTTGTCATTTCTTGGAGGATGTATATTCAGATTTGATCCACACAATATCTATAATTAATACAAATATCTCATATACTAGTACTGCTCAGGATCAAAATCTAACCTCAGAGGTAGGGAATTGCTAGCGGGCTTAGCCAGTAGAAATTTCTGTATTTTAAATGGTAGAACTCAGGTCGATCTAGTCAAATTGTTACCGTGTAGAGGACCTACTGGATCTTCAACCCTGATCAGTTTGGACCAATTGGAAGCAGTAAAGCTGATCCAAAAGTTAGAGGTCATGGATAGATTTGAATCAGCACACTGTGCTATTGTAATTAACATCAAATGCCCTTTTAGAACTTTGGGAGTGAGGCACAACAGGAAGAGAGTCTGGAAGTCATAAACAAGAGAAGGACTGGATGGGAGCCGATTCATCAAGCTAGTTTCAAATAAATTCTTAGTACAGGAGCCTTAGGTGATATTCACAAGTCGATCCTGGACAAAGAAAACCTTTAATATTTTGGAGAATTGGAAACTATTCATTCTTTACTTGGACCTAGATGTAAAACAACGTACCATCCTAGGTCCCTTTATAAAAAGTCTTAGTTTAATTAGGTATGCCTACAGGCAAAGAAAGAGTTTGGAGAAAAACTAAGACAGCATAAGAAGAAAAGAAATAAGTCTGCAGCAGATTTTAAATTGCTAAAGACTGAAAGAGGAAAAATATAGGAAAATTCTCGAACAGGAGAGACATAAACATACTCGGGGACTTTGGGAAAAACTGAGGCAGGCGGTTTTGAATAGGGATGGAAGGCGATTTTGGAATATTGTTGCCCAGGGATATAATAGATATGCCAATAGGATTGAAGCCTATATTACATCTGAAGTTTGGGCATCTCATTTCTCCAAGCTCTATTATTCTCATGCAGAGCAGGAGACACCTGATGCTTTCAAAATACAGGAGGATGAAATTTTTCCAAGACCTATCTTGATCACAGAGGATGAAATCCGGATGGCACTGATTGGCCTTAAGGCAAATAAAGCACCAGGGCCAGATGGGGTCCTAGGTGAGCTCTATAAGGTTTTTACCAACTGATGGATTCCTTTTCTTCTTTTACTGTTTAATATCCTGATTCAGGGGTACTCTTACCCTGCCAGTTGGGCAGGTAGTGTTATCGTCCCAATTATAAAAAAAAAGAGGATCCGAATGACCCAAGGATGTATAGGCCTATTAGTTTGATAGATGTTTCACAGAAGATTTTCTCTAGGATAATTTTGGGCAGATTGCTGTCATGGATCAATGAGAACTCAGTATTGAATGAGGCACTGAACGGTTTCTGGAAGGACTGTTCTACAGTACAACACTGTTATGTGCTGCAGCACCTGATCTGGAAGTATACTAAAGTGAAAAAAAAAAACAGATTATATTCCTGTTTTGTGGACTTCTTCTCGGCCTTCGACAGCATTGGTAGAAAAATCCTTTGGGCTACATTAAGGGATCTGAAGTTGGAGGCCTCACTTCTTGATGTTATTAATAGACTCTATGAAAATATGTGGGCAAGGGTCTAGTATAATCAGTATGGTCATCTGATAGATTTGAGACAAATGTGGGGGGAAGACAGGGGTGCATTTTGGCCCCCACTCTATTTAACATCTACATTAATACAGTCTTGGATCAGCTCAGTAACTCAGACTTTCTTACTCCAAAAGTAATGATCAAAGGATTCAGTGTTTAGCATATGCAGACAATTTAGTCTTGCTTTCTACTTCAGTCCTAGGTCTTAAAAGAAAACTGGCTCACTTTGAATCTCTCTGTTCTCAAAGGAAACTAAAGTTAATCTCGACAAGACCAACATTGTAGTTTTGGCTCTCAAACCAAGAATACGGTAGGCTTTAGGCTAAATGGTAAACATATAGACACTGTTAAGTGTTATAACTATTTAGGTGCCCGTTTGCCTATAGCCTATCTTGGACTAGACATTTGGAGGCTATTCAATTTAAAATGGGATCTTCTGTAAATGCCCTAAAAATATTTAACAGCAAGATGGGAAAGTCATCAGTGAGCGGGTATAAGAGTTGTTAATGCCAAAATAAGAATGAGCATGTTATATGTCTGTGAAATCTGGAGTTATGCTAAGGTTAGAGAATTAGAAATAATTCTGAATAAACTCTATAGATACATCTTAATATTTTTAAATGGAACTCCAAGCTGTATTCTTGCCTTGGAGGTAGGACAACATTCCTTAACTTCTCTCATCTGTGAACGACAGATTCTCTTTCTGTTGAAACTTTTTCTTTTGCCCCAACAAAGATATCCCAGAATGTGTATAGTGGAAGCCATCAAATTGGCCAGCATGGGATATGTACATCCCTTTATTCAACTTATTAAGGAAACAATAATGCTGGCTGGATTGGGCCACCTCTTATATAAAATTTGCACTAGACCATTTGAGGAGATTAGGCAGGATGTCAAA
This sequence comes from Neoceratodus forsteri, assembly GCA_016271365.2. Taxonomy (NCBI): domain Eukaryota; kingdom Metazoa; phylum Chordata; order Ceratodontiformes; family Ceratodontidae; genus Neoceratodus; species Neoceratodus forsteri. The sequence continues at coordinate 425,063,950 of CM028132.1, read as the reverse complement.
TTGAGGCTTATTGACTTAAGACATAAATTCTTTCTATGTTCAACTCTCCAAGCTTAAGCTATATGGATTTTATAAAAAAAGTAAAGATTTCATGGGGATATGAGCCATATCTCTCTTTTTTAACCTGTCCTAAACAAAGAAGAATCTATACAAGATTCAGAACTGAAAACTATAATGCTCAATGCATTCATTTCAGACAAAAGGAGGGGGTACTTTTTCCATATTGTAAATGTGGAGTGGGGACTATAGATGATCTCAAACATGTGGTGCTCTTGCGTCCTAGGTATGAATCAACTAGGAAAAAACTGCTGGGGGATCTCGACCTCCCCCTGGAGGATCTTTTGGAATATTTGCTTACTATGAAACACAAGAACATGGAAGAGATCTTTGCAAGATTTTTAATCTTAACTCATTTGTAAAGTTTATTAGGGGGACTTGAAGTTCTGTGGAGGTTTTTTTATCTGAAAAGATGCTCTGTTAAATTGAATTGCACTGTAAAGATATTTAAGTTCCTTGTTGATTTATTTATTGTCTATTTATATTTACTATGTATTTTGTCCTGATTTTAGTATATTGTAACTGTTTTATGCTGAAGACTAAATTATACTATTTCTACTACATTCCAAGCTTCTAGTGCTGACTGTGAAAGATGCTTCAGCCTCATGAACTGCATTAAGAGCAAACAAAGAAACTGCTTGGAAGAAAGCCATTTAGATAGCTGATGCGAACAAAATCGTTTTTAACGTCTGGTGGAAAAATGGATCTTAATAAAATATAAGTCTACTGGAAGAATGGGAAAGACAGGAGAGAAAAACAGTAAATGTTGATTTCTTAGCAATGCGTCATCAGCAGCACCCCTTTTAGATGCATGCAAGACTCTTTAAAATGTACATAGTTTACACATGTTTCCAGTTCATATATTATGGCACACAATGCACATCAAGCTTGGTCTGTGTCAGAATGTATATTTATACTTTGCATTGAGTATTTGAGTGTTTGGTTATATTTTCTACTGTTTACTGGCAATAAAATATATCACTTGTTTGGGCCACCCAATTTGCGCACACGAATCAATTTTTTTGCACAAAGTGCCGCACACACATATCAGTCGCCCACCCACAGGGACTAAAAATTAGAGGGAACATTGGTTATGTGTCTTGGTATTTTTATAGTAGGAAAACACAAAGGGAATAGGTGTTATAAATACCTGCTCAAGTATGAATATATCACAATAAATATACTGCCAGATATTTATTTATTTATTTATTTAAAAGAGATTTACCAGGAAAGACATACTGAGCCGTAAAGCTCATTTCCAGATGTGTCCTGGGGGATGGGGGAGGGATAAGTACAAACAAGTAGAAGCACACCAATAACAATTCAACAATACACAGTATGTAAAATAATATACATTACCAGAGCAAATAATAATGCAGGTTTGGTTTACCTATAGCAGTGCGACATCCTCCTCAACAACATCCCCGGTAGTGACAGTTGCAACGCCGAGTGTTGGTATTGCACTGTTGGGGATGTCTCAGTGTTTTTTAAGGGAGGCTGTACCCCATAACCCCCCATGTGGGGGGCTCCATTCCCCACTCCCCAATCTCTAGGGATGCAACTCTGAGTTGGTTATCTTTGGGGATAGGGTAAAACACTGGTCAAGGCAGTCCCACTGCCAGCAGAGACCATCACAGTGACTCAAGGTATTTGCTCAATTCCTATTGCTGTGATGATCTTCACGCTAGTAGTTTCTCTTTAGCGTTGGTATACGTGCAGGTTCAACATCAGAAGTGCGATGTACCCAGCACACACAAAAGGTAATGTCACAAAATAGGAAAGGGTAGGAGAGAGAGAATAAGTAGAGGAGGGTGAGAAAGAGAGGCTGGAGAGGTGAAAAGATAAAGTAGTGGTGGAAATAAAAGAAAGAGAACAAGAGAACAGATTATGGTGGGCAGGATGGGGGAATAGAGTATAGAGGATTAAGAAGGGTTTGAAATGGTGATTACTGGGGGTGGAAGTGAGTGAGAAAGAAGTAAGGGAGTGAGAGGAAGCAGTAGACGGGCAAGGGGGAGAAGAAGTGGGGATGAGGTAGAGTGGCGAGAAGTATATAGGTTGGAGTAGATAAGAAGTGTAGGACAATGGGGCTAAGGGCATTTACAGGAGGGGGTAGTGTGGCCTTGAAGAAGAGAAGAAAGAGAGCATTTGGAGGTGGCAGAACAAATTGTTAGTGGAAGGGAGTTCCAAAGATTAGGAAGATGGAAGGAGAAACCAGACTGGCCAGCTAAGGATTTACGAGAAGGGAGCAAAATAGAATGGTAACCTGAGTTATGGAGAGAGTACATGGAGGGGGGCATATGGGTAGAGGAGAGAGCTGAGGTAAGGAGGGAGTGAAGCCAACCAGAATTTAGAAATAAAGGAGACACAGTGGATGAGACGGTGGTCATTCAAGTAAGGGAGAGCTCAATTACAAAGAACAGTGGTGAGTCTGGGATAAACAGGCCAAGGCAAAATGGTAAAAGGAGTGGAAGAGAGGATCCAGTGTGCTCAGAGTAAATTTAGGTGGAGCCTCACAGACTAAGTTGCCCTAATCAAAAATGGGGAGGATCATTGTAGTGATGCTGCCTGGTGAGCAGATACAGGGATACAGCTTTTGTTCCTATAAAATGCACCTAGCTTAGGATGGAGTTTTTTATACATGACATCTATGTGCTAAGAAAAACCAAGGTGGCGGTCAAGCCAGACACCGAAATACTTAAATAAGGGTACATCATCAATTTTTCTCCCATAGCGGATGAGGAAGCTGGGGAGTGAAGGGAGTCTAGAAAGCCTCTTTCGTGTGCCCGAAACACATGGATAACATTTTCTTAGCATTAAGGGATAGTTGATTAGCCCAGAGCTATTTCTGGACAGTGCTGAAATAAAGTTGAAGCCCTAATGTTAACTATGATGGAGAAGAGCCAGAGGAAAACAGGACCATGTCATCTGCATACATGTGGACGGATGCAGAGGAGCAGGCTGAGGAAAGCTCATTGAGGAATATGGAGAAAAGCAAAGGACCAAGGATGGAACCTTGGGGAACACAGCTGTGCATGGGTTGGGGGTCTCCAGTTCTCACTGATTTGGTTGTGGAGTCAGATAGACCCACTGATTTTAATTTGTCCAGGAGAAGAGGGTTCACTATATTGACAAAAATGTTGGCAGTGAGGAGGCCTTGTTCTATACCAGAATGGATGAAATTTGTGAGCCTGAGGAGAGAGGACGTGATGGAGTGATGTTTGCGAAAGCCAGACTGGAAGGGGGCGAAAAAGGTGGAGGTGTCAAGGAAAGGGGAGAGTTGAGATAGAACTATGTGTTCTTGAAGGGTGAAGTAAGGTATGGAGGTACCCAGAGGGCCCCAGCATCAGCTGCTACCTTGCAACTGTTCCATATGGATTGTGTCACATAGAATGAAATAAACAATATTGTATAAATAAACAGAAAGACAAAGTACTGTGTAACCCATACAAATGATTCTGTACAACTAAACAAAAATGGAGGATGGAAAGGATTCAGTGATACATAGTGTAAATGATGGAGTACTGTAGCATCAGCAGAATCTTCGGGTTCCAAGGCACTCAAGATACAAATTTCCTTGTTAGTGATCTATAAGATACAAGTGGACAAGGTAGGTTTTAATATTGTACAGTAGCACTTACCATGAAGATACTTCACAATTAGAGTACTGTTTTCAGTAAGTCACTTTGCACTCACTCACCATGTGGGGAACAACTATCCAAACCTAATAATAGGAGTCACTGAAAATGCCCTGTTCTGGATGCCACTGCAAAAACAGTTCTAGCTTGGTACAATCCTATGTAATTGGTCAATGCCCAACCACAGATGGCCCACTAGCAGTCACCTCATGATGAACAACAATGAGACCTCATGCTCTACCTTGCAATGACATACAGAGAGTGGTGTCAGTAACAGGGTTGCCACCTTTGAATTTGGCCAAGACCTGACAAATGTAGCCTGCCAAAAGTCCTTCCCCCTTGTCTAAGACCACGCCTCTTTCCACCCACCTGATGTGTCACATGACCAGTGAATATTTCTGCTGGAGCCACCTAAGCACCACACTTTGATTCATTCCTTATAATTGGTTTGTGAATTCATGCTATAATAAGATGTCAGGTACTGTACAAACTCAAAACAAAAAAGTGCAAATGTTATTTAATGAGAATCATTAGAATAAAACACTGTGGGCACGATTCTCAAAGGGTCCTTAGCTTGTCACAAGCTGTGGCAAAAAGTTGCTTGCATCAATGCCCTGCACCTGATTCTCAACTGGGTAGGGTCCCGGCAGAAAAGTCCTGTGGCTTTTGGCAACCCTAGCAGTGTGCCAAATGGAGGGCACACCCAGACAGGTTTCTGCAAACCATGGGCGGTCATGTGGCAATGTCCCCAAGCAGTCTGTGGTGGTCTAGTGGACTGCTCCAGCCCTGATCCCCCGTTATTTAATAAATTAATAATCCCTGTGGTGTAGTATCCCCACACAGTGGCAGGCAGTGTCCCCCATCCCAAAAATGATGAGCTGATCTGATGACTGGCACAGCTCACCGCTCACCACCATGACCAGCTGTCAAATGAGCTCTGAATGAGCATGTACTGTTATACAGTACGTGCTCAGTGATCGACAGCTGAGCATGTACTGTATACAGTACGCGCTAATCCAGAGCTCAGTTGGTGGCCTGACGTGGTGGTGAGCAGTTGGCTGTGCTAGTTGTCGGCTCATCAGTAACAGGATGGGGGAGCAGGGTGGTGGAACACTGTCTGCGGGGTTGGGGGCCACTAGACCACCAGGGATTATTAATTTATTTAAATAATGGAGCATCAGTGCTAGGACAGTTCATTAGACCACAAGGGATTATTAAATTTTTAAATCATGGGGGATCAGGGCAGGGGAGGGGGAACCATGACAGATTGCCTCAAAGTGCTAAACTCTACCAGAATGATATTTTTAAAAACTCTTAGATCAGCTCTGGCTAGTCAAATGGTATTTAGAATTTCTTCCTGTGGAAGAGTTTCAAGAATCCCATTTTCAGGGATGTGGCAGTTTGCATTTGCCTCATGCCCCTAGTCTCATGCAGCAGTTCATTTTGTGGTACACAGGTAGCGCAAGCCCCATTTTGGAGCAGGCAGCCTACAGTTGACACAGGCTGCCTTTGAGAATTGCTCCCAGTGCATCATTTGGTGGCACTTTGTGCCGTTCAGTGTGGAACAAGCCCCTTGCACTGCACCAGGAGCTTTAAGAATCAGGCCCCATGTGTCTTCAAAATGTGTAGTATATTTTATCAAAATATATGTACAGGGTAAAACAAATCTTAGACTATTAAATTCAATGAAATACTTTATAGAAAGAACACTGTGCAATATCACCTCACCAATATGGTAAACACAGTGTAGAAATCTTAATGTATTAAATACTTTATCAGCAGTTCTCAATACATTAGTCAGGTTACTTATGAACAATTATATGCAGTGTTACTCCTTATTACTGTTACCCCTTGACTAGACTATAAAGGCAGATATTCTTTATATTTGACTCTGTATTTTTTATTCGATTCTGCTGCTTCAAGGAGCTTAACACTGAATTTAATAAAGGAATGAAATTGAGAACACATAAAACTGTAATTTAATTTCAGTTGCAGCCCTGCTTTTATCAAGAGCACCAGCATCTAATTCCTTTCATTACTCCATGTATTCACTATCACTGAGAAGACACTCTCCACAAAACTGCTGATAGCAGGGATGGAATGCACAAACTGCACAACCTTATAATGCATCCTGCACTAAGCAGTTCTGTGGAAAAATGCTACCCATCAGTCAGCAACAGATTTATCCTTCAGTTCAAGCAATAACAATGCTAAATGCACTGTTCAATAACCAGTGTACAGTGCATCATTATCCAAAACATTCTGCAACTTCTGTACCTTCACAGAGGTACACAGTCTATGACAAGATATTATTTTTTGCAGAGATAATATCTGCATCACTTTCAAGGTGCTGCTGTCATAAATAACCCATTTATTGAGGTGTGCAATTGACTGAACATAATAGCCAGTAAGCTTTTAATGACTCTGTAACATTCGTGGGAAAGTTCTTAACAACCAAAGTGACTTTAAAACCAAAAAATACATCCTCAAGCCTTGTCTCAAGTTTAGTACGTAGGTGATGCATCACAGTATATACCTCTGGAACAGTCAAAAAATAGCTTTCAAGCTGGTCTGTGGATTTGTGAAAAAGTTGTCAAATGTAGTGCATAAAATGAAGGTAGCACCCTGTCGCCTCATATAGATAGCGGTGGTCACTATAACTATCCTCATCTGCCTCCACAAATCTCCATGTGGAGAGGTGACACTTATCTGGCTCTTCAGTTAAAAAGCAACTTGTTATTGTTGGCCAACTCTCTACCAGACAAGCTACAGTAGAAAGAAATGAGAGCCACTGGGTAATGGCATGCTGTAGAATCCCCCTTCAGTCCTGGTTCACAAAGGCAAACATGTTAAGCTGGGTCAATTTATTTGCTAATTCAGAAAATTCACTGTATATTTTCAGCACAGTGGTTTTCACATCAAATTTGGCAAGGGCCTTAGTTGTGGATCCAGTACAGTTGTGCAGGATATGACAAACAATTGGCTGAAATATTGTGCGGACCTTCTGTTTTTAGGTATTTAAACATAGAATGGTGTTTGCCATAATTCAACGATACATTGTGTGCAGCTTAGCTGGAAATACATTGCAAATGCAATCCTTTTTGATAAAGGCATTCTCTGTATTATTCAGTATGTCTAGACACAAGAAGGTATACAGCACATTGTGAGTGTCTCCCACTCCTAGTGGGTGTATTTTGGTTAACTCCAGATGGTACCAGTTCAGGTATTTATCTAAGTTTATTTTAAGAGCATTAAAGCTGGTTGAGTTTACCACTATTACAAGTAATGAATTCCAGACTTCTGCAACTCTTATTGTGAAAAAACTTGTCCTTTTTCTTATTTTACAGTCTGGTACAAAAAGCTGTTGGCAAAGGCATTCAGTTATTTTTTTTTTAAAGAAAGCTTCATAGGTCTCTTCTAGGTTCTCACTGAAGTCAAAAAAATTATACTGAATGCCTTTTTTTCTTTACTGAAGTACTAAATGGCCATAGTAAACATATTTTTGTTGCCTTTATTTGAAGCATCAGAGGCAATTGAAAATATTAAGAGTATGATTCATTTGAAAGGAGTTTCTCTGAATATGGTGCCAAATCATTTATGACAGTGCACTTAGATTTTGTCTTTCTGCAACTAAATTTAGAAGCAATTGAAGAGTCAGCATAACTTTCCTATGCTAATTTGCTTCTACAGTCCCTTGATAGGTATGAAAGGTGATGCTGCAGTCCCTGGTGAGCAGATGCCCCCTTTGTTTCTGTAATCTCCATGGTGATAGCCAATATCAGGTTCTACGACTACACTAATTTTGTCATGGACAGATTCTCCTTCTGTGCCTGGAAACCTGCTGATGTTTTTCTGATTTTGGGTGTGTTTTTTGTCCATTTCACAATCCTATTTAATTGGGAAGGTTGCACCACAGGAAATGCATTTTGCTGAAACACCCATGCTCTTCAATAACTACAATGTTTTAAAAACACGGGCCATGCTTTTTGGATCCTAGGCCAAACTGAAATTCTACTTTGACCCCTTGTCCATCAAGTGATTGGATGGCTCCCACTTCTCCCTCATAGAAGAATTGAAATATCTTGGTATCACTCTAGAGCCAGTTGTGGATTTCTTTCTCCTGGTCTCATAGACTAGTAAAGCCATCAATGCCAGTCTCACCCTTGCACACTGGATATGTCACGCTCTCATCCCTAAGGCTAGACTAGCAATTGTTCAAGGTGATATTCATTACTGGCTATAATACAGTCAACTTGTCTTCTCACTAGCCCCTAAATATGTCATTCATATGTGGGAGGTGGCCTATAGCAACATATTTTGCTTCTCTCTGTCTTCCTCTCACCAAACCCACCACTGCACTCTTTACTTTGCTCTGGGCTGGCTCTTCCCCTTCTGCTATCCACTCTTACTCTTTCTTTTTTTCACTTTTTATTTGTAATATATTAACTAGGTGGGATCCAAGAACATTAGATGCCCATATTCAAGAGGTATCCAGAGATGTAAACTAGAGTAACAAAACAGAATAAATATGCATTACATCCGTCTAAACCACAATCAGCTGATATTATACTTGCATATAGTCAAGTCAAAAGAGTATTTTTTAACAACATTTAATATGGTAGCCACTGATAAGGGCATTATTAGAAGAGCTATCTGCACAATGGCGATGCCATAAGGGCAACTGGTGTAAAGGCATTGGACATGGAACAGCAGAGTGTAAGTGGGCAAGGTGGGTCTTGACTAACATGATGGTGGCTGGGCATCTAGGCGCATACCTGCAGGGTGCTGTGGGCATAATGGCAACTCCTGAAAGGGTGACATCATGCATAGCAACTCCTTCGAGGGCAAAGGAAGGAAAAAGTGTGCAGCAGTACAGCAAGAGCAGGAATAAGGGTCTGCAAAAGCAGCGGCTGTATCAGGAGCCATCCAGTGGAGTCACATGGAGTACCATCGCAGCCCCCCAGGGTCGGACCACCCCCCAAACCATCCCCAGAGTGGTATGGCCCAGGGCACACTCCCCCACAACACAAGGCAGGCTTCAGCCACTGCAATAACTGAGTCGCCATTGCAGCACACTGACACCATCACCACTGTCAATAGCGAAACAGCCCAGGCAGCCACAGGTTCAGAACCCACCACAAGACACACACCACACAACAGCAGTAGGCTTTTACCACACCGCCACTTGCTGAGCACCACTGCTGCAATCACACCATCACTGCTGCAACCACCAGTGAACTATGCACTGGTCTCGGTCACCGCCAGGTCCGCCACTGATCATTGGATCACCAGCACCACCGCCTCAATGCTATAGCAGGCCACATCTGCATACACTTAAATTTTATGCACGCCGGGCAGGAGTGGGCTGGGACACACGCACTCACAGGTGTGCAGGCACATGACCCCCCATATAAGCTGCACAGTGATGGCAAGACAACCTTCCTACTTATGGCAAACAACATTATGGTGTTAATGCAGCTGGTTGCAAGCCAAAAAGGGAATCCCCTTCTGTTCCATGGTGGATACCTCTACCACTGGGACAAGGAGGTTAAAACAAACACATACTGGTGATGCATGCAGGACCACTGCACCAGCTGTCCTGCATGCGTGCACACCATAGCGGGCAATGCGGTGTACACAGGGAGAGCCCACAACCACATCACCAATGTGGGCAAAGAGGGGGCGTGCGAGGTCCTCACATGGGTGAGGGAGCGGGTGAGGACCAAGGCTGAGAGCACTGGCCACATCATCGCCTAGTGTACCATTGATATTCCCCCAGCAGTGGCTGGCAGGCTGCCACCACTGCAGCATATATGGCACATGGTGCAGCATGTGCGCCAGGCAGCATGGGGTAGCCATGCCTCACCTGTGACACTGCAGGACCTGGTTGTCCCACCCAAGTATGCCATCAAGGGTGCCGGGGACATCTTCCTGTAGCATGATAGCAGCCCCTCAGGGGAGCGCATCCTGCTTTTCTCAACACAGTGGGGACTGCAGTTCCTGGATGCCTGCAACTAGTGGCTCATGGATGGCACATTCCGCTGGGCACCACCACTGTTCAGGCAGCTTTACACAGTGCATGGCATATGTGAGGGCATCATGCTGCCCATGGTGTATACCCTCATGCCCAGCTGGTGGGAGAGGGCATACTCCCAGATATTCAGGGTCATCAGCTGGCTCATGGGGGGAGTGTCCGGGGATAGTCCACATGGATATTGAGCGGGCAGCATGGTGGGTGGTTGCGGCAATGTATGCGGGCACAGACATCAAGGGCTGTCACTTCCACTACTACCAGGCCATCTGGAGGAAGGTGCGACAAATACCCAGCCTGCAGACACGCTATGCCTCAGACTTGGAGTTCACTCTCTACATCCGGATGCTGCTGGTCCTGGCATATGTGCCAGTGGATGCGGTGGAGGCTGCATATGGGGAGCTGCTGGACACCCCTTTCTATGCCTCCAATGATCACCTCCTGTGCCCACTTTTGGACTACATGGAGACAATATGGATTGGCCTTCCGGTGGGAGGGATGGCTCGCAGTAGGCCCCTGTTCCCAGTGTCAACCTGGAACATGTACCAGGCAACACTGTATGGCCACGCTAGGACAAACAATGCAGTGGAGGGCTAGCTTAGGGGCTTCTCCACGCAGGTGGGTGGCAGCCACTTCACACTCTGGTGCTTCCTCAACTGTCTGCTGCAGGAGGAGCACCTCACTGCTGTATGGCTCGAGATGCTGCTGTCCAGCACAGGGCTGCCATGTACCAAGTGGCATTACAGTGACCTCATGCTGTGTCTCCAGGCACTTGTCTCAGGGTATGGTGGCAGGGACACACCCGACTACCTGCATGGAGTCACCTACAATCTCCACCTGCAAGTGTAAGAGGGTGTTGCGCTAGCTGCATCGCTGACAGTGCCCCCGGGATTCCTGTTCCAGCATTCCTCTACACTCCTTGGCTGCCTGTCTCCATCCGCACTGTCTGGCATCCCCAGCTTGTAGCGCACCTTACCTGGCCATTCCTGGCGGCCACCATGCCACCTCACACACATGGCATACATCCTCATGCTGCTTCATGGGTGTAGTGCCCCCTCACGGTGTCCCCATGTCTAGTCAGTGTCTGTGTGCTGTGGCCTTGTTGCAACCCTGCCAGCCATACTGGTGTCATAGTTGTTCGCTGGACATCACTGAGCATGTAGCCCCCCTCCCAGTGCGGTCCCCTTTCAGTGTAAGAGGTGGTAGCAGTGTTTTCTTCTCTTGTTGTGTCACCGTTCTGTCATTCGCAGTGGCTACCCTTCACTGTGCCAGTCCCCTTGTGCTATTGCCCTGCTCCAAGTGCCCTGGCTCACCTTGCTTTCTCTCACTCTTTGGCATGCCCACCCTTTCTGCATTCCCCCTCCAGTAGGCACTCTGCCACTGGTCACCATACCGCTTTCGCCCTAATCACATAGATCCTTTTACACATATTCTATGAATCAATACAGTATAACAAAGCAGGTAAATTATTCCAGAATGTAATGGCTTTATAAAGAAAAGAATGTTGGCCCAGGGAGGAAAGGAAGAGTGGGGCTCTCATGGACTGACTATGAACATATCTAGTAATCAGGGAGCCAGTGTTCTGTGGCTCCACAAAAAGTGGTATTGAGTTCCGTGGCAATTCCAGCCAGATTTGTGAAGTTACTTTCTTCAATAGTCAGAAGTGGCATTGCTGTGAAACAGTTTTTTCCTCTGAGAATGTTTAGAATTTGCTAATTTGTCTGCTGCCCATTTGATAATTGAAGTTGGGGGTGTGCCACCTTTACGGTGACACCAACACAGTGAAATACACACCTGTCAGCAAAATCAACACTTTGCCAATAGGTCGCTGTGTTGGTGTGCCCGAGACAGGCGCATGTTGTCTCCCAGTCCTGCACCCCACCCCTCCAAATCAACTTCAACTGGAGCTGAGAATCCTAAAGATGGGGGGATGGGAGGCAAAGCCTTCCACATGGGTGGTTCAGAGGGCAAAGCCCCACCCCGATAGAAAAACAAGTCTGGGAGACACACAGGAATCATGTCGACTGCAACTTGCGGTCGACATGATTCCTGTCTGCAAGATGCCGGTCGACATAAAGGATGTTGAACCGGCATGGTAGAGCCGAACTTGGGAGTTTAAATAATGTTCCATGTTTTTCTTATAACCAATTGTTTACATGTATTCCTTACTTTTTTTTTATATTCAAGCAACATTGAATTTGTATGTTGTTTTCTAAAAGCTTTCCAGGACCTGTCTCTGAAGCATTAGTTTCACAAGACAAGGGGTGATCTATCCCTGACATGTATTTTTATTGCATAAGTTATGGATGGGACAAAGTGATTATAAACACTGCTACATTCATGTATAATTTAATCCATCATCAAATCTACCATGGGGATAGCATGCAAAGACCAGTCAATCTGTGAAACAGCATTCCTTAATTCACTGATGTTCAGATTATGAATAGAGCTGGAGGTTATATAGTATGTAGAGAAGGGGAGCGAGGCCTGTGAGCACTCCAACAGCAGGGGAACAAGGCCTGTGATCACTCCAATAGCAAATAACTGGAGAATGGTACCTTAAGCTATTGGGTAAAGGATGGGTTTGATGAATATGATCTGGTCAAGAAGTCACTATCCAGGACTCGGTGCCAGCCTTGTAATTTACTCTGGTAGCTGAGAAAATTACTTGTCTAAAGAGTAGCTTCATAGTTCTGTATTGGTGCCCACCACCCCCTAAACATATATTACACCTTACCCAGCCCCAAGTGAACTGCAGTAGACATTTTCATTTATTTCATTTTCTTCCCATATTAAAACTAGCAAGTGATCGTATGTTGCTCTGAGGAGCCAATAGCCAAAATACTAACACTTCCTGATTGTGAGATACGCTGCCTCGCTTGCACATTTTGTGATATCAGTAAATGGAGAGTGCAGGGGCATGCACCATAGAGTAGAATAGGGATGCTTTTTAAGTCTGCTTATTACGGTTTAGAATTCTGATTATAAGAAATTGATGCTACCACTCGACTAACAAGGACCTTGCAAAACAAAAAATCCTCATAATAACCAAGAGGAATGTGAAAAGTAGCTAATGACAGGTACTTTGCACCCCCCCCAAAAAAAAATATAATACCATGAAAAGAAAATCACAGGATAAGTATTAATGAAATCATTAGACATCAAAGAAAAACAAGAATTAGAACTGATTAAGACTCCACCCCCACGTTTTCTTAGCTTGTCTCATCTTAATACACTATAGTTTTGAACAGCAATTTCGGAAATGGGTATTCTGTTTGATAACCATGTGCAAGACATTCTGACCAGATCAAAATCATTCCCTATCACCCATGTACTGAGTTCATCTAATTTTGGTAATAAACTTTTTATGTTTACATGAACAGTGAGTAACACGTGTTTGGAGGTCACAGCAACTGCATCACGCTCACCTGAGAAATTACCAGGACTGGATTAAATGTTACCAGCTTAAAGAAAAAGCAGCAAAACAGGGCCCATTTTCTAATAGCAAAATTGGAGCAAACCAGTGAATGTTTAAATAAAATGGTACTGTGGCAAAATACAAATTTTGTAACTAAGTGTTTGTAGCTGGCTTAAAGAAATACCATACATGACTGTAAATCAGTAGATTGAGTATATGGTCCTAGATAGACTTCAGTAAAAACTGAACAGTATGACATTGCTCTGGAAGGCAGTACAGCATTGGCGTAAGCTGAAAACATAATAACTAAAAAAAATGTGTTTCTTCTTAGCCAGAACAACCACTAATATTCTCTGAACATTTCCAAAAAATAATCTTTTATGATATTTTATAATATTTTAATAGCTGCAATATTTGATCTGCTAATCACAGAGACTTAGTTTTTTTAAATGAAAGCTTGAAGGCTGTTCAACATGTATTGATTCTAACAATACAGTTGTGCTGTGTTGCTACGTCTATATATGTTAATATAATATGTTGAAAATGGCAGGAATTGAAAATTTAAGTGAACCATTATATTTTTTATATAAATACTTAACATTTTATTTTTTTTCTATGTCGATATATTATTTATTTATTTATTTAGCTTTTGTTGACCGGGTAAGTGCACTAGACAATTTCTGACTATTTTCAGGCACGACCCGGGGGAGGGGGGGATACAGATGAATGCCAACTGACCTTGAACCAGATTAAGCTGTTGGTGGTATTTTTAGTGAATGTGGTAGCTGTAGTGCTATCTCATCAGTGTATCAACTTAGCTGACGCCAAGCTTTCATTTAAAAAAAAGTTAAGTCTCTTGCACTAATGATTCCAAAGTTATCACACTGAAAAGAAATTAGGGACTCGATTTTCAAAGCATTGCGCAGGGTCTGTGTGAAACCTTGCACCACGATACTTAGATTCTGGTGGTGCACCACACCACTTTGTCGCAACTATGCCTGATTCTAGAATCTTGGGCACTTATGTGACAGTTTCCATATTTTATGGCAGCTTGCACCATGTATCTGGTGCAAGCTCCATTACAACAGCCCCCTTGGAATGCTGAAAGCTAGACCAGAAAGAGCTGGTGTAACTTGCGACACCGGGTGCATGGGATTAAAATTCCCAATTGCAAGGCTGGGTGATTTCTACAAGCCCCATGCACTGTATCTTTGGTGTACTCGGGTCTTGTGGCAATTGAGGGCTTTGAAAATCGAGCTCTATCTTTTGAAAGGCCTAACTCTGGAACTGTTGGGGGTAGAAACTTAAAGTTTTTTTTTTAATGAAAGCTTGGAGTCCAGTCAATAAGAAATTGTGTCATTATCATAAATACTTAGGTGCGCTTTTTCCAATAGCAAAACCCAGTGTAATTTTCTGTTATAACCAGCTGGTTATAATGGTAAACACGCACCGGGTTTCCCTCTTACCATGCATGCGCCAGTCACCGGTCTCCCTTTACTACATGTGTGGCCTCAGACTTCACTGCCCCTCGCAGTCGGTGGTAAGTTGATCTTTATTAAAAAAACAAAACTAGTTACTTTCTCCACTGACCCTTAAAAAAAAAAGAAAGAAAGGGGATACTTTTAAAACACGTGCATTTTCTCTGTCGGCATACATGAACCAGCAGGCCCACCAGTGGGTCTCCACACACTGGAAGGATGTAGCAGCTCTGGAACTGCCGCTCCGAGGTAAGTTTACATAAAAAATGAAGTTTTTAAACAACTTCTTTCAGAACCCAGGTTAGAACCTTTAACAACTGTAGCATTGTAACATGGCAGACTGTGGACTGTAGAATCCTGACTAGTCTGCAGCTGCCTGAACACCAATCAATTTGCTGATTTTATTTTATATAATTCCTGAGGCAAAAAAGCATACTCTGGTAATCATATAAAATAAAATATGGGTTGGTTGTGTAAAACTCGATTTCACACACCACCCCATATGTTATTCTCTATATTATGTAACAGTAGTAATTATGTTATCAATATGAAAATAAGCTATGTTCTCTAGTTATAGCGATATCTATCTATATATATATATATAAAATATATATATATATACATGTATGTGTATATATGTATATATTTACATAATGATTGAGGAGTTATTTTATCAAATAAATGTTGATATAAGTCGGCCTGGTGGTGCTGAGGGCTGAGGCACTGGATGCCTTACCTCATGCTACACTGGCGACCCATGTTCGGGAACAAACATGGTTCACTGGGGGTTGGCAGGGGAGGAGAAGGATTGAGTGTCTGATGGACTGCTCTCCTTCTCCAGGAAGGGGGGTCACCAGCTTTCAGTGTCTGCCTGGCCCCTAGGAGCATCTGGGGGGCAGTGCACCAATACTACAGAAAGGGGAGGAGATGGGGCAGATGCTTGGAAGAGCATGTGCGGACATGCACACGTTTTCTCCATGGGTGTCATTGCATGTCTCACCTCAGGAGAAAAATGGAAAAAGGTCCTGGCTGCTCAGCATGACACTGTTCCCTGTGGGCGCCACCTCCGAGAAGGCACCTCCCTGGCTGGACCCATTTGGTGTGGGTTGAGATGCTCCCCACCACCCTGCCATGAAGGGTAAGTTGTGAGAGCACAAGGGTGGTGGCCTGATCCTTGGGGGATGGCACTGGGGGGACAGCAGATGGTAGTAGGAGTGCCAGCCAGGACAAGGAAAAATACCATAAAAAAATAAATAAATAAATGTTGATATACATTTTCTTTTTTTTTGTAATTAAAAGCTTTATTTATTTTTCAATTTAAACATACATGAGCATACATACAGATTGTATTAACACAATTATAACAGGCCTTAACTTGTAAAATAAAACACATTTACCTATTCAGTATTCCTGGTCAGGCTTACCCATGGATTACGTAAGTAATAATACCTGACAGGGTGGGCGTTATTGGGATATAATGGACTGCCCTGGGGTGTAATGAGGCTCAACGCCGCAGGTGGAGGGCCTTATAGCCCCTGAAAGGTCTGTTATATCCCATAACGCCCACACTGAAGGGTATTATTACACTTAGAAAATGGGCCACTCTATTTAATGTTTTAAAGAAATAATAATGTTATGTTTAGATGTTTAAATTGTTACATTTCATTTAATGTGTCATAAAATAGTTCCTCCATTTGTATTTACATGAGGGTTTGTGTTGTTACTGTGGGGACTCTTGTCCTTGTGCAGCCTCTGTAGTTTAAGCTTTTAAAGTGGTTCATGGTAACCTAGGTGCTTGCCCGCTCGTGCCTCTACTCCCCCCCCCCCAAGTTGAAGATGTGGGAAAAATTCTGTCTGACCAGAGAAAAAGTGAATTATTTTTTTTTTCTTTTCGTTTTTTTACTGTAATTCAGTTGGTGGATTTAGCGTGAGTGGGCAGACACTGGTGAAATGTCGGGCTTGGGAGTTGCATACCGAATGAAGTCAGGTGAGCCAGTACCGAAGAAAAAAATGTAAATTTGAAAAACAAATGAGTTTTTCACATCTATGGCTATGAAGAATGTGAGTTACTGTGAGGTTGTGAGTACAAGTGAGGGCCGAGTTCACAAAGCTGTACATGAGGATTTGTTATGGGTATTGAGCAGTTGCGAATCGAATCTCTGTAAGCGACACAAAAAACATGGTGAATGGCAAGTTTGGCAATTCAGGGTGCCCAAGAATAGTGTATGTAATGGGGCACCCTGAACTGGTACTGGTTTTTCACTGGGCGTTATTAAGAAATAACAGCCTGAGTGCCAGGCTGTTTCAGCCAATCAGGGTGTGAGTTTTCATTTACCATTTTCTAACGACTAAGAAAATATGCAACACAACTTAATAACTTCTTATATCCGTTGCTATTTCAATCAGACAAGTGGGAAACAGTTACAAGAGATCAGATGGGTGTGTCTATGAACTAGTAGCACTTCTCCACCTAACCAATGTGGGGGGGGGCTGTTATGTTAGCAATAACCCATGACAGGGTGTGGGGTTATAGAAACATAGAAACATAGAAGTTGACATCAGATAAGGACTGCAAGACCCATCCAGTCTGCCCTTTTCTTTTTCTACTTTATAAATGTGCCATCAGCCTTTGCTCTGTCAATGACCTATCTGTTCATACTCATCTGTATTTCTCCCTTATGCCTATCCCATGCCCGTTTGAAGCCCTGCACTGTATTCATATCCACCACTTCCTGAGGTAGGCTGTTCCATGCGTCCACCACACTTTCTGTGAAAAAGAACTTCCTCACATTACCCCTTAATTGGCCCCTCTCTGATCTAATGCTGTGTCCTCTTGTCCTGCTGTTTTTCTTATATTGAAACATGTTAGACTCTTTCACTTTGTTAATGCCCTCAAGGTGTTTGAATGTTTCGAACATATCACCTCTCTCCCTCCTTTGCTCTAGGGTATACATATTGAGCTCCGTTAATCTGTCCTCATTATGTTTTCTGATGTAGTCCCTGCACCATTTTGGTTGCCCTTCTCTGGACTTCCTCAATTTGGTTAATGTCCTTGTGAAGGTATGGCCTCCAGTACTGGAAGCAGTACTCCAGATGGGGCCTAACCAGTGTCTTGTAAAGAGGGATTATTACCTCCTTCTTATGACTTGTAATACCCCTACTAATACATCCTAACATCCCCCTAGCTTTACCTGCTGCTTTAGTGGTCTGCTTGGATGATTTCAGGTCATTGGTGATGATGATGCCCAAGTCTCTTTCTTCCTTTGTGACTGCCAGCAACTCCCTTCCCTTCCCAGCCTATAGGTGACTTCAGGGTTTCTCTTCCCTATGTGCATGATCCTGCACTTCTTTGCCCTAAACCACAGTTGCCACTCTTCTGACCATTTTGCTAGTTTATTTAGATCTCTTCTCATTCTGCCCACCCGATATGGATCATCTACTCTGTTGCAGATCTTAGTGTCATCTGCAAACAGACAAACCTTACTCTTCAGTCCATCTGGAATGTCACTGATTAAGATATTGAAGAGGACTGGCCCCAAGACTGATCCCTGAGGTACCCCACTTGTTACTTGCATCTCTTCTGACTGTATATTGTTTACCACCACTCTCTGTTTTCTGCCTGTCAACCAGTTTGCCACCCAGTTGAGCAACTTCTGACCCACCCCGAGCCTACCCAGCTTATTAAATCAATCTTCTATGTGGAACAGTATTGAAAGCTTTGCTAAAGTCAAGGTAGGCGACATCAGCTGCTCCCCCTTGGTCCACCACTCTGGTTACCCAGTCAAAGGAATCTATGAGATTAGTTTGGCAGGACCTTCCTTTTGTAAACCCATGCTGTCTTGGAACCTGTGCTTCTATGGATTCCAGGTGTTGCACTATCCTTTCCTTAAGGAGTGCCTCCATAATCTTGCCCATTATTGAGGTAAGACTGACTGGTCTGTAGTTCCCTGCCTCCTCCCTGCTACCACTCTTGTGGAGCAGGATCACATGAGCCCTTCTCCAGTCTTCTGGGACCTCTCCTGTGCGCAGAGACTCACTAAACAGTTCTGATAATGGCTCTGCTAGTTCCACCCTTAGCTCCTTTAGGACCCTGGGATGTATGCCATCAGATCCCATTGCTTTGCCCACCATGAGCTCATCAAGCTCTTGAAGGACCCTTTCTTTTGTGAAGGGACTAGTGCTCAACCCCTTCCCCCCTGTGTCCATGGTGCTGAGCTGTGGGCCCTGCCCTGCCTTCTCTTCAGTAAATACTGAGCAGAAGTATCTATTTAGGATAGATGCTTTTACATGGTTCTCCTCCTCACACGCCCCCTTATCTCCTTTGATCTTAGCAATACCCCCCTCTGGACTTTCTCCTTTCACTAATGTATCTATAGAAAGTCTTGTCACCTTCTTTACTGTTTGTGCTAGTGTTTCCTTGTTTGGGCCTTTGCCTACCTTACTGCTTTCCTGCTTCCCTTAGGGAAGTTTGTTATCCTCCTAAGCTTCATCCCGCTGTGTTCCCTTATATTTCCTGAAGGCCAGCCTTTTGGCTCTGACCTTTTCTGTTATTGTTTTGAGAACCAAAGTGGTTTCCTTCTTCTTTTGCACTTCCTTTTCTCTATAACACAATGGGATGTTGCTTCAAGTATTGCATCCTTAATGCTTGCCCACTTTGCCTGTACCCCCTCACCTGTATTTCTTTTTGCCAGGGCTAGCTTAACTCTGTTGGCCATCTTATCTAAGTCAGCTCCTCTGACGTCCCATATTTTTGCCTTGGAATGGAATGATTTAGTTCTAGTGGCCAAATTGATCCATACCATGTGATGGTCACTGGCCCCCAGGTGGCCTTCCTCCTGGAAATCTGTGATCCTTTCCCTGTTAGTCAGTACTAGATCTAAGATAGCTCTGTCTCTTGTGAGTTGTTGTGCCAGTTGTTTGAACACCTTCCCCCTGCAGGGAATCCACCATGTGTCTAGTTCTGGCAGATGTTCCTGCTAGTATTGACCAGTCTGAATCTGGCATGTTGAAGTCTCCCATTATCAGAACCTCCCCTTTAGCTGTCACATTTTGTATATCTTCTAACAGTAATGTGTCTATGTCCTCCCCCTGGTCTGGGGGCCTGTAGACAACCCCAGTTCTTATGGCTGTCCCATTTCCTGTTTTCAGGGTGACCCACAGTTCTTCTGGCTCCTTATGTGTATTCTGAATTTCTGTAGCTTTGATATTTTCATTGACATACAGGGCCACTCCACCCCCCTTTTTGCACCTCGGTCTCTTCTGAAAAGTACATAGCCAGGTACTGAAGTCTCCCAATTGTGGTTACTGGTAAACCACGACTCATTAATTTCTACTATGTCCAGTTTAGCCTCTGTTATTATTGCCTGCAGGTCTGGGATCTTGTTTCCCAGCCTGCGAGCATTTATAGGCATTTAATCCACACCTGGGGTACATTGTGAGACATGAGGCAGCAGGTTGAGTGTCCTCACAGCACCCCAGCCATGAATTACATGCTTATAACCTCACACCCTGGAGTGGATTATTGTACTTATCACATGGGTTGCATGAAAGACACAAATAATGCTCAGAAATGGTGATTTTTAAGGCTGGAAAACACAATTTTTATTGTGTATGCTTCCATCTAAAAAAATAGTTCCACACGTAGACTGAGGATACTTAGATGTTTCTGTAAAGTACAAAAGCATTATAGACACATTAGTACTAATGCTCACATGTAAACTAAGTGAAACACAACATGTGGAAAATACAACTGTACAATTTGTTCTATTTTTAATCAATAGCAGAATAACTGTGTAACATTTTTTTAACATATTCACTTCCTTCCTGGAGTATATGAGAGGAGTGTTGTTTATTTATATTGTAATGAAGTAAATACTTTAATACTTCCCTTTAGTGTTCAAAACACAGGAGTGCAAAGTAATACAGCTCCTTTCCTAAAATAATCAGTAAAACATGTTAGAACATCTGTTTTACTTGCTTTTTACCATGTATGAGAATACATTACTTCCATGACTTCCAAGCACTGCATCATGGGTATGTAAACAAGCATTTGTCAATGTCGAATGTTGTCTTGCTGCCATTGGCAGTGCAGGAGTTAGAGAGACGCAGCATAGGAGTGGCAGTCAAGTATTGAATTGATGCCAACCCACCCCCACCCTGCAGAGAGTGAGAGGCATTAGAGTGTCCCTGTGGGTGTTTGTTAGTGCAGTGCGGGAAAACATGCTGGGCAGGATGTGAAAAATGACAGCTGCACAGTTCATAAGTCGGTGTAATTAAATGCCAGTGCTGAAAATGTGGCATACAAATGTATGGAATTTGCGGAGTAGCTAGGGTGCGTGGGAAATATGCAAGGCATGCTTGCAGCACTGCCAGTTTGTGGGCGTTAGGCACCAGATTTTCAACATAGGCATTTTAGCACCTCTGCTCATGTACAGTGTCACTGTCATTTTCTGAAAGTGCCCCATGAAGTGATTTCGCAGAGCGACCACACTATTCTGCGCTGGAAGTGCAGAAACACATTTTTGGCAGGATATGTGAAGTGACAGCTGTACTGTTCATCAAGAGGTGTGTAAAAATGGCAATGGTGAAAATCCAGAGTGAAAATATCACAAATGCATGTCGGTACGAGCATGCATGAAATCTGCCAACGCACGTTCGTAACACAGTCATGTAATGGAGTATCAGCTCCAAATTTTCAACATAGGCATTCTAGGAGCTCTGCTCATGAACTGTGGAACTGTCATTTTCATAATCTGGCCCAAACACTGATTTCCCACAGCGACTGCGCAATTGTGCGCTGGAAGTGCGGAAACACTTTTCGGGCAGGATGTGGAAAATGACAGCTGTACTGTTCACAAGGAGGTGCACAAAAATGCCAATGCTGAAAATACGGCATTAAAATATTGCGAATATGCAAAGTTATGAGCCTGCGTAGCAACTGGGCAATGCACGCTCGTAAAACAGGCATTTGTTGGATTTTTCCCACCAAATTTGGAACATAGGCTTTTTGAGAGGCCACCTCATAAACACTGGCACTGTCATTTCGTTAATGGATCCCAAAAGGTGATTTCCGCAGTAACTGCAAAATCACCTTCGAAGCTTGATTAAACGCCATGACAGTGACAGAATTCATGAGAAGGGGCCCCAAAAACCCCATGTTGAAAATTTGGTGCCAAAATTCAAGAAATGCCTGAGATATGCAGCAAAGTTGAAAAAACCCTATTCATTTGCATTATACAGCTTACCGATTTCCTCAGTTCACGGTCGGCTTTGAAGAGTGCAGGCGTGTTCCGGTCCACTGAAGATCGTCGCGAGTCCGGAGGTAAGTATATGGGGTGAGGGTGAGGGAGGCAGGGTGCTCAGTGGGTGGGTGCAGGTGGGGGAGGGATCTAGACTACGAGAGCGGTTTTCATTTCCAGGTTAAAAAAAAAACCGTCACAGGACAGTTTTCACATTGCAGGGCATTTGGCATGCTGGGGTGGACTCCCAGCGTGCCACCTAAATGGGTTTTGTGAGGTGTCAGTAGCCGACGGGGATTGGGCACCCTGGTCGGCACACCACACGAGAATGCCGGCGGGGATTGGACCCCCAGGCAAACAAAGAAAGGGGAGGAGCGCGGTCCGAGCGGGATTGGGCACCCCCCGGCATTCAACAGTTGGGAGGGTGATGCCAAACGGGAGTGGGCTCCCATTCGGGGACACAAACATGGGGGTGCCGACAGAGTTAGGCACCCCCAATGTCGACAAAGGTGAGGCAGCCGCCCGCTCACCGACCATGGCCATAATGGTGGCGAGCATGTTAAGCAAAGGACCGCTGCATATGACAATTGCAGCGGATCTTTGCTTTGATGTGCTCACCCCATTATGTATGCATAGTGTGGCAGTGGCATGCCGGCTGATTGGGGAATGAGGGACGCACCTACTGATGCATGCCCTGCATTCGCCCAACAGCAGCAATGCCCCCAAGACCCGCACTGTCGCAAGATGTTGCTTGCGCATGCACGCAAGCCAACATAATAATATGGGTTATACATTAGCTCTGTCATTCCCTGAGAAATAAACTTCTAAACAGTAGTTCACGTACCAATGATACTGTGCTTACAAGTCATGGAAGCAATGTCTTCTCATACATGGTAAAAAGCAAGTAAAACATATTTTAAAATATGTTCCTATACTTATTGATTACTTTAGGAAAGGGGTTGTGTTACTTTGCTTTCCTGTCTTTTGAACACTAAAAATAAAGAGTATTAAAGTATTTTGGTCACTACAATATCAATAAGCAAGGCTTTTCTCATATTCTCCTGGAAGCTGTGCAGGTAGGGATATGCTCTTCTTGGGATAATCACAGTACTTGCTTTGCTGGAAGTAGTCTAGGTCACCTAACCATGGATTAAGAGGGAAATGTAATCCATGATCACCTGATGGTGTTTGTCCAATCAGCAGCTTGCCTTCATGCAACCCATGTTATAATTCTGATTACTGTATTTACTTAGTCATCCTTTTTCCAGCTCCTAGCCCTGTACTTTGCTCAGAGGGGTGAGGGGTATTGGGTGGGTACTGGAACCTGGGATTCTGCTGTGCTGTGAATTTAGATAATGGCCCCAAATCCCCAAATATAATGAATGCCTGTTCTGCACATTGAACATCAGCCTGTCGAAGCTGACTGCTTTATTTAGCTCCTCAAGCCATTTCTGTATGCTCAGGGGATTTCTGTCCCTCCAATGTTTCAGGATAATATGCTTGGCTGTTATTAATGCTCCCAGGAGCCAGAATGTGAGGGGTTTTGGTAGTCTATTACCCATTAAGGGTTCCTGGTACAGTCCCAGTAACACTACCAAGGGATTAAAATTTTATTTTGTAACCAAAATCTCCTCACATATGCTTCTTATTGCTTGCCAGTAGCTGTTAAGGCTTGTAAAGCTCCACAGAATGTGTGAAATATTCCCCCCTTCTGACTGACACCTCCAACACACATACTGTGGGATGAGGCCCCACTCTTTCAGTTTAGCTGGGGTTCTATGCCGTCTGTGTATTATTTTCAGTTGGGTAAACCTATTTTTGGTATCTTTGACTGCTGCCTGGAGGCCTCCAAAGCTCTTACCCCACATTGCAGAAGTAAATACTACCTGTAGTTCCTCTGACCAAATATGTCTGATCCTTACTGATTCATCTCATCTGGGCCATGCTCCAGCATATGGGCATATATGTCACTGCTTCTGGGTTGTTTTCTCCCTCTTGGCCATAAAAGGGAGTCCAGTGAATTTGTGGTGCTGCCTATCATTTTTTGCCCCAGAAGTCCCTGTAATGCATGTGGTACTGGATCTATCGGGTTTGTCGTGTGAATGTATGAGTCCAGATGATCTCATACAAGCCTATAATAAGGCTGTGGGAGATGCTCAGGACAAAATTGCTCCTGTTCGTGTTCGGCCTCTCGCCCTCCATCCAAGGAGCCCCTGATTTGATGGCTCCTTGAAGGAATTGAGGCGAGTTGGCCGAAGGTTGGAGAGAGCCTGGCGGAGGTCTGGCAGTGATGCTGATAGGCTTAGGTTGATGGCACATAATGATAGCTATCAATCAGAAATCACCCATAAGAAGGCAGAATTCCTGTCCAGGGAGATTTCTGCTGCACAGAACCGACTGGCTCAGCTTTTTATGACTGTGGACAGACTGTGCAATCCAGTCTGTCTCCAACCTAAAGAAGCTTTTTCTCCGCTAAGATGCCAGGAGTTCGCTCAGTTTTTTGCAGATAAGGTTGCCAGCATCAGGTCTGGCATCAGTCTGACCTCTCCTTTGCGGGATTGCGGTGATCGGCAGAAAGTGGCATATACTCGGTCTGACTGGTCAGACTTTTGCCGGCTGGTGGCTGGAGTTCAGTGACATTGTAAAGATCCTCCAGACATTGGGCCCAACTAGTTGTAGTTTGGATCCGGGCCCTACACCCCTCTTAGTAGGATGTGTAGAAGTTATCTGCCCAATCCCTGCTGACATTGTCTGGAAGTCCTTGGAGAGGAGGGGTCTTTCCCGACACCCTCAAGAAGGCGGTCGTTTGACCACTCCTTAAAAAATCTTCCTTGGATCCAGACTGTCTAGTTAACTACAGGCCTATCTCTAACCTGCTATTTGTTGGTAAGGTTATTGAAAAGGCAGTTGCACTGCAACTGGATGATCATCTTACGACTCACAATGTCTATGATACTCTCCAGTCTGGTTTTAGGAAGAAGCACAGCATGGAGACTGCCCTTGTCCAGGTATTGAGCGATCTCCTAATAGCTAGAGATCGAAAGGCATGCACCATTCTGGTCCTTCTCAATCTCTCTGCTGCATTTGACACTGTAGACCATGGTGTGCTACTGGAGCACCTGCGGGTTTACTGTGGGCTGTCTGGTACAGTCCTCAAGTGGTTTCATTCTTACCACACAGGCAGGTCTGAGAGAGTTGCCACCGGAATATATTCCTCTGGCGCTCACTCCCTGCCTTGTGGGGTACCACAGAGTTCCATTTTGCCTCCCATGTTGTTTGCAGTGTATATGCTACCATTGGGAGAAATCATTAGGAGATACAGCCTGGGTTTTCACTGCTATGCAGATGATACCCAGCTGTATCTGTCCTTTCTCCCCGGCCAGGGTGATGCACTCTCCGTGCTAAACAACTGCCTTGCTGAGATCAGACTTTGGATGAGTTCCAGCTGGCTGAGACTGAATTCGGATAAGACTGAGGTACTGGTAGTGGACCCAGGTCACCCTGGGACAGTTTTGGGAGTTGGACAACCCTCAGGTTTGTTACTTGGTGGTATGCCGCTCCCTACCTCCGATCAGGTGCGTAATCTGGGCATTATTTTTGATGAGGGGCTGACCTTAAAATCTCAGGTATCAGCTGTCATCAAATCCTCTTTTTACCATCTGAGGAATATCGTCCGGGTGAAACACCTGGTTCCATTGGGCGATCTTCCAACACTGGTCCATGCCTTTGTCACTACCCACCTTGACTACTGCAATTCCCTTTACCTAGGGCTACCTGGGGTTGATATCCACTGCCTGCAGCTAGTGCAGAACATGGCAGCCAGGCTTTTGACTGGGACATCTAGGACCAGTCATACTACACCTGTGTTCCACAACTGCACTGGCTGCCTGTTAGGTGGCAGATCACCTTTAAGGTTGGTCTTCTAACCTTTAAAGCCCTACATGACCAGGACCCGGCTGCCTGAAAGATCTCCTGATTCCCTACTGCCCCCTCTGCCCTCTCTGTTCTGCCAACGAGGGATTGCTAGAGATTTCCAGGGTTCGATTGAAAACATCAGGTTCACGGGCTTTTGCTCTTTCAGCACCAACCCTGTGGAATTCTCTACCTCATTGGTTGAGAGAATGCTCAACCGTTGATAGTTTTAAAACTGGTTTACAAACATATTTATTTAGTTTAGCTTTTATTTAAATATAGTTGATATACTATAATGCTGTTTTAATCTATTTATGTAAATGTTTTATATACAGTGCCTTGGTTGTGAAAGGCACTATATAACTAAAGCTGATTTGATTTGATTTGATGCTGGAATTGTAGATATCTCCAGTGCTGTTGGTTGTGCAGCCCAAACCTGTCTCTTATTTGTTGAAAGCACATAAGGCTATTCGTTTCTTTGTCCCAAATGTCAGATAGCAGGTGGATTCCTGCTTCCTCCTATTCCATATATTTTATCTGGTTACCTCCAATCAATAGCCTAGGATTATTCCATAAAGGGAAGAACCTTACATTCTCCAGTTACCACTTGGTGAGCTTCAATCTTTTACCCCAGATTTTTGAGGTATGTATAAATGTGGAGGGTAGCAAAATTCGTCTATGGGCTGATGGAAAAAGCACTTCACATGCCAGAGGCCTGCCCATTATTAAGACTTCACAGTCAGCCCATTTGAGCCTTTCAGTTTGGACCCATGGAGCCTTTCGGGCCAGTTGTACCAGTGTATGTACTATAATTTGAAGCTCAAAGTCTGGTAGTTTCAAGCCCTCTGAGGGGAAGTCCCTTTTTTGATTCCCCCAGGCAATCCTTCTGAAGCCCCATCCCAAAAGAAAGCCCGAAGTCTAACATATACTGTATCAGATCAATTAATTTCTTGTCAGTTTGTATGGGGAGGTTATCTAGGACATATTGCAATTTGGGTGCCACCATCATCTTATAAGCTTGGGCTTTCCACCAGTGGGAGATATGCAGCAGTTTCCACTGCTGACAGTACCTTTCTAGCTCTACTATTACTGGGGGTAGATTATCTTCCCTTAGTTGTGAGAGGTCCCATTGGAATTTTAGGCCTAAATACTCTATGTTCCTGCTTGCCAGGTGTAGCCCTCATGGAAAATTATGGAGTTGTTCTACCACCTTGTTGGAGGCTAAGAACTGGGACTTTGAGGTATATAATTTGTAGACTGACAGAAGACTGTACTGCTCTATTGTGGCCAGCAACTGGGGAACTGACCTATCAGGGTCTGTAAACAGCAACAAAATGTAATCTGCATAAGGCATAGTCTTGTGGTCCTCCCTCATTTCCACCCCTCCTAATGTTATTGTCCTGTCTGATAGCCTGCAATAGTGGCACTAGGGCCAGAATGAACAGGAGTGGAGAGAGTGGGTAGCCCTGATGGGTTCCCCTATTCAGCTTGAATGGTGTTGAAGTCTTCCCATTGGTGACTACTTCCGCTGATGCACCATTGTATATAAACTGAATCAATGCCCTGAACTTGGGTCCAGTGTTAAAGGCTTCCATTGCAGCTAAAAAGTACTGCCACTCCACCCTATTGAAAATCTCCTTGGCATCAAGGGAATATAACTATCGAGGGAGTTTTCATTTGCTTGGATTTCCACAGCAAATTTAAGAGCCTCCTAGTGTTGTCTGTCCCCCTACGGCCTGCGATAAACCCCACTTGGTCCCTCTCAGTAAGATTTACAATGAGAGATCTTAGCCTGATTGCCAGTAGGTGGGCTAGCACTTTACAGTCAGTGGGGATCACAGATGAGTCTGTAACTGCTGCAGAGGGAGAGGTCCTTCCATGCTTTAGAAGAAGGGAGATTTGGACGGTTGTCATAGAGCCTGGCAGACTCCCGGTGGTTTTGGACTCCACAAGAGCAACATGTAGTGGCCCCACCAAAACTCACTTGAAGTCTGCTGGGAGGCCATTTCCACCAGAAGGTTTCCCCAATGGCATGAATTGTAGGGCTTTTTCTACTTCCTCCTGCTCCACCAGCCTATCAAGCCAGTCCAGGTGATCTTGTGAGAGTTTAGGAAGTTTTAAAGTGGCTAGACACTGCTGTATGGCTGAATCCAATGGGTGAACCTCGCTGGTATACAGCTTCTCATAAAAGGCCTGAAATTCTACATTAATTTCACCCACTTTCCTGGTAAGCGTCCCATCCCTCTTCCTAATGGAGACAATACGAGACCTCTCTTGTTTCATTTTCAGCTGATAGGCCAGAAGTCTTCCTGGCTTCTCTCCCAATTCCCAAAATGCCTGATTAAGTTGAAACAAGGCTTATTCTGCCTTTTTATGGAGAAAGGTGTTAATTTTGTATCTTAGCCGAGTGATCTCAGCTAGTTGTCTGGTGGTGGTGGTGGGGGGGGGCTGTACCTAAATTGTTTCTCCAACTCTTTCAACTTTACCTGAGAGGCTGCCAACTCCAATGCAGTCGCTTTGAGCATATGCACTGTGTGACTGATACATCTTCCCCAGATGTATGCTTCTAGCGGGTCCCAGAAAATTCCTGCCTAGTTGTCCCCAACCTTATTTATTTCCAAATATATCTTAATGTCCTCTTTCAGACTGGGACAAAAGGTCTTGTCCTTTAGGGTGGCTACGTTAAATCTCCATGCTCCCCTTTTGGCTGTCCCAGCCATGGATGGATGCCAGGTGAAGGACACCGGAGCATGAGAGATGATCATTACCCCGATCATGGCCTCTAAGACATTCGATGCCCTGCTCCCAGGATTAAACCACATGAAATTCCTTGACAAGGACTCATGCGGGTTGGAAAAGAAAGAGTAGTCCCTCTCTGTAGGGTGCTTAACCTCCATATGTCTAGTAAGTCCAAGTCCTTTGTAAAGTCCTTTGGGGCTTCAGAATCTGGTTGAGATAGATTTGTTTGCTGTTTGCTCCTGTCCAAGATTATATCCATGGAGCAATTCATGTCCCCCCCATGATCAGATCCCCTTTCTGTACCGCTGCCAGTGTCTGGGCCAGTGCCCTATAAAATGGTGCCCCGGCGATGTTGGGGCCATATATATTGCACAAGGTGACCTCCTGGTTCCACAGTGTGCCTATTGCTATGACATATCTCCCTTCTGTGTCCTTTATTTCTTTCTGGAGTTGGAACATGACATCCCTGCTTATTAGGCTGGCTACCCCTCTGCTCTTGGTGTTATAAGTGGAGGACATTTCCCCCTCACAGTTTCTGGGCCTCTTTCCTATACAGGTGGGTTTCCTGAAGAAAAGCTATCCATGTTTTCTCTTTCAGTAAGAAATCCATTATTTTCCTTCTTTTAACTGGGGTGTGGATACCCTTCATATTCCAGGAAATTCACTTCACATCTTGTGCTACCATTTATGTTTTTTGGTGGGTACCAATATATCATGGGACAAAAGTATTTAGCCCTTGGAGGTACTCCCACCCTGTGATTCATGTGTATGGGGGAGCCATCCTTGTATTATTTCCCAATAGTACACTTCTGTCCAACTCGTTTCAACTTGTTGCCTAGACCTTGGACTGTTTAGCCGAGATATTTCTAACATTACCTTGTGTGTACCTTTTTTTTTTCGAACAGTTTCAACATAATCAAACCTTTGTTAACATTAGACACATAACTTTTGTTCCCACTGGTCTCAATTAACCTTTTTGGGGCCGTTGGGGTCACCTGCTTGAGGATAGTGATCCTCATGCCAGCCCCTCCTGTCCTTGCTCATGCCAAGGGCATGATGCTGTCCCTGCTAAACTCATCCAAGCTCGGCTATTGTCAGATTGGCCCCCTCTGGAGTACTGGGGACAGATATTGGGTATATGGGTGGAGGTTGTCTTACTGAACAATCACCATCCTCCCTGGAAAATCCCAGGATCCTGCTCCAGCTTCTTCAGGTTGGGTCAAGGTGCGGGAGGGTGGGGGCAATGCGGGCAGGTCATCTGTATATCATAATAGTACCTCCTTTGAGCATTCAACTGAACCTCAGGGTGGGTGATGAGGACCTTCAGATTATGATATTTCCCAGTCCTATGCACAGGGGTATGCCAGGAGTTTGTTCCTGTATGTGGGGGGAGGGGAGGCAGCTTCTGTTGAGCTGCCTCTGCGCTTCGGACATGAGTTGTCTTTTGATCCTGTCTCCTCCTTGTCTGTTGCCTGCACCTTCCACCCTCCTCTATGGGTGGAATGCCACACCCCTGTCATCAGTGTGAGCATGACTTCTCCCTGCTGCCTCAATCACAGTTACACATCCAGCCTCTCCTGTACAATTTTTGAACTGGTATTGTTCCACAGTTGGGATGTTCAGCTTTCAGTTTACAGTATCTGTTTTTCCCTCTCCATCTGCTTGGGATGCTGCTCAACTTTATGGAGTGTAATGCTTGCCTATCCGGCAAGCTCCACACTCTCCCCCGGAGGTCTGCACTCTCTGCTTTAATGTCTTATTCAATCATCCGCTGATACTGCAGCTCAGCCGCACATCATTTAAACTTGAGGGCTTGTTTCAGAGCTTCTCCCTATGCCTCCCCTTTTTGCTTGGGGGGCTGGATAATGCAGAGTCAACTGTTCACCTCTTCCTTCCTGTCTTCCTGCCACCCGGTTGGAGCAGGCTCTCACAGTTATCATTCATGCTCATCTACGGTTACCGCTGGGTGGGGAGTGGGAGGAGAAGACATAATCCACTACCTGTCCACCCTCTCCAACCTTCATTGCTGGAGTTTAGGTAGCCTTGTCATCTTTTTCTTCCCAGAGCTCAATGGCCACAGCAGAGTAGTGGTGGGGGTGGGGAGACTCTTACACCAGCAGCAGCTCGTAATGTTGGTCTATTCAGTTATATTGTGTCTCCTTCTTGTGCTCCTCCACATACTCAGTGTGATAGGCTGGTCCTCTCGTGTCTAGCTCTGGCTGTAAGGCATTGGGTAGTGGAAATTCCCTACAGCCATTGAGCTGCATCAGCCCAGTGCTACAAAGTGGCCATGCAGGAACAGCTTGCACTGACTGTCATGGCACCAGGAACAGTCCCTATGGAAACCCATACTACAGGTACTGTATGTAAAACTGAGTTGCACTGCAAATTCCACTCCTTGCTGCAACAATTGGTTGTCAAGACCCTCTCACACCTGCAGTCCCACTGTGGCTGTGGTTTTCCCTTCTTGGAGTCCCTTATTGCAGCCGTCAAGTTGCCTCCACAGCCCCCCGGCCCCGATACTCTCTGCATTCATCTTTCCTTGATGGGGACCCCGTGTCTTGCTCTATACCTTGTATTTATCAGCCCTGAAAGGATATCTGACATTTATGAAGTCGTGTTTTGGACAGTCTACTCCATTTCAGTTGTCACATAGCCCCTTCAGGTAAAGAATAAGCAAGGGGCAAACATCATCATCATTTTTCTTGACTAGAGCTGTTCCTGATAGTTTACCCTGCTGGGGGCAGAGGAGGGGAGATGCCTGCCCATTACTTTCAGTCTGTCCACTCATCCATCCTTATCATTAGGAATTGCAGACCTGGGAATATCAAAATGGGTCAAGAGGTTGTTCTAGGGGAGAGAGAGAAGCCGTACATTTACATTCAGAATACCTTTCTTATAATAACATTTCAGTACTCATGGAGGCATAGAAACATAGAATTTGACGGTAGATAAGGACCGCTTGGCCCAGCTAGTCTGCCCATTTTCCTACCTAGCAGATAAGCTGCAGATCCTAGTTAACCAACAGCTTACTTCCTCTTACCGGCCCCTAGGACTGCCTTATGCCTATCCCATGCATTCTTGAAGTCCCCCACTGTTCTTGACTCCACGACCTCCTCAGGGAGGCTGTTCCATGCATCCACAACCCTCTCAGTGAAAAATACTTCTCACATTACCCTGAGCTGTCCCCTCTATCTTCAAATTGTGCCCCTTGTTCTTGCACATCTCTTTTTCTGGAAGATGCTACCCTCTTGGACTTTGTTAATTCCTTGAGGTACTTGAAAGTTTCTATCATGTCCTCTCTCCTTCTTTCCTCAAGAGTATACATATTAAGCTCCTTTAGTTTTTCTTCGTATGTCTTCTGGTGCAGACCCTGCACCATTTGGTTCCCTCCTCTGGACAGCCTCCACTCTGTCTATGTCTTTCTTGAGATGGGGTCTCAGAACTGCACACAGTACTCAGATGGGGTCTCACCAACTGTCTGTACAGAGGGATAACAACTTCCTGTTTTCTACTATTGATGCCTCTTCCTATGCATCCCAGTATCCCTCCAACCTTCCTTACTGCCTTCTCACATTGCTTGCCCACCTTTAGGTCATCTGATATAATTACCCACAGGTCCCTTTCCATTTTTACTGTTGTCAGTATCTCACCCTCCATTGTGTATGCTTCCCCTGGGTTTTTGTTTCCCAGGTGCATTTATCTTGCACTTCTTTGCATTGAATCTGAGCTGCCATACATTTGACCATTCCTCCAACCTTGCCAAGTCCTTCTCATCCTTTCCACTCCATCCTGTGTATCAACCCGTTGCAGATCTTTGTGTCATCTGCAAAGAGACATACTTTCCTTCCAGTTCCTCTGCAATGTCACTTATAAAGACATTAAAGGACCGGTCCCAGTACTGAACACTCATGTACCCCCCAGTAACCCTCCTTTCTTCACTGTGTACTCCATTTACTACTACCCTTTGCGTCCTGTTGTCTAGCCAATTTTTATCCAGACTACCACCTTGGGACCCATTCCAAGGCTGGCTATCTTGTGTATTAATCTTTTGTGGGGGACTGTATCAAATGCCTTGCTAAAATCTAGGTAGACCATGTCCACAGCCCTTCCCTGATCAACTACTTTGGTCACCCAGTCAAAGAAATCTATTAGATTCGTCTGACACGACCTTCCCATCGTGAATCCATGCTGCCTTGGGTCCTGTGCCCTCTGGCCTCAAGGTACTCAACAATTCTTTCCTTCAGAAGTGATTCCTTCATTTTCCCTACCACTGAGGTCAAACTAACTGGTCTGTAGTTTCCTGCCTCTGTCCTGCTCCCACTTTTGTGAAGAGGAATTACATCTGCCCTCCTCCAGTCCTTGGGTACCACCCCATCCTCCATGATTTGTTAAAGAGAGTAGTCAGCGATGTCACTAGTTCTACCCTTAGTTCTTTTAGAATTCTTGGGTGAATCCCATCAGGCCCCATTGCTTTGTCCACCTTCAATTTTATTAGTTCTTTCAGAACCCTTTCTTCTGTAAATGGACTGGTATCGACCCCTTCTTCAGAGTGTTTCTCTTGTTTGGTTTAGGTAACTCCCCTCCTCTTCCTTTGTGAATACTGAGCAGAAATATTCATTCAGTAACCCTGCTTTTTCACTGTCACCCTCTACCCCATTCCTCCCTTTATTAAGCTTCAGTATCCTCCTTTGTTCTTTCTTCACTCCTAATCTACCTATAAAGGTCTTATCCCCTTCTTAACAAATTGGCTATCCTTTCTTCAGTTTGGGCCTTGCTATTCTGACTACCTTCCCAGCCTCTTTCTGCTTTAACTGATAAAGTTCTCTGTCCTGCTCCTTCTGTGTTTCCTTATATTTCCTGAATGCTGCCCTTTTCTCCTTAACCTTCCCTGCCACCTCTTTTGTGAACCATAGCGTTTTTCCTTCGTTGTGTTTTATTGATTTTTTTATGCAAAGGCTTGTTGCCTCTGTGATGTCTGTTTTGATCACTCCCCATTGTTCCTCCACCCCTCCTTCTTGCCTGTTTGCTAGTGTTTTTCTGAGGCACTCTCTCATTTTCCCAAAGTCAGCCCTCCTAAAGTCTAGTACTCTTGCTTTTGTATGGCTTGATTTTATGGCTGTGTTTATCGTGAACCACGCTGTTTGGTGGTCACTTGTTCCCAGATGTCTACCCACTTCTAAATCTGAGATTCTTTCTCCATCCCCATTTGAAAGTACCAGGTCTAAGATTGCTCCCTCCTGAGTCGGTTCCAATGCTAGCTGTCTGAGACATGCCCCCTGTAGGGCATCAAGAATGAC
Organism: Neoceratodus forsteri; assembly: GCA_016271365.2. Classification (NCBI taxonomy): domain Eukaryota; kingdom Metazoa; phylum Chordata; order Ceratodontiformes; family Ceratodontidae; genus Neoceratodus; species Neoceratodus forsteri. The sequence goes on along the minus strand of CM028132.1, from coordinate 425,030,142 downwards.
TCTGCTCTTGGATGTGCCTGCAGCAAAGGTGCTCCAGTTAACATCATATTCAGGTCCCCATCAACAATATCTCCCCTTTTTCTGCCATTCTAAGAAACCTTCTATCATTTCCTTGTCCATTCCCTCCCCCTGAGATGGGGGTCTGTATACAACCCCCATGCGGATTTTGGTGCCATTTCCTGTCTCCAGGGTGACCCAAAGTGCCTCATCTGCTCCCTGTTTACTCTTTAGTTCTGTTGCTTTGATCCCTTCCTTTACATAGAGAGCTACTCCTCCTCCTCTTTTACCCTCCCTGTCCCTCCTGTAGATTGTGTATCCTGGTATGTTGACATCCCAGTCATGGTTCTCTGTGTACCATGTTTCTGTGACTGCCACAATATCCAGGCAACCCTCTTCCATCAAGGCCACTAGTTCAGGGAGCTTGTTACACAGACTATGGGCATTGGTACTCATCACCTCCACTTTTGATAGCCTTACCCTTTTAGCCCCATTTCTGTCCTTACTGCCTTTGCCTTTTTTTACATTTAAATCTGTTCTGCTCCTAATAACTTCTGTACCCTGATTTTGCTTCACTAATCACCATGTTTTGTGGGAGGCTCGGATTCCAGCTCCTTTCTGTGCCTCCCCTTTGCTAGTTTAAATGCTTGCCAATGAAGCATTTAAACCTCTCGCCTAGGATCCTGGTTCCCCCCTGGACAGATGCAGACCATCGCACCAGTATAGGTCTGCATCCCTCCAGGTGGCTCCCCAGTCCCCAATGAAGCCAAACCCTGAGCTCCACACCAGTTTTCAACCACTCATTGAATTCCCTGGTGAGAAGTGCCTAAGCATCTCCTTGTCATGAACAGGCAGCACCTCCGAGAAGGTTACGTATGCGCTACTTGTCTCAAGGCCCTTCCCAACTCTACAAACTCCTCTTGCACTGCTCCTGATCCCATTCCTAGCCAGGTCATTTTGTCCCCAGGTGGACAATGACATCCAGCTCCCTCCTCGTGCAGCTCCTCCCCACGATCCTGAGGTTCGCTTCCTGGCCCTCCCAAGCCGTAAGCCAGAAGGCCTACCTCCCTCTCCCCCATCCTCCCCATTTCTACCCCCAATGATTGGGTCCCACAGGAGTTGTTTCCTTCCCTGTGGGGTCCCATGTCGCCCTCCTTTGGGTCTCCTTTGTGAAGGTTCCCAGCATCCTCCATGGTCTCCACTGCAGGTGCCTCCATAGAGGAACCACTATCCACCAGAAGAGCGAATGAATTGTGAAGAGGTACAGCTGGAGGGATGCAACTCTGTTCCACCACCCTATCCCTCCTTGAGCCCACCCTGGTCCAGCCACTCCGCATGTATCATGGACTGACCACCCTGGCAATTGCATGCTCCCTCCCTCTCCCCTCCACCTCTGGACAGGCATCCTTCCTTCCCCAGTCAGAAGGAAATTGTGAATTTATTCTCTGAAGTGCCATGAAGCCCCCTGGCAGTCCTGCACCCTCCCACCTCCCTCACCAAGCATTTCTATGTCAGGTAATCCCTTATTTCTCGGTCTGGTGGTCTAGGCGGAGAGGAGGCGCTAGCAAACCAGGCTCCTGGTAATCTGTGCACAGCACATATTCCATTGAGCCACAGGTTCCTGCTCCCCTGTTCTGACTGATCTGCTGACCCATCCCACAGAGGAAAAGAAACCACCCATCCCCAGTATCCAAAATTTACTTGACCATTTTAAGAAAGGGAGAGCACCAATGTTCTAGATCAGTCACTTGTCTCTTTGGCTTGGCATGGGCTTGGTACCCTACTGGGGGTTTGAACCAGCACTTCTGAATGAATGGGGTCGATCAGGGGTGGAATGTCCTCACTGTTCACTGTTTCCACCTCTGCTGCCTCTGCCTAGGATTTCAAAATTGTCTTTTGTAACTGCTCCACATTTCCAATGTGCAAGTCTGCTTCTAGAGGGTGTAGCAGATGGGCATTCAAGACTGACTCCTGGCATCTTGGGGCCAACTCCCCTCTGGACTTATTGCTGGTAGTAGAAGGCATTCTGCTCCTCTCTCCCTGCTTCTGGACCTGGGAGAAGGACTCCTTGGCTTTTTCTTTCCCCCATTGCTTCCTTTTCACCTTTGATGTCTGCCAGTTCATTCCTTCATTCCCTGGGAGGATGGCTAGAGCTTCATATCTGCTGGAGTTACTCTGGGATAGTGGGTTGGAATCCACACTGGGTCATTGATCCTTGTTTCTGCACTGTGCAGGGGTTGGTTTTGGATGAGCTGATCTGCTAGGCCAGTCCCTCTCAATATATTCCATTGCCTCTTCAGGGGTCTCAAAGAAATTACTGACCCCATTCTGAAAATCTGCAATTTTGCCAGGTAAATCAGCTGGTATTGCACTTGGTGGTCTTGGAGGGCTTTCCTAGTCTCTGTGAATACTTTCCTCTTCCCAGCCAGCTCTGTCAAAAAGTCACTAAAAATGTAAATTCTGTGTCCATTCCAATGAAGCAATCCTTTGTCCCTGGCCAAACTCGGAATTCATTCTTTTTTTAGGGAATCTGAGGAATTTGGCTATGATGGGTCTGGGCCATTCTCCCAGCTTGGGGGCTGGTGCCAGTGATCTGTGAGCCAGCTCCTCTTCAAAGGTCAGCACCACTCATAACCCAGCAATTCTGACAATTCGGCTTTCAGAAATCTTGTGGGGTTCCCTCTCTCCGCCCCTTTTGGGAACCCCACAAAGTGGAGATTGTTTCTCCTGTTTCTATTCTCCACATCCTCGGTCCTGCTCCACAGCTGTCTGACCATATATTCCAGCTCCTGTATCTATGATTTGTGTCAAGAATCCTTTTTGTCTATATAAGATAAGTAAATTTCTGTGTCCAGTATACAGTGGTGCAGGGCCTGAAATTTCTCCTGGAGGATTGTCACCTATGCTTTATAGGTCAAAATTTAATCTAAAACTTTCTGCATCGTGCCCTTCAGTTCATGATACTCTGAGGAATTACCTTGGGATGACCCGGTCGCTGCCTCTGGGCGCACCATTGCTGGTGCCCATGCCATGCTGCTCAAGTTTGCGGTCATGATTTTTAGTAAATATCTGCCAAACAGAGCAAGCTATTGGCATCAGATTTGTTTGTTTCCTTAGTAGGGAATTTTACCCATTGAGTAGTATAAAGTTTAAGTCCCTTAGTCTTCGATCATCCATTTTTCTCGGGTTATATTTTGCATGAGCTTTTTACTCAAGCTGCCATTCCAGTCTGCAGCTCGCGGACGCACCCCATCAATACACATTTTCTATAACAACAAAGTATATTGATATATTTTCTTGAAATTAAAATGGAATATTTCATGACAGTTTAAAAACATATTTTGATATTAGTCCCCATAATTTAATTAGTATCTATTTAAATATAAAACCCATAAACAGTCATCTTATGTCTTAAATCTTGTGGCAAGCACTCCAGGCCTCCCCCCCCAACAGTATCAATTCAACTTTGATTTTGCAGGCTTCACCTGCAAAAGTGCTGGAAGATAATAAAGCAAGAACAATAAGTAATTTAAAATACTCCATTTTAACAGGCAGTTGGAGGGTGCCAGATACCAGAATTAATCAGAGAACAAGGCAGACCATAAAGAGGGAGTAGGCTAAGCCCCATAATAATTGTAGACATAGGATTACTGATCATTTTAATTTGGCAAGGAGGCAGACCCCAGATATATAGTTTAGCGTGGTCCCTAGTATGAGCTAGACAAATTGCCATCTTAGGTTAAAAGAGCATGCATGTGTACAAAAATATACTATGTCAGGCATTAGAATATGCAAGTATTCAATATGTAACAACCATACCTCAGGTACCAGGGTTAACAGTTACGTAAGCCAACAGCGAACAGAGGAGTCCAGGGTCCCAGTGCTTGAGGAGTGTATGTTCTGCTATGCACTAGAGAAATAGTACACCCACCTTGCAGTCACACACTAGTGGGGCAGCATGGCTGGTTGACTGCTGACTCTACAGCTGACACCCACAGTGTGACACCCTTGGTTCTGTAACCCTTAACACTTCAGGTTGAAGTGTGGAGGGCTGCTAGAGGAATAGTGAACTTTGAACAGGATGGAGAATCCCCACCTGTGGACAGAAGGAGCTGCTCAGTTGGTGGATTTGTGGCTGGAGGAAGATCTAGTAATGGAGGAGGGTCTGTACGTGTGCCACCAAAGTATGGAGGCTCTCAGTGCAGGAGAGCTATAGAAAACATGGGCTTCCCTTGCAACCCCCTGATCTACTCCTGACATTGGCAAGCAAAGTGAGGATTGAGACCATGCCAAGTCTGTTTAAATTCCACAGGCTTTGTGTAGCCCCACCTGCAGAACAGAAGAAGCCACATGATTAGTGGATTTGCAGCTGGAGGAAGATCCAGCGGTGTATGTCTTACAGTGTGCATGAGTACCTGTGGCTATGGAAGCACTGGCATCACAGGAGCCTGCATATCTGCAGACAAAAGAACTTTTAATTTGGGTATCATTGATTTATATCTATGGCTGCAGAGTCCTGTGCTTCTGCAGACAGAAGTAGTGTTGTGATTTGAGTATAGTGGATATTTATCTGCAGCCAGAAGGGAGTGTGTGTGTCTTGCAGTGTGTATATCGCAGATGAAAATCTATGAAGGTAGCACATTAGTGCTACTTGCTACTGCATTTGCATCATCTGAAAATAGTTGTTTGATTTTTGTGACTCCTGATGACAGCTCTCTGTGGTTGCTTATGTGATCTTGTCCTTTTGCTGCTTGGAGGGGTGGGGTGTTAGGGTTGGAAACCCTAATGCCACATTTCCCTACTTCACATCTAGTATTCAAATCTTTAATGTAGAGGAGTTCAATGTATAGTATTCATTTTTGCTTCTGTCCCAAAATACAGTAAATGCAGTTTTCTTCACATTCAGTAATTGATTACTAATAGCCATTTTTGTGAGTTGGAGAATGTCAAGTGCAATAATGTTATAATTGCATATACAGCTTTAGATGTGGTGTATAGCAATGTATTGCCAGGATAAAGCTGAAGTAAGAATTTTGCTTTCATTTGCAAATCATTTATAAAGATAATAATCAAGACCTGGCCACAATATATTTGTTTGGCACTCAAATCACATGTCTGGAATTGCATAATGCACCTGAAAGAAGAGTTTGTGGTAATCTGTCAGCTATGAATAAAACAAATTCAAAGCAATGGTAGAACAACTAATCCCCATAACTTTCTGGAGTAAATATTTATGTTTAGAAAATGGGTAAAACAATCTGAGACTTCTGATTGGCTGAGAGACTTGTTTAGGTGGGCATTTATGAAACAACAACGCCACTTAAAACAAGTCCTTCTGTCAACTGCCCCATTACCCACTAAAATCCTTCTGCCACCTCAGAAATGCCCAGCCAGCTTCCTCATTTGCCGAGGCACACAGCACACACTTTCAAAGTGCTGCCATTTTTTTTTTTATCGTTTAGCAAGCAAGTAGTCACAACTTGACTGCAGACTATACAGCATACAACAAACAAAGGGCATTTTAGGACAAAGCACAGTTTTTCCCCAGCTACTTCTTTCTTTAAAAAAAACCTCTAAATGTGCTGTACAGTCCACCTCACTCACTTGTTCGAGCCACAGCTTGGTGCTCTGCTCTGCCTCGCTCCTGCCTGCCCATATGCCCGCTCATTACAAAAAATAAACCATTTAATTCCAGCAGCTTTAACACTTTTTTACTCTGTTTAAGTACCCTGTGTTATGATCAGTAATGTCAGTAAAATGATCCCACTTAGGTATTGTCTTCTGACAGTTCCCAGATCGCGACCCGCCTCATCACGAGTAGCGTGCCATCCATTACACAGCACAGCAGCTCCTCACTGCACTCGTAGCTCCAAACACTACCTTTGCACAGCGCTATCACTCTCACAGTACCACAACCTCAAGGGAAAACAAGCACAGACTGACAGAGAATATGAGGCAAAAGGCAAAAAAAACCAAACAGAGACACAGGGTAAACATCTGTCAAGCACATTAAGGTTAAAAAAAAATTATTTCAAAACAAAAGTGCCTAATACAGTCAGCTCTAACAACAGCTGAGGGACTATTTTACACCAAAATAACTTATATTACTCTATACTACTTTTTAAATAAAATTGTGATATGTTTAAGTTATTTTATTTAAAAATGTCACAAATGCCCCATTTTCTAAGTGCAATAATACCCTCCAGGGTGGGCGGTATGAGCTATACCCACCCTTCCAGGAGTTATAAGGCCTTCCGCCTGTGGTGTCGGGCCTCATTACACTCCTGGATGGGTGGGAATAGCCCAATACTGCCCACCTTGTTGGGTATTATTGCTTGCTTAACCATGTAAAAGGCTGTGGTTAACTAAAACTCAGCATCACTTAATGTACTTCAAACAAAAAGCAATACTGTACCATTAGAACATGTCAGCAATGATGTTCACATTAAATAACTTTCATGAAATGTGTCTGATTTGATGTGAAAATTGTTAAAGTTGAGGAAAGTTAGAATTTGTGTAATGGCAGACAAACATAGGCAAGGCCACTGATTTATGGTGTTTGAAGTAATGAAATTAAAGGGACACTGTCAACCTGTTTTTCATCATATTATTTCTAGTTCAAACCCCATATTTTATGATTGCTTGCCATCTCTAAAAGTCATTGATGTTGCTGTTTGTTTCATCTGTCTCCTTGTTTAGTAGAACTGAAATGCATGGCAATGTATATTTGTAAACAACCTTATTTTGTTTACAATTCTTGATCTGTTCCTGAGTATTATAAACACATCCAAGCAGTGCAGTCACTCATGAAGCAGTAGCCTCCTAAACTCCCACTGCATCATGAGGGGCTAGACTGTGTTGTGGGTGTTCCCAAGTCCAGGAAAGATGCAGTTGGAACTGATTAAGGAATGTAAGCAAACCTGTGTTTGTGTGGTAACACCAGTATGGTGGGCAGTCTATTTTTCACTTTTTAAAGGAAAAAAAAAAGAATCAGAATCAAGCTACCAGCTACATCAACAATCTTTACAGAGTCATAAAATGTGTTTTTTAAACTAGGGACACTTTGAGACCTAAGGGGGTTGACATTGTCCCTTTAACTAAAATGTTAAATTCTGGGATTGCATCAGTAACTGCTAGTCTAATTTTTGGATTTTACCAGGATTCTTCAGTTAAGCTTATAGTATGAGTATAAATATTCAGAATAAAAGAAGACTAAATACACAGCAAATTAAAAAAAGCCATATGAAAATAGTACAGAAAGAATTCATAGAAAAATACATGTTCTGTAGATTCACTGAAATGGTAAAAGTTAACAAATATTGTGTAAACCCTTTTTTACTGGAGTAGAAAGTTCTTTATTACAGTCATCATGCAAGCGAATATGCATAGACATTGACTTCATTTTCATACGGTTTCATAATATATCAGATCTCAAGCTATCTATCTATGGTTTCAACACAGAATTTCAATACAGACTTTTTGTCCATGTTAAATATTGTTGTTTCTATGTGGGGCTCACCAGTTCCTTCCTTTGTATTTGTGAAAATAAAGTCTTAACTAATCCTTAAGTCTCTTGTGTCCTTAGTCTGTTAAGATGAGATTGGATAAACTTCATATATGGCATAGTACATAATATTGTATTGCCAGCTGTAAAAGAAAGGTCTGACTTCTGTCACTGCGAAAACCAATTTCATGCCAGAGTTATCATCCCTCAAATACATAAAAAGAGAAATAACAGAATGTACAATTAATATGAGGCTGAATTAATAAACTAAAGCTATAATATATTGGGAAATTTTCCAGGTGCTCGGAGGCCCCCACCAGGGCATGTCAGTACCCCCCTCCACTTGCTGAAAAAGGACCAATCTCCCTTCCAATTCTTCAGTTAAATACATAAAAAGTAGCCATACCCCCATCAGTTTATCCATCTGGAGATGAAGTTCAATGGTTATTTTTATGTTTGCTTGCACGCATGTGCAAGAAACATAGTGCCATCATCTGAGTTTTCGGAGGTGTGTCGTCCTCTCTTCCAATTCAGTCAGTGTGTTGGCAAGCATGGCCCCAGTCCTCCAATGCATGCTGGCGCTGTATATGACAGCTCCAAAATGCAGTGGCGTACAGTTGAAAGGGGGAGCTATGTTTCAGTGAGCAGCGATCAGATATCGCCTGCTCACGCGCAGCTCCCCTACACACACACACACACACACACACACACACACACACTCAATACTTATATTAATGATGCCCCCAATACACACACTGTATAGCTAGCAGGGTGCCCAATCCCACGTCGGCTGTGCTGCGCTCCCCCCAAAGACTTCCACATGCCACGTTGGGTGCCCACCCCAGTGTGGCAACTCATGGTATTGCTGATGGGGGTGCCCAATCCCCCATCAGCTCCACTGTCCCCCACCAGAGTACAGGGTGCCACACTGGGAGCCCACCCCAGCATGGCAATAGATGCTATGGCTGACGGAGGTGCCCAATCCCGTCGGCTCCATGCCCCTCCAACCAGCTGTCCTTGTGCCATGCAGGGAGCCCACCAAAGCATGGCAAAAGTCCTGCATCGTCATTTAAAAAAAAAACCTGTAAAGGAAAAATGGTCCCACGCAGTCTCCCTGCTCCCCCGACAACCCGCACCCACCCACTGTGCACCCTGCCTCCCCACACACACCCTCACCCCATACTTACCTCCGGAGTCCGGCGCAATGATCTTCGGTGGACCGGGAACACGTCTGCACTCTTCAAAGCTGACCGCTAACTGAGGAAATGCCGGTAAGCTGTATAATGGAATAGATAGGGTTTTTTCAACTTTGTTGCATATCTCAGGCATTCTTTGGAATTTTCACACCAAATTTTCAACATGGGGTTTTTGGGACCCCTTCTCATGAGTGCTGTCACTGTCATGGTGTTATTCAGGCCAGAAGGGTGATTTCGCAGTCACTGCATGAAATCACCTTTCAGGACCGATTAATGAAACGACATTGCCAGTGTTCATAAGGTGGGCTCTCAAGAAGCCTATTTTGAAAATTTGGTGGAAAAATTTCAAAAAATGACTGTTTTACGAGCGTGCATCATACAGTTCCTATGCACGCTCATAAGTTCACGAATTTTCAATATTTTCACTCCAGATTTTCAACATTGCCATTTTACCACACCTTCTTATGAGTAGTACAGCTGTCATTTTTCACATCTCACCCAAAACGTGTTTACGTCCATGTACGGCACAATGGTGCAGTCGGTGTGCAAAATCAATGTACGGGACAAATTAAGAAACTCACAGTGACACTGTTCATGAGCAGAGGTCTTAAAATGGCTATGTTGAAAATATGGTGAAAAATTCCTAAAATGACTGTTTCACGAGTGTGTGTTTTGTAGTTCCTCGCATGCTCATAAGTTCACAAATTTTCAATATTTTCACTCCAGATTTTCAACATTGCCATTTTACCACACCTTCTTATGAGAAGTACAGCTGGTCATTTTTCACATCTTGCCCAAAATGTGTTTCCGTCCATGTAGCGCACAATGGCGCAGTTGATGTGCGAAATCAATGTATGGGACACATTAAGAAAATCACAGTGACATTGTTCATGGGCAGAGGTCTTAAAATGGCTATGTTGAAAATTTGGTGAAAAAAATTCCTAAAAATGACTGTTTTATGAACGTGCGTTACGCAGTTCCTACGCACGCTAGTACGTTTGCGAATTTTCAATATTTTCACTCCAGATTTTCAACATTGCCATTTTACCACACCTCCTTATGAGCAGTACAGCTGTCCTTTTTCACATCTTGCCCAAAATGTGTTTACGCCCATGTAACGCACAATGGCGCAGTCAATGTGCAAAATCAATGTTTGGGACAGATTACGAAAATCACAGTGACACTGTTCATGATCAGAGGTCTTAAAATGGCTATGTTGAAAATTTGGTGAAAAAAGTCCATAAAATGACTGCGTTACGAGTGAGCATTGCGCGGTTTCCACGCACCCTCATAAGTTCATGATTTTGTAATATTTTTAGTCCAGATTTTCACCAGTGGCATTTTTCCACACTTCCTTATGAACAGAACAGCTGTCATTTTTCACAACATGGCCCGAAGTGTGTGTTTACACTTTCAGCGCAGAGATGCATGGTCGCTGTGGGAAATCATTGTTCGGGACAGATAAAGAAAATCACAGTGACACTGTTCATGATCGGAGGAACCAAAATGCCTGAGTTGACAATCTGCTGTAAAAAATCCCCAACCTAATTATATTACGGGTGTGCGTTGCACAGTTTCTATGTACGCTCGTGACTTCACCAGTTTTTTTGATATTTTTACTGCAGATTTGCAACATTGCCATTTTTTACACCTCCCCATGAACAGTACAGCTGTCATTTTTTTACATCCTGTTCAGAATGTTTTTGCACCTGTGATGCTAAATGCCGTAGTCACTGTAATAAGCAGCTTTCTGCTAACAAACTGATACTGCCACTGTTCATGAGGTGGGGTCACAAAAAAAAACCATGTTGAAAATTTGGAGTGAAAATACCAACAAATGCCTGAGGTATTAGGGTTTCCAACCATAACGCCCAACCCTGTAGAGAATGACAGGCATCAGGGGTGTGACTTTGGATTCTTGCCTGTAATGCTCATACCATTCCACACCCTGCAGCCAGTGAGAGGCATCGAGGTATGCCTTGGACTCTTTGGCCCCAAAGTTCACCCCATTCTCCTATATCGCACCCATCTCACCGTATTTCCTAATGGAATGGGGTGCGCATAAGGGCCAAAGACCCCAAGGAACACCGTGACACTTGTCAGTGTCTGCAGAGTGGGGTGTGGTGAAATGGCGTGGCTGTTATGCCTGACGACCCAAAGGCACACCCCAATGCCTGTCACTCTCTGCAGGGTGGTGGTGGGGTTGGCTTCAGTTCAATACTTCACTGCCATTCCTATTACGCAGCTCTGTAACTTCTACACTACCACTGCCAATGCCAGCAAGCAAACATTCGGCATTGACAAATGCTTGTTTCCATTCAATATATGTTTTTCACTATAGAGGTCCAGTCATCCAGCACTGGAGGAGTTGAAGTTAACCATCTTTTAATAATTTTAATAATTGATTTGCCTCCTGCTGCCAAAAGTATGCCCAAGAAAGATTTTTGGTGATTTGGTCTTTTGTGGTGAAGAAGTTTGCCAAGAATCGCATGTTTAAAGCCTTGTGTATCTACTATTCCTGCCATGGGGCCATACTTCCATCCCACCTCTTCCCAGCAGGGAAGAATCTGGGGGCAGTCCCAGAAGATGTGGTACAGAGTTCCCTCATCTCCACACACCCTCCAGCAGTTGTCAGTATTACACCTGCTATAATGTTTCATCTTAGATGGGGTGAGGAAGTAGTGACTTACCACCTTCCATCTAAATTCTTCACGGTTATTAGAAGCAGAAGTGTGATACACTCCTTCCCAGATGTGTTGCCATTGTTGAGGGGAGAGATTTATGCCAGATTCCCTTTCCCATGCTAGTTGAAATAGAGGTGGTGGATTCCCCTATATTGTGTGAAAGTTTGGACTAGAGTTGACAGGCCTGATTCTCAAAGGGGCCTGCATCTGGCGCAAGCTGCAGCAAACAGCAGCTTGCACCAAAGCCCGGTGTGCCAGGGACCCTGCACCTGACTCAGGCACAGGAGGGGTCCTGGTGTCTACGTCCCCACTCTTGCGTTGACCGGTACCCTGTGGCAAACACCTGGCACACTGCAAGGCTCTGCCACTGGCCACTGGGGACAAACACAGGTCCCCTATCACACCAAGTAATGGGCATGTTAACCCACCCTGGTGGTCCGGTGTCCCCCCACCATGATCCCCGATGCCACCTTTATAATAAGTAGGACCCCTCAGTCCTGATACTGCCCATATCATTAATGAATCCCGCCATCCTCGATGCCCACCCCATCACTGTCTACCCCCGTTCCACCTTATGGTGGTAAAGTGCCCCCTCCATGCCCTAGCAGGTGGTGCCCACCCCCTCCATTATTCAATCCCGACTAATACCTAGTGCCCGGCACATCCCATCTCTCACTTCCATGGCCAGGTGCCAACTGCACTGTCTAGAATTGAGCATGTATGGTATAGTGTACCCACTCATTTATAGACAGTGCAATAGGTGCCCAGCCGCAGAGGAGAGAGGTGGGATGTGCAGTGCTAGTATCAGTCAGACTGGATAACAGGGGTGGCACCACTCATGGGGGCATGGGGCAATTTTAACACCATAAGGTGGAAGAGGTAGACTCTGATGGAGTGGGCATCGGGGATCAGGGGATCCTTTTGTGATATAGAAACAAGAAACATAGAAGTTGACGGCAGATAAGGACTGCAAGGCCCATCCAGGCTGCCCATTTCTTTTTCTACCTTATGAATGTACCATCGGCCTTTGCTCTTTCAATGGCCTATCTATTCATATTCATCTTCATCTGTATTGCTCCCTCATGCCTATCCCATGCCTGTTTGAATTTCTGCACTGTATTCATATCCACCACTTCCTGAGGTAGGCTGTTCCATGCATCCACCAACCTTTCTGTGAAAAATAACTTCCTCACATTACCCCTTAATCAGCCTCCCTCTAATCTCATGCTGTGTCCTCTTGTCCTGCTATTTTTCTTCTATTGAAACATGTTAGACTCTTTCAACTTGTTAATGCCCTTAAGTTGTTTGAATGTTTCGATCATATTACCCCTCTCTCTCTTGCCTTTGCACTAGGGTATACATATTGAGCTCCATTAACCTGTCCTCAAATCATGTCTAATGCAGTCCCTGCACCATTCTGGTAACCCTTCTCCGGACTACCTCAATTTGGTTAATGTCCTTGTGAAGGTGTGGCCTCCAGTACTGCATGCAGTACTCCAGTTGGGGCCTAACCAGTGCCTTGCAAAGAAGGATTATTACCACCCTCTTATGACTTGTGATACCCTGTTAATACACCCCAGCATCCCACTAGCCTTACCTACTGCTTTTGTGGTCTGCTTGGATGATTTCAGGTCATCTGTAATGAAGATGCCCAAGTCTCTTTCTTCCCTTGTGACTGCCAGCAACTTCCCTCCCATCCTATAGGTGGCTTCAGGGTTTCTCTTCCCTATGTGCATGATCTTGCACTTCTTTGCGTTAAACCTCAGTTGCCACTCTTCCGACCATTTTGCCAGTTTATACAGATCTCTTCTCATTCTGCCCACCCCATCTGGATCATCTTCTCTGTTGAAGATCTTGGTGTCATCTGCAAACAGACAAACCTTACCCTCCAGTCCATCTGCAATGTCACTGATGAAGATATTGAAGAGGACTGGGCCCAGGACTGATACCTGAGGTACTCCACTTGTGACATGCATCTCTTCTGACTGTACACCGTTTACCACCACTCTCTGTTTTCTGCCTGTCAACCAGTTTGCCACCCAGTTGCCCAACCCACCCTGAGCCTACCCAGCTTATTAATCAATCTTCTGTGTGGAACAGTATTGAAAGCTTTGCTGAAGTCAAGGTAGGTGACATCAACTGTTCCCCTTTGGTCCACCACTCAGGTTACCCAGTCAAAGAAATCTGTGATATTAGTTTAACAGGACCTTCCTGTTGTAAACCCATGCTGTCTTGGATCCTGTGCTTCTATGGATTCCAGGTGTTGCACTATCCTTTCCTTAAGCAGTGCCTCCATAATCTTGCCCACTACTGAGATAAGACTGCCTGGTCTGTAGTTCCATACCTCCTCCCTGCTGCCACTCTTGTGGAGTGGGATCACATGAGCCTTTCTCCAGTCTTCTGGGACCTCTCCTGTGCTCAGAGACTCACTAAACAGTTTTGTTAATGGCTCTGCTAATTCCACCCTTAGTTCCTTTTTACCCTTGGATGTATGCCATCAGGTCTCATTGTCTTGTCCACTATGAGCTTATCGAGCTCTTGCAGATCCCTTTCTTTTGTGAAGGGACTATTGCACCCCTTCCTCCCCCCTGTGTCCATGGTGCTGAGCTGTGGGCCCTGTTCTACCTTTTCTTTGCTAAATACTGAGCAGAAGTATCTATTTAGGATAGATGATTTTACATGGTCCTCCACCTTACACGCCCTCTTATCCCCTTTGATCTTAGCAATATCCCCTCTGGACTTTCTCCTTTCACTAATGTATCTATAGAAAGTCTTGTCACCTTCTTTTACTGTTCATGCTAGTGTTTCCTCGGTTTGGGCCTTTGCCTGCCTTACTGCCTTCTCTGCTTCCCTTAGGGAAGTTTGGTATGCCTCCCTATCTTCATCCCCCTGCGTCCCTTATATTTCCTGAAGGCCAGCCTTTGGCTCTGACCTTTTCTGCTACTGTTTTTGAGAACCAAAGTGGTTTCTTCTTCTTTTGCTTCCTTTTCCCTCTAACACAATGGGATGTTGCTTCAAGTACTGCATACTTACTGCTTCCCCACTTTGCCTGTACCCCCCTCACCTGTATTTCTTTTTGCCAGGGATAGCTTAACTCTGTTGGCCATCTTATCAAAGTCAGCTCCTCTGAAGTCCCATATTTGTGCCTTGGAATGGGATGATTTAGTTCTAGTAGTCAAATTGAACCATACCATGTGATGGTCACTGGCTCCAAGGTGACCTTCTACCTGGAGATCTGTGATCCTTTCCCTGTTAGTCAGTACTAGATCTAGGATAGCCCTGTCTCTTGTGGGTTGTTGTACCCTGTAGAGAATCCACTATGTGTCAAGTTCTGGCAGATGTTCCTGCTGGGATTGACCAATCTGTATCTGGCATGTTGAAGTCTCCCATTAGCAGAACCTCCCCTTTAGCTGTCATGTTTTGTATATCTTCTAACAGTAATGTGTCTATGTCCTCCCTCTGGTCTGGGGGCCTGTAGACAACCCCAGTTCTTATGGCTGACCCATTTCATGTTTCCAGGGAGACCCACAGTTCTTCTGGCTCCTTATGTGTATTCTGAATTTCTGTAGCTTTGATATTTTCAATGACATAAAGGGCCACTCCATCCCCCCTTTTTGCACCTCAGTCTCCTCTAATCAGAACATAGCCAGATGCTGAAGTCCCCCAAATGTGGTTACTGGCAAACCATGTCTCACTAATGGCTACTATGTCCAGTTTAGCCTCTGTCATTATTGCCTGCAGGTATGGGATCTTGTTTCACAGACTGCAAGCATTTGTGTACATGATTTTCCATTAGCCAGATTTCAGTGTGTTAGTTGTTGGGCAAGGTCTGGTGTTTTCCCTGTGTGTTGTATGGGAAGCTGGACCTTCTTTCTTATCTGGTGATGCAAATGAACTACAAACATGCTGAACTCCTGTTTGACCACTAGCTGATTTGAGTGGGATGTTCTTCCCATTCAAAGTATCGGGTGCTGCACTCCTCTCCCCGTTTGCTAGTTTAAATATCCTGCAAAGATGTAAAACTTCTGCCCCAATGCACTGACTCCCTCCTTAAGCTGATGCAGTCCATCAAGTTTAAACAAATTTCACTCCCAAAACTGCTGCCAGTTCCCTACAAATGTGTGTCCTTTTTCCTGGCACCAGCCCTTGAGCCACATGTTTAGCTCTCCTATCTTCCCTTCTCTGACCTTACGTCCATCTGCCCTCCTCTCCCAGACTGCCAGGATCTCAGAGAAGGAGATGCCAGATGAAATGGATGATAGTTTATCACCCAGCCAGGTCAGATGTTCCTTGGCCTCCACAACTGACTGGCTGACGAGATCATTAGTCCCTGTGTGTACCAGGACATCAATGTTTTCTTCTTCTTCCTGAACAATTTTAGCAATGTGGTCTGTGTCTCTTCACGCTGATGTACCTGGGAGACATCTGACCATTATCCCTGACTTGAGATAGGTATCAACTCCCCGAATCATGGAGTCTCCTATGATCATAAGTTTTTGGGATTTCCTTTTTGCTTTTTTTGTTTTGGTTCCTATTTTGTGCAAGTTTTGTTGTGCTAGCTCCTGTGCTGCAGTGTTCTGTTCTGCAGTGTCCTCTGCCCCTTTGTTTGATTTCAGAGATAGCGGCAGATACCTGTTTGTAGTTTTTATATGGTTTGTGGAGGTGATATGTTGGAGAGCACTGAGTGATGGGGCACCCAATTTTCCCCTCCTAGCCACCTGCCAACCTTCTGGACCAACTACCCTCTGAGATCAAGGTGCTTCTGTTGGATGTTGGGGAAATGGCGGGCAGTTCTTATAATATATTTCCTCTTGAATATGCAATTTGTGGAGTGCAATCTCTGCCCATGCTGCCTGGAGCTGAGCCCTTCTCGATCTCCAATGGCCTAGCATGTAGGAAAGTATCCTAAATCCTGTAAAACTGCCCTTCTGAAAAGTGTTCCACAGTACCTGCAGTTAATGATATCCATTCTAGATAAGCTGCTGTGTTTATAACCTGGTCAGAGTAATTGGAAGGATGAAAATAAAAGCAAAGGTTTGATTTTGTGTTTTGTTTGTTTGTTTGTTTTTGTATAACTTGTTATAACAAGTTAAATTATGTGTGCCCCTGTAAATGAGGTAATTGTGTGGATACCCCTCTGATCCACCCCTTTCTGCTGTGCTACAGGAAATATCATGACTGTGCTACCCTATAAAAGGAGTGTAGTGTGGGGTGGTTGGGGATGGGGGTGGGTGGCTGGGCCATTCCCTTGTCAAAAAAAAGAAGAACCACAAATGAAAGAAACAAGAAGGTAAGAGCAGAAACAATCAGCCAGCAACAAATGCAGTAGCCCTGAAAGTTTATCCTAATGATAGATAAAACTGTAAAACCTGTAAAGCACCACCTGTAATAATTTCACAGAAGATATACCCTGTAAGAAATACTTTGCTACAAAGAAAAATAAAGCAGTAACAGAAGATATACCTTGCAAAAGACAATTTGAATCAGAAGATTACAGCAGAAATCTGTAAGCACACACCCAAAGGCACACCCAGTAATAATGCAGCAGAAGGAATACCTAGCAACAACAATTTGAATCAGAGAAAAATAAAGCAATAAAATGTTAGCAACAAACAGTAACAATCCCTGTGAGTACAAAATAGAAATAACAATGCACAGTAAATCTGTCCAGCCAATAGAAGCCTTAACCATTTTACTTGCTCTGGATAGGTTCTTTGCTCTGTCCTTTAAAGCAACCTAGAAGAAAAGAGCTCAGGTGAAGCTATGTGCTTTTGCCAGTAAACCTAGTCTTCCACCTCCAAGTTATCAACTAACCGGACCTTTTAAAGGATATCTAAACAACATTTTGACAACAAACTATTCAAAAATCTGACTCGTTAGGTGACTGAAGGAAAGGCTGCTGTATTTATTAATGCTAAAACTACATTTACATAGTTTACCTAAATGTGGTTTCAGAGCATTTGAAAATTGTAAAATCAGCATTCCAATTAAAAAAAAAACTGTCTTACCTGCTTCCTAAATTGGCAGCCAAATGTGTTATGTGATGATGTCATCGGAGCCAAAGTCAGATAGATATATATGGCTCTCTATAGTGCTAACTAGTTCTTTTTTCCCTTTGTATAGAATTGTTTCACCCAAATGGTCAAAAACATGTGCATTATTTTGTATAATGCACATGTTAGGCTATGGTTCTGTTCATTTTGTTTACTTTAACATGCTGAAAATGTGTTTTAATCCAATCGACTTTCTCTGTGGCAAACCACAGTGCAGTACAAATGTTGAATAACCTGGTGGTCTAGTGGTTATGGAAGATCCAGGGCACTACAGTGGGGGTGCTGGGGTGGTGGGCATGTGTAATATGCACTTTATAACATTTTTATTAAACTTTATATTTTCTGCTATTGTTCTTTTCTAGTACGTTTTTGACAGAACCTACAAATGTAATCCATAGTTTGAATGTAAACATTTGTACAATCAATAAATCAGACTTCTTCAACAAAGTGAAATGCAGCAGCAGCAACAAGCAAGTATGTTACTATGTGTTTGTGGGGGGGAGGGTTGCAGCCACCCTTCACCACCCCTTAGAGCCACCACTTTTTTATAACAAAGTTCTTGTGCAGTCCAATGTTAGAGTTCATACTTTCTCAAAACTCCTATATATGCTTGTCTTGTCTTCTTTTTGATGGGAAATAATAATAATAAGAAGAAGAATCATTTATATAGTGGTTTTCATACATATTGTATCCCAAAGTGCTTTACATGCAATACTACACTGATAGTGAAGTGACTGAACGTGTAGTGGCAGCTGTTCCATTCATTAATATCCACACACAACCTTGGACAATTGCATGAACTGGTTTTATCGGAAGGGGGAATGTTGGCCAGGACAATGGGGTAAGGTAGTGATCAAGGTGCTGACAACCCCACATCTTATTTCTCACAGTAATCTGCTCATATTTCTCTCCTTCTCTCTTCCCTTTCCCTGAATATAGCCGTACCTTGCAAGAGTGGCCTTCTCAGTCCCCCTCTGGTTTTCATTCTTCACTATTCCTCCTCACACCGAAAACTGGTGAGCTCATCACCCTTCTGCATCATGAATGCAAGTAGTACAGTCCCCGTTTTGTTCTGACATATCAAATATAAACATATCTTTCCATTAAGTCAGGCTCATAGCAGCAGGGAACAAGGGGAATGATGGGCTTTCCTAGCCTTAAAAGATCTAGGCTACCTTTGATTAGGCACTATTAAATGATGGGTGTGCACATCATTTAATAGTGCCTAATCATAGGTGGCTTAGATCTTATATGGGTAGAAAAGCCTGTTTTTCCACTTGTGCCATGCTGCTGTCAGTCTGGCTTACCAGAAGATCATGTTTATTATTAATATGTAACTATAACACAGGAGACTGTACTAACCACATTCATGATGCAGAAGGGTAGTGAACTCACCAGTTTTTGGTGTGGGGAGCAGGTGAGAAGAAAGAATGCCAGAGAGGACCTGAAGAAGCCATTCCAGCAGAGTACAGCTATATTCAGGTTAGGTGAAGACATGAAGGAGGACGCTGAGCAGATCACTGTGAGATCTGAAATGTGGGGCTGCCAGCATCATGATCACTACCTGACTGTGGATGAGAGTAGCCAGCAATGACAAATACTCAGAGTGACAGGGCTGTACCCAAACTGTTACTTGAATTCAGTGTAGGGAGATTACCCTCTGGTGTGTGTGTGTGGGGGGCGGATGTTGACATTTGTTAGGACAGTATTGAAGGAATTGTGTATAGCTCATTCAAGATTTGGAAGGGTGGTAGCCAGCCAACTCACATTGTGGAGTACAGCACAGAAAAGTACTGGAGAAGAATTGCTGGGAACTATCCTGCGGGGTTCTGCAGATCGCAGGTAAAGAAGTAGACTGGCACTGGAAGTCAGGTTGATTTGCTTAAGGTATTAGTATGCCTATCCTGCTAATAATATTGTTGTCCATTGTAAGTGCAGTCCTTTTGAGGGCATGAACAGCAGTTTTTCTGGTGGGTCATGATGCTTATTGCTTGGCCCTCCATTAAGACCTAGTTGTTGGTTAATGAGGTGAGAAAAAAAAAAACACAACTGGAAACTGTACATACTACCATCACAGTGCAGATGTGTGGTGATCCACTTAATGATTACTGTGGGAGCAGAAGTCAAACATTGAGAATGTGAACTGGAGAGTGATTTGGGAGGTATTTTTAACAGTGTCAGCTGATGATGCATATCTGCATAGGTGTGCACAACCCTCTGAGGTACAAGATTACAGTCTGAAGTGTGATAATTCTCTTCACGAGACCTCAAGCTCATATGTGGCCCCAGGCAGTACTAAGGAAAGGGTATGGATGGTGGGGTTTTCAACAGGAGGCAGGCTAGGTGCAGGGGGTTCACAAGGAAAAAGAAAGCCTTATTTGAGGAATAACAAGAGAGCATGAGCTTTGGAACGCAACAAGACCTGTACTTTGCTGTGCAACCCTGAGCAAATCACTAAACTTCCTTGTACTCCCAGACCACACCTCTAAACAAGCTTTCATCTTAGTGTGTCTCTTCTGGCTAACAAAAAACAAAATTCAGTGCATCATATAACCACTAGATCATCAGGTATTTGAAGTGTTGTACTGTAATGCAGTTTGCCAAAGAAAAAGTCAGCTGGATTGCAAAACAAAATCATAGCCTAACATGTGTACTGATCAAAATAATCCATGAGGTAATACATGGGGTAGATCATTCTGGTACAACAATTCAAAATAAAGAGGGAATGAAGAACTAGTTAGCACTATAGAAATATATGTGGATCTCTGGCTCTGGCTCCGATGATGTCATTAAGAGTCATCGCTTAAAACACTTGGCAGACATCTTAGGGAGAAACCAAGCCTGTGTTTGAAAGTGAAAGGCTGATATTTACATTTTTCAAAAGCTATGAAACTACATCTATGCTATTTACATAAATGCAGTTTTAGCATACATGCATACAGCAGCATTTACTTTACCTCACAATGAAGCCAGGCTTTGGAGTTTGCAGTTTTAAAAAAACTGCTTGTTTAGGTACACTCTAACCCTTCCTTCTGTTGGCAGTTACTGTCAGTCTGTCAACTCCACCCCCCAGTTATACTCCTAATCCTCTGTAAGAGCTGTGGGAAGAACGCAATAAGCTTCTTCAATGTGAGAAGGAGACTGCAACACCTCTGAGATAAACCAAAAACCTTTCAGCTAAAAAAAAAAAAAATAGTGGCAAACAGTAATTTTGCTTAGCCTAATGATAAAAAGTCACAAACATATAAGCACCACCTGTAATAATTTCACAGAAGATATACCTTGCAAGAAACACTTTGCTACAGAGAAAAATAAAGCAGTAACTGAAGATATACCTTGCAAAAGGCAATTTGAATCAGAAGATTACAGCAGTAATCTCTATGCACACAAATGTAGGCATTGGAGATGCAGAGAATTTAAAATACGCTGGCGAAGTGGATACAAAGTGGCCACTTTGCATCATCATAACGCTACATGAAGTGGCCATTGGAAAGTACTCACTTCGCCATGTCATCATGACTTCGAATTGTCATTTCACCTTAACACGAATTAAGGTGAAGTGACAACAATATAGACATCCCCCCTCACATCATATGGCTTACAGTAATGTAAGTCACATGCTTTAGCCAGGCAGCAAGGAAGTGAATCATACAAGCAGATAGTTTCACTTTCTCCTTTGCAGTGGTAGAAGGAGGAAGCATTTTGAGTGGAGCGGAGAGTTTGGAGTGTTATATTTGTTCATATTTTGTGCAAATTGTGTAAAAGCAAACAGCTTTTTGAAAAGCTAAATCTTTAGGGTTTTTTGTAGCATTTTTTTTCAGTTCTTTTTTGTGACTGATTTTTTGTTTTATAAGTTTTGTTTTGTGTGTGTGTGTGTGTGTGACTGTGTGTGTGTGTGTGTGTGTGTGTGTGTGTGACTGTGAGTGTGTGTGAAGCAGTCTTTCTTTGTGTGAGGCATTGGAGAGGGAAGCAGTGGGTTGTACAATGGACCAGGGAAAGCCTGTGACCTATGATTATGGGCAGAGGGGAGTGTGCATGTGTGTGGGTCATCGGGTGTCATTGGACTGCTCCTGACTGTTTGGTCTTGCCGCTCCCCCTCTGGAAGCAGCAGCATCGCCAGTGCCACGGGCAGCATATCCACAAACTCCACCACTGTCACCAGTAGCAGCTGCAGGGGCTCCAGCAGCACCACCTTTACCACTTCCACAGCAGTAGGTGGAGCCCCAGGTGCATGACAGTGCCCCTTCTGTGCCTGGTCCCCCGACAGCTCCCCAGTCTGGCAGTTTTTGAACTATGTGAGGGGGACAGCACCATTGTGGTGTGTCAGTTATGTGTTGTGCAGGTGCATCGTGGCCCACGGGGGACACATCTGGGGACTTGGGGCCAGCGCACACAAATGATAAACCACCACAAGGTGGAGTGGCAGGCTGCCACTGAACAGACCAGACCTCCACTTGCTGGCCCTTCTGTGGCAGTGGTAGAGGGGGCTGGGGGTGTTGTGGCTCACCGCTGCAGCAGGAGGAGGGCTACAGCAGCAGCTGCTCCACCACTACTGCCACCACTGCCAACAGCACCACCCTCACCACCACAACTACCTGGCTTTCCCCCACCAGTAGCCCTGCCACAGTGCCCGAAACACAGGCAGACATTGCACTGTTGTGGACTGTGCTGGAGGAAAGCAATGAGAGGGTGGGTGCTGTGCAGCAGCAGGTGGAGCAGATTGAGCAACACCAGCTGCAGATAGTGTCACTGCTCTATCTGCTGCATCAACATCATGGGATCCCCCACTGACTTTTTTTTCCAGACACCTCCCTCCCCTACTACTGTAGTGTTTTGTGACTTTTTTATGTTTAATAGCAGACAGTCATACATGCTCCTTATTGCCCTGTTGGTATAATACAGTGCCTCAGTAATGTTTTCTGTTAGTTGTGGAGTGGTCGTTGAAAAGCTTGTGTGAGTTGTGCAAGTATGATGTGCAAAATTGCATGTGTGCAGTCAGTGTTGTTTCTTCTGTGTGTGTGTGTGTGTTTGTGTGTGTGTGTGTGTGTGTGTGTGTGTGTGTGTGTAACATCAGACATTGTGAAGCTTCTTGCAAACATATATTGCTGACTTGTTATAGTGTTTATGGTAAAAAGAATAGTGAGCAGCATAACATATATTTTATTGTGACCATCATCATCAGTGGACTAAGTAATACGATACTTTTTCAGAGGTGTCTGGCCAGAGTGCACCTTAGTCACATACTGCACACATGACTTTTAGGGGAGCATGTGTTTTTTGTACTATGATCTCCACTAAGTCATGTGTGCACTGTGAGTGACTGAGGTGCACAGTGACCAGATACCTTTGAATAAATATCATCACTTACTCTGCCGGTGCTGATGGTACAAATAAAATATATGTCGTATATTCTTCCTTATCTTTATTCTTGAGATACTGCAACAAGTCACACCGTATATATGTTTGCACGAAGCTGGACAATGTATGCACACACAAGAAAGAACACTGATGTCACGCATGCAGTTTAGCACAACATACTTGCACTGCTCTGTCATGTTTTTTGCAAAACACTTCAAATCATGAGTCCTGACACAAAGTAAACACTACTGAGGCTCCATAAATATTTAATTTTTGAAATAAACATTAAAGAGATTCACCAGGTTACAGCATTGCACCCAATTTATGGATGCCTTATGTTCAGGGGAATCTTTCTTGCACCACGTGTCCTTACATAGTGCAATATTTTCTGGCAAAAAAAACTGCAATTTCATTAAACCAGGTCACTGAGGACTTCCCATTCTGAAGAGCCACCCAAGTTCTGCCCCCCGTTCTCAGCAACATTATGACATGATACCAGGGAGAGCGCAGTGGCACGCAGTATCATACTGAATGGCTGTCATCTTTGTGAATGTTTCTTTATGTAATAATGGGCAGTTTGTAGTGAAACATGGGCATGTTTCAACTAACAAAAGTCTTGTTAGTGGAAACGTGCTCACGTTTCACCACAAACGGAGCATTATAAGATAAAGAAACATTAGGAAAGCTGCCTGCCATTCAGTATAATGGAGTGCACCCCTGAGCTCTCCCTGGCATCATGTCATAATGTTGCTGAGTGCGGGGGGCAGAACTTGCGATGCTCTTCAGAACGGGAAGTCCTCCATAACCCACTTTAATGAAATTATGAGCATTTTTGCCAAAAAAGCATTGCACTATGTAAGGACATGTGGAGCTAAAAAGATTCCCCTGGAAGTAAGGCACTCATATACTGGGTGCAATACCATAATAACAGTGTAACTTGGTGATTCTCTTTAAAGCAGCAGTGCAACAATCTGTTGAAAATTTTGATCCATGCTTTTTTATGCTATTTTACATTGCCACTTTACTTACATCCTGACTTGTATGATACTATTGTTTCCAGTATTAAAGTGTGCTTTGCTACTTTTTTCATGTCTGAAATAATAAAAGGAGCACTCATTTTAATATGGTGCAGACCAGATCTTTGTCAGTATTTTTCACTGCTTTTCTTCATCAGTTGTTATACAACACTTCTGTTGTAAAATTAACAGTTATGCAGCAGGCAGTGTTTTATGACCTCACAGAACAATATTTATTTAAAAACAGCTGCAAATAGGATAAAAACCCGGTCAGAACAATATT
Organism: Neoceratodus forsteri; assembly: GCA_016271365.2. Taxonomy (NCBI): domain Eukaryota; kingdom Metazoa; phylum Chordata; order Ceratodontiformes; family Ceratodontidae; genus Neoceratodus; species Neoceratodus forsteri. Next base: position 425,006,051 of record CM028132.1, on the reverse strand, counting down.
AAAAGGCATGCTCCTGTTTTTTCAGACATGAGAAAAAGTAGTAAAGCAGACACAAATTGTGATAAGAAGGGTATTATACAAGTCAGGAGGTAACTAGTGGTTAACAATGTAAAATAGCATACAGAAGTATAGGTCAAAATTGTCACCACAATGTTGCAATGCTGCTTTAATTTATAATTTAGGTATGACATTAGGGCCTGGATATTCAAAAGGGTTGCGCCATGCGCAACAGGGTTGCGCATGCGCAAGTCCAAAATGAGCCATTCTGCGATATTCAGCAGGAGGCAGTTATGCCACTGGCACCAGGTTGCGCAAGAGAGCAATGCAAATGAATGCATGCTCAACAGGAGGGGGAGGATCCATGCATAACCTGCGCAACCCGATATTCAGTCGGGTTGTGCAGAGTTGTGCATGCGCAACCCCCAACCTGCGCCTGCACAACCTTGAGCCAAAAAAAAAAGGCTTAAGTTGAGGGCCACCCACAGGTGAGCTGCTGCATTGCAGGGCGCAACACAGCATCTGCCACCCCTGGCTGGCCCCCAACTCGGTCCCTGTGCCCCCCCACCAGCCCGATCGCGGGCATAGTGTAACACGACTCCCCTCCCCGCCCACATCTCCCACAGCCCGATCGCAGGCAGTACAGGTACATGTAACCCTCCCTACATATCCGAAGCCCGATCTGGGCAGTACAGGTACAGAAACACCCCCACACACACACACACACACGTATCCGAAGCCCGATCGCGGGCATAGCGTGTATGAACCCCCATGCCCGATCATGGGCAGAATGTAACCCCAACCCGAATATCTCCCTGGTGGTCCAGTGGACCGTAAGTCCGATCGCGGGAGAATGTCACATCACAAACCCCCGAACATCTCCCTGGTGTCTATGTCCCCCCACCCATGACCCCTCCACCCGCTCCCCCGCGGCGGCCGGCGGCAAGCATCCACCAGCGCCACACCCCGCGCAACTATTTTGAGCAGCGCAAGGGCTTGCGCCTCAGAATGGCGCAGTTTGAATATCCAGGCCAATGTGTTCACAATCACAACACACAAAATGCATCTGTCTTGTGTCCAGAAAATTGACAAGTGCTAAGGAAATGAAATGGGATCGTTACACCACATGCAAAGTCCCCCAGAATTTATTGCACAGTCACTCATGCATGCAGTGGTCACACAGAGTCCCCAGATTTTTTCCTGCATCCCAAAATGCATCTGTCTTGTGTTCAGAAAATTGACAAGTGCTAATGAAGTGAAATGGGAGCATTATACCACATAAAAAGTCCCCCAGAATTTATTGAGCAGTCACTCGTGTGCACAGTGGCCACACAGAGTCCCTAGATTTGTTCTGCATCCCCAAAATGCATCTGTCTTGTGTCCAAAAAATTGACAAGTGCTAATGAAGTGAAATGGGAGCATTACACCACATGCAAAGTCCTGTCAGAAATGATGACCATGAGAGAACTGTTGCTGGTCCCAAGTGTGCTGTGATTCCTGCAAATATGATGTGATCACCTCAACTGGATGTATGGGTGCCCTTTGTCTGTACACTAATAGTAGCCTTGGTAAATTAATATATGTATCTATATCTATATCTATATCTATATCTATATCTATATCTATATCTATATCTATATCTATATCTTTTTTTTTTTGCATTTTGTAGGTGGGGGTTGACATATATAGACATGTACTCATTGTATTGTTTTGTATCACAGGTCACAGGCACTGTTGGTGTGCACATTCCAGTGCTTGATGAGAACTTTTTGAATGGAAATTGGAAATGGAAAACTCTCAAGCCAATGAAGGTAAGTATTTTTTTTTGGGGGGGGCATATTTGTAGATAGGTCTCATTAACGGTTTCCTATTTGGTTACTTCTTCACAGATTTCATCTGCATCCTTCTCGAGTCTGGTTGGTAATGATTGTCATGGTCATCGACTGAAATGACTTCTGCATGTTGCATTTCTGCCCCAGCCCGGGGGGGGGGGCTGATGTTGAAGAACTTCTTTGGATAAGGAAACTATACCACAACAAAGCATCTGGAAGTTTCCTTAAAAAAGAAATGAAGGACTTATTACAACTTGATTGCAGCAGTAACACATTATGTTTAAGCCATGGCTGTTCCATGGGTATTTGGATTATTAACACAGATAGTAAGTTGTCACACTGCAATCAACAGATCAATCACAACTTAATTTAGTACCAGGCTGTGTAGCAAATACACTACACCAGTGTTCCTGGTTTTCAACTTAAGTTACATTTCAAAATCACATCTTGTCAAGTAACACAACCTGTGTCCAATTTTTTTCAACACTGTCATGGCTGCACAGCTGGAAGTTTTCAATACAGTGCACGACATGTTGCAGAAATAGTTTTTGTTTGTGACGTACACATGTCACCTAGTTTATGAATCCTCCTCAGTCAGATTTGTTGCACTCTTTAAAAAAAAATAAACAGATGAATATATATATATATATATATATATATATATATACACACACACACACACACACATACTTACCAGTATGGATTTGAAATGGATATTCCATAGGTCCCTGTGTATGGTACTGCTGCAGTACCACTGATACCGACTTTCAGCGAAGGAGAGTCATTTTTTGCTAACCTGTAAAAAATCAAAATAAGTTTACCGCATGTGTTTGACCATTGTAGCTCAAAAAAGCAACAGAAAACAAAACACACAGCTAAAGGAAGTTGAATAGCATAAAAAACATTAGTACATATACTCACTTTATAGTTTTAATATTAAGAAGCCTTGTGCCTGTTGCTGATGGATGTGGTCTCCTGTTTGACTCCCTCTGCCTTGACATGGTCAATGTAATGGGAAAACATTGTCAAAATCACACTGGTGGTGGGTGCTGGTGGTCATAGCTGTGGCACATGACATTGCCTGTGACATCTTCCTGCATCTGGTGGTGATGGCAGTGGCTAACAGCAATGGTGGTGGTAGTGGTCCAGGGGGACACACAAAGTCATTCCCTGTGGTGGCAGTGGCTAACAGTGGTGGTGGTGGTCTGGGGGCACACAAAGTCATACACTGTGGTGGCAGTGGCTAACAGCTGTCATGGTGGTGGTGGTCCGAGAGGGCACACAAAGTCATTCCCTGTGGTGGCAGTGGCTAACAGTGTGGTGGTGGTGGTCTGGGGGGCACACAAAGTCATTCCCTGTGGTGGCAGTGGCTCACATCAGTGGTGGTGGTGGTGGTCTGTGGGGCACACAGAGTCATTCCCTGTGGTGGCAGTGGCTAACAGCAGTCATGGTGGTGGTGGTGGTCCAAGGGGCACACAAAGTAATTCCCAGTGGTGGTAGTGGCTAACAGCAGTGGTGGTGGTGGTCCTGGGGCACACAAAGTTATTCCCTGTTGTGGCAGTGACTAACAGCAGTCATGGTGGTGGTCCAGGGGGGCACACAAAGTCATTCCCTGTGGTGACAGTGGCTAACAGCGGTGGTGGTGGTGGTCCAGGAGGGGCACACAAAGTCATTCCCTGTGGTGGCAGTCACTAACAGCTGTCATGGTGGTGGTGGTCCGGGGGGGGCACACAAAGTCATTCCCTGTGGTATCAATGGCTAACAGCAGTCTTATGGTGGTGGTTCAGGGGCCAGGAGGTATTGTGTTCTCCATGTTTCAAATGTGATGTTACATATGGAATTTGAGTCACACTCTAAGTGAGACACTCATTGAACCATGTGAAAAAGAAAACGTGTCATACAACAAATGTCACAGCCTTTTAGCAACTTCTGTTAAAACCTGCCAACATTAACCTCTTCATCATCCTCATAAAGAAAGCTGCCCTCACAGTCATCTATGTCTGAAGTCTGACCACTGGGAAATTCTTTCTCTATTGTGTCATCATCTACATCAGTGGTAGGCTGTTTCATGCTACTACTGCCAGTGCCACCAGCATGGTCCATTTCTAAATCACCAAAACCATGACTATGCTGGGGTACGAATACTGAAGTTGCAGTCTGTGCTGATATGTGCCTCCCATTCATTTTCATGAATGTTAGCAAACTAACATTTGCAGGAGAGATGTTTGTCTGACGATCCCTAACTATTGTACCTGCTGAGCTGAATACCCTCTTGACACTTACACTGGAGGGTGAGCATGTGAGGTACTTCAGTGCCACTACAGTCAGCTCTGGCCATTCACTGACCTTTCCACTCCAGCACAAAAGAAGATAATCAGTTATTGGCAGATGCATGTTTTCAGACAAATATGACTCAACCATTCTCTGTGTCGCACTAAGTCCAGAGGTTGATGCATCATCCTGTTCTCCGGAATCATTTATTTCACAAATCCCTACTTGGGACAAAGCCTCCCAAAGTGGGTTGACGCAAACGCTTTGGATGATAGACCACCTGGAACTGCAGTCCCCTTCCCGTTCCAGGATATGCTTGATACTCCTCCAATTGCTTCAGCCTAATTATACTGCAGAGGTTTGCTGACCTTGGCATGTGACTTCTGTGCCCCATGAACCAGGTGCACCAGTTGCCCATTGACATTTTTTACCTGTTTAGGCCTGCCCTCCAGTACTGAGGCAATTCCATGTTTGCATCGTGAGTCCAGCATTGTTGCTATGGCAAAGTTGTCACTACGTTGAATGCTCTAGATGTGACGATTCTGGTCGAATATTTCGGTATGTGTTTCAGCAACATACTGCTAGCACTGTCTCTGGCAACATCAAGGCCATGCTGTACATTCTCCAATGTCTGCCTCAGCACCCACAGCAGTGGAATTGATTGGGTAATGGAGGTAGACTCACCACTCACTGCCTGTGTGGCATGATCAAAGGGCCACAAAATTGTTATTACAGAGTTCATGAGGCGCCACTGTTCAGTCGTCATAGACATGGAGGACCCGGAACTATCATGGCTAGTATGCCTAACAAGGTATTCTGAGATGGCTTTGTATTGTTCATACAACCTCTCTGCCCTGTATAAAGTGAAGTTCCACTGGGTGACAACTTCCAGCTTCAAGCGGTGCTGAGGGAGGCTGTTTCACATCTGCAACTGCCGAAGTTGGTCACAGGCCTTTGCAGATCGTGAAAAGTGAGAACAGAGACAGCATGCAGCTGTCAGAATTACATCAGGGTGCTGCAGAAACCTCTGCACCACAAGATTTAAACAATAGGCCACGTATGGAACATGAAAAAAGCCACCATTCATGATGTATTTCACCACATTTGACCCATTGTCACTTGCTATGAACCCAGCTCTCAGGGACAGGGGGTTCAGCCACTTGTCAATTTCAGTCAGTACCGCATCCAACATGTTTTCACAAGTGTGTGAACAGGTCACATTGTGCATAGCAATCGTTGCATGCTGTCAAATTCCTGGAAGATTGCTACCGCTACACTCCACCTTACTGCATTGATTATTCACACTACCAACAGCATAAACAACCCCCAGCACCTGCGCCCAGTGTGCAGTTATATACAAATATGAACTCCCTGCTGTTTTGCCACTTGTCCAAATATCCATACTTAAATGGATGAATGGAGAGGAGGGGTGCTGAAGGGCATATTTACTGAGTTGGACACAGTACAGTACAACTCAGGGACAGCACAGGTCGAAAAATATGTCCTGGATGGGACTTTCCATTTTGGACAGACAAGTGCAGCAAACCGCCAAAACCCAGAATTCTCCACAAAGGAGAAGGGCAAAAGATCAATTGCCAGCATTTCAGCTACAGCAGCATTAAGTTCATGTGACACTGTATGATTGGGTGGGTACTTCAGGGTTTGCACAAAAACACTCTGTAACATGGGCTAACTTAAATGTTTTACATGGGATGTGATGACAAATGGTTCTGCTCTGCGAATGGCTGAGGTATGAAGACAGTTGGACAAGTGATGATGACAAAACCACAAATGCAGATGTTGTGCCACATTTACCAACTAGGATTGATGTACCACTTGCACTAGACATACTGCATTCACCACCACCACCACCACCAAAACTGCTACTCTCACCAGCACTGGACAACATTTCAAAATCATTGTGCTCCTCCACCTCATCATGCCTGAAGTAATCATCTGCTCTTACTTCATCACTACTGCACACATTCAATTTTCTACTTGATTTAACAGTCATGGAAGTGGATAACATGCTCGTTATGGTTGATGATGAGGGTGAATGCCCCATTGTGGTATTAGCTGCCATCTTGTGCTGGGTCCACAGTGCCATGTGCCTGTTCTTAAGATGCATATGCTGTCCTCCTGTGCCCAGATGGCTCCCCTTTTTACCTCAACTCACATGCACATGGCAAACCTGGCAGATTGCAACTGACTCATCATTTGTATCTTGCACAAAAAAATTCCAAACAAGGGATTGTGATGCTCTACTTTTAACATGTCCCTGATGCTGCTTATTGGACTCCGTTATTTTAAGCCATGAAGTGTGTGGGGAGGGGGGTGCTACGTGATTTTTTGGGCAGAACACAGTTAGACTGCAACTGACCTCCCCAACTACCTATCATTATTGCTGGATAATCATCATCATCAACATCATCACCACCATCAACTGAAACTGGTAAATCACAAGTTTTACGGGGAGGGTGGGGATTAATGCAAAAAGACCCAGACACAGCCACCTTGAATTTAGTTTTCTCCAGTTCCCAACTGGGGTCAATTACATCATCATCATCATCATCAACTTGTTCATCAACATCACCCACATTCACATCTTCTGCTTGGATGCATGTTGCAACCACAGTAACATCATCATCATCATCATCAGATTCATCATGATCATTAACACCACCATCACCTGACATTTTTTCACCACACTGTGAATCACTGCATGGAAAATGCACAACCTAAACCATGGTGGAAGAAATGACACATTGTATGCTTTTGTTGACATAATCAGAATTCTCATGTTCAGTTGCTGGGAAGTGTGGCATCATCTACACTGCCACTGACTCACACTGCTTCACACTCTACTACATTTTTGGACACGGTACACTGGTCAGAAGTGGAACTTGAGGCAGCAATACTCATATCACCACCAGCAACTGCACTAACACCATTGGCTGGGACATCATCTCCTCCTCCTACTAAGAGTGAAGCCACTGACTGGGCTGTAAAAAACATTGCAGGAGAAATGCATTTCCTCACATCAGCAATGCATTTCTGCATCTGCGTACTACTATGCTCACAGACAATCTTAAACCTTGCAGCAGTGCCATGGTGAGAAACAACTTTGCTTGCATTTCTTTTTGCTGGCATTTTGGAGGATCAACAACAATATTCTAAACAAATTTAGATTTTGGAATGTTCACTCTGGGTGGGGGGATGCTGGATGTGAAGCCAAAAAACAACTGTGGCTTCAGCAACAGATACAGACATAAATTTACAAGTTCATCAACACCTTAACTAACCAGAGGTGCTGAAGTCACAAACATTCCAATCTGGAAAATAATTCCTTATGCCGGTGGGGGTGGGGGTGGAGAGCACTGACTGTAGATTTTTATGGCAGTGCAAGCAGCAAAACAAAGAAAAGATACCACAATGGCAGTACAAAATCACTCAGCTGCAGTGGATAGCAGGTTCACACTGCTGCGCCTGCAATTACACTGTGGCACAAAAAAAGGTGTATTATTTGATGTCACACACTCACACACACAATTTGTCTACTAGTAATGCGTAGCAAATTGAAAACTTCAGTAATATACCACATATTGTAAACAACCTGAAATTATGAACTGCTGCACCAGATCCACACAACACACAATCAGCAAAAAAAGTCAACAATTACTGACAATATTACTGTGTGTACATTAACACAGTCAGTTATATAACAAAAATATAACCCCAAAACAAAGAATCCCCTATTTCTCCAAGTTAAATCTACCTACACCACAATACGCCCCTCCCCCAAAGCAAACTTTCACTGTCTCTTACTACACAGACTCAATGTTGTACATTAACATTCAAAATCCACACACAAACAAAATGCTCAATGATATGTGCACAGGATGGTTTTCCACAATCGATGAACTAAAGTTTGAGCAAAACAAATTACTCAAAAAGGCTCTTTTAACAGCTTTTAGAAGGTCTGAATCACAGACAGCTCTCAGAGCACACTGTCTCCTACAGCTTCCTACACATACTACCCTGAACTGAGGCTGTGCAGAACAATACATAGCCCATGTGACCTGAAATCCCATGAATTACTGCAAAATTCACCTTTGGAGCTTAAAAGCAAGGTGAAGTGAAGCAAAGCACATTGTTTTCAATGCACTTTGCCTTTAAAATTGGTGGAGAAGTGGTCTGGTAAGGCGAAGTAATGCAAAGTCATTGTTTTCAATGGACTTGGTGTTACCCATTATAATGTGAATTACTCTGTTTCTCGTGATGGAGTACTCCACAAATTTGCCTTAGCTCCACAAATCACTTTGTGGAGTGAATTGAGCACACTTCGCCCACCACTAGTAGGCACACCCTGTAATGCAGCAGAAGGTATACCCAGCAACAACAATTTGAATCAGAGAAAAATAAAGCAATAAAATGTTAGCAACAAACAGTAACAATCCCTGTAAGTGCAACATAAAAATAACAACACACAGTAAATCTGCCTAGCCAAAAGAAGCCTTAATCCCTTTCCTTGCTCTGGTAAGGTTCTTTGCTCTGTCCTAATCAGAGAAAAATAAAGCAATAAAATGTTAGCAACAAACAGTAACAATCCCTGTAAGTGCAACATAAAAATGACAACACACAGTAAATCTGCCTAGCCAAAAGAAGCCTTAATCCTTTTCCTTGCTCTGGTAAGGTTCTTTGCTCTGTCCTTTCAAGCAACCTAGAAGACAATAGCTCAGGTGAAGCTATGTGCCTTTGCCAGTAAACCTAGTCTTCCACCACCAAGATATCAACTAACCTGACCTTTTAACCCTTCCTTCTGTTGGAAGTTACTGTCAGCTTGTCAGCTTCACCCCACAGTTACACACCTAATCCCCTGGAAGAGCTGTGGGAGGAAAGCAATTAGCTCCTTCAATGTAAGAAAAAGAGTCTGCAACACCTCTGAGACAAACTAAAAACCTTTCAGCAAAATAAAACAATAGAAAATTGTGGTAAATAGTAATTTTGCTTAGCCTAATAATAAAACATCACAAACATGTAAGCACCACCTGCAATAATTTCACAGAAGATATACCCTGTAAGAAACACTTTGCTACAGAAAAAAATAAAGCAGTAACAGAAGATATACCTTGCAAAAGACAATTTGAGTCAGAAGATTACAGCAGTAATCTGAAAGCACACACCTCTAGACGCACCCTGTAACAATGCAGCAGAAGGTATACCTAGCAACAAAACTATTTGAATCAGAGAAAAATAAAGCAATAAAATGTTAGCAAAAAACAGTAACAATCCCTGTGAGTACAAAATAAAAATAACAACACACATTAATTCTGCCTAGCCAAAAGAAGCCTTAATCCTTTTCCTTACTCTGGTAAGGTTCTTTGCTCTGTCCTTTCAAGCAACCTAGAAGAAAAGAGCTCAGGTGAAGCTAAGTGCCTTTGCCAGTAAACCTAGTCTTCCACCAACAAGATCTCAACTAACCTGACCTTTTAATCCTTCCTTCTGTTGGAAGTTACTGTCAATTCATCAGCTCCACAACCCAGATTATACACCCAATCCCCTGGAAGAGCTATGGGAAGAACGCAATTAGCTTCTCCAGTGTGAGAAGGAGACTGCAACACCTCTGAGACAAACAAAAAACCTTTTAGTGAAAACAAAACAAAAATAAAATAGTGGCAAACAGTAATTTTGATTAGCCTAATGATAAAAAGTCACAGAAATGTAAGCACCACCTGCAATAATTTCACAGAAGCTATACCCTATAAGAAACACTCTGTTACAGTGAAAAATAAAGCAGTAACAGAAGATATACCTTGCAAATGACAATTTGAATCAGAAGATTACAGCAGTAATCTGTAAGCACACACACCTGTAGCTACACCCTATAATAATGCAGCAGAAGGTATTCCCAGCAACAACAGTTTGAATCAGAGAAAAATAAAGCAATAACATGTTAGCAACAAACAGTAACAATCCCTGTGAGTACAAAATAAAAAATAACAACACACAGTAAATCTGCTTAGCCAAAAGACGCCTCAATCCCTTTCCTTGCTCTGGTAAGGTTCTTTGCTCTGTCCTTTCAAGCAGCCTAGAAGAAAAGAGATCAGGTGAAGCTAGGTGCCTTTGCCAGTAAATCAAGTCTATGGGCAGCATCGGGACTGGGGGAGTTTCAACTTTTTATAAATGTGGCATCAGGGATCTGGGAGGGGTGCCACTGATCCACTAGGATGGAGACCACACAATGCATGCTAAGGGGCCACACTTGGGGAGTTTGGTGAGTGGACCATCACTCACAGTGTGCCACATGTAGGCATGTCATCCAGGGGAGATTGTCTAAGTCCCCTTATGCCAGCCCTGGCTGGTCTAAGAGCACTTAGAATTTCTCACACTGGGTGATGTCTTTGAATTGCAGGATACAGCCTGCATTGGCCTCAGTCCACCTTGCACTGTGTCGCAGCCCATTTCAGAGTGCAAGGCTGGTGCAAACCCTGTTTGGGACAGGCAGCCTGAGGGTGATGCATGCGGCCTCTGAGTATTGTTCCTGGTGGCATCCTTTGGTGTAAGGTGCACCTTGAGGTATTCCATTTGACACAAGCACCTTGTGCCATGCAGGAGCCTTTGTGAATCAAGCCTGAAATGTATTTGCATTGTAATTGTCCTTCTGCTGCATATTCAATAACTCTGATAATCAGATGGGGATCTGTCTGAACTTCCTGCAGAACTGTCCTAAGTGATGATACCACCTAGAGATATCAAATTAATATTTATAGAGTGCTTTTTATACACAATATATCCTACAGTGCTTTACAAGCAAGGAGATACTAGTATTTAAGTGATTGTAATCATTTCACACATCAACACCCACACAGCATTGGACAACTGCATGAACCAGTCTTACAGAAAGGGGAATGTTGGCCAGGATACTGGGGAAAGTCCCCTACTCTTGCAAAAAGTCCCTTGGGTACTTTTTACATCCACTTGCATTTTATGTTAAGCAGTGATGTGAGCCTCTGGTAAAATCATTTGTAATAAGTGTTGTAGCCATGGTGCTGCACAAAACTTTACAGAACAAATAAATGGGTGCTGTGAGGGTATTTTTAAAATCCCATGGTCAAGTACATTTGTTCTTTAAGAAAACTAGAATAGAAATACAGTAGTGGCCAGTGTCAAGTTCTCTTATGACTAAATATAAAGTGCAACTACTGTCACAAAGCCCTCAGTCACAAGTAGTTGCACAGTAATGATTGGTATTGCTATTTTGAAATGCTAAAAATATACAGTATATTTTCAATATATGTTATCATCTTCAGGGCTGTTAAAGAGTCAGCATGCTGCAGTTTGTAGAAACAGTGCTGGGAATTATGAATGAGCCAATGACAAATTTTTATGCAGTGCACATGTCAATATCTGACATTGTGGACATTGGTGATCCAAGTCAGAAAGACCTTAGTTGTCCTTTGGCACTTCAGCACTTTGACATCATGATGCAATACTTTCTACTTTCTAGAGAAAGCACACTGAGCACTAAGTATGTCAAAGTGATCACCAAGTAATGTGATCTGCAGCTGCCTATCAATGATGCAGGAGTTTGAGAACTTCTCCCATAGTGCACATGTCAGTGCCAATTCCAGCTCTACCTGACAGAGGAACAACCTGGCTACTGAAGGAACTTCTTTTCTGTGTATAAGATTGACTTTTGATCAGAAAACTTTCAAAATCATCCCAGACTCATGCATTATCATGCATTATCATTCTAGTTAGCTAATTCTCATTATATTTAACTGTAGGTCTGGGCAGGCAGGGTAGTACAATTATGCTGCAAAGGAGATGAAAGTGCCCGAGTGAGCATGTACTGGCAGCTGTAGGCCCTGCAACAGAGAAGAACAGAATGAATTTAACTGGCTGGTAAAGTTGCATCAGGATTTCTGAAATATTTAGTTGACAAATAATTTACTTCACTTAGTGTGTGCTGCTGTGCTGGTGGTGTATAGGGCACATAAATCCATAGTATCCTTTTATTTCTTGTTACTTCTGAGCAGCAGCTTGACAGAGTGAAGTACACTAGGGTAGGTGAAGCAGATGTTTGGAAGGATATAACAAAACATTTTTACTGCTTAGCTGCTGGTGGAACAGGGAACAGAAATCCATCACTTTTGTTGCCTATGTGTGTCTGTGGTCAGTCAGTATTGGGAAGGGGGTGGCTTAGTGGTATTGCTCTGCCCTGTCACCTTGCAAGTCATACATGGGCTTATGCAAGTACTACTCATGTGTTTCACATAATCATCTAAAAATAATCAAAGATGACTCCTGTGAGTCTTCATTGTTCATGTCTAGTGGTGGCTGCATCATGGGAAACATATCATCATCTGTACAGTTGCAGCCATGATGTCAATGCATGTAGATAACATGTAGAGAACAACAGGAAGAGAAAGGGATGCAGGGAGCGAAAAGGAGAAGATAAATGTTTCATCAAACAGATGAAAACAGTGCTGCACTCAATGAGCTGGAGTCAGTGCTGGAGAGTAGTAGCAGCCCCAAAGTTCACAATACAGACCGAGATATTTTTTCATGTATTCTTTACTGCATTTTGGTCAATAAAGAATGTTTGTGTATTATATTGTTATTATTTTATGACATCAGTTAATGATGTAGAGAACCCAGATGTATAAATGACCAGAATGCAACCCTACAAATTTGTTCCCTGAGGAAGCTCGACGAAGCAAAGCAGAGGAGTGAGGAGAGTATGGTGTACTGTCCATGTAGTCAAACCAAGTGATGGAAAACATTGTGGTAACTGAAACCTTGAAATATACTACATGTATGTATTTCTTTTCTGGGAGAAAAGCACTTGGACTAGCTTTACAGAGTGCAGCAGTCTTGGTCTGTATTGAAGTTAAATGTTCCACCATGCCAGTTTAACAAAGTACAAGTTCTGAAAGCGGTGATGGAGAAAGAGTTTTTCATGGTGGAACAGGGACTGGAAGTGAAGCCATGGTCATAAGGTTGTTCAGACAAGAGCACAGCAAATGATAGTACAGCCAATGAAACCATGATACATTAGTCCTTAGAAACCCACTGGTTTTACTCCAACTGCAGAGCAAGCAGGCTTCCCTGCAGGTTATTCTATGCAACTGATGAAGAAACCATTCTGAGCAATTCAGAAGCACACCAGTTTTCCTTCTTCCTTTTTCGAGTGTTTACTGTTTAACTATTTGGGATATAAGTGACCCATCCAGAAATGCAAAGTCTAGTTCCAGAAGAAATCATGTTACTTTCACTGTCAGTTATCAGTCTTCCCTCAACCCCTTTTCACTAGCAACTTCTGAAAACAGCATGGGGGAGGGAGGGAGAGGGAAGGGAAGTGAGCAGTTTAAATACTTCATTGACAAGCTTTTAAACTAGCCAGTGGGGGTGGCAGAAGGAAGGATAGAAACTTAGAAGGTGTAGGCTGATAAGGGCCTCATGGCCCACCTAGTCTGTCTTATTATCTCTTTTATCCTACAGTGACACTGTAGACCCTACTGTGCCTCCAGTTCCTCTCCCAGTGATTTGTATGGTGGCATCACCACTGACCACCCCCACAGGTTAATGTAGACAAAAGGGAGGACCATAAGGATGGGAAATCACCAATGGTAGCTAAATTAGGAAAAAGAATGGTGGCAAAAAGGAGAACGGGGATTAAAGACAGGAGGGGAAATGAGGAAGGGCATGAGGGTGTACCGACAGAAGAGCAAAGTCCCGTTGGCAAAATTCCCCACAGCGACACTTTTAACAAGTTTTGAAAATGTCACTGTGGGAGACCCACCGGCGAAATTTCTCCCTTTCACCAACTTTCACCCCCCCTCGAGTTAACGATGACTCAGGGTTAATAATCTATAGAAGGGTGGGTGCAGCCCCTCGCATGGGGTGTTCAGGGCACAGCCCCCGATAGAAAAATAGACCAATGTCTGACAGGCGAAATTTCACCTGTCGACATCAGGGATGTCACTATGCCAAATGTCTACAACATTGTTGTCATGTTAGCATAGGTAAACTGGGCATGAATATAAAAGGGGGATGACAGGAGGGGGAGTAGCAAAATATGAAAGGCCATGTGTGCGAATGCTTACAGCCTGGGAAATAAAATCCTGGACCTGGTGGCCTTGAAGGCAGAGGCTGACCTGGAGATTGCTGCTATTATCGAGACATAGTATAATGGGAACCATGACTGGGATGTAGCTTTACCAGGTTACACTGTATTCTGAAAAGACAGACAGGGTAAAAAGGGAGGAGGGGTGTCTCTTTACATCAGGGAGGGTATAGAGGCAACTGAGGTACAGGCATTGCAGGAAGGGTCATAGGCCTTGTGGGTCACCCTAGAGATGGGCAATGGCACCGCTATTTGCATGGGCATGATCTACAGACCTCCAGCAGAGGGGAAAAAGTTGCATAGGGATCTACTGGAAGCCATCCATAAAATGGCATCTAAAGGAGAAGTGCCTCTTGTAGGTGACTTCAATCTGCCAGATGTTGATTGGAACATTCCAACCACAGCCACAGCCAGAGCCAGGAGCAGGGATATAGTAGACTCCCTGCAAGGGGCATGCCTCAAGCAGCTAGCACTACAGCCCACTTGCGAGGGTGTGATTTTAGACCTGGTAGTCACTAATGGAGACAGAACTGTAGAAGTCATGGTGGGTTGACATCTTGGGTCCAGTGATCATCACACAGTGTGGTTCAATATAAGGCACTGGCAGAGTCAAGCCATATGAAAATGAGGGTCCTGGACTTCAAGAGGGCAGACGTTTCAAAGAAATAGGTATATCTCAGGAAAGTCTTGGGGTGGGGGCTGCTAGATGGGGGAGAGTTGAGGAACAGTAGGTCTGCCTAAAAAGAGCCACAGTAGAGGCAACAAACTTTTGCATTAGGCAAATAAACAATGGCAAAAGAAAAAAAAAACACTAAGGTTCTCAAAGGATGTGACAGGGAAGGTAAGAGCAAAAAAGTTGGCCTTCTGGAAATACAAGGAAACACAGAGGGGGGAGGACAGGGAAGTGTATCTGGATAAGCAGAGGGAAGCAGGGAAGGCAGTCAAGAGTGCAAAGGCACAAATGGATGAAGAAATAACCCAGGCAGTTAAGAAAGGGGTCAAGACCTTTTATAGGTACATTAGTGAAGGGAGAAAGACAAGGGGTGGGATTGAAAGGCTCAAGGGGGAAGAAGGGGAGTGTGATTCAGAAAAAGTGACAATCCGTAGTAGTTTATGGCTCTGAGCTACAAACCTGGAGACCTGGGGTTGAATCCCTCAGCCCCCTCTTGCATACTGTGTGACCTTGAGCAAGTCACTTAACTTCCTTGTGCTCTCAGGTCGCATCTGGAAACATGCTTCAGCTTAGTTTGCCTTTCCTGGTTAAACAGTTTCCACATTTCCCCTTCCCATTCCCTTCCTGAGGGATAGAACACAGAGGGCAGTGGTAAATGGAGCTGAATCTGAGGAGATGCGGGTGACCAGCAGGGTGCCACAGGGATCAGGCATCGCCTGGTGTCTTGGCAGAAGACACCAGGAGAAAGGACTGCTGTGTGACTGAACTTCTCTGCTGGGACTACAGTAGAAGAACTTTTGTACTTGGACCTTTAATTTAGGGTAAAAAAAAAAACTAACATACAAAACAAAAAAAAAGTGTGTGCTTGTCTGGGTTAACTGAACTGAATGGGTATCTGAACAGTTATTTAGGTGTAAAATCTCAGGTGATTGAAAGGACTTAACTGTTGAGAGGTTTAAATTACTTGTAGAAAGATCTAGTAAGTAGGGGGAGTGGCTTAGCTAGAAGGAAGCTACATTTAAAGACTGCCTTAGAAAGATTCTGCTAATAGCTTGGCAGAAGACACCAGGAGAAAGGACTGCTGTGTGACTGAACTTCTCTGCTGGGACTATATTGCCCTCCTTCCTCCCCCCAGAAAGCTAGTTCTATTTTATAGGCACAGAATTTGACTGACAACAGGAACTTCCTGTTTGGGAGCAGGAAGTGAGTGATCACAGAACCCCAAAGACCCACCATCCTAGAAGGGCAGAGTAGCTCTCCGGCCTCCTCTAGTTGCTGGAGGTCTGCCTCTCGCAAGTAACTGGTCTACTGAGAAATATAGGATATTCTTGTCTCAGAACAGGACAATCAGAGCTTAAAGGGCACACAGGCAGAAAGTAAGGAGAGAGAGAAAAAAAACAGAGGAAAGAGTAAGGATTGCAAACAGTTAAGGGGCCAGAAATAAGACAAGATTGGAGTGGTGCAGTGCAGTGGCTGTGGAGCAGCAGTCTTCCGGAAGATATACTGGAGTATGCGGTGTTGTCCCATCTGCAGGCACCTCTCTGGGCTGAGGGAGGAGGTTGCTCATCTACAGGCTGAGTTGGCCAGGATTTGTGGGACCTCCTCTTCCATCCAGGGACCACCAGTGCCTCTGCCGTTGCCTCAGAAGTTGCCAAGAAAGAGGAGCGGTTGGACCACAGTGGGCTCAGGGAGGGTGAGGGTGGTGGAACAGAGGTGCATACCTCCAGTTGTACCTCTCCACAATTCCTATGCCATTCTGGCAAAGTGTGGTTCCTCTATGGAGGCACCTGCAGTGGAGACCAAGGAGAATGCTGGGAACCTCCACAAAGAGACCCACAGGAGGGTGGCAGGGGACCCTGCAGGGAAGGAAACAACTCCTGGTGGGGACTCCATTGTTAGGAAGATAGAACTGGGGGAGGAAGGAGAGGGAGGTGAGGTGCCTGCCTGGCGCCATGGCTGGAGGGACAGGAGTGAATCCTCAGGATTGCGGAGCAGCTGCACAGGGAGGGGCTGGATGTCATTGTCCACCTAGGGACAAATGACCTGGCTAAGAGAGGGATTAGAGAAGTGCAGGAAGAGTTTATGGAATTGGGGAGGGGCCTTAGTCAAGTAGCATGCACGGTAACCTTCTCGGAGGTGTTGCCCATCTATGGCATAGGAGAGGCTAGGGTGTTCCGCACCATGGGATTCAATCAGTGGTTGAAAAACTGGTGTGGAGCTCAGGGATTTGGCTTCATTGGGGACTGGGGGTCCACCTGGAGTGATGCAAGCCTATATTGGCATGACGGGCTGCATCTGTCGGGAGGAACCGGGATCTGGGTGATAAGTTTAAATGCTTCGTTACTTAGCTTTTAAACTAACCAAGGGAGAGCACTGGAAAGGAGCAGGAAATCCTAGCCCCCAAAATAATCATGGTAGTAAGTGCAGCAACACCAACATAGAGGTGTCGATAGGGAGAAGGGCAGGGTAAATGGAGAAAGTGACAAAGGCAAGAAGGACAGGATGGGGCAAAGGGAGTAAGGCCATCAGGAAGTGGATGGTAATGGTACCAATGCCGTAGTCAAGGCAACAAGCTCCCCAGGCTGGTGGCCTTGATGGAAGAGGGATGCCTGGATATCGTGCTAGATCACAGAAACATGGTACACAGAGAACCATGACTGGGATGTTAACATACCAGGGTACATAACCTACAGGAGAGACAGGCAGGGGAGAAGAGGGGGAGGAGTAGCCCTCTACGTAAAGGAAGGGATAAAAGCAACTGAACAAAAGAGTAAACAGGGAGGAGAGGAGGCACTGTGGGTCACCTTGGAGACTGGAAAGTGCACCACAATCTGCACAGGGGTTGTGTACAGACCCCCATGTCAGGGGGAGGGAATGGACAAGGATATGATAGAAGGCATTCTTAGAATGGCAGAGAAAGGGGAGATACTGTTGATGGGAGACCTGAATATGCCAGATGTAAACTGGAGCACATTTGCTGCAGCCACATCCAAGAGCAGGGCCATTCTTGATGCCTACAGATGGCAGGCATTAGACAGCTAGTTTCAGAACCCACTCATGAGGGAGCAATCTTAGACCTCGTACTCTCAAGCGGGGCAGTGAGAGGATCTCTGATCTAGAAGGGTTGCCATCTGGGACAAGTGACCATCAAACAATGTGGTTCACATTAAACTCAGCTACAGAGTCAAGCCATACAAGTGAGGGTACTGGACTTTAGGAGGCTGACTTGGCAAGATGGAGAGTGCCTCAGAAAAGCACTAGCAAACAGGCTAGAAGGAGATGTGGAGCAACAATGGGGAATCATCAAACTGCCATCACAGAGGCAACAAGCCTTTGTGTGAGCAAATAAACAAATCAAATGAAAGAAAAGCCACTATGGTTCTCAAAGAGGTGGCTGTGAAAGTCAGAAGAAAAAGACAGCATTCGAAGTATAAGGAAACACAGAAGGAGCAGGACAGAGAGCTGTACCAGTTAAGGCAGAAGGAAGCAGGGAGGGAAGTCAGAATAGCAAAGGCCCAAACTGAGGAAAAGATCGCCAACTCAGTTAAGAAGGGGGATAAAACCTTTTATAGGTACATCAGCGAGCGTAAAAAGACAAAGGGAGGGATAGTGAGGCTGAATAGAATGAATGGTGGGTGGGCAGAGGGGGACAGTGAAAAAGCAGGGATACTGAATGAATATTTCTGCTCAGTATTCACAAAAGAGGAGGGGGACGTGCCTAATCCAATTAACAGAAGCACTCTTGATAGGGGGGTCGATCCCAGTCCTTTCACGGAAGAAAGGGTTCTGCAAGAACTCCTAAAACTGAAGGTGGACAAAGCAATGGGGCCTGATGGAATTCACCCCAGAATTCTAAAAGAATTAAGGGGGGAACTAGTGAAACCACTGGCTACTCTTTTTAATAAATCATGGGAGGATGGTGTGGTACCCGAGGACTGGAGGAAGTTGGATGTGATTCCCCTTCACAAAAGTGGGACCAAGACAGAGGCAGGAAACTACAGACCTGTCAGTCTGACCTCTGTGGTAGGGAAAGTGACGGAGTCACGTCTGAAGGAAAGAATAGTTGAGTACCTAGAGGCCAGTGGAGCACAGGACCCAAGGCAGCATGGGTTCACAGCGGGAAGGTCATGTCAGACG
This sequence comes from Neoceratodus forsteri, assembly GCA_016271365.2. NCBI lineage: Eukaryota > Metazoa > Chordata > Ceratodontiformes > Ceratodontidae > Neoceratodus > Neoceratodus forsteri. The sequence continues at coordinate 424,987,012 of CM028132.1, read as the reverse complement.
AATCTAATAGATTTCTTTGACTGGGTGACCAAAGTAGTAGACCAGGGAGGGGCTGTGGACATGGCCTACCTAGACTTTAGCAAGGCATTTGACACAGTCCACACAAAAGATTAATAGTCAAATTAACCAGCCTGGGAGTGGGTCCCAGGGTGGTAGCCTGGGTAAAACATTGGCTGCACAACAGGACACAGAAGGTAATTGTAAATGGAGTCCACTCTGAAGAAAGAGGGGTTACTAGTGGGATACCTTGAGGTTCAGTATTAAGTCCAGTCCTTTTAATGTCTTCATCAGTGACATTGCGAGGGACTGGAAGGAAAAGTATGCCTTTTGCAGATGACACAAAGATCTGCAACAAGGTTGATACAAGAAGGCGTGGAAAGGATGAAAAGGGACTTGGCAAGGTTGGAGAAGTGGTCAGAAGTATGGCAGCTAGGATTCAATGCAAAGAAGTGCAAAATAATGCACCTGGGAAACAAGAACCCAGGGGAAGAATACACAATGGGTGGGGAGGTAGTAACAACAACAAAAAAGGAAAGGGACCTGGGGGTAATCATATCAGATGACCTTAAGGTTAGCAATCAATGTGAGAAAGCAGTAGGGATGGCTGGGGGTATGCTGGGATGTATAGGGAGAGGCATCAGCAGCAGAAAACAGGAAGTTGTTATCCCTCTGTACAGACAGTTGGTGAGACCCCATCTGGAGTAATGTGTCCAGTTCTGGAGACCTCATCTCCGCAAGGACAGAGATAGGATAGAGGTAGTCCAGAGGAGGGCAACTAAAATGGTGCAGGGTCAGCAAGAGAAGCCGTATGAGGAGAGACTAAAGGAGCTTAATATGTATACCCTTGAGGAAAGAAGGGAGAGGGGGGACATGATAGAAACTTTTAAGTGCCTCAGTGGAATAAACAAAGTCCAAGAGGGTAGCATCTTTCAGAATAAGAGACTTACAAGAACAAGGGGACACAATTTAAAGATAGAAGGAGGGCGGTTCAGGGGCAATGTGAGGAAATATTATTTCACAGAGAGGGTGGTGGATGCATGGAACAGCCTTCCTGAGGAGGTTGTGGGGCCTAAAACAGTGGGAGATTTCAAGAATGCATGGGACAGACATAAGGCAATTCTTGTGGGGGGGGTTGGAAGAAATAGGCTGTTGGTTAACTAGGATCTGCGGCCTATCCTGTAGGTAGGGAAATGGGCAGACTAGATGGGCTTAGTGGTCCTTATCTGCCGTCAAAGTCTATGTTTCTATGTTTTTAATGTCTTCATAAGTGACGTTGCAGAGAGGCTGGAATGAAAGGTATGCCTCTGCAGATGACACTAAGATCTACAGGGTAGGCACTCAGGGAGGGGTGGAAAAGATAAGGAGGGACCTAGGTACACTAGAGGAATGGTCAAGAGTGTGGCAGCTAAGATTCAATGCAAATAAGTGAAAAATCATGCATTTGAGACACAGAAACTCAGGGGAGGCTTACATGATGGGGAGGGAGATATTGATAGCCAGCAAACATGAAAGAGATCTGGGGTAATCATATCAGATGACCTAAAGGTGTCCAAACAATGTGCCAAGGCTGTGGGGAGAGCCAGTGGGTACTGAGGTGCATAGGAAGAGGCATCAGCAGTGAAGAAAGGAAGTGGTGATGAAACTTTACAAATCACTGGTGAGACCTCATCTGGAGTACTGTGTCCAGTTCTGGAGGCCACATCTCTGAAAGGACATTGACCAGGTGGAAGCACTTCAGAGAAGGGCAACAAAAATGGTGCAGGGCCTGCACCACTTGTCAGCACCATTTGTCATACAGGAGAGACTCGAGGACCTCAATATGTATACCCTGGAAGAGAGGAGAGAGAGCGAGAGAGAGAGGGATATAAGAGAGACCTTCAGATATTTCAAGGGCATAAATAAGGTGCAGGAGGGTAGCATCTTTCAGAAAAAGAGTTGTTCTAGAAAAAGGGGTCATGACATGAGGCTGGAAGGGGTAGATTAAGGGGTAACATAAGGAAGTATTTCTTCACGGAAAGAATGGTGGATGCATGGAAAAGCCTTCCAGCAGAGATGGTGGGAGAAAATTCAGTGGGGGAATTGAACAAATGCATGGGATAGTCATAGGGGAACCCTAGCATTACAAAAGAGAACAAAGCCAGAGATCAAGTAGTGTTTGCGGTTTTGGCAGCAAGAAAAATGGGCAGACTGGGTGGGCCTTGAGGTCATTTATCTGCCATCAATTTCTATGTTTCTATGAGTCAAGTGGCATGCACAAGTTACAGCTTCAGTTCCATGATTCATGTTTTCTTGACTCATAACTAATAATAATAATACATAAATAATAATCTGAAATTATATATTTAATTATAATGAATCATGTCATATCATCTTAATTTAGATTACCATATTTCAACAAGCAGAAGCTGTCTTTGAATAGAAGCTATAGGTCATAATAAATAATTTTAATTAAAGCTGCCCTCAGATAGAAGCCACAGCTTCTAATCAGGGTTGAAGTCATGCCAAATAATGTAATGTAGGTGGGACTCTGTGATTTTTAAGTCTGTAAATATGATTAATATTGTATGTCTTTTTAAATACTTGGTGTTAGTTTATGTGTGTTGTGCTTATTTCACTATGAAGTAGACCAGTAACAATATGCTTGATCAAATTCAGGATGTGTAATTTTCTTTTTCACATATGAAAATTTGATTTTGCAATACAAGCCGCTCTTAAATACAAGCTGCCATTGAATACAAGCTGCAGGACAAACTATAAAATTTTAAGAGAAGCTGAGGCTTTTATTCAATGAAATATGGTATGTTATCTTATAGAATATAATATTATAGTAGATTATTTTATCTTTTCATGTACCTGCTGCCTTGCCCAATGCCATCTGAAGGCATGCCATTCCTCAGTGGCCAATAAGAAGAAATTATCTTACAATACCAGATCAATTCTTCCAGAAGTACCCCCATCACCCAACTCTGCCACCAGTCCACTGCACCTAAAAAGTCTATGGCCCTTCACAGTGTGAGGGTTTTTACAAATGAAACCATGAAATCATTACAGAAACCATGTTTTCCCAGCAAATAAATGATGCCGAACTTAATTTTACCCTATAATAATAATAATAATAATATTTGCATTAAAATAAAACTAAAGGACTCTTGCTTCAGAAAAGAACACATCTTCTTCATTCTCCTCCTCCTCCATCTATCATGAAACATATTTTTTCATGATATATATATATATAAAAGATTATAAAGCATAATAGCTAATAATAATTATATTAAAATAAAAACAGCAAGACTTTAACTTCAGAAGACAATGGATCATCTTTATTATTACTACCATCATCATCCACCTCCTTCTACCGTGAATCACATTTTCTCAGCATATACTGTAAATGAAGCCAAATTAAAGAAACATAATAACTAAAAATAATACTTTATTAAAATAAGAAAAAATAATGTCAGCTGTTCAGAAAACAACACATTCTCTTCATCATTCTCTGTCTCACTCCATCATGAGATGCATTTTCCTCATCATGCATCATTGTGGTGTGTGGGTGACATCACCTTCTTCCCTGCCTGAACACTGCACTGGTGGTACAGTGGACTGATAAACATCACTAGAGGAGGCTGTACTTTGACACCTTTTGTTCATCTGAGTCATCACAGCAACAGCAGGATGCTATACTCATTAATGAAGTGGCAGAGATGTTTCTTTTCTTATTGAATATTTTATCTCCTAGACAACCCGAGTTCCATCTCCTTCAGGAGTCACTAAGGCATCACTGAAGCTAGCATTCCCACCATGTCCAAGAACCAGTGCCACCGACCCTCCCACACATAGCCTTTGTTGGTCCCCTAGGTGGAGATGAGGGAGCCCCTTCCCTCAATCTGCTGTCACTTAGTCGGGAGGAGAGGCCAGGGCCTTGGATTAGGTAGGGGAGATAGAGTGCGGTGCTGGGTGCTCCATCATCCTAGAGCTCAGGGGACATTTTTCCAGTTTTTCTCCTGGAGGCGTGATGTGGCCTTGATATCAAGGTGCATGCACTGACTTTTGTCATGCCTCTTCCCTTGGTCTGAGCTCGGATGTGTCATGCCTCTGGCTTCCTACAGAGGCCAGTCACACACTAGACCTTCCCCCCTCCACCCCGAGTAGGTGAGCTGTTTCATGGATGTTCAAACCTCCTCCCCAGCTAGTTTTCTGATGCTGCAAGCTCAATCCTGAACCCGGGTCATCGGCGGCATGAGCAGTAGCGCTACTGCTATGCCAATGGGCCAGCCCTAGCAGCAATGATTCTCACACAATTTGCAGACAGGTCTTCAATTTTTTGCCTTTTTTTTATTTGCCCCTTTTTTGCCACTCCTGACAGCCAGTGCATCTGCCTGGTAACAGACCCCCATGCATTAACTTCCAAATTGGCCTCCTCACCCCCAGTACCCCTGGCTTGCCCGCCAGGGGATGGGGTTGCTGCCCCAGCCCGTAGTGCTGCAATCCATGTAACTAGTCTAGGGGGACCTGGCCTGGAACTAATTGAAGCTGGGGGGCAGGCTTCATTGATTGTAGCTGGTTGCGTTATTTTCTTTGTTTTACCCCAAGGGCAGGGATGTGCAATAATGTCCTGCATCCACCTCGTCCCTCCTATGTCTAAGCATTGATCCCCTGAGGTTCTCCCGGCTCCCGCCAGAAGTCTCTCATGCATCAGGCACTCACCCCACCCTCCCCCCAGAGAAGGAAAGCAACCTATAGGATGCTCAATCCTTCTCTCCCCGGCAGGCCATCCAGTTCCCAGAGTCTGTTCCCGAACCTGGGTCACCGGCATCGGAAGTGGAAATCCAACTGCTGCACCAGTGGGCCAGCACAATTTACAGACAGGTCTGACAGCATTAAATTAGACATGCAGTTTGGCATGGCAGCACTACAGGATTACAGTTTTAAAGTTGCACTCATTACCATGGCACAGGATCATAATGTTGCAAGACACAATACCGCAGCAATATAACACGCTGTCAATACAGCACGGTATTTTGGAAGCATTTTTCTCCGAGGGGGTTGTAAACTTAAATCACACAAGTGCAAAATAAAGACAATTTCATGCACCTGGAATACCCAGTCCACAGACACACCACCTCCATTGCTACCTCTGGCTCATCCTGTCGAGCCAGGGCAGTGGCTCAGTGGACCTTCCTCCCAGCAGAGAATTTAGCCTCTGCCAGAGAACAGTGACAGGGTGCACAACCACACAAAGACCATTTAGGGATTTTGCATCCTGTTCCTTCCCCCCCATGCTGTCTGTGTTGTGCAGTTTTGACATGTGCCATCTTACATACAGCAGATTGACCTAGTAAGCATTCCCACAGATTCACAGACAACATTATATCAAACAGAAACTGTTGCATACACTTATGGTAGAGGAGGTTAGACAGCTTCTTCGTTTTTTTTTTATATATTTTTGCCTGCTCACACTCCCTTCATCTCCATGGCTCACCATTGGGGGCCCGGCAGGGGGACATGAATCCAGGCATGGTCCTCATCCCCCATCCTGCCTCAGATTATCCCCTGGGCAGGGAAGTGAGGAGGGGGGGACTACCCCCACTTGCACCATGTGTCAGGCATCTGACTGACCCGGTCTGCACCTCCCCCCACCAGCCCCGTAAGCCAGTGAGCCACGGGTCCATTTTCCTTTTGCTTTCCCCGGTACCCCCTGAGGACGTAGGTGATAGAGGGGGACCATAGATAAGACACACTCTGAGATATGATGCCTCTCTGGACTCCAGCCAACATCCTTCCCTCCCATGTGGTGGCCTGCTACACCTTCACCTGTGTGTAATTAGGTGGCAGCATTGCAGCAGGAGTGGCATCCCTCCCTCCCTGGAGGAGGTGAGTGTCCCTAGGGAGCTCAATCCTCCTCCCACCGGCCAACCCTCCAGCTCCCCGGGCTCGTTACCGAGCATTGCAAGCAGTAGTGCTACTGCTGTGACAATGGGCTTGCCATGTTAGACAGCTTCAGTAAATAATTAACAATGTGTAATCACAACTGCCTGGTCATACTTCTCCACCTCCTCCTCTTCCTCTTCCTCCTTAGCTGACTTTACATCAAGGCTTGATCCAGAGAATCTCAAATCCTTAGCCTTCCTCAATCTCAACTTATCAAGGATCAGCTTTAACTATTCATTCAATTATTCACATATTCAATAAGTAACAACTACTACTATTCCCACTCCTATTCCTCCTGGTATTAAGGCTCCCAGACTCCTTCTATTGGCACTAGCACTATCACCACTGTCTGGCTCACCACTCTCAGCAGTAGCAATGCAACGCCTCCTCCTGATGACACCTTCAACAACTTTCATGCTGTCATCACCAATAAGGTTGATATGATCAGGTGTGCCATTGTGAACCCATAGCACACAGAGTCAATATCAGATAATGAAGTCCTTTTCATGGAAAATGTATAGTTCTACATTTGATGTTTTTTCATTTATTTTTATTTGTTATGTTTTGTAATGCATAACTTTTTTGAAAGAACAACATGAGGCCAGAGAGAATATATTCACTTGCATGGAGGTACAGTAAAGCCTTTGAGGGGGTATATGCAGTGAAGTCAGCAATGAATAGTAAATTACTTTCGCTCACAGTAGGTCACGGCTGTCTTTGTTGGTGTTGCAGACCTGTCACATCCAAGCAGAAATCCACAGCAGTTGCCTGCCAGCAGCACCTGTCACATGTATATTATGGCCATTAATATGTATTGCTGCACTCAGGTTATATTTTTACCCTGATTTGTAACCTGCTTTACCCCATGCCAATTACCGCATTGGCAGCTGAAGTGGTTTATCCAAGTTTTTGAAGTTTAACCACATTTATGGGTCCTAACTCAAAACTAAACTGAAAGTAGCAGTACTCTTTAGTATCCATATACTGTATATATTTTTTCAGCAATAATATTTGTTTGTCAAAAATATCAAAATACACATTTTGTTTTCATTTTCTTTTATTCCTGAACCAAGATACAGAATTTTGGAAGTTCACTCCTGTGCCATGGCTGTCATGAAAATATTAAGTATCTTGGTACAGTGAAGAAATGTTTACCCTCAGAAACATGTGATAGCATTGCAGTATAAATCTATCATGTGCATTCAACAGGTAACCTCAGCAGAAGAGACTTTTATCAGTGTAAGTGGTAGACAACTTTAATGATAGAACCATTAATTAAAAATGAGCTGTAAAACCAGTTTTAACTATATCTGAGAAAACTAAAAATACACCGAACATGAATCTTAGGATTTCAGAAATATATTTTTGCTGATAAAAACTATATGATAACATTTTTGCTGACTAGCAGATACTGCTGCTTGAAGTTTCCAGTGGCCCTCTTCTCTTACTGTGCATGTGTATGCCTCCACAAGCCCACTAGACTATGAGCTCTAGAAGTTAGCTGTCAAATTACAAGAAGACAGGCAAATGCAGAGGGATGATCTTGACTATTCTTGAATGTTGTTTACTAAGTGCACCATTTAACACGAGGGAACCTTATGCTCAGCACATTTGTTTGTCACTCTGTCTCCAACAGTAATGAAGGGTTGTTTTCTCAGAACCATATAAACTCACACTTGTAGCTAAATTCAAGGGGTCTTGCATCTTTGCTCAAGTGAGACGTCCATGAGAAGACAAAAACAATACCAAGCAAGCAATCCTTTTTTCCTAAAGAGCCCTTTCCCTGAGGCTTAAGGCACTGTATAAAAATACAGGCAGATGAGGAAAAAATATCTTTTTTTTACATTCTTTTTCACTCCAGTCACAGCCTGAAGAGCCTCTCTCAGGCATCCTGCCTGGTCCTGCCCCGTCTGAGATCCTCTCAGCCCTGAACCCCCTGTCCCCCCCGCCCCACAGTCAGTACCCCCAGCTTAACACCTCTGGGGTGGGGCCTCCCCTCCTCTTTGTGCGCTCTTCAACGTCAGACCCTGGCTGTGGATGAGGGCCCAGGTGGACGATATGGGAGGCTGGGCAAGATGGATCTGGCAGTGGGCATGGGGGTCAGGTGCTGTTGCCTACCCTGCAGAGCTGGGTGTTTCTGTTTTTCTGGTCCCCTGATGTCCCTATATCCCCCCCTTGTGTGGTCACCCTGATGCCATGCACACGGCAACCCTGCTGGTGTCAGCCAAGCTACTTGTGTTGTCTGCGTACTGCAGTGCCCCCAATCTCCACTGGGAGCTGCTAGTATGCTGGACACTTCCCGGCCCTCCCTCAGAGAGAGGAGAGCTGTCCATCAGATGTTAAGTCCTCTCCCTCCCCTGCAAACCCCCATTGGCCTGAGCTCATTCCCGAACTCTGGTCATCAGCGTGGTACGTGGTGTGGTGTCCAGCGCCTCAACCGTCAGTGCCACCGGGCCGTGAGGAAAATAATTAACACTAACTTATAAGTTTAATAATAACAGCAGGAATAAAAGACAGTGCACTAAGCCCCGAAGGCTTCTCTAAAAAGGTACACCTTCAGACCCCATTTGAAAGCTTTCACTGGGGGGGGGGGCTCCCTCAGGGACCTGCGAAGTGACTTCCACAGGACTAGTGCTACCACCTCAAAGGCTTGATCTCCAGATGTTTTTAACTGGGCCCTGGTAACTGAAAGGAGGCCTTCCTCAGATGAATGGATGGAGATCAGGAAGTGGCAATAAGTCAAGAGGTCATGCACATAGTATGGACCCAAACTGTATAGGACCTTGTAGATGAGTAAACCCACCTTCAAGGAGATCCTCCACCTAACCGGCAGCTATTGCAGGCCATGCAGAACCAGGGTCCATGACAGGACCTCGATAGAGCCATCAGCAACCTGGCTGCCACATTCTGCAACAGCTGCAGAAGGTTCAGGACCCCTCCACTGACCATCAAGATACAGAGCATTGCAGTAGTCAAGTCTAGACATCACGAGAGCATGCACTAGTTTTTTTTTTAACATAAAATACTTTATTGAGTTTTTGTTTTCCATATAACAGAGTGCAAACTACAGTTATGGCGATGAATCAGCTACCTACATAGTCACCTATTGCCATTTAACACAGATAAAGAACAGTGAATAATGTGCTAGTCTACTAACGATCAAAGCCAAGTACATAGTGAAGCGTAAGGTTTTGTCATAGAACAGAGCTCAAACTCCATCATATGTTTGTTTAATCATTGACCAAGCAGTGTTCAAAGCAAGAGCATGCACTAGTGATAGTGGATCGTCTGGAGGGATTATGGTTTTAATCTGGGCAATATTCCTAAAATGGTAAAAAACAATCTGTACAATGGATGACACCTGAGTCTTAAGTGTCAATCTTTCAATGGATGACACCTGAGCCTTAAGTATCAATCTGCCTTCTAGAATCAAGTTCAGACTTTTCACCCTCAAGTACACCAGAAAAGGAACCATCACAAGCCTCAGACCCATTTCAGCCATCATGACATCTTCCTTCTTCCTGCAGCCTGGCTCAATCACCAGCACCTCCGTTTTACTTTTGTTGCGCCTCAACCAGTTAGAGGACATCCACTCCAGGATCTCAGCCAGACATTTGTTTAGCACTGCTACTGCATCATGTATCCCAGGTGCAAAAGACATGTACAGTTGAGTATCATCTGCATAGCAGTGACACTCCATACTGTAACATCTAATGATCTCACCCAGGAGCAGCAAGGGGCATCATGTACATTGTGAACAACATGGGTGAGAGGACGGAGCCTTGGGAAACTCCACAAAGCAGGACTTAGGGCAGGAGGAGAAGATTCCTATCACCACCCTCTGAGTCCTGCCTGTGAGAAAGGACTCAAACCAGCTGATAACAGTGCCAGTAAGTCTACATAGCCCCCCTCAGGCGATCCAATGATACTGCATGGTCCACAGTGTCAAATGCTGATCAAAGATCGAGGAGAACAAGTATTGACTAGCCCCTTCTATCTCTAGCCCTGAGGAGGTCATTTTGCACCTTGATCAGTGCAGTCTCAGTACTATGTCCAGGCCTAAATCTTGACTGGAGGGGCTCATAGATATCAAAGGCTGTGAGGTGTGCCTCGAGCTGCAGAGCCATCATTTTCTCAATCATCTTCTTCAGAAAAGAGAGGTTTGAGAATGGTCAATAATTTACCAAGATGTCCAGGTCAAGCTGGCCCACCAGCACAGTGGTTAGATTTCCACTTGCGGCAGTGGCGACCAGGGTTCAGGAACGGACCTGAGTCACTGGAGGGCCAGCCGGGGGAGAAGGATGGAGCATCCAAGGGACCTGCTCTCTTTCTCCGGGAGGAGGGTGGGGACACCATCCAGTGCTTGACAGACCTCTGGCAGAAGCCGGGGGTACTGCATTACCGGTGCTTGCCTGGATTCAGGAGGCGGGGCGGATGTAGGATGTCATTGCATGTCCGTGCCCCCTGTGCACCACAAGGGGAAAAAATCCTGCTCCCATTGCCTTAATGATGACCACTCTGGCTGCATTGGCTCTCAGACCAACTCCCACCTTTCCCAAGTCCACGGTGCCCTTGGTCAAGGTGCCAGGATTCCGCACTGGGGGGTAAGCCAGGGGATTCAGGGAGGGTGGCTAATGTGAGCAGCCACAGCCAGAGTCTGTCACCAGGCAGATGGTCCTGGCATGGGATGCAGGACAAAAATAGAAAACTGAAAAAAAAAAAGATGTCCAGGTCAAGGGATTTTTTTCAGAAGGGGCTTCATCAGTGTCTCTTTCAAGGTATCTGGAAACCACCCCTCCAAAAGCAAGCACCTGACTATTTCCGTGAACACTGACCCAATGGACTCCACACATCCCACTAGAAAATGGGTTGGGCCCAGGTCCAGTTAACAATATATGGGCTGCAGCTTAGAAATCACCTCACAGACCTCTTCCAGCCCCACCGATCTGAACTCACCCCAGGCAAGGGGAATGCTCTTAGGGACATCTGACATGCCACCATTGGGCCAAGATAACCCAGCTGAGGAAATCGAAGTATCATATGGTTGAAAAAATTGCAATATCCTGCCTTTGTGAGACATTTTTTTTAACAGGTTTGTTTTATCATAATTTGAAACTTACAGTGGAACCAGTCATGATACAACACAGTAATTTGCAATAAGTAACATGTCTCAAAATTCTGCATGACATAAATGTTAATTGCTATTGAATGACACTGTTCCTTACAGTATACTGCAGCATATTGTGATCCATTGCATCCTGGCTTGCATCACTGTAAATGTATCCTTTACTTGTGATAAATAAAAAATTAAGTTGATAAAGAAATGGTTCATATAAACTGTAGCAAGGTTTTTTACCCTAATTCCATTACTAGTTGGAAATTGAAAGAAAGTGCAGTGTTTGGCCCATTCAGTTTGCTCAGTTGTGAATGATTCTAGGGATATTAAATTAATATATTTTGGTGATCAGAAGGTCGGGATGGGGAGGAGGGTTCCACTAGATTATCAGGGATAGTAAACTTATTTAATTTGTTAATCAGAGGGTCGGGATGGAGAGGGAGTACTATTGAGATCCCTGGTACAGGGACTGCATGCTGTGCAGGGCGCCAGGTGTATTTCGCTGGACAGCCCTGTACAACACATTCAAATGGAGCCATAATGACATGCAAATGGCCTCATTTGCACCTTGCATGCATTATGTCTCCATTTGCATATTGGTATCTGAATATCAGAATTTGCTCAAGGCATATCTCTGACGCACTGGTGCATTTCCAATTCCTGGTATTCAGACCTGTCTGGGGGGGTTGCACCAGTGCGTTGTATTTTTGTAGCACGCATTAGTTGATATATTTAGAAGAGATGCACCATGGCTCACATATATCCCTTAGTTGCTTCAGAGCAACTCAGTTGTGCTGTTCCTCCACTTTGCGCCATTGCCAGGCGCAAGTCTGAATATTGGGCTCATAACTACTTATTCTCAGTCCTTATTGAGACTGAAATCAATTACAGTCTTTAAAGGGTGCCTCTACAGGACAAGTGTTTGTAAAATTTGTACATGAAGCCACTCAGGCTGTAGACCAGGGCAATTCATTCTGGGTAGCCCTAATTAATTATTGGAAAGCCTTGATTTGATCAATCAGTCAATAATTTTGGATCAATTAAGAAATTGGGGTATTCCTACGTTTTTGATTAGATGTGTTCCAATTGGACATGCTGTAAAATGCAACTCAATGAACCTAAAGCGGGGTGTAACCCTGGGCTCACAATTGGTTCCCTTGTTACATTTAATTATAACTAAACTAGAACATAATGGAAAAAAGATCTTCAAAATCACACAAAGGCAAGGGTTCTGGATTTCTGGAGGGCTGACTTTGCTGGAATGGTGGAATGCATCAAGAAAACCCTGGCAAAGGAGAAGGAAGGGGGTGAAGTAGTGGAACAGTGGGGAAACATTAAAAGAGTCATAGCAGAGGCAACAATCCTTTGTGAGAAGTAAGTAAGCAAGACAGAAAGAAAGAAGAGACCATTATGGTGTTCTAAGGTAGTGACAGGGAAGGTTAGAGAGAAAAAACTGGCATTCAGGAAGTACAAGAAAACACAGAAGGAGTCAGACAGGGAACTATATCAGGCAAGCCAGAGGGAGGCAGGGAAAGCAGTCAGGAGCACAGAGGCAAAAATAGAGGAAAAATTAGCCCAGATAGTAAAAGAAGGAAACAAAACCTTTTGTTAGGTATATCAGTAAAAGAAAAAAGAACAGTGGAGGGATTGTGAGGCTAAATAAAGGAGGAGGGGAATGTGCAGAAGAGGACCAAGAAAAAGTTTAAATCTTGAATGAATACTTCTGCTCAGTATTAACAAAGAAGAAAAGGGCAGGGACCACAGTTTGGAGGTAGAAACACACATGAAAGAGAGGTGGGCACTAGTCCATTTGCAGAAAAGAGAGATTCTTAAAGGAACTCACAAAACTGAAAGTGGACAAGGCAATGGGGCCAGACAGGCTAAATCTCACAATATTGAAAGAACTCAGAGAGGTGCTGGTTGCACCACTGACAGCCCTATTTAACAAATCACTGGAGGAGTGAGTGGTTCTGGAGGACTAGAGGAGAGTGAATGTGATACTCCTCCACAAAAGTTGGAGCAAGGAGTAGTCTGGAAATTACAGGCCTGCCACTTTGACCTCAGTGGTGGGGAAAATAATGGAATCAATGTTAAAGGAAAGGATTGTTTTGAAGTATTTTTTCATGGAAAGGGTCGTTGATCAGGGAAAGGCGGAAGATGTGGCCTACCTAGATTTTAGCAAGGCCTTTGACACCGTCCCACACAGGAGGCTAGTAAATAAGTTGGACCAAAGGTGGTAAAGTGGGCCAGAAATTGGTTGAGTAACAGGACACAGAGGGCGGTGGTAAACGGGGACCAATGCGAGGAGAGGGAGGTAATCAGTGGGGTGCCACAGGGATCAATGCTGGGGCCTGTCCTCTTTAATGTCTTCACAAGCAACATTGCAAACAGGCTAGAAGGGAAGGTATGCCTCTTTGCAGACAATACTAAGATCTGCAATAGGGTTGACATGCCAGGGGGGTGGAAACAATGAAAAGAGACCTAGGCAAGCTGGAGGAGTGGTCAAGAGTGTGGTAGCTTAGATTCAATGCAAAGCAGTGCAAAATCATGCACTTGGGGCACAGGAATCCAGGGGTGCAGTACATGTTTTAGGGGTAGAGATGACAACCAAGTTGGAAAGGGACTTGGGGGTAATCATAACAGATGACCTAAAGCTAACAAAGCAATGTAAGAAGGCCGTGAGGAGAGCTGGAGGGATGCTGGGGTCGATAGGAAGAGGCATCACCAGTGGAAAATAGGAGGTGGTGATGCCACTTTACAGACAATTGGTGAGACCTCATCTGGAGTACTGTGTCCAGTTCTGGAGGCCTCATCTCAGAAAGGACATAGAGTGGAAACCGTTCAGAGAAGGTCAACAAAAATGGTGCAAGGACTGCACCAGAAACCATATGAGGAGAGACTGAAAGTACTGTACTCAATATGTATTCCCTGCAGGAAAGAAGGGAGAGGGGGGATATGATAGCGACTTTCAAGTACCTCAAGGGGATAAACAAAGTACAAGAGGACAGCATCTTTCAGAAGAAAAGATGTGCAAGAACACGATGTCACAATGTGAGGCAGGGGGGACTTAGGGGCAACATGTTGAAGTATTTTTTCATGGAAAGGGTGGTAGATGCATGGAACAGCGTTCCTTCAGAGGTTGTGGGAGCAAAAACAGTAAGGGAAATCAAGATAGCATGGGATAGACAGAAGGCAACCCTAGTGTTAGGAAAGAGGGGGTAAGCTTCAGATCAGTTAGGATCTGGAGTGTAAGCAGTAGGTGTGGAAATGGGCAGACTGGGTGAGCCAAGCGCTCCTTATCTGCTGTCAAATTCTATGTTTCTATGTAAAAGGGTTGGACATGGACACAAATGCATGCTGCATCTACTACTATTTTCTTGCATCCAGTCAGCCCTTCTGCTGTTTTCAGAAGTAGCATCAGTTTATGACAAAATGTCACAATTTACAGCAAAAACCAAATGCAATTGCATCTTATTTTGATGCAACTGGACCTGTTTTTCCTGCAAATTGTGACTTTTTATCAAAAATGGATACAACTTCTGAAAACCGCATTGCTGCCTGGTTGCCAGAAAATGGATGCAGACGCAGCATGCATTTGCTTCTGCATCCAACATTCGTAACCCCCCTTCCCCAATGAGGGCAAGATTTTCCAAAAGTTGCATCCATTTTCCAAACTCAGCTGTGGAACTCTGCCTGAAAAGATAGGCCACAAAAGGCTGGTGTAACTTTCTGAACAGAATACTGCACTTGCGACTGACAAAAAGACACAAATCCCACAGTTGCAGCAGAAATTGCCATACAGTTAGAAACAAAACACCTAAATGCACTTTTGCAGAAAGCAGTTCCACGGACTATTTCACAAGGTGTCAAGCTGGGTTTCTGATGCAATCACTTCTTAGGGTGTAATCCTCAGTCAACTCACCCATCTGGATCTCTCTTACTCCACCTCTCTTTGAAACAAGAGAGGGCTGAGATCCTACCTCTGTCAGGATAAACAGCAACTGAGAGGATATAAGTTTCCGTTCCTCCTTCTGGACTATTTATACCCTCCCCATGATACATGAATCCACCTCTTAAACCAGTTAACATAGCTAGTCAGTCAAAAGAAAGGAAAAAAATGAGGTTATTCATAACATATAATTATTAACACGAAACATAATATAGAATGTAGGGTCCCAGTCTAAAAATGAAGTTACTGAAAAATAAGTGACTAATTAGAACATATGCAAATATCCTGTGGCCCCTCCATTGGACCTGCCCCCATTCCAAGGACAACCCTCCTGTCAGTCATACAAATCTGTCCAGACCAAAGCTATCCACTCTATACTGAACTAAGAACTTACAGTCACAGAGGGCTGCAACTGCTCCTAGGCAATATAAGTGAGAAATTCTATATTTATTCTCACCAAGAGCCTCATAAAATGCTAGGTTCTCTTATTTCTTTTTTATCATGGTAGACATTGAAGTCCAGTGAACTCCTATGCTGAGTTGGAGGAACAGGAAGGCCCCACAGGGTCACCCACAGTTGCATCCAGGGAGGATGTATGGGACCTCCAAAACGGAGCCCCAAGGGTGGGGCGTAGAGGACCCCACAGGAAGAGGAAGCTACTCCTGCTTGGGTACTTCATAGTCCAGGATGTGGAGTTAGGGCCAGGTAGGGAGGAGGAGAGGGAGGTAAAGTGCCTACCAGGAGGCATAGCTCAGGGGGATGGAAAGCGGATCCAGAGGATTGCTAAGGTGGTAGTGAGGAAGGGGGAGCTGGATGTCATTGTCCACCTGGGGACCAATGACCTGGCTGGGGACAAGGCAGAGACAGAAAGGGTGCAGGAAGAGTTCAAGGAGTTGGAGAGGAGCCTAAGGCAGATAATAACCTCAGTTCAGTTTCAGTTTATTCTTGTATTTCACCAGAATGAGGCACTAGGCATCGGTCTGTTTTCAGGGCCGTCCTGTTACACTGTTAGTACACATAATAAAAAGACGTATACATAGTTACAAATACAAATAGATAGATAATACACACATGCAATAATAACTCCTATATAAGATTCAGTGATAACAGGAACAGTTAAATGTATATAAATCCAGTATGGCAGACTTAAAGGTTGAATAAGTAGGCTTATTTCGCACCAGTGGAGGGATTGAGTTCCATTTACTGGCAGCAATATAATCAAATCACTGCTTACCATATTTAGTTTTTATATATGGGATCTTTAATCTCCTCCTTCTTACATCTTTTAATAAGTAGGAACTAGAATTCCATATCAATTTTTCCCTGAGGTGTTCGGGAACAGGTCTACTTATACATTTGTATAGAAAACTACTTGTAATTCTATCCATTCTTATTTCTAATGGAACTCAATTCAGTTGGAATAACATATGACAATGATAATGGCTGACATATGATCCCTTCAGACCAAGCACAAATCTGGCTAGTTTATATTGCAATCTGTCAAGCTTCAACAAATAATACTTTATTATTATAAAGCATACATCTGTAATCAATCAGAGGGAGTATGACAGAGTTAACAAGTATTTCCCTAAGTCATACACTATCGGTGTCTTCATAGCACCCCCAACTTCTGTGAGACCTTTATACAAAGCTGTTCTATGTGATAATCAAATTCCAATTGTGAGTCAACCTATAAACTAAATACTTATATTGGTGGACCTGAGTAAGCTGTGTTCCATTTCCTGTTATTATATTTGTGTTTAATAATTCCTCACCATCACCCAATCCCCTTTCTTTTTTATTATTAAAAATCATTATATTTGTTTTCTTTGTGTTCAATATAAATTTATTGTCCTTTGACGACCTCTCTAGTTTATGAAATTCCTGTTGCAAAACAATTTCTAAGGCAGTGCAATCATTAGCACTGCAAACCAGAACAGTGTCATCTGCATACATTTTAACATTGCTATGTGTACAAATCCTGGGCAGTTTGTCAATAAAGGTGATGAACAGAAGCGGCCCCAGGATTGAACCCTGGGGCACTCCTCTGCTCACTGATCTCAGTTCTGACACTGTTCCATTGACACTCACCAGTTGAGTATGGCCATAAAGGTATGAGTGGACCCATTTTAAAACTTCTTTACCAGTGCTTTTGCATTCTAATTTGTTTAACAGGGAAAAATCCACAGTGTCAAAAGCTTTTGGCAGATCAATGAACACCACTCCCACGTGCACATTGTTATCAAGTGTGTGGGAGACGGTGTTAGTAAAATCTGTCAAAGCGATGTTTGTGGAATGCAGGGGTCTAAAACCAGACTGCTGGGGAGCCAAAAGATTATATTGATTTAAATAATCATATATTTGTTTATGTATCTCTTTCTCAAATATTTTTGAGACGATGGATAATAAGGCTATGGGCTTGTAGTTATCAGCCATTTGATTGTCTCCTCCTTTAAAAATTGGAATTATTTTTGCAACCTTCCACTTATCAAGAAAAATTCCTAAACATAGGCTGCGGTTAAATAATTTGGTTAGTGGTACAGCTATCACCCCTGCACTTTCTCTCAGGGGTCTTGCCTCCAGTCCATCTAACCCCCCTGATTTGGTTATATTTAACTTTTGTAGTTGCTTGCTTATATCCTTAAAGTTCAAAATTCTAAATCAGAACTTAGGGTATGGTAGTGCCTGAGGCTTCGTAGTCTGGGTAATTGTCGATTTAACTGTTAGTGTGGAATTATCATGGGACAAGGTTGGTATATTTACAAAAAAAATTATTTAAAATCTCTGCCATCTCATTTGGGTCTGTAGTAACTTCCTCATTCGTTCTTATGGAAGTGGGTAGTTTTGACCGAACAGGAGTTTGAAGCTGCCTTATTGTCTTCCAAAAGTCCCTAGTGTTCGTAGCTGTTTCAAATTTATATTTATAGTATAGCCCTTTTTCTTCCCTAATTAATTTTTTACATTAATTCCTAAATACCTTATACTTCCCCCAATCACTTTCCCAATTAATTTTTTAGCTCTTTTCCACAAACGATCCCACACCCTTAAGAATTTCTAAATGTTACCATTGATACATGGCAGACTATTTTATTTTTTCTGTGTTTGCACTTTAGGTGCATGTCTGTCACAGACCAATAAAAATTCACTTGTAAAAAAGTCTACAGTGTCATCCATGTCAGGGATTAGATTCATCCTATTCCATCTAATGTTTTTTAAATCTATAACAAGGGCTGAATGGTTAAATTTCTTATATGTTCTAGAAGATATTAAGGGCCTACTACAGGGTCTATAATGCTGATTTAATCTGACTTTACATTCGATTAAACAATGATCCCCCAATAGTGGGACCCCTTCCTGACTTAGAAACTGAAATATATTTTGGGAAATAAAAATGAAATCAATAGTAGTTCTGGTGTCTCCATTGTTACTATAATGAGTTGGGTTATGTATTATTTGGTGGATATCTAAATGGTCCATGGCTCCTTTTAATCTCTGCCCCATGGAGCCCCCCCCCAGCGTGCATTAAAATCCCCAAGACATATAACATTTTCTAAGGTATAATAAATACCTAGGGATGTAGCAATTTCATCAAACAATTGAGGGCCTATATGTGGGGGTGATTACACTACAACTACCAATATATCAGTTTTTTTTAAATTCAGTTGTGAGCCTTTCAGTTCCTTTGATGTTGAGTGGTATTTTCTAATTGTAAGAGCCCAAGGACTGAGAAGTGTACAGCAGTACCCCCTCCTTTTCTATTTCTGTCATTTCTCACTTGATCATACCCCTGGATTTGTATTTTTTTGTCTGCTATGCTGCTGTCTAACCATGTCTCCAATATAGCCAGAAGACTGGGTTTGTTTGTTTTACACCAGAGTCGTAGGTCATCTATCTTTGGTAATATGTTACATGCATTTGTATAAAAGATTTGTAGTTCTGTAACCTTGTCAGGCCCTGGATTGCTTTCTATGTCACCTGCTAATAGTAGCATACAAAAACATAACTGTTTCTACCTGGTGTACTATTTGTTAAAATCCTCTGTCCTACTTTTATCCTAGTGTAACAGATTTGTATTACATTTTTATGTTGCTTGCATGCATGTGCAAGAAACATAGTGCCATCATCGGAGATTTCAGAGGTGTGTCACCTCCTCCTCCAATTCAGTCAGTGAGCTGGCAAGCGCGGCACCTGTAAGCCAATGCATTTTGGAGCTGTCTATGACACGCTCCAAATGCAGTAACTCCAGTTGAAAGAACTACGCTTCGATGAGCAGCGATAAACAGCATAGCTCCCCACATGCAGGCGTGCGCCGCACATCGGCAGTACTGTATAGCCGACGGGTGCCCAATCCCCATCAGCTGAGCTAGCGCCGTCCCCCAGTAGCTGGTGCCATGCTGGGAGCCCACCCCAGCATGGCAAGCAGTCCTGGCCGGCCGAGGGGTGCCCAATCCCCGTCTGCTGAATGCCCCCGTCCTTGTGCCATGCTGGGAGCTCACCCCAGCGTGGCAAACATCCCACGACATCTTTTTTTTTTAAACCTATAAAATAAAAGCGGTCCCATGTGCGTCTCGACCCCCCTCCCACAACCCGCACCCACCACTCGCTCCAGCCTCCCACACCCCTTCACCCCATACTTACCTCCGTACTCGGTGCAACGATCTTCGTGGACCGGGAACACGTCTGCACTCTTCAAAGCCGACCATGAACTGAGGAAATGCTGGTAAGTTGTATAATGGGCTAGATGGGGGGGGGTTAACTTTATTGCATATCTCAGGCATTTTTGGGAATTTTTGCACCAAATTTTCAACATGGGGTTTTTAGGACCCCTTCTCATGAATGATGTCACTGTCATGGCGTTTTCGGGCCCGAAGGGTGATTTCGCGCAGTGACTGTGAAATCACCCTTCGGGCCCGAATACCACAAAACAGTGACATCATTCATGAGAAGGGGTCCCAAAAACCCCATGTTGAAAATTTGGTCGAAAAATTCCAAAAAATGACTGTTTTACAAGCGTGTGTTGCGCAGTTCTTACGCAGGCTCATAAGTTCGTGAAATTTCAATATTTTCACACCAGATTTTCAACATTGCCATTTTACCACACCTTCTTATGAGTAGTACAGCTGTCATTTTTCACATCTCACCCAAAATGTGTTTCCGCCCATGTAGCGCACAATGGCGCAGTCGGTGTGCGAAATCAATGTATGGGACAAATTAAAAAATTACAGTGCCACTGTTCATGAGCAGAGGTCTTAAAATGGCTATGTTGAAAATTTGGTGAAAAAATTCTAAAATACTTGATTTACAGCGTGCTATGCAGTTCCTACCAGGCTCGTAGAAGTTCACAAATTTTCAATATTTTCACTCCAGATTTTCAACATTGCCATTTTACCACACCTCCTCATGAGCAGTACAGCTGTCATTTTCACATCCTGCCCAAAACATGTTTCCGCCCATGTAGCACAATGCGCTTGATAGTTGTGTGAACTCCATGTATGGGACACATTAAGAAAATCACAGTGTCACTATTCATGAGCAGAGATCTTAAAATGGCAATGTTGAAAATTTGGTGAAAGAATTCTAAAATGACTGTTTTACAAGGTGTGCGTTGCACAGTTCCACGCTCGCTTCGTGAGGTTTGCGAATTTTCAATATTTCCACTCCAGATTTTCAACATTGTCATTTTACCACACCTCCTATGAGCAGTACAGCTGTCATTTTCACATCCTGCCCAAAACATGTTTCCGCCATGTAGCGCACAATGGCGCAGTGGGTGTGCAAACTCAATGTATGGGACACATTAACAAAATCACAGTGACACTGTTCATGAGCAGAGGTCTTAAAATGCTCATTGAAAATTTGGTAAAAATTTCCTAACAATGACTGTTTTAAGCATGCACTCCCTACGCACTGTAATTTCACAAATTTTCAATATTTGCACTCCAATGACTTCCAAATACCTAAACAGCACATAGAAGCAAGCAACATTCGGCATTGACAAATGCTTGTTCTATCTTGAGAAGTCACAACCCTTAAGTATGATATTTGGACTTTAAAGGCAATCAACATACTCCCCCTCCTCTCATGTAAATGAATGTCTTCTGCTTCCTGAGTGATTAGTTTTGACTTACCACTTAAAACTTGATTGCCCCATGCTATAAAACACAACACACCCAATATTAAGAATAGCCTCATCCTGCATGTCTTCAACAAGTCCTAAAACTTAACTATATACAATAAGATTGGACAAATGCCAATGGCAAATTTAAAACAATACAACTAAACATTTGGTTGCTCTGTAATTATCAGTCACTGCTTTTAGTTCTAAATTCCAAGGGTCTGCAGTCAATCTAACACAGTTTCAGCTAGTGATCTGTTAACCAGTCGAGCAGTCAATTACTATATAATCCCAATAAGTAGTTAAAACTTGTATAAATACCCTTGGATAAAATAATTTACAATCTGGATTTCTGATAGTTCACTCCGGTTTTCTCTTAGGAGTGGCGCTCGTGCCACTAATGCTCATGCTAGCAGGCAGCGCAGGTTTTTAAAGCACACTGACCCGCCCCCCCCGATGATGTCACTTGGCAACCGGCTCCCTCGAACCCCCTACTCACTGAGTAAATGGTGAAGGAAAGTGCCCCTTTCACAGCAAAGTCACTTCAACTGTTGATGTTAATCTCTGCCGAATACAGCACAACAGTTCAGATGGTAGACACAGCAGAAAGACAATGCAAGCTGCTTTCCAGTGTGGTCGGCTGCAGGACGGCAAAGTCACTTCTGCTGTTGATGTTAAACTCTGCCAAACACAGAACAACAGTTTTCATGATAGGCACAGCAGAAAGTCAGTATAGGATGCTTTTCATTGTAATCGGCTGCAGGCTGTGAAAATATGCAAGGCGGGAGATGACTATTGTACTATGTCCTTCTTGGAGGTGTTGCCTGTACACAGAAGGGGAGAAGCTAGGGATCTCCTCACCAGGGACTTCAACCCTTGTTTGGAGAACTGGTGCAGACAACAGGGTTTCCGACTTCATTGGGGACTGGGGACCCACTTAGGAGGATGCAGACCTGTACAAGGGTGACAGCCTACATCCTTCCAGGAAGGGTACTAAAGCCCTTAGTGAGTGATTTGGACACTTCTCTGGCAATCATTTAAACTAGCCGGGGGGGTGGAAGTAGGAAGCAGAGTAAATCATACTACCCCCCCCCACAGGAGGATGTGGACAGCAGAGGACCATAACATTACAAAATCACCAGGGAAGACTGGTCTTGGCAAAGGCAGGAAGGAGAGGAGGCACAATAGGAAAAGAGGAGAGATCAGGAGGGGAGTTTACAAAAGATGGAAGGTCATGTGTGTGAAAGCCTGCAGCCTGGGAAATAAAATCCCAGACCTGGCGGCCTTGATGGCAGAGGCTGACCTAGATATTGTAGCTATTACTTAAATGTGGTATAATGGGAACCATGACTGGGATGTAGCTATACCTGGTTACAACTTATTCAGGAGATACAGGCAGGGTAAAAAGGGAGGAGGGGTGACTCTTTCCATCAAGAAGGGTATAAAGGCAGCGGAGGCACAGGGATTGAAGGGGGAGGCAGAGGCACTGTGGGTCACCCTGGAGGAGGGCAATTGCTCAGTCATTCACGCAGGTGTGATCTACAAACCCCCAGCACAAGTAGAGGAAATGAACAGGAATCTACTGGAAGCCATGCATATAAAAGCGGCTAAAGGGGAGGTGCTACTGGTAGGTGACTTCAATCTGCCAGATGTTAATTGGAGCATCCCAGTGGGAGCCACAGCCAGGGGGAGGGACATCCTGGACTTCCTGCAAGGAGGAGGCCTCAAGCAGCTAGTGCTTGAGCCAACATGAGAGGGAGTGATTCAGGTCCTGGTGCTAAGCAATGGGGACAGAATTTCAGATGTCAGAGTGTTAGAACACCTGGGGGCCAGTTACCACCACAAAGTGTGGTTTGACATGAGTACTGTGACACGGTCAGGCCACACAAAAGTGAGGGTCCTGCACTTCAAGAGGGAAGACATCACCAGGATGGGAGTTTGTCTCAGAAAAACCCTAGCAGATGGAGAGAATTGCAGGGGTGTGGGGGAACAATGGGCACATCTAAAAGGAGCCATAGTGAAGGTGAATAGCCTTTGTGTAAAGCAAATAAACAAAGGCAAGAAAAAAAGAATACAACTGTGGTTCTTAAGAGAAGAGGCCAGGAAAGTAAGGGCAAAATGATGGCTTTCAGGAAGTTTAAAGAAACACAGAAAGAGGAGGACAGGGCAGACTATCTATATAAGCAAAAGGAGGCAGGAAAGTGCTCAGGAGTATAAAGGTGCAGAAAGAGGAAAAAACAGTACAAGAAGTGAAAAAGGGGAACAAGACCTTCTATAGGTATGTTAGTGAGAGGAGAAAAATGGGAGGGGATTGTATGAATAAAAGGGGAGGAAAGTGATGGCAAGGAGGGAGACCAGGAAAAAGCATCAATCCTAAAGAGATATTTGTGTTCAGTTTTCACAGAGGAAGAGGAAGGGGAAGGGAACAGACCACAGCTAAGAAACAGGATTGGAAGGGAGATGGACACAAGCCTGATTTTAGAGAAGAGAGTCCTAAATGAGCTCACAAAACTGAATGTGGACAAAGTAATTGGACCAGATGGGATGCAGCCTAGAATATTAAGGGAGTTAAGGGAGGTGCTGATGGCACGACTGACAGCCCTATTCAACAAGTCACTGGAAATGTTAGTGGTTCCAGAGGGTCGGGGTGGGGGTGGAGCAGGATGGGGATACTACCTGCTGGGATGGGGTGGGGTGGGTCTGCCAGACACAAGGGAATTGGGAGTAATTTTGTTTTTATTAAAGGGCATTGGGGATAGGAAAGTGGGTCTGCTAGACACCAGGGAAGTATAAACACATTTCTTTCACATCAGGCTGCCGATTGGCAGGGGCCACTAGACATCAGGGAACTGTATGTTACAATGGGCCAGCAATCGGTGGGGGGGGATAACCACTGGACACCAGGGAATTTTATTTTACATTGGACCAGCGATCGGGGGGGGCCGCTGGACACCAGTGTATGTTGGCCTGCAATTGGCAGGAGTGGGGACCACTAGGCACCAGGGACAGTTTTAGCTGGTTGAACAACTTCTTCTGTGCCAAACCCCGAGGCAGAATTCAGACTCTGCATTTCATGGAGTTTTTCTTTTGGGTGAATTTGATCTTTTCATTGCAGAAGTACTCCATGATATGAACAAAATCCATGCAGTAATCCATAGAGTAGAGTTTCCCAACTTTGCCCATCACTATCAAAGAGTGAAAAAGCATTAATCTTTTTAAAATGAAGACACACCAATATCCCGCCTCCTTGTTTCCAACTGTCAGTATTGGGGAAGGCTAGGCATTCTTGGAGGGTTTGATTATTTTTTTTTATTATTTATTTACTTTTTGTTGAACAGGTAAGCGCGGTAGACGGCAAAGCTGCGTAATTCCTGGCACAAACTGGGAGGTTACTAGCAATGGGGTGGGAAACAAAAATGGGAGTAAGACAACTCGCTCCTGTCTTTATGCTCCAGGCAACCTCCTCCAGACAACCCACTCCTGCATCAACACACTCCTATGTCAACCTGCTCCCGACAATTCACTTCATCCGATCAAACAATCTGCTCCCATGACTTGCTCTTGCCAACATTGAACATTTAAAATAAACAAGAACTGTAGTTGTAACAGCTGAAATGAAGATGAGCTGATTGGTCTTGTGAGGATCTCCCATACCCTACTCACTGCAGTACTGCACTTCATTATATCAGCATATTAGAAAAAAGAACAGAGAGCTCCATAGTCACACCAAGGCAAAGTTCTTAGACTTCAGGAGGGTAGATTTTGTTAAAATGAGGAGGTGTATCAATGAGGCCCTAGCAATTCAATTCAATTCAAGTTTATTGTAGGAAAAGCTCCATTGAGCAGGCTCATTCACAAGGAGGTCATGATTACATAAAAACAGGGACATATACATATAGACAATAATGGTAGGTGCATCACATAAAAGCAATTACAGTGAATTACAGAGGACTCAATCTACGGAACAATTGCATGACAGCAATAAAAGATAAAATAAAGTGCTTTGCACAGAACAATAACAGGGAAATCATGTAATAATCGTACAGTACAATAATAAAGTGCATGGTAATAAAATGACTAGATACTGTGCAAGGTAACATGTTGAATGATTACAGGGTGGAAAGGGAAAATACAGTGCAAACAATAAAATCTTAAGGAACAGTCAACTGGGTAGTTACTAGAATCGGTTTGTGTAGCATACTGTATTAGGGTTGAAGGAGTGGCTGATTCAGAGGGGTGAAAGATCGGAGAGGTGAGAAATAGGAAGAGATGGGTAAAGCATCGGGATGAGAAGGAAGTAGGGAGAACAAAAAGGGTGGGCATGCTTATTATGGAGTCATGGATGGAAAGGTCGAGAAGGTAGAAAAGAGATAGAAGAGAAAAGAAAAGAGTTAAGTGCGTGAGTGTCTGTGAGTGAGGTGGGAGTGGAGCACAGGGAAATCCATAAAAGGGATAGAGAGGGCAGAGCAGAAGGGGGAGGGAGAAGGGAAGGCAGTGAACAACAGGGAATGGTGAAAGAGTTTAGAAGTGGGGACCAGGAAGGCAGGTGGGGAGGAAAGGAAGAAGGGGTTATAGGGGGTTAGAAGTGATAAGAGAAGGGGGTAAGCAGGGGGTGGGTAGAGGGGGGTGCCAGGTGAGGGCAGGAGGGATGGAGGTGATGACAATGAGAGCTAAGTTCACTGACAATTACATACTACCTTGAAATGTTTAGCTGCCAGAGTTTTGAAGAAATTAACTGAGACAAGACTAGTGAGCTTGAACAATGCCTGAATGCTTTTCCATGCCACAGGAAGGGGTGTAGGAAATAGCGCTCTTGCCAAGGGAGGTGCAAGTCCTAGGCATGTCCAGTAAGATGAAAGCTGACTTACTTAGGGAGTAGGTACTGTGAGAAATGTGAATGAGAGAAGAGATATAGCCTGAAAGTTTGCTTAGAAGGATTTTGAGCATCCATGTGCCGAGATGAGGCAGTCGCCTTGAGGTGAGGAATGTCCAGCCAGCTTCTGTATACAGGTCGCAGTGGTGCATCCTATAAGGTGCCTTGGTGATAAAGTGCAGGGCACAGTGGAAAAATACATTAAGTTTGTGTAGACTGGTTGCCAAGGTGCAATTATATATTATGTCACCATAATCTAGAAGTGGGAGGAACGTGGCCTGAACTATTCTAAGTCTGACCTTGGGTGGAAAGAGCGCGCCCTGTTTCTAAAGAAGAATCTGAGTCTAGCTTTGACTATACTGGTGAGGCTATCCATATGGGCTTACATCAAGCCATATGCCTAGGTATTTAAATTTATCTACCACTTTAAGCATTTCACCTAGTGATGTCACAATAGATGCATTTGTAGTCTTAGTGTAGATGGCAAGGGGTTGCTGTCAAGAGTGAAGAACATTACTTTCATTTTTTTTGCATTTAGTAAAAGTTTGGAGTTACTGAGATTACATTCAAGCTGCAGGAAATCAGATTGTAGCTCTTTGCTGACTTTGGCTAGAGTTGGTTTGGATGTGTAAAGTACAGTGTCATCCATGAAATAATGCAGCTTAGACTTAACAATGTTGGAGTCCAGGGTATTACTATTGATCAAAAAAAAGTATAGGGCCTAGTATGTACCATTGTGGGACATCTTTTGTGATGAGGAGGGAGTCCAATAATAGACCATCAGTTTTAATTTTCTGGAATCTACTTGTGAGGTAGCTGGAGAACCATTGAACTGTAGTAACAGTAGCACCTAGAATTGAAAGGCCATGAAGAGTGAGGTTGTGGTCAATGGTATTGAACACCTTGCTCAGGTCTAAGAAAATGGTGCCTGTTACTTGTTTAGAATTGTGAGCAGTGAACCAGTGATTGGTAACTTTTGCTAGAGCAGAGATGGTGCTATGGTTTTCTTTAAAACAAGAATGAGCTGGGTTGAGTAGAGAGTGTTTTTCAAGGTGGTCTTTTAGTTGACTGTAGGCACGTTTTTCGAGGATTTTGTACAGTACTGGAAGGATGGAGATGGGCCTGTAATTATTCAGATTGCAGGAGTCACTGGATTTGAAGAGGGGGAGAATGTGAGCAGATTTGCAGTAGTAAGGGACTGTGGTGGTGGAAATAGATAGGCTGAAGATGTGAAGGATGGGATCAATAAGACAGTAGCAGCCTAGTTTGAGGAAAAAAGGTTCAATCCCGTCTGCTCCACCACCCTTTTTGGTATCTAGTTTGCTAAGATGGCCTTCCACTTCCTTGTAGGACATGGGGCAAAACTGGAGAGGGTACGAGGGTGAGGATACAGGGGGTGTGTTAGTGCTCAGAGGAGGGCAGCATAACCCTGCGTAGGGAGAGGAATTAAATGCCAGCCTAGTGTTGGCAAAATGGGAGTTTAGTTTTTCTTGAATAAGGCCACAGTCTTCAATTTCAACTCCATTGCATGGATTTTGGCTGGGACAGAAGGGGCAGCTTTACGTCCTTCGACCGATTTTATAGTCTGCCAGATCTTGACTAAGTTCCCTTCAGCTTGTTTGAGGATTTCAATGTAATAATTAGATATGGCAGAGCATATTAAGTTGACACATGAATTCCTGGCAGTTCTAAAAGCCTGCCAGTTGGTCTGGCACTTAGTTCGCCTTGCACGGGCCAAGAGTTTATCCCAATTGGTTAGAGCAGGTTTGAGGCATGGCATGAACCATGGGTGGGAAAATTTGCAAACTCTGGTTCTGATGAAAGGGGCGTGCTTATTTGCTAACAGCGACAAGTTATCATTAAGGTTATTGATGGCCTCTTCCACTGTTTTGGCTAATTAGAGGTTTTGCCAATTTATATGGCTGAGGTTGGACAGATAATTATTGGCATTGAATTTCCAGAAGCTACACTTAGTAATAAATTTGGACGAGGAGGGACTTTTTTCATTGAATCTGGTGCACACTACAATGCTGTGGTCCCTCAAATCATTATGGAATATGGCAGTGCACTGGATTTTGTTCTGACAGTTTGAAATTGTGACATCCAGGATAGAGCTGTTTGCGCAGATATTTGTATTTAACCTAGTTGGCTCCATGATGAGTTGGGAGAAGATGAGCTCGTTGCAAAGTCCATTTAGCTCACTCGCTTTGGGTGACAGCCAATCAAGGTTTAGATCACCTAGAATTATGGTTATTGGGAGCAATGAGGGATTTAAGAGTTGTGATTATTTTGTTGCCCCCATCGGGGTGTCTGTAACAACCTATAATATTAAGGGCTTCTGATGAAAGCAGGTGGATTTTTAGGGACACATATTCAAATTCTTTTGGTTTTGACATGGTGCAGACATCAGTGACATTAAATTTGTCTTTTGAATAAATGACCACCCCATCCCCCCCTGTGGTCCTGTCTGCTCTGTGCAGATAGCAGGTAGGGAGAAAGATCTACTGGTCTGAAATGGTGCTCTTAAGCCACGATTCAGTGATGACAATGAGGTCAGGCTTGGTGTGGGAAGCACAAATTTTGTGCTGGTCCAGTTTATTCATCAAGCTCTGCAAGTTAATCAGCAACATCTTTAGGCCTGGGGCAGCTGCGAAGTCTGAGGGGGAGGCAAGGGGACTGGGGGGACTGGGGTTCACCTCCACATTTCCAGAACAGATAAGAAGTAGCAGGATAAGCTTTTTTTAACGTACATCTTGCTATAGCAAGTTATTTCTTCTTTTGGGACTGTCCAGAGTGTGTTAATGGAAATGATGGCTTTGAGGGAGGGGGAGTGAGATGAGGGGGACAGGTCATGGCTATAAAAGAGAGTGTTTTACTGGTCAAGGGAGTGGGAAGGGGTCCAATGGAGCACCAGTGAGAAGCAGGTGGGGTGCCTTGGGGTAAGGTAGCATGTAGGGGATTCTATAGCCCACTGCAATAAGGTGAGTGGTTGGCAGGGGATGTATGCCATAGTTGAAGTGTGCCGTGGGGAGACTATGGGATTGGTCAGCTCAGCTTAGTGGAAGAATAGGACCAAATTATGGTGAAAGAGAAGGTTTAGACGGTGGCAAAGGGTATACAGCGACATCTGGTGAGGGACTGTATGAGGAGCAATTGAAGAATTGCTCTGATTGGATCAGCAGCCTTAAAGGCAGCACCAATCCTGGGTGAGGGTGCCTGGGGAGGAGGGAGGGAGGGAGGGTGGGTTAATGCAACTAACACACTACAGTGCAGGAGATCCAATAACTGAGAGTAGACTCTACCTGCTGCTGCTGCTAAAAGGCCTATTCTAGGCTGGGTTGCTCCCAGTGGAGTGGGTAGGGAGAGTGAGGAGTTAGCAGTCTAGGGAGAGAGAGGATAAAGAGCTTAACTAACAGGATTAAAAGATCAGTCTGTATAACAAAGGAGGCAAGTGAAACAAAGGAGACCAGGGTCAAGGCAGGAGACTGAGACTGCTGGGGGGGGGCTGTTGCACATGCTCGGTACGGCAACTGCACATGCTCAGTACAGCAAGAGCCAAAATGGAGAGGCAGAGATTGAGTGAGAAGTCTCAGCACAGAAACAATTCAAGAACACAAGCACATGTGAGCAGTAAATAGCAACAAAGGCAATACAGGGCATTACCTAGTGCAATTAAAGTACTGCTGTAAACAGAGCAACATACAGTGCATTGGGCAAAGCAATTAAAGTACAGCTGTAAACAGAATAAAATACAGTGCATTGGCAAAGGCTGAAGAGAAGCAGCAACTCTATCAGCACACCTACTCAGAGAAAAATTATTTTTAAACTCAATTAACACAGTACAGTGCAGGAGATCCAGTGACTGAGCGTAAACTCTACCTGTTGCTGCTGCTGAAAGGCCTATTCAAGGCTGGGTTGCTCCCAGTAGAGTGGGGAGAGAGAATGAGGAATGAGCAGCCTGTCGCTGTTGTTGAAAGGCCTATTCCAGGCCAGGTTGCTCCCAGTGGAGTGGGGCAGGAGAGTGAGGAGTGAGCAGCCTGTTGCTGTTGCTGAAAGGCCGATTGCAGGCCGGGGTTGCTCCCAGTGGAGTGGGGAGGGAGAGTGAGGGAGATAGGAGGAGGAGTTGAGGAGCAGTGGGAACACCTGAAGGAAGCCATAGGGGAGGTACCAGTACCTAGCTATGTACTGTTCAGAAGAGACGGAGGTGCAAAAAGGGGGGGGTGGAGTGGCCCTTTATGTCAATGAAAATATCAAAGCTACAGAAATTCAGAATACACATAAGGAGCCAGAAGAACTGTGGGTCATCCTGGAAACAGGAAGTGGGACAGCCATACGAACTGAGGTTGTGTACAGGCCTCCAGACCAGGGGGAGGACATAGACATGTTACTGTTAGAAGATATACAAAACATGACAGCTAAAGGGGAGGTTCTGATAATGGAAGACTTCAACATGCCAGATACAGATTGGTCAATACCAGCAGGGACATCTGCCAGAACTAGAAACATGGTGGATTCCCTGCAGGGTGAGGGCCTCAAACAACTGGGACAACAACCCACTAGAGACAGGGCTATTCTAGATCTAGTGCTGACTAACAGGGAAAGGATAACAGATCTCCAGGTAGAAGGTCACCTGGGGGCCAGTGACCATCACATGGTATGGTTCAATTTGGCCACTAGAACAAAATCATCCCATTCCAAGGCAAAAATATGGGACTTCAGAGGTGCTGACTTTGATAAGATGGCCAACAGAGTTAAGCTAGCCGTGGCAAAAAGAAATACAGGTGAGTGGATACAGGCAAAGTGGGCAAGCATTAAAGATGCAATACTTGAAGCAACATCCCATTGTGTTAATGAGAAAAGGAAGTGCAAAAGAAGAAGGAAACCACTTTGGTTCTGAAACACAGTAGCAGAAAAGGTCAGTGCCAAAAGGCTGACCTTCAGGAAATATAAGGGAACGCAGCAGGATGAAGATAGGGAGGCATACCAAACTTCCCTAAGGGAAGCAGGGATGGCAGTAAGGCAGGCAAAGGCCCAAACTGAGGAAACACTAGCACAAACAGTAAAAGAAGGTGACAAGACTTTCTATAGATACATTAGTGAAAGGAGAAAGTCCAGAGGGGGGTATTGCTAAGATCAAAGGGGATAAGGGGCGTGAGAGGAGGAGTGCCATGTAAAAGCATCTATCCTAAATAGATACTTCTGCTCAGTATTTACTGAAGAGAAGGTAGGACAGGGCTCACAGCTCTGCACCATGGACACAGGGGGAGGGAGGTATGTACTAGTCCCGTCACAAAAAAAGGGTCCTACAAGAGCTCGATAAGCTCAGGGTGGACAAGGCAATGGGACATGATGGCATACATCCCAGAGTACTAAAGGAGCTAAGGGTGGAACTAGCAGAGCCATTATCAGAACTGTTTAGTGAGTCTCTGAGTACAGGAGAGGTCCCAGAAGACTGGAGAAGGGCTCATGTGATCCCACTCTACAACAGTGGTAGCAGGGAGGAGTCAGTCATACCTCAGTAGTGGGCAAGATTATGGAGACACTCTTTAAGGAAAGGATAGTGCAACACCTGGAATCCATAGGAGCACAGGATCCAAGACAGCATGGGTTTACAAAAGGAAGGTCCTGTCAAACTAGTCACATAGATTTCTTTGACTGGGTAACCAGAGTGGTGGACCAAGGGGGAGCAGTTGATGTTGTCTACCTTGACTTTAGCAAAGCTTTCAATACTGTTCCACATAGAAGATTGATTAATAAGCTGGGTAGGCTTGGGGTGGGTCAGACGTTGGTCAACTGGGTGACAAACTGGTTGACAGGCAGAAAACAGAGAGTGGTGGTAAATAGTATACAGTCAAAAGAGATGCAAGTCACAAGTGGGGTACCTCAGGGATCAGCCCTGGGGCCAGTCCTCTTCAATATCTTCATCAGTGACAATGCAGATGGACTGGATGGTAAGATTTGTCTGTTTGCAGATGACACGAAGATCTGCAACAGAGTAGATGATCCAGATGGGGTGGGCAGAATGAGAAGAGATCTGGATAAATGAGCAAAATGGTCAGAAGAGTGGCAACTGGGGTTTAACACAAAGAAGTGCAAGATCATGCACATAGGGAAGATAAACCCTGAAACCACCTATAGGCTGGGAGGGGAGTTGCTGGCAGTCACAAAGGAAGAAAGAGACTTTGGCGTCATCATCACTGATGACCTGAAATCATCCAAGCAGACCTCTAAAGCAGTAGGTAAGGCTAGAGGGATGTGGGGGTGTATTAGTAGGGGTATCACAAGTCGGAAAAGGGAAGTAATAATCCCTCTTTACAAGACACTGGTCACTGGAGTACTGCATGCAGTACCGGAGGCCACACCTTCACAAGGACATTAACCAAACTGAGGCAGTCCAGCGAAGGGCAACCAAAATGGTGCAAGGACTGCATCAGAAAACATATGAGGACAGATTAACTGAACTCAATGTGTATATCCTAGAGCAAAGGAGGGAGAGCGGTGATATGATTGAAACATTCAAACACCTTAAGGGCATTAACAAGGTGAAAGAGTCTAACATGTTTCAATATAAGAAAAATAGCAAGACAAGAGGACACAGCATGAGATTAGAGGGAGGCAAATTAAGGGGTAATGTGAGAAAGTTCTTTTTCACAGAAAGGGTGATGGATGCATGGAACGGCCTACCTCAGGAAGTGTTGGATATGAATACAGTGCAGGGCTTCAAACAGGCATGGGATAGGCATAAGGGAGCAATACAGATGAGTATGAATAGATAGGCCATTGACAGAACAAAGGCCTATGGCACATTCATAAGGTAGAAAAATAAATAGGCAGACTGGATGGGCCTTGCGGTCCTTATCTGCCATCAACTTCTATGTTTCTATGTTTCTATTGGGTGATGAAACAATGCATCAGGGTGGTAAATAAAGGCAAGAGAAGGAGGAAACCACTATGGTTCACAAAAGAGGTGGCAGACAAT
The DNA here is from genome assembly GCA_016271365.2 of Neoceratodus forsteri. NCBI lineage: Eukaryota > Metazoa > Chordata > Ceratodontiformes > Ceratodontidae > Neoceratodus > Neoceratodus forsteri. Next base: position 424,954,052 of record CM028132.1, on the reverse strand, counting down.
GTTAGGGCCAAAAGGGCAAGGTTCAGGAAGTATAGGACGACTCAAAGGGAGGAAGACAGGGAAGTGTACATAAAGAATCTAAGGGAAGCAGGGAAAGCAGTTAGGAGCGCCAAGGCATGGACTGAGGAAAGATTAACGCAGACAGTGAAAAAAGGGTGCAAGACATTCTATAGGTACATTAGCGAAAGAAGGAAAGCCAGGGAAGGGATTGTAAGGCTCAGAGCGAATACAGGGGACTGCAAGGAGGAAGACCTGGAGAAGGCAGAAATGCTGAACAAATACTTCTGATCAGTATTCACTGAAGAGGGGGAGGGTCAGGGACCACAGTTGGGCAAAAGACATGAAGGGGGGAGAGGTAGACTCAAGTCCATTCACGGTGGAGAGAGCCCTGGAGGAGCTCACAAAACTGAAGGTGGACAAAGCAATGGGGCCGGATGGCATACACCTGAGAATATTAAGGGGAGCTGCATGGAGAGCTGGCAGTGCCTCTAGCAGCCATGTTCTCAGAGTCACTCAACATAGGAGTGGTTCTAAAGAACTGGAGGAGGGTTCATGTAGTCCCTCTACACAATAGTGGGAGCAAGAAGGAGCCAGGGAACTATAGGCCAGTCAGCCTCATCTCAGTGGTGGGTAAAATCATGGAGGCACTGCTCAAAGAAAGAATAGTGGAACACCCAGAATCCAGTGGTGCCAAGGATCCAAGGCAACATGGATTCACAGCAGGAAGGTCATGTCAGACAAATCTGATAGATTGTTTTGACTGGGTGACAAAGGAGGTAAATCGGGGGGGGGGAAGGCGGGCCATTGGCATCACCTACCTCGATTTCAGCAAGGCCTTCAACACCCTCCCATATAAAAGACTGGTAAACAAGGTGGGCAGTCTGGGCATGGGTCATAAGGTGGTAAATTGGGTTAGGAACTGTTTAACTGACAGGAGGCAGAGGGTGGTGGTAAATGGAATCCAATCCGAGGAGAGGAGGGGGCTCACCATTGGGGTACCTCAGGGCTCAGTCCTTGGGCCAGTCCTGTTTAATGTTTTCATTAGTGACATTGCAGAAGGGCTTGAGGGTAAGGTCTGCCTATTTGCAGATGACACCAAGATCTGCGACAGGGTGGATACTCCAGATGGGGTAGAGAGAATGAGGAGGGATCTGGAGAAGCTCAAAAAATGGTCTGAGGTGTGGCAACTAGGGTTCAATTCAAAGAAGTGCAAAATAATACACCTGGGACGAGGGAACCCGGGGAGGGATACAGATGGGGGTGAGTTGCTGACAATCACCATGGAAGAAAGGTGTGACCCCCCTGCAAATGGGGGTTCCCAAAAGACTTCCAGGAGCTTGCTTGAATGCTCCAAGCCTGAATGGTGTTTGGCGTTTAAGCCATTTATCAGTGAGTGTTTTTAGAACCTCTGGTACTGTCTCTTTAAGAGCTGTCTGCTTGCAGACATAATTAGTTTGTATGGGGGACAGTGTGTTTCTTTGATTGAGTACCACTCGAGCTGCTGCCAATTCACTCCATTTTTGCAGTCACTAGGAGTGCAAAGGGAACCTATCTGAAAGATGTAACTGTTTGCCAGAAACCATTTAGAGTAATAATGTAATTACAGTTTGTCTAACCTGCTTTCTTTGCAGTCAGAACTGTCTGCCTAGTTCCCCATTCTGGTTTTGAACTGCTGAACTGGACCAATCAGTGTGGGGTAAGCTAGCTCTAAAATGGTGCCTTGAAGATCAGAACTTGGACTCATAATCTGAGCCAGCCACAAGAGGATTGTATGGGCAGTGACTCTGGGAGATGTAGTTTAGACTTGGCGCCTTTTGGACCAACAGCAGCAGTCTATTGTGAGTGACAGCCAATCCAGTCAAGAACTGGGAGGAACTCAAAGGAAGTGCCCGGTTTTGTCTGTTGGAGTTCAGTTTAGATCTGGCAGTGAAGGGGAAAGAAACCCTGTGCTCCTTCAGTGCACAGTTTCAGTCAAAAAACGTGTGTAAGGCCCAGAGTTCCGGTCTGCAGCTTGTGTAACTGCTTGTTAGGACTGAATCCGTCCTGTGAAAAGAATCAAAGGATCTCTGAAGAGTAGAAACCAGGCTCACCCTGTAGAAGACTGGAGAAATTGTTGAATTACTTTCGGTCTGTCAGGAACTGAATCTGCTGTGTGTTCTCCCGGGTATTGTGCAGTAATTGCAATCGGGATAGAGAAGCAGCCTGCCTGGTATAGTACTTTCTTTTTTACCATATAAATGTGTGAAGAGTCTCGTGGAGATCAAGAGTAACCCTGCTGACATTGAAGGACCCTATCTTGTTTGGAGGTCGTGAGTACTAATTCAGGGTCGCTCCCTGTTGAATTGCCACATTAAATCCAAATGGAATCACTGTACTGCTGACTGTTTAAACTAATTTTTCTTTTCACTGTGTGAAGGGCCCCTACCAGCTGCCACGGTTTGGACTAGCCACTAGGGCTTGGGTACCCAGGGACAGTAACTGGTAGGGATAGGCCTGTGCACAGAGCCATAGGTAGATAGTAAAGTGATAAGCTAATTAACCTGATTTCCCCCTGTCCTTGTTATATCCCCTAAATAAATCAGAGCTGCTTGTTTCAGCAAAGTTATACTGCCTGAGGTATTTGTCTATGTTAAAGTACTGTACTGTGATTGTTGCACTGTATCTTATTTCACAGGAGGTCCCAGTGCCGGAACTCAGTCCTGGGGGTAAGTGTATACGGTGAAGGTAATTCTGATATATTGTGTGGGCCACTAGTGGGAAGAAAGAGGGGTTGCAGTGTCCCAGAGGGCTGTGACCAAGTAAGTTTAACTATTGCAAACCCTGACCTCTAGGTGGAGGCACCCGCCATTGGATCCAGGCCCCTCAACCTATTAGTGGCAAATCAGGCAGGGGTAGTAGCCCCTGGGATACCGCCATCTAGGGGTTACAAAGGGATCTGGGGGTTGTCATTACAGATGATCTCAAGTTGTCAAAGCAGAGTGCAAAAGCTGTAGGGAGGTCCAGTGGCATGCTGGAGTACATAGGCAGAGGTATCACTAGCCGGAGGTGGGAGATGCTGATGCCTTTGTATAAAACACTAGTGAGGCCTCACCTAGAGTACTGTGTGCAGGTATGGAGGCCACACCTTTGTAAGGACATTGACGGGTGGAGGCGGTCCAGAGAAGGGTGACAAAGATGGTACAGGCCTTGTATCAGAAAACATATGAGGAGAGATTGAAGGACCTCAATATGTACTCCCTGGTGGAAAGAAGGGATCAGAGGGATATGATAGGAACATTCAAGTACCTTATGGGCATTAATAAGGTGCAGGGGGAAGACATCTTCCAACATAAGAGATGTACAAGAATGAGGGGGCATGATATGAAATTGGAGGGTGGCAGGCTGAGGGGAAATGTGAGGATGTTTTTCTTCACAGAGAGAGTGGTGAACACATGGAATAGACTGCCACAGGAGGTGGTGGAGGTGAGCACAGTAGAGGAATTTAATCATGCATGGGATAGGCATAGGGGTACCTTAGAGGTGGGAAGGAGGGGTGAAAAGCCATTGACCAAGTAGAGCTTGGTAGGGTAAACTAGTGTAGGGCTTATGGGCAGACTGGATGGGTCTGGCAGTACTTACCTGCCAACAGTTTCTATGTTTCTAGTTTTGGTGCATAAGAAGGAAAATGTCATTTATGAGAGAAGTTGCCCAAGATACAGCATAGGTGGCAGAGAAAATGGTTTGAAGAAGAGGAATGTCAAGTAGCTGAGTTGCCGAGATCCACTCTATCCATACCCAGTGTCTAACTTGCAAGTACTTAAAGAGACGGTTCTAAGGGAGGTCACCAGCTTGTCTGATTATTTTGAATGAGGCTAGCTAGAACCCAGTGAGGAGGTCAGTAACTCTGCCCACCCCCTCCCCCCCAGCTTTCGAAAGGGAGAATCCATAATTATTCCAGAATTAAGAAAGTGTCGGGTTCTACCATTGTGAAGTCGGTACTAGTAAATTTCACTCTGGATGTCACCAAGCATACTAAAAAGCCAAGAAGATGTGAGAGGGAAAGTGAAAAAGAAGCAAAATGACCAAAATGTTTCCCTGACCAACCTACAGCAGCCTGGAAAAAGAGGCAGAATGAACACGATTAAAATGTTCAAAGAGGATCTCTCAGGTACCTCTGGGGATGTTCCTGTAGCTGAGGCTTTGGGAACTGGCCCTGGTACCAAACTAAGTTCTACTGTCCCCTCCAGTCAGTTTAAACTGAAGCTGTACCCTTGCTACTGTCATCAAGCCAATGCCACCATCTGCTTGGGGATTGGCTCCAGAGCGAGCGAGCAAGCGAGCGAGAAAGCAACTGCACTTTTGCCCACATCCATCTGTCATCTTTTAGGGTAATTTAGGTACCTCCAGACTTTGGGTCCTATGGGGTGCATGCAAACTGTAAATAGATTCTTTTACTCGGCTTACTAGTGGGCATGTAATTCACACTGAGGAGCGTATTGATGGGAGCGGGTAATACGGCAGCAAGTTTGCATTGGAGTGAGTTGTCAGGTGTGAAAATAGCTGGAGTGAATTGATGGGAGTGAGTTGTCATGTACCCAACAACAGTGAATGCAAATAATAAATTGAGTGATAACAAGCAGTACACATTTGCCAAAAGCATTAATCAGCATTAATCAGGTAACTACAAAATGAAGCAATAATTCAGGCATAGAATTAAATACAAGCATACACATTACAGTTGCATTGACAAAGAAAAGACAGAAAGAGTGCCCTGGATGTGACATTATCAGCACTCTGCAAGTAGAGGGTACATGCAAGGGAATAATTGGTTCTGGTAATGCTCTGAGAGAGCAGGACACAGAGAATAGGAACAAGTTCCTGGGCATGAGCTAAGAGGGTCAGGCAAGTGAGTGGTTACACCACCACAGGAGCAGAGTTCAGAACTGGCAAGTACCTTCAGAGTTCCCACTTAAAACTCTGGGGGGTTGGGAGTTCATGAGAGCCAGCAGGAAGGAATTACATACTTTCTGGGCACTAACAGGGAAGACATTTAACCCATTTTAGTGTTACTCTTCGGTTGGGCAAGGTAGGACTTTTCAGCAGATCTCAGGGGGTAGGCTGAGTGAGCAGGTTTTAACAGTAGGACCAGCTTGTGGGGTTTCTTGGAGGTGATGATGTTTTTGATAAAGCAAGTGGTAGTGTTTTGCTGGAAAGCTGAGGGGCTACCCAGCCCAGGCTGGAGTAGAGTGAGTAGCAATGAGTGAGCTTGTGTACTGACAGAGCAAAGTGACAGACGTTATTATAGCAGACATCCCACTTGTGGAGGAGCCCTCTTGAGAATTCCAGGAGGGCACTCATCTCATAGTCCAATTTAGGTTTCAGAACCCCCTTAGCGATGGCCAGACTCATCACAGAGGTGAGGCTGTGCCTAACTTTGTACACCAGACAAAATTGTATGTTGACTGTTTTGATAGTAGTAGAGAGGTGCAGGTCGAAGTCCAGGGCCAGATGCAAGGTAACCCCAAGGTATTTAAAAGAGGAGACAGTGTTGCGTGGGGTGTCATTGGATGCATTGATACATAATGGCTGGTGACAGGCCCTAATTTTGGGTCCCAAGTCAAAGAGCATGGAAACTGTCTTTTTGTTGTTAAGGACAAGTCTATTTTACTTCAACCAGTGCTGGAAGGTGTTGAAGTTTGGGTTTGGGTTTAGGTTTTGGTTCATGTCCTATAGGTCAGAGGAACTGGAGTATAGTACCAAGTCATTAGCATATAATAAGGCAGAACATGGGCAGGACAGTGGGGTGAGATCATTTATGAAGATCAAAAAAAGTAGAGGGCCAAAGACGGATCCTTGAGGAACTCTGATCCAGGTGTGGGAGACAGAGGACTTGGCATTGCTAATCTGAATGGAATACTGATGCTCAAAGAGATAGTTGTAGAACCAGGTGGTTGTGGAGGTAGAGAAACCAAGGGTGGACAGCTTGGATAGGAGCAATGGGTGGTCAACCAAGTCAAAGGCCTTCCTGAGATCTACGAAAATCACCCATGTGAGAATGCCTTTGTCCATGGCCAGCCTGACATTGTTGGTGACCTGGATGAGGGCAGTGGAAGTACTGTGCCCCCACTGAAAACCATGCTGATCTGGAGAGGGAAGATTGTGGAGGTGAAGGTGGTCTGAAACCTGGGCGACCATGATCTTCTCCAGAATTTTGAGTAAAGTCAATAGGGTGGTAGTTGTCCAGATTTGTGGTGTCACCCTTTTTGTGGATGGGGACAACTCGGGCAGTCTTTCAGGGAAAAGGAACATAGCCTGTAGTTAGAGACAGATTGAAGAGACATGTAGCTGGAGAAGCAATGAGGGGGGCAATGGATTTCAAGAATTTAGGTATTAGTCCGAAAGCCCGAGCCAACCCATAGGGAGGAATGGAGTTAAGGAGGCACAGGACTTTATATACAGTGACCAGGTGGAGGTTAAAAGAAGGGTTGATTGATTCCTTGATGTCCAGATGTGGTCCAGACGAGGGTGCAGGGGGTGATGCTTAAGCAGAGAGGTCCAAGAAGTGAGAGGTTAGAACATCAACTATGGTGAGAGGATTGTTGTGGCTTATTCCATCCAAGACCACTTCAGTTATGATTCTGCTTTTGTCTTTCCCCATGGTAGAGTTTTGTGACTCCAGAAACCTCGAGAGTCACTTACAAAGGTGTGGAGAAACTGCCGGTAGTAGGTACTCTTGGCAGTTCTAATGGATGCTCTACAAACGTACTTGAGCCTTTTGTACTCAGCCCAGTCAACAGAGGACTGATACTGTTTTGTTTTAATCCAGATTTTGTCCCTCGGTTTGATAGAGGCCAGAAGCTCACAATTTAATGGACAGGTGGCAGCTTCTCAAATTCTGCACTGTTTTAATGGGACATGCTTGTCCTACAAGGCCAGGAGCTTGGAGAGGAAGTATTGTGCAGCAAGTTCAGTGTCAGAGGTCTGGTACATAGGCACCCAGTCAGTATTGCAAAGGTTGGAGATAAGAGCCCTCTTATCCAATTTTGAGAAGTCATGGAACTGTATTTCTCTAGGTGGGGGTTTGGGGGCCCTAGCTTGCCGGATACAGTAGGCTGGAGAATGGTCACTTATAGCCATTTCCTCCATCATTCTGATTTCCTTTATTACCTCTCCTCTTCTCTTTTCTGGTAACTTGTATGGCTTCTAGCATGTTGGTGCACTGATTACCTAGATCTTATGTTCCGCATTACTAGCCATACCAGGTCTCATCGTAAAGGAAGAACCATACTCCTGGAGTATCTCTTTGGTCTCAGTTAATTGAAAGGGTGCCAGAGATGGATTGATCTGAATAGCTTCTGACATACCTCCCTTCTTCAGTCTTTGGTATGCCATTTCCAGATCCTCCTCTCTACCTTCAGGTAACACCATTAGGGAGCCAATTCCATTGACACCTGCTGGGTACACCCATTTCTTGAGCAGATTGCCGTAAAATACATTTGAGCCTGTCCTTCTGCTTGGGGTTTCAATCTCATAATTCAGGGGGCCAGTTTTTTCAACACTTTATAAGGGCCTTGCCACTTCATATGCAGTTTATTATCTGAACAAGGCAGCAACAATAACACTTGGTCCTCCTTCTGGAAGGTTTTTCTTCCAGTTCCCTTATTGTACTGGACTTTCTGCTCTGTTTGTGAGTGCATCAGGTTTTCATGGGCCACCTTGACGTACTTCACAAGTCTTTTCCCCTAGCAGAATCATGTACTCACTTACACCTAGCCCAACACCAGTATGCTGCTCCCAGCTCTCTTTAACAACATCCAGCAGACCCCATGGGTGCCTTCCATATTCAAGCTCAAAAAGGGGAGAATCTAGTTAAGGCCTGAGGCACCTCCCCGTAGGCAAATAACAAGAAAGGAAGATACTGATCCCAGCTTTTTTCTTCCTCATCATGTACTTCCTTAACATTTTCTTAAGGGTTTTTTTAAATTGATTTACTGGACCCTCCATCTGAGGGTGCTAGGGAGGGTGTGTACTGTAACCACTCCCAATATTTCTATACATTTTTAAGACAGTAACATTAAAATCATCCCCTTATGTCAGAATTTCTTGGGCATCCATACCCTACTGAACACTTTCCCAATCTTTGGCAACTCTGTGGGGCTATAACTGAATCTGGGGGTATGACTTTGGGGCTACTTAGTGGCATAGTCACATATGACCAGGATAAATCAATTCCCTTTACTACTCTTATCAAGTGGAGCTACCATATCAGTTGCAATTTTTTCAAAGGGTGTTGTGACTATGAATATGGGCATAAGGGCCACCTTATCTTTTCTTTCCACATAAGCTACCTTCTGACACTCCCCCACAAGGTCTGGCAATAGGAGGCTAGCTGTTTATGTATCCCTGGCCAAAAGAATCACTGCAAAAGCTGGCTATGGTATGCTCCCTCCCAGCATGTACTACAAAAGGCAAGTCATGTGCCAAATAAAGCAGGTTGGCTCTGTGTTTAGTGGGGACCATTAGCTGTTCTACACCTTTCGACAGTACGGGGACGCAAACAAACATGGTACAGTAAACCTCTATTCATAACATATGTAGGTTTGACATTTTTCTGTTTTACCCCCACCAACTTGAAGGCATCCCTAAGGGACAAATCCTGAGCTTGGTCTTCTTGTACATCAACACTGTTAACATTAAGTCCACATGATGAATCCCACTACTATCAGTATGAGCCCACTGTCTTTTGCCCTTTTTTCACTCTCCTCTAGATCTTTGGATCTTTATGGGGGATTGAAAAACCTCTGCATCCTCAAAGGGAAAAATGTCACCAAATGTAGGTCCTTTGCAATCCAGGGAACTTGTGACCACGGCTGCATTTACACTGTTCAAGTTCATGATCAGGGCACAAAATCCTGGAAAATCATGTCCAAGTACAACAGGTACTGGCAGTGCTGACACCACTCTCATTATTACCAAGCGCTCTTGGCGTCTTACTGTTAGAGCAATTTGGGTGGTGAAGTACGACCTTGTGTCCCCATGCACACAAGTCACCTCAGTGCCATGTCCTCTGGGACATAGGTGAGGTACCATGTCCTCCTGTACAAATGTCTGCTGACTACCTGAGATGATTGGGCCCTGCACTTCCTGTATCTAAATAGATACATCTGTCAGACAGTGACCCCAATTTGCAAGGGTCAAGTGTGATGGATAAAACTTCTCTGCTCTTTATTTTGGGCATTTTCAGGCAATATGTTCCAACACCTGGCAGTTATAACAAATTTAAGTCAGTTAAATTGGGTTGTACCACCTTATTCATTCTATCCAGCTTAAAAGGAGGCCAGAAATGTATGGGAGGGGGTGGTCTTACTATATTGAAGTCTCTGGGTAGTCTTCCTGGAGTGACGCTGTGCCTGGCCATCTGGAAATCTTCCATCAAGGTAACCGCTTTCTCCCTTGTATCTGGATGGTGTTCTCACACCCAGCCCTTACAGAAATAGAAGTGTGCTGCGTACATGCAAAATGCATGTCACATGCTTAATTGTGCCTATGCAAACCAGGTCTAAAAAGGATATCAGGTTTGCATGCTGCAAGCTTGACATGTGTGCAGCAGGTAAGCTGGTGAAAACGTCTTTTAAAAATCACATCAGGTTCACATGTTGCATGCTTGTTATGTGTGCAGCAACTAAGCTGGTGAAAAACTCTTCTAAAAAAATACATCGGTTTCTATTTTATTGTCCGGATTAAGCATCTGATTCCACCCAGTGATCTCCTGACTTTGGTCCATGCCTTTGTGACCTCCCACCTTGATTACTGCAACACCCTGTACCTTGGGCTCTTGGGGGTTGATATCCACCACTTGCAGCTGGTGCAGAACACTGTGGCCAGGCTGTTGACTGGGCTTTCTAGATCTAGTTATGTTATACCTGTGCTTCGCTATTTGCACTGGTTGCCGGTTCAGTGGTGGATCACCTTCAAGGTTGGCTTGCTAACCTACAATGCCCTACATGGACAGGGACCGAGTTATCTGCAAGAACTCCTTTGTCTCCACTGCCCCCAACTGGTCTGCTCAGCTGAGGAGGGATTGCTAGAGATTCCCAGGGTTCGTTTGAAGACCTCTGGAGCCCGTGCGTTCACTTTCGTGGCTCCTACCCAGTGGAATTCTTTACCTCCTCTGATAAGGTGGTGCCTGACTGCGGAGAGCTTTAAAGATGCTCTCAAAACATATTTATTTTCTCTTGCCTACTATGATTATTTAGTTATGGATTCTGATGTTTTAACTGTTTTTAAAATGTTATGGTTTTAGTTGCCTTGTAACAGCACTTTGATATTTTCTGAATTGTGCTTTATATAAATAGTTATTATTATTATTTCTCACACTACTTCTAGCAAGTAGAGCCATTACAATACCTTTTTTATTGATTTCCCACTTAAATTAGGTAAACTCATTCATTCTGATCCTTTTGCAAGTTGTTTAATGGCTTTTGATTTTTGTCATTAAATTGCTATTAATTTGTAAAGTATTGGTTGCGTACTGCATTAAATGCCTAGTGTATAGTCAGCCAACATCCTCCATTCTAGATGTGCAAAGAGGGGTTTCTGTGTTGTGAAGCCTTACCTTTTTGTTTTAGGCCATGCAAATCCCCTTATGCATATTTAGTGCTACAAATGTGTTTCTCCATGACATTTATGGCTCACATACTTTCCCTTTGTCATTTTGTATGGAGTATATACACTATGGCCCTGCTCAGCACTCTTTGTGCTGAGTAGGCTCTTAGAAGAATGCACCATACCTCACATTGTGTCACTGAAATAAGGGACACTGACACTCCAAATGAGGGACACTAACCCTCACGGTGATCAGGACACATCCTGAAACATGGAGATACATTACCCTAGAACACAGTGGAAACCATTGTATTTACTTGTACTGATGTACTTGTACTCATTAAACATGAGAAAGAATTTCTTCATAGAACGGGTGGTGGACAAGTGGAACACCCTGCCAGAGGAAGTGGTGGGGGCTGAAACAATCACGGGATTTAAGAATGCATGGGATAGACATAAAGGAATTCTGGAGGTCAGGGGTATGGGGCAACAGACTTCTAGGAAAACAAACTGAACTTACAAGCTCAAATGGGCAGACTGGGTGGGCCATAGGCCCTTATCTGCCGACACTGTCTATGTATCTATGTATCTATGATGTTAGCCCCTGAGAATTAATTTCTACCATAAAGCAGGGATGCCATTTAGGTAGGGCAGTTACCCCCACGCACACATTTTTTGCCTAGGTTAATTTATGGTGGGGCAATAATGGCATTAAATTTGGGTTTAATCTTTTGCACAATAAGTGCCCCCCTGGTCTGTGTTGTGCTCACACTGCAGGTGTACTCCTGACTTGACTGTGTCTGAATTGGGTTGTCCGCTTTCTTCATCTATTAGCGGCAGCACCATCCCACATGACCTGAAGGAGGTCCAGCCAAGCAAGAGCACATGAGTCACATGAGTGGGACATTGTCTTTCCCAACACAAAGTAGACAGGTTGTACACTACAGCCTGGAGGAGTCGATGAGCATTGAACTCTCAATAGCAGTGTTGAGGCAGCATATTTTTGTTGGTCTACTCTTAGTGAGTTTGCATCTCCCTTGGTGGCTAAAGGGGCTGTGGGTAAGCTAGAAGCTAACTAGAGAGTAGGCTACCTTCTTACTCTACTAGGCTCGCCTCACAAAAAAAACAGCATGGGCCCCCTGGCGGCAGCAAGCTAGGCTTCACAGTAGCAGTGACAGTGGTATGAGTGGACTTCATAGGCCTTGATCAGTGCAATGCGGCAGCAACCACGGCAGCAATCAAGCAAGAAGCAAGCAACACAGGTTGGGTGGGTTCAGTTGGTGAGGTGACTTGGTTGCAGACCACGTTGGGGACCTGGGATGATCGGTTCTAGCATCCAGCTTCTGGCATAAGCATGGAGGAGGAGTGGACTGAAAACTCAGCTGGTGGCACACTGAACTAGGCCACAGGTTCTGGCCAGATATCCGGGTAAGTAAAAGTAAATATGTTTTTTACAGGGGGATTGGGGAAGGAGGAAGGACTGAAATATTTATGTGTTTTTCATGTTTCTGTGCCTTTGGGCAGCTTCAGAACCCACATGAGATAGAAATTAAATGGAATGGAGTTCGGGAGAGAAATCGAGACAGAGTTTTTTTTTGGGGGGGGCAGAACTTTAGTCAGGAAAAAAATTGGTTAGTAACTGGGTGGGTTTAAGCCCAAATCTGATGTACTGCTCTGGGGTATAGACAGATGAATCTTATACATTTGAATTTTCTCCTCATTTGCATATCACTTTTCAGTCACAACAAATAAGCTTTACCTTTTGGAGATGTTCCAAACATTCCAGAGCTTGCCACCTAGGGCTAACTAGCACCTGGTCTCCACTGGTTGCTGGCTCCCCCCTACTGAAATCTGAAATGGTGTCCCTGCATAAAGTCTAAATTTACAGGACATCCTCTGTATGAGCAGCGTGTTTTCCATGAGGGATGGAGGAGGGACAAAGCAGTTTTCAGGGGGAAAATGAGGGCTGTCCCATGTATTCAGGGACAGTTTAGCGGTATGATATGCACAGACTATTGGAGCCCCACTATAGTCAGACTTATGCCCCCCCACAGTGAAGCTGACCTCCATAGCCCCATGCTCAGGAACATTATGAAATAGGACAAGGAAGAGTGCAGGGGCATGCCCCATTGAAATGAATGAGTGTATTTTTTTATTACTATTTTATACATTATTGATGGAGAGTTGGAGATTAATGAAAGCCACTGCTCAACTAACATGGGCCTTGTTTGTAGAACAGTGGCCTTCATTATTTTCCAACTTGCCATTATAATGTATAAAATAGTAATAAAAAATAACTCCATGTCAGTCACAACATATAAGTTGTACCTTTTAGAGCTGTTACAGACATTCTAGAGCTGTTCTTTGCATTCATGGACAGTTGAGCAGTATGGTATGCACAGACTATTGGAGCCCCACTATAGTCAGGCTTATGCCCTCCCTCCAGTGAATCTGACCTCCACATCCCTCTGCTCAGGCACATTATGACATAGGGTAAGGGAGACTACAAGGGCATGCACCATTGAAATGAATGGGGGTATTTTTTGATTACTATTTTATACATTATTGATGGAGAGTTGGAGATTAATGAAGGCCACCACTTGACTGATAAGGGCCTTGTTAGTAGAACAGTGGCCTTCATTATTCTCCAACTCACCATTATAATGCATAAAATAGTAATAAAAATAACTCCATTCATTTCAAGGGGGTATGCCCCAGCACTCTGACTCATGGACATCATCTTTTGAAGACTCCTGCCTCTGGCTCCCTAGTACTCAGGCGAGAGACTTTCGACTTATATCTATACTTGGTGGGTTGTCTTTAGCACCATGGGCACACCCGCTACAGTGTGTGTGTGTGTGTGTGTGTGTGTGTGTGTGCATGGGGGCGAGGGACTGGCCATGTGGGTGGGTGTTGAGTTATTGCTGCTTTTGTGTTTGCCCCATAAAGTCTGTTTGCAAGGAAGCATTCAACACTATGGAGAAAAATAGTAGGAGTACAGGCCCGAGAGAAGTAAATAATTACTTTTGTGGGTAAGTGTGTATATTGGGGTGAGAAGAACCACATGTGTTTCAATTGGTATGTGTGCTAGAGTTCAGCTCTGCAGCTGAGATGAGGGGGGACAAGAAAACTAAAAAGTATAACAGTGGCTATAAGCATGCCACATGCATGCAAATGTACTGTATGCAGATTTGTACTGAAGTACAAACAAGCCATATGTGTGCAGGCAGTATGGCTTAGCGGTTAAAGGCACTGACCTGCAAACTAGGAGACTTGGAGACCTGAAGAACTGGATTTGAATCTCATCACCCCTCAATTGGATATGGTGTGATCCTGAGAAAGTCTCTTAACTTTTATGTGTGCAGTTATCAGTGACCACTTGCTTTTTGTAGGCATGCCACATCTCTGATGAAGCTCGGCATTCAGCCTTGCGAAACATAAGAAGTTTTTGCCTATGAGCATTATGCTCTAAGAACTGGTATTTTACACTGATGCACTTTGGTTAAATAAATATTTTGTTAATACATTTGGCCTGGAGTGGCTGCTGATTCTTTCTACAGTTTATGCCACATGCATGCAGTCTGTTCCAATTTAACAAAAAAAGCATGCTTTCCACACTTACTCGCTGCATGCATGACACATGCATGCAGTCGATTCCAATTTAACATTGAAGTCATGCTTGCAGCATGCATATCACATAGGTAGTTTTATGTATGCAGCATGAAAACATTTCTTATAAATATTTCTGTAAGGGTGGACCTCAGTGGAAAAAATATGCACAAATTGCTCTGTGGTTATGATCTCCAGCACTTGTAAGTTCTTTCTCTCCGGCTGCATCCACTTTGTCAGCAGCTTCCTCAAATGACTGTAGGTCTCTCTGGGCATATCCATCAGTTTATATTGCAGGGTCCAGAATCGTTGCCTGTTAGTCTCTTCACTGATGTCACAGCATTGCAGGATTTCCCTTTTCAGTAAGTCATAATTCTCGGTGTCTCTGACATCCATGTGGCTATACGCCAACTGTACCCAACCTGTGAGGTAGGGTGCTGTTGTAATCACCCAACACTCTCAGCCAGCAACAGGCTTGTGCCATCCTTTCAAAGGTTGTGAGGTATGCTTAACTATGATCCCCAACATCCAGTGTTGTCAGTTTTATGTTTTTTAGTCTGGCAGTAACTGACCCTCTTTGATCTGAGCTAGCACCACCCTCATGCAAGGCTCTGAGGGTCTCCACCTACTTTGTCTCATCTCTTTGTCCCTGGCGGTCACTTTCCAGCTATGTAATTGCTATCCACTGTAGCAACTCTGTTATGTCCTCCAGGGCTATGTCTGCCCTTTCTTCACAAGTCTCATCTGCACCTGCTGCAGGTAAAATGGGTTCAGGCTTTAACTTTGGTTAAACACCAGCTCTAGTCCAGGCAATAATGGTGAACCAAGCTTTTCTGCCATGGTTCTTGTTAAGACTCTGCTGTCTAGAGAGGGTGACATTCATCTTGTACCAGTGCCTCTGTCTTACTGCATAACCTTTCACTACCCTGGGCATCATGGCTGATACTACCAGCACATTCCCCCTGTCAGAACGTGTTTGGCCGATCCCACTTTTAACACCATAAGTCATGGGGTGACGGTGTCGACAGAAACACAGATCCAGGTATTCAGGTACAACACACCTTATTGTGTTTTATTTTCATATAAGTCAGGATAATCATAACAAAAAACAAATAAAGGGTTAGAAACAAAACAAAGTTCACAACACTGTGCGCTGTGACAGGGATCACAGTAGGGGAGCACCTGGGGAACAGTGACCACTGGTCGATTTGGTTTGACATAACTGAAGGGACAGAACCCAGCCACACAAAAACACAAATCCTTGTCTTTAGGAGGGCAGATTTTGTAAAAATGGGGAAATGCTTAGAAAAGGCACTAGCTGGAATAGGGAGGAAATTAGGGGTGGATGAACAGTAGGTAGTATTCAAATCAGGGATAACAAGGGCAACACAATTATGTGTAAAACAGGTTAGCAAAGGGAAAAGGAAGAGGAGACCATTATGGTATTCCAAGAAGGTAGCTGAAATAGTGAAAGCCAAAAAAAAACTGCATGCAAAAATTTCAAAAAGACACAGACAGAGGAACCAGAAGAAACAAATGAAGGCAGGGAGGGCAGTAAGGGAAGTAAAGCACAAACAGAGGAATGCATTGCGAAATCAGTGATTAAAGGGGACAAAACCTTTTACAAGTACATCAGTGAAAATGGCTGTCACTCCACAGAGGGAAAGGTGACCAGTGTGGTAGCACAGGGATCAGTGCTGGGCCCAGTCCTCTTCAACATCTTTATCAGTGACATTACTGATGACTTAGAAGGGAGAATGTGCCTGTTCGCTGATGACAGAAAGTTCTGCAACAGAGTGGACCTGGAGGAGGGTGTGGATAGAATGAGAAGAGATCTGCAAAAGCTTGAGGACTGGCCCAGGGGATGGCAGTTGAGCTTTAACACAAATAATTGCAAAATAATGCATATGGGGCACAAAAACCCAGGAATGGCATATTAGGTGGGGGGGATATAGAATGCACCAAGCAGGAAAGGGACCTAGGGGCTATAATCTCTGATGACCTCAAGGTAGGGAGTCAGTGCAACAAGGTGGAAGGAAAAGTAAACAAAATGCTGGGATGCATAGGCAGGGGTATCACCAGCAGGAAAATAGAGATCATAAGTCCACTATACTTGTGGTTCACGTTAAACTCAGCTACAGAGTCAAGCCATACAAAAGTGAGGGTACTGGACTTTAGGAGGGATGACTTTGGCAAGATGGGAGAGTGCCTCAGAAAAGCACTAGCAAACAGGCTAGAAGGAGGTGTGGAGCAACAATGGGGAATTATCAAAACTGCCATCACAGAGGCAACAAGCCTTTGTGTGAAGCAAATAAACAAATCAAAAAGAAAGAAAAAGCCACTATGGTTCTCAAGAGGGTGGCTGTGAAAGTCAGGGAGAAAAAGATAGCATTCAGAAGTACAAGGAAACACAGAAGGAGCAGGACAGAGAGCTGTACCAGTTAAGGCAGAAAGAAGCAGGGAGGGAAGTCAGAATAGCAAAGGCCCAAACTGAGGAAAGATAGCCAACTCAAGTTAAGAAGGGGATAAAACCTTTTATAGGTACATCAATCGCGTAGAAGAGACAAAGGGAGGGATAGTGAGGCTGAATAGAATAAACGGTGGGTGGGCAGAGGGGACAGTGAAAAAGCAGGAATACTGAACGAATATTTCTGCTCAGTATTCTAAAAGGAGGGGAAGTGCCTAATCAATTAACAGAAGCACTCTTGATGGGGGGGGTCGATCCCAGTCCTTTCACAGAAGAAAGGGTTCTGCAAGAACTCCTAAAACTGAAGGTGGACAAAACCTGATGGAATTCACCCCAGAATTCTAAAAGAATTAAGGAAGGAACTAGTGAAACCACTGGCTACTCTTTTTAATAAATCATGGGAGGATGGTGTGGTACCCGAGGACTGGAGGAAGGCGGATGTGATTCCCCTTCACAAAAGTGGGACCAAGACAGAGGCAGGAAACTACAGACCTGTCAGTCTGACCTCTGTGGTAGGGAAAGTGATGGAGTCACTTCTGAAAGAAAGAATTGTTGAGTACCTAGAGGTCAGTGGAGCACAGGATCCAAGGCAGCATGGGTTCACAGCGGGAAGGTCATGTCAGACGAATCTAATAGATTTCTTTGGCTGGGTGACCAAAGTAGTAGACCAGGGAGGGGCTGTGGACATGGCCTACCTAGACTTTAGCAAGGCATTTGACACAGTCCACACAAAAGATTATTAGTTAAATTAACCAGCCTGGGAGTGGGTCCCAGGGTGGTAGCCTGGGTAAAACATTGGCTGGACAACAGGACACAGAAGGTAATTGTAAATGGAGTCCACTCTGAAGAAAGGCGGTTACTAGTGGGTACCGTGAGGGTTCATTGGGTCCAGTCCTTTTTAATGTCTTCATCAGTGGCATTGCAGAGGGACTGGAAGGAAAAGTATGCCTTTTTGCAGATGACACAAAGATCTGCAACAGGGTTGATACACAAGGAGGCGTGGAAAGGATGAAAAGGGACTTGGCAAGGTTGGATGAATGGTCAGACATATGGCAGCTAGGATTCAATGCAAAAAAGTGCAAAATAATGCATCTGGGAAACAAGAACCCAGGGGAAGAATACACAATGGGTGGGGAGGTAGTAACAACAACAAAACAGGAAAGGGACATGGGGTAATCATATAGCAGATGACCTTAAGGTTAGTAAGCAATGTGAGAAGGCAGTAGGGAGGGCGGGGTATACTGGGATGTATAGGGAGAGGCATCAGCAGCAGAAAACAGGAAGTTGTTATCCCTCTGTACAGACAGTTGGTGAGACCCCATCTGGAATACTGTGTCCAGTTCTGGGACCCCATCTCCGCAAGGACATAGACAGGATAGAGACAGTCCAGGAGGAGGGCAACTAAAATGGTGCAGGGTCTGCAAGAGAAGCCGTATGAGGAGAGACTAAAGGAGCTTAATATGTATACCCTTGAGGAAAGAAGGGAGAGGGGGACATGATAGAAACTTTCAAGTACCTCAAGGGAATCAACAAAGTCCAAAAGGTAGCATCTTTCAGAAAAAGAGACTTGCAAGAACAAGGGACACAGTTTAAAGATAGAAGGAGGGGGTTCAGGTGCAATGTGAGGAAGTATTATTTCACAGAGGGTAGTGGATGCATGGAACAGCCTTCCTGAGAGAGATTGGAGTCTAAAACTGTGGGAGAATTCAAGAATGCATGGGACAGACATAAGGCAATTCTTGTGGGGGGCAGGATGATATAGGCTGTTGGTTAAATAGGATCTGCGGCCTATCCTGTAGGTAGGGAAATGGGCAGACTAGATGGGCCTAGCGGTCCTTATCTGCCATCAAAGTCTATGTTTCTATGTTTCTATACAAGACATTAGTAAGGCCACACCTCGAGTACAGTATCCAGTTCTGGAGACCTTATCTATGTAAAGACAGGGTGGAGACAGTTCGGAGGAGGGCAACCCAGATGGTGCAAGGATTACATCACAAAACCTATGAGGGCAGGCTGAAAGACCTAAATATGTACCCCCTGGAATAGAGGAGGGTGAGGGAGAATATGAGTGAGATATATAAGTACCTCAGAGAGAGGAACAAGGTGCAGGAAAACACAATTTTTCATAGAAAAAGATGCTTCAGTACTGGGGGACATGGGATGAAACTAGAGGGAGAGAGGTTCAGAGGAAACATGAGGAAGTACTTCTTCATGGAGAGGAAGGTGGACAAATTGTTTTAGTTTATTGTTAATTGTTCTAGGAATTATTACCTTTGAGCCAATGGCTCTTTTACAAAGGTTCCATGTCATCAATGTACAAACAAACAAGACATGCTACATAGAATGGTCAGCAAATTATAAAGGTTTCAATAAGCCAGTATAATACAGTACATCACAGGAAAAAAACAAAACATTGGAGGAATGGTCAAGGTAGGAAGGGTAGGAGGAGATATGGGGAGGGGAGCAGACTTAGAATAGTTAGAGGTACTCAGATGCCTTTGTCAAGAAAGGAGCAGAGGAGGAGGAGGAGGAGGATGAAAAACAGTAAAAACAGACATGAGGGAAGAATCATTAGTCAAGGCAGTCACAGGAGCTAGAGGCTGAGAGGTGAGAGTAAAGCATAGATTTGAAAGCTCCTAGTGACTTGGAGGATGTAATGAGTGAGCTCAGGGCATTGTACCAGCTGGGGGCACGATAGGCAAAAGATCTTTGGCCCTGTGTGGTCCGACATCTGGGGACCTGGAGAGGCTGGTGCTCTGATCTCCTGGTGGGACGGATGCTGGTATTCGGGCAAAGTAGGTCTTGGATACACAGCGGAGTGCGGCACAAGATGAATTTTTTTGCCATCAAGCATGTGAGGTACCTTATGTGATCTGAGAGTTGCAGCCATCCTGTTTCAGTGTAGAGCTCACATGTATGAGTACGTCTCTGCGCTCCAGTGAGCAGCTGACAGGCCTTGTTTAGGGTGGTTGTGATGCACCTTAGTTCGGTGGTAGTGGCAGAGCCATAGATAATTAAGCCATACTCTATGATTGAGATGATAGAGCTTTGGATAGCAATCCTCAGTCCAGCTTGGTTAAGGAATTGCCGGTTTCGGAACAGGATACCAATGCGCTGGTTCACCGTTTTCGCTGTGCTATCAATGTGGGTCGCAAAGGTAAGACCTTGATCAAAGGTGATTCCAAGGTATTTAAATGTTGACACTTGTTCAAGGGTATTTCCTGGGTATGTTTTGATAGTAAGTGGAATTTTTCTTTTTCTGTTTTGTGGACCGGAGAAAAGCATGGATTTTGTTTTTTTGTGATTTAGGATCAACTTGTGATCTAGGGACCACTTTTCAACATTGGAGAAAGCAAGTTGCAGGCTCTGGAGTAAGGGTTTCAGGTCCTTATGAGAGGAGAGAATCACGGCATCATCAGCATAAAGGATTATTTGTTCCGGGCAGGATGTGGAGAGAGAGTTTAGGAAAAGGCTGAAAAGGAAGGGGCCTAGGATTTGGGGAGAGAGTTTAGGAAAAGGCTGAAAAGGAGGGGGCCTAGGATTGACCCCTGTGGAACACCTGAGAGGACCGGTTTTGAGTCTGAGAGAACTTCTAAGATTTTTACTGATTGAGAGCGTTGGGCCAGGTAACTTTTAACCCAGGTACCTGGTCCTTCTGAGAGCCCAAGACTGTGTAGTTGTGTGATCAGTAACCCATGGTGAACAGTATCAAATGCCTTTGTTAGGTCAATGAAAACAGCTCTGGTTTGATATCCTTTGTCCAAGGTAGTGTGAATTTCTCCTGAGAATTCCAGTACGGCAGTCGATGTACTGTGTCCTTTCCTAAATCCATGTTGCTGCAAGCAGAGTATGTTATACTTATGCAGGTAGTCTGAGAGTTGGTCAGCCACAATGCATTTGAGGGCCTTGGAGAGGGGTGGAAGTATAGATATAGGCCGATAGTTTCCTGGTAGGGACTCATCGCCACTTTTGAACACTGGTGTGACTATAGCAGACTTCCATTTGCTGGGAAATTGACTAAGGCAGAGGGAGAAATTGAAAATTTTGGTGAGTGGGTGCACCACCTCTTCCAGGGTAAGGGACAGAATTTTAAGATCAATAGTATCACTGCTTGCTCTGGATTTAGAGATAGCCTTTTTTATGTATTTGTAGACTTCATGTGCCTTAACTATTTTGAAGTGGAAAAGTGGTTGGTCAGGTGAGGCAGTAGGAGATGTTGGTTTTGGCGAGTCCGTGTCAGAGAAGTCTGGCGGGAGGACACCACTGAGGTCAGCGAAAGTTTTATTTAAGACCTTTGCCATGACCATTGGGTCTAGGGTAGTGGTTCCATCAACAGTCATTATAGTGGGAGAGGATTTGGACTGCTTACCCGTGATATTTCTGATGTTGTCCCAGAATGATCTCCCATCACCCCAGGAGTTTGCGAGGGCATTTTTGAAATAGGAGCTCTTCAGTAGTGGGATTTGTTTGGTACATTGGTTTCGTGCCTGTTTATTCTTCTGGATATCCATTAAGGAGCCTGTGGCTCTGACTATGGCTCAGAGGTGGTCCCAAGCTTTGAGTTGGGCCAGTAGTTTGGCCGTGAGCCAGGGGTTTGAGAGCGCTTGGATTTTACGCTTTTTTTACTGGTGCGTAGGTGTCACAGGCAATGTTGAAAGTTGTGATAAAATAATCTAGGGCTGCGTCAACATCTAGAGTATTGTATATTAGGAACCAGTCTTGCTGTAGAAGACAGGTCTTGAGCTTAGTAAGGTTTTCGTGGGGTAGCACTCTGCTTGAGATGGTTTTTGGAGGTGGTTTTTGGAACTTATTTGTCCAGGTACAGATCACAGGGGAGTGGTCACTGAGAGAGTCCGGGAGAACAACTGTGTTTTTTATGCGGGCTGGGTGGCTAGCAAGGATCCAGTCAATGAGAGTGCAAGTTCCAGTTTTGTATTTTTTCTAGTGGGGGAGCTCACCATCTGCGTTAGGTTAGCTACTAGGATAGCATCCTTGAGGGACCCAACGTCTGATGTGAGCCAATTTATATTAAAGTCACCAAGGAGAAGGAGCTCAGTGTCAAGTGGCTGCGATCTTACAAATTCAAGAACAGCCTGGAGGCCAGACCCTGGATCTTTAGGACGGATATAGGCAGCAGCCACAGTAAGCACTTTATTCTGGGCACCAAGTAGTAGCTTGACAGGGAAAAACTGCATAGGGGAGTTAGTGGTGGAAAAGCAGACAGGGTGGCTAGAGAGGTTGTCCTTAATGTAAATGCTTTAACCCCTTTATTAGTCCTGTCCAGTCTGAAAAAATTGTAGCCTTGTAGTGAGAGGGCATGGTCCAGAGTGCTTGGTGTCAGCCAGGTTTCAACAATGACTAGTATGTCGGGATTGTGTTGACTGGCAAAGACTTGAAGGGATGCCAGCTTTGGAAAGAGGCTACAGATATTTAAGGTGGCAATGGTGAAACCCCCTCTCCATTTTTGCTAGATTTGTTACTCTGGTAGAAACAGGGCCAGGGTTTGGATGGACACTTCCTGACATCAGAAGGAGGAGCAGGAGTTTAAGGGACATCTGCCACAGCTCATAGTATAACATGTAATGCCTCTGTTTCTTGTTAGTTTGAGTACAGTGTAGTCATTTAGGATCCCAGTATAGGGTAATGGCTAGGAGCAGGTGTCGATTTGTCAACTTTCCAGCAGCGTGAGCTGTCATTTGCACCCAGTCCTTTGTAGGAGGGTGCCACAAGTGAGGGTAGGGAGGATTTGCCATGGTGCCAGGTTGCTGGTATCGAGCTTGAATGGTTAGTGTGAGAGGTAGAGGAGACTGAACACCCTACCGGAGGATATGGTGGGGCAGAAACAATTACATGATTTAAAAATGCATGAGATAGGCATAAGGGGATCCTGGTAGTCAGGGGACGGGGACAACCTAGTTCTAGGGAAGCTTGAAGAAGTACAGTTACATGCGCCAATGGGCAGACTAGGTGGGCTGTAGGCCCTTATCTGCCATCAACATCTATGTATCTATGTATCTAGCACCTTAGTGCACTTTTGGAGAAAGCAATTCCATGGACCATTTCACATGGTTTCATGCTGGGTTCTGATGCAGTCCTTTGTCAGGGTGTAGTCCTCAATCAAGTCACCCCACCTGGGTCTCCTTTCTCCACCTCTCCTTGAAACAAGTGATTGTTGAGATTCTACCTCTGTCAGGACAGACAGCAACTTAGAGGATCTGAGTTTCTGTTCCTCTTTTTGGACTTTTTATACCCTCCCCATGGTCTATGAATCCACCCCTTAAACCAGTTAGCATCGCTAGTCGGTCAGCAGAAAGGAAAAAAAAACTAAGGTTATGCACAACATATGCATAGTAACATAAAACATAATATAGAAGGTAGGATCCCACAGTCTAAAAATGTTGTTACTGAAAAATAACTAATTAGTACACATACAAATATCCTGTGCTCCTTCTTTGGACCTGTCCCCATTCCTAGGTATAGTCCTCCTGTCAGTCATACAATCTGGCCAGATTGAGGCTGTCCAATCTATGCTGAACTAAGAATTTACAGTCACAGAGGAGTGCAACTGCTCCTACTGTAGGCAGGGTAAACAAGGCCTTCTATATTTGTTCTCATCAACAGCCACATAAAGGGCTAGTTTCTCTTATTTCATTTTTATGTTGTCTTGCGCGTGCGCAAGAAACATGTTGTGGTAACTTTAGAATAGCAGGTTTTGGAGGCACAGTCATGTTGTGGCCAGTGGTGCCACTGCTTTTTGGGGCTGGGCTCCGTGCCACAAATTAGATTCCATTCTGTCTATGACAGCAGTGCAAAAGCGTGCCACCAACTTAAAACATTTTAGCCACTGCAATGAGGGAGCTCCACCTCACTGCAGGGTGTGCATTTCCTGGTGTAACATTTCAATCAGACATGGTGGCATCTGTGCAGTCTACCTTGCACAGTCCCCAGAAAAGCCGACGTCAGGGGTGCCTAATCCCCCTGTTGGCATCATCCCCCCAGCACCTTTTATTTGCTGACTGGGTGCCCAGTCCCCTTGGCTCCAGTCCCCCCACCCCAAAACATGCAGGTGGTATGCTGGGAGCCCACCCCAGTGTGCCAAAAGTACCTGTTAAAAGAAAAAATCTTCCTGTGACGTTTATTTTTTTTGTAACCCTATAAAGTAGAAAACAGTATCTTGTTGTCTGCAGCCCCCTTCCCCAACCTGCGCCAACCCACTGTGTAGCCCACCTTCCCACACACTCCCACCCCATACTTACCTCTGGAGCCTGGTGTGAAGATCTTTGGTGGACTGGGAACATGTCTGCACTCTTCAAAGCCGACCGCAAATTGAAGAAATTCCGATAAGCTGAATAATGGCATAAATTGGGTTTTTTCAACTTTGGTGCATATCTTCGGCATTTTGGGGAATTTTGGACCCAAATTTTCAACATGGGGTTATTGGGACCCCTCCTCATGAATTGAGTCACTGTCATGGCGTTATTCAGTCCTGAAAGGTGATTTCGCAGTCACTGCGCAAAATCACCTTTCAGGACCAATTAACGAAACGACAGTGCCACTGTTCAAGAGGTGGGCTCTCAAAAAGCCTATGTTGCAAATTTGATGAAAAAAATAAAAAAAAGACTGTTTTACGAGCTTGCGTTGTGCAGTTTCCACGCATGCAGGTAACTTCGCAAATCTGCAATATTTTCATGCCAGATTTTCAACATTGCCATTTTTCCACACCTCCTTATGAATAGTACAGCTGACATTTTCACATCCTGTCCGAAATTTGTTTTCGCACTTCCAGCGCAGAATAGCGCGGTCGCTGTGGGAAATCAGTGTTCGGGACAGATTAAGAAAATCACAGGGACACTGTTCATGAGCAGAGGTCCTAAAATGTCTATGTTGAAAATTTGGTGACAAAAGTCCATTAAATGACTGTGCTATGAGCGTGCATTGCGCAGTTTCCACGCACCCTCAGAAATTTGCAAATTTGTAATATTTTCACTCCAGATTTTCAACATTGGCATTTTTTCCCACATCCTTATGAACAGTACAGCTGTCATTTTTCACATCCTGGCCAAACTGTGTTTTTGCACTTTCAGCGCAGAATAGCACGGTCGCTGCGAGAAATCAATGTTTGGGACAGATTAAGAAAATCACAGTGACTCTGTTCCTGAACAGAGGTCCTAGAATGCCTATGTTGAAAATTAGGTGACAAACGTCCATAAAATGAATGTCTTACAAGCGTGAGTTGTGCAGTTTCCAAGGACGCTTGTAACTCCGATAATTTTTAACATTTGCACTCCAGATTTTCACCATTGCCATTTTTTCACTCCACATTGTGAACAGTACAACTTTCATTTTCCACATCCTACCTGAACTGTGTTTTCGCACATTTGGCGAGCAGTGGTGCAGTCGCTGTAGGAAAACAATGTTCAGAACAGAGTAAGAAAATCACAGTAACACTGTTCATGAGCAGAGGTTCTAATTTTCACTCCAGATTTTCAACATTGTCATTTTTGCACACCTTCTTATGAACAGTACAGCTGTCATGTCACATCCTGCCCAAAATGTAGTTTTGCACATGTGGCGCACAATCACGCAGTCGCTGTGGGAAATCAGCGTTCGGGTAGATTAAGATAATCATAGTGCCACTGTTCAT
The DNA here is from genome assembly GCA_016271365.2 of Neoceratodus forsteri. Classification (NCBI taxonomy): domain Eukaryota; kingdom Metazoa; phylum Chordata; order Ceratodontiformes; family Ceratodontidae; genus Neoceratodus; species Neoceratodus forsteri. The sequence continues at coordinate 424,928,748 of CM028132.1, read as the reverse complement.
GAGCAGAGGTCCAAAAATGGCTATGTTGAAAATCTGGTGAAATAATTCCCCTAAATGACAGTGTTACGAGTGTGCAATGTGCAGTTTTCACACACGCTCATAACTTTGAGAATGTTTAATATTTTCACTCCAGATTTTCAACATTGCCATCTCTTCACACCTCCTTATCAATGGTGCAGCTGACATTTTAATGTGGTGCAGAATGGTGCGGTCACTGTGGGAAATCAATGTTTGAGACAGATTAACAAAATCACAGAGACACTGTTCATGAGCAGAGGTCCCAAATGCTTTCATGAGGTGGGGTCACAAAAAGGCCATGTTTTAAAATTTGGAGAGCAAATACCAACACACGCCCTGTACAGACTAACAGGCATCGGGGTGTATCTTTGGATTGTGTACTGTACTGCTCATGCCATTCGTCCTCCACCCCCACCCTGCAGCCACTGACAGGCATCAAGGTATGCATTGGACTCTTCAGCCCCAAAGTTCAACCCATTCTCCTATACTGCACCCATCTCAACGTACTGTACATACTTATGAAATGGGGTGAGCATAAGGCCAGACGACCCCAAGGCACAACGCAACACTTGTCAGACCCTGCAGGGTAGGGTGAGGTGAAATAGAATGAGCGTTATGGCCAGCTACCCAAATGCACGGTCCCATGCCTGTCACTTTCTGCAGAGTGGGGTTGATGTCAATTCTATACTTCACTGCTATTCCAATTATGCATTTCTCTTTACTCCTGCACTACCAATGCCAACACCAGCAAAATAACATTCGGCATTGACAAATGCTTGTTTACTGTGGTAGGCAATAAAGTGCAGTGAAAAGGAACACAAAAATAAACTTTAGAAAGGGGGGGATGAACTTTGCTGTGAGCCTCTTTGTTTATTTACATGTATTTGTTTACTTACTGTAGGAGGGGCACAAGAACAAGTGGGCACAATATGAGATTGGAAGGGGACAGAATGAGTGGAAATATAAGTTTTTTTTGCACAGAAAGGGTGGTGGATGCATAGAACAGCCTACCCAAGGAGGTAGTGGGAGCATCTGCAGTAGGGGATTTAAACATGCATGGGATAGGGATTACGAAACCTTTGAGTTGGGAAGGAGAGGCTAAAGCTGATGACCAGAAAGGGAAAATTGACCAGGTAGGAAAATTGGGCAGACTGGATGGGTCTGGTGGTCCTTATCTGCCAACAATCTCCATGTTTCTATATGTCTAGATGCAGCATGTTAACAGAAGCAGACTGGAACCCTTATACATTTATAGACAGACTGCTAGAGACAAATACAGTATAACCTTAAAATGCTTCTGTATTTGACATTCCTAAGATGCTTACACAGCACTCACATGTATTATGGCAGTAAGACAGTCACAAACAGTCTGCTAAGCGTATGAACAGGTACAAGGCTGGAAACTATTTTTATTATGTGTACAATGTATTATTTTTTTAAAAGCTTTACCAGGAAGGCACGCTGAGCAGAGTACTGCTCGATTCCAGATGCGTCCTGGGGGAGAGGGACTGTGGAGAATAGACATTACATATATACAGAATACAATTAGTGCCAACAAAGGATGACATTTGTACAGAATACAATTAGTCCTAACAATGAATATAACAGCAGTTGGCAGTTAAGAATGGCAGATACAACTGAGAAGTACCTAGCAACACATCTAATACAGTAGCAAGGTAAAGTGTAGATAAATGAAGCATCAGTCAACTAGGGTCACTAAACAGTACAAAAATAGTGATCTATGCCAAAGTAGGTGGACAGGCTGATCTTAGCCACAGGCACAGGTGGTGGAGAAATGTGCAATGATGAGGGAGTTGAAGTGCTGAGTTGAGGGCACGTGCTGGATGTCTGTGGGGATGGAGTTTCACAATTTGGGCAAGTGATGTCTGAAGGCTGACTGGCCAGCTGAGGAGGACATGTGTGGCACAACCAGGAGATGGGTGTTGTAATTCCTGAGTGAATATGCAGGAGGGGCATGCGCTGTTAGGACGGAAGTGAGATACGTTGGCAAGGAATGGGACCGAACCTTGCCATGAGCCTAGCACAGTGGGACTGTCTATGATCCTGGAGCAAGGGGAGGTTGAGGTATGCCAGATAGCTTTTTGTTATGCATACTGTGTAGTGTTGTGTACCATACCAGACCATTATGTTTAGCTTGTATTTCATGGTTGGGGGGGACACCTACCAGTTCCAGTGAGAAGAGAAAAGACAGGATTAAAAATCAAAGAATTTAGAGGTTTAGTGACTGTGGGTGGCCACTCCACAGTTAGAAAGATGCAGAATTAAGAAGGAAAGAAAGGCGCTATTGCAACAGACTTTGGAAACTGGTATTTTACTTTTTTATATTTATTCCATTATATACTTTTGCACACATTTTCTTTCAGACATCTTTACAGTTTCTGTAGTTTAGACTTCTACAGCACCTCAGCTTTATACTAACACCCATTTCCAGCTTTCCAGGGTCTGGTAGGGCTCACCCTGCCATACAATTCAAAAGGGGGAATTAATGGATTGATTGTGAAAACATTTCAGAGAGATTTTGAGAAATGGCACCTGTCACGTTCATGAGTTGGGGTAACAAAAGGGCTATGTTGAAAATTTGGGGCCAAAATCAGTAAAAAATAATAAAGTAATGGTAAACATTGAAAGAAATTAATGTGTCTTCATAGCGTTGTTTTTTTTTTTTTTTCAGTCATGTCATGGTGTGGCTGCGAAAAAAATGTTTCAGAGCAGATTTGAAAAAGTGTAACTGCCTTATTTAATTTATTTATTTAGTTTTTGTTGACCAGGTACGTGCACTAGACAAATCCTGCCTATTTTTAGGCACGACTCGGGGCAGGGCAGGGGGATGCAGATGAATGCCAACTGACATTATTCATGAGGTCATGTAAAACAACTTGTCCATGAGGTGGTGTAAAAATGGCTATGTTGAAAAATTGGGAGCAAAAATGTTACAAAATGACAACATTATGATTAAAAACTTCATAATGCATTAAAAAGCCTTTAAGCAGATTTACCTTATTTTGAGTCAGTTCTCAGCCAGCATTGGTAAAAGTCAGATTTTCAGGACTCGAGAGAGGAGTTTGGGATGGACTAGATAACTAAGTAAGGATTGCAGAGGGTGAGTGTGGTATAGTGAGTGCTGAGATGGGTCTCGGGTTGGGGTTAATCAAAGGATCTTGAGGTGGGGAGAGCAGAACATGTCAATAGACTGCTTTTTTCTGGTTTAAAAAAGAAAGACGATGGGGCGTGGTCTAGCCGCCGAGAAAGATGGCAGCATAACTCCAAAGCTCTCACTAGACCTTAGCCCATCCACACTTGGACACCTCAATCCTGTGGAGTCTCCTATTTTAATCAGCGGCTTTATGCATGGGTAACACCATACTTGCTGGGCGGTGCATCATTTTCAGTGGATTTTGGAGCAAATATGCATTTTCAGCAGCATTGTGACCTGAAACTACTTCACCTTGCCTAGGCCTAGGCTGCACAGGCCCTACACCCCTGCACCACAGGCAGATCAACCCACATGCCTGTCTATACCTTTACTCCCCTTCCTTGGATACGGCTTCAGGATCAAGTGCCTCCTTCTACCCTGCTGGCTATAAAATAGATCTCTCTCTCTCTTCATGTCGTCTCAGGCACTGTATGGTCTCTACCTGAAAATGGATCAATTGTTAGCTGTTAGCGAGTCCTTGCAACATATTACTAAGCTCTTGGAAACACTAATTACTAGAGTCGATGACATAAGCCTGTCTCTGACTGGTACTGCTAAAGATGCTCAACAACTACAGGATAGAATGAATGTGGAGGAGCAAAGGGTGGAAGCATGTGAAGCTCAGCAGGCCCAGATTTTGCAGCATCTCCAGCAACATGAATAGCGGCTCAGATGGACTTTGGGAGAGGGCCGAGGATCATGAAAACCGCAGCTGCCACAACAATTTGTGGACTGTTGGTCTCCCAGAGGGGGCAGAAGGGCAGTCAATGGAGCAATTTCTAAATGAAAATCTTCTTCGCATACTAGGGGACCAGTGGAGAGGCCCAATTGAAATAGAGAGGGCCCACAGGGTCTCTGCCCATGTAAGCAAACATCCTAACACACCCAGACCAATAGTGGCATATCTGTGGAGGTACACCACCAATGAGAGAATTCTCCATGCAGCTAGACACTTGGGGGAACTTTCTTGGCAAGGAGTCACAATAGCCATATACAGGGACTTTGCTCAGGAAACAGCTGCAAAATGGAGAGTATTCAGGACCATTAAAAGATTTCTCTATCAAAATGACTTTAGATTTAAATTCAAAAACCTTACTAGATTGCATGTTGCCAAGGAAGGTCATGAGGTCATTGCTGATTACCCTGGGGACATTGAGCACTAGATGGCTAGATTTTGGCCAGGTCTTCAGTGCCCTACTATAAATCCCAGGAAACTTTGGGAGTCCCCTCTCATGCTGCCTCTTGGTAGGAACCTTTTTTCCACCTACGATTCCCCTGCATACCATTTGTCAACAGGACAGGTCCCACACCAAACCAGTCCCCCACCGGAGGCTGTCTCTCAAGCTGCTTGTTCTAACAACATGACATTGTTATCAGCTTCACAGATGTCTAACATGCAGCCCTCCCTTCCTCAACAGTGCTTAAATTCACTACCCAAGGCAAGGCAGAGACCCAGGAGTGTCCCACAACACTCGCCCTCCAAATCCTCAGCAGCACCACCTGCAAAGATCTCCAGAGAGGATCTCTCTCCTGCACAGAGTCAGACTGCTACTGGAACCCAAGAGATGGACACTGAGCAATCATCAAACTGGGCTGACTTTCCTGAGACATCATTAATGGAATTAGTGGGCTCACTCTCACCAGTGCGACTGGGTCTTATCAGTTATGTGACTGCTGTGGCGAAGGCACCTCTGGATACTGGATGTACCCCTTGGGGACTCCCCGAGATGGTCAAAGGCCAATCTACTGGATCTCCTGGAACTTGACTACATGTTTAATTATGTATTAATATTTTGCTGTGCGATGGGGGTGAATTTAGTACCCTCTCAGGTCCTTCTCCCCCGCCATACCTTACGCCATGGAATAGATGTGGCAATGGGTAAAACATAGGATGCTATAATCTGCTGATCATCAGTGTACCTATTGCCCCCCTTCCCCCCACCCTACTGAAATGAAGGATTAAGGCCATTTAGATATGTGCTAAACTACAGCCTCACCTACAGCTTAATAATATTTGAAGGGGGGCATCTGAACCTATAACTCCCTCCCTCCCCCACTTCCTGTATGTTCAGCAGTTAGGTCCTTGGGCTTGCCTTCTAGGGCTGGTGCATTCCCACCCTCCCGAGGGTGGTTCTGTACTTTCTGCATAGCTACTCTCAGGTGGGCATGCCCACCTTCCCCTCTTCCACACTCTCCCCTCCCACGTGATTCGGGTCGTCCAACCAAAGGGTAGGGCTAGTCTGGGATGAGTACTGTATCATCCACACCAGACCCTCCTGAATTGAGTACTGGGGACAGCATAGCTGTAGAGTATATATATATATATATATATATATATATATATAGAGAGAGAGAGAGAGAGAGAGAGAGAGAGATAAATATATATATATACAAATTACCCTTGTTTGCGTTGACCTCCAGTCTCACGCCACTGTTGTTGTACTGTCTCTCCGAATTCAATACTGGGCCTGTTGCCCGCTTTGATCTTGATCTACTTTGTTCGTATACTGATTTGTTCTCTGCTCATTATTTCTAGATTTACTGTGACAGCCTCATCTATAACTTAGAATACGCAGTTCAGATGCTACAGGTGATGCTTACATCTTTTCCAGTGCTAGTGCGCGTATTGATAGCCCTATCCTTGGTCAGGTATTTGGTGGCCCTGAAAGTTGGTAGCCCTTCTTTTCATCAATCTACTGGCAGCTCTGTAAGTACCTCCTCTTGTCTATTGTATGAGAATTGCCTACTACTCCTGGTGCCTCTCATGGTTATCGCTGGATATCTTGGAATGTGAAAGGATTAAATAATCCCATCAAACGTACAAAAGTCTTGCAACATTTAAAATCCCTATGGGCAGACAGTGCCATCCTTCCATAAACTCACCTACTATCTAAATGTACTAATTGGTTAAAGAAATTCTTGTTGGGAGAAGTACTGGCCAGCTCCTCCACCACTAAGTCTAAGGGGGGTAGCCATTCTTATTCATCATGCCTCCCCGTGGGTGGTAAAAGAGGTC